>OU015490.1:75664867-76357367 GCA_907164885.2 Dolomedes plantarius
CCGATAGAATATGTTTTTATATTTTTAATTAATTAATAAAAAACCAACAATTTATAAGGGGGTGCGTCCGGTAAATGGAAGCTTTTACTGTTTGTGAAATCACCCCTCTAGATAATGGCGTCCACGTTAGGTTTAGTTAGAAAACAGCGAACGGAAAAATAAAAATAAATAAAATCAAAAAGTTTCAAGTCATGTATTAAACCAGAATAATAAATGAAAATAATAATCTTTCAAGTCAGATTTTATACTCTAAAATGGATCAGATCCAACGGCATATTGATACTCTCGACACGCGATGGAAAATTCGAATCAACCACGTTAAGTGACACGAGATCTTTTTTAATCGCTACTGCAATCCTCCTCGCCTATATCTTTGTATCTATTGAAGAGCTAAAGACTAAGCTTCTATCCTGCTAACTTATTTCTGACTAAAAACTCCTAACATCTATAATCACCAGCCCACAACAAATTTCCAATAGCGAATATGTTTAACTTTACCCACTAGAACACCGTATAATCGTGGCGCGTTCTGAAGGGCGCCAGTTTGGAAAGTATCATGCTCTGGACCCGGGTTCAAATCCAGAGTTGTGTAAATTTTGCTAGACCTGTTATTTCGGCTTTTTTTTTTAAGGCTTTTTTATTTTGAGCTTTTATTTTATTATTTTTTTAATTAATTAATTATTATTTTATTTTCCTTTATTATTTTTTTATTTTTATTTTTTTAAATTATTATTTTTTAAAATTATTCTTTTTATTTATTTTTATTTTTTCAGCTTTTTTATGATGAAATACCGAATATAGCTGAAATCTGAGGAGTTTATTATACATTTATACATTTTTAATTAGGTTTTCATATTATTATGTATAACATTTCGTATGCATTTTTTTCTATGTTATTTAATAATTATATTATTTATTACTGTGTCAATTATAATATTATTGTAATATTATTGTAATTATAATATTATTGTAATATTATATTATTTATTACTGTGTTAATTTCTAAATTGATTTTGGTTAACATTCTTAAAATCCCGGGCATCGCCGGGTACTTCAGCTAGAATTACAACGTTCGAACAGGACAAAGTCTGTCGGGTCCGCTAGTGTGTATATATATATATATATATATATATATATATATATATATATATATATATATATGTGTGTGTGGCATTAATTGTATACATTGACCGTTGTATTTAATTTGAATGTACTGTGTAGCGAAGTGCAGGTTTTCAGCTAGTTCTAAATAAAATGCGACTCTCCAGTTCAGTTCGTCTCTCAAAGTATTACCTGTATGATGACACTGGAAAAGAGCTCAGATTCCTAGGGGTGTGTGGCTGCATATAATGCCTGAACGGCTACAGGTATGGCCTTAGAATAACCTGCAGGTTTTGCTGGCGCAAGTCTTGCGCCAACTTGGAAGTTTGGACCCGATCGGAATCCACTTTTTATTGTTGATCGCAATTTGCTTCGCTTTCGTGTAGCAAACACGAAACTCCATGGGGGGGTGGTCTAAAATCCAGCCGGGCTAAAGAGTAAGAGGAAGTGTATACGTATATACTAACACTCTAATACTCATGCAAAAACATATGATTATAAACTGTAATAGACACAACATATATATTAATGTTTTGTAGTATGTGAGCGTGCATATATATATATACACACACACACACACACACACACACACACACACACACACACACACACACACACACACACATGGTGGTCATAAAAAAATCTTTGCCGATATATAGACCTCTAGCGGCTTTTCCTTTCAACTGATCGAGATGAGATTTCAGATATAGTTATTCAGAGGTATGAGCTCGGGATTCTGTGAACGGCAACCAAGTGGCGCACACGGTTACGGTTATAGGTACAGAAACTCGAAATTTTCGAATGGCAACGCCCACTTTTCCCGTCGCAAAATGCTCAGCGCATGCGAAAACCCTAAAGAGCGTTGGAACGGTACGCGTATCACAAAAAACGAACACGTTATGCACTCACAAAATACAGCTATTCGAACGGCCTGTGATGGCACCTATGTGGAAAATATGTAATCCAAATAAGTTTTCTTTTGTCCGATCTGTGTTGTCATCAGGGATTCGTGTCTTCCCTCTGTCATATGCGAATTTCCTCCGTGCGCCCCGATCGTGTGTTTGTTGGCCGTTCCCAGAGCTGTTTTTTGTGCGTGCATAACGGGTCCGTTTTTTTGTGATACACGTACCGTTCCAACGCTTTTTAGGGTTTTTGTATGCACTGAGCATTTTGCGACCGGGAAAAAGTGGGCATCGCCATTCGAAAATTTCGAGTTTCTATACCTATAACCTTGAGCGCCACTTTGTTACCGTTCACAGAATCCCGAGCTGAATATCTACATCTGAAATCTCATCTCGATCGGTTGAACGGAACAGCCACTAGAGGTCCATATATCGGCAATTTTTTTTAATGACCACCCTGAATATCACTCAAATGTGTGTGCCGCTACTATCCGCTAAAGCATAGCTAAATTATATTGAAACTGCATGCAAAACATGGAAATAAAGTGCAGAGTACTTTAATATCTATTCAAAAGAGACTTCTAAGAGACTTATAAGAGTGCTCATATGCTAATAAAATCAAATCTAGAAAGGAGTTGATTTCAAATTTTCATGATCATGGACTGCCTTTTCATGCTCACAGATTGACCCAACTGCGTTTAAATGTAATGAAATATGATATAGTAAAACATCCGAAATTACACTTTGGAAGACTTTTTGAACAAGAAAAGATTTTTCTGTAAAAAAAATTCTTGTTTTTTTTTCTTTGCCAGTGGAACAAATTTATAGTGATATAAAACCAAAAATGTTTTTTGGCAGCAAATGCGATCTCCGATGTCGTTTTTTTCGTACTTTTTCTATAGTCAATTCTTAGACTTCAATATTTCCCAACCTTATGGAAAAAAAATTTAAAAATATTTTCGGTTCTGTATGAGGAAATAAAAGGCTGAATTTATTTGAGGTATGTTTGAAATTTTATCTCATTCCGAACCCGATAGGATGCCTTTCTCGTTTGTTTCATCTATGTACCCCTAGATCTTTCTGCTAATGTATGATCTTAGAAGTAAATATTGGTTATTCTGAATTCGGGAGGAAGACGAAAAAATTCAGAACAAAAATCATAAAAAAAATTTAATTGTTTTGTAGTAGTTTAATAAACTGTTTTTTAAAATATATTAAAATTCGAAAAATATTTGGGTTTAATCGAATTCCCTTTTATGCATTATTGAAGTATATACTTTATATGTGGATAAAGTTTTTAATTAAAGATAAGTATTTTGCCGCAAAAACCTCTTAATTGTTAAATAGAATTCTTTCCGTTAATTTCCGAGGCCTGAAACTAGTCTCATTTTTCAAAAATAGGATGTAAAAACGTGGATTCTTAGGTCAAAGCTTGAACTGGTAATTGAATGTTTACCCTATCTCTGAGAAAAAGAGATAACCACCTTTTCCTATTGAGGTGACTGCCCACGTTCTGAGCCAATTTTTAAAAAAAAATTTTTTTTAAAGGATTTTTTGGCCTTTTGTGGTAAAATAGCACATAAAAATTAAAAAAGGAACAAAAACTTACCTGTAAATACCATACTGTTTTATAAATTGGTCAATTTGAAGTATTTTTTAATGAAATTTAGCTAAAACGCCTTTCACTCTGCACAAAATTCTAATGCTACTATTTTAATTTTCTTCTCACACATGATACATATGAAAGTTATCTTCAAAATAACCTACAATCTAAGAGAAATTTTAAAATGCAAAAATACACAATTTTATGTTCCAATACGAAAATTTTCCCCGATTCGCCATTCCTTTCCTTATAAAAACAGCCTAAAATAAACCATTTATTATACATCAATTATTGTGCGTCATTTCATTGTCAATAGCATCTGAAACATTTTCTGAAATTTTTTTTCAAATCATATACATTATGTGAGATATCATGATAACTATAGAGATTTGTGCTAAAAAACATAATTCTGAGAAAAACACATTTGAAGTTGTTTGTCACTTCAATTTTGTAGCAGACGATGTTTTTTAAAATAGCTATAACCCTGCTTCTAATTGATATAGAATGAAAATCAAAACAGTTTTGAAAAGAGAAAATATTGAATTGCACGATTCTTGCAAAAAAATGTAATTGACCAAAATAGTCAAAAATTGATATTTTCATCGTAGGAAGTCACCTGAAAAAAAAATCGTTCAGTGTCTCAACTTGTAATGCCATTAGGATTTCCTCTACAGCAACAGAAAAAAAAACATCACGATAACCTTATACATCTAAAGATATTGCCTTCAAGACTTTAACTTCCTTTATAATTTTGTACTTTATTTTTCCATGACTGAGTGAATGTATGTTAAAGTAAGCCCCGTGTGTGTGGGGGGGAAGTTCTGGCATTCATATCATGATTCGTAGCTTTTACTTTTTAGGGTGTTACGATACGTTTGTAGGTTCCAAAGGATCTGTCCAAAACCCGGGGTTTCCCCGCACATACCTCTATTCCGTTTCATGCGAGTGGGATATTGATGTAACGAGAGGTTACGCCATTGTTTTAGAGTTTGAGAAATTCAGGCTTCCAATAAGTAAGGAGCAGAGATGCGACTCCTATATCGAGGTATCCTATCCAGATCAACAGGTAAGATAAAAAAATGACGTCATATCTTTAAATTTATGCCAATAGTTTTCATTGTAACGAAACCACACAACGTGCATGGCCTGCAAAAAGTCACCATGCTGAGGATGATTTAACAACTTCGCTGCCATGTGCATATAGGGATTGCAGAACCGAGGGCCAGAGAACCTTGTCCCCTTGTTCAGAGGGATCTAGCCAAATTTGCAATACACCCAAAAATTAAGAGAACTTCAACATCTATTCCCCTTTAAATTTCGGGAGGCGAGAGGCTTTTTAGCAATTACTTCTGTACTCTAGTTATTCTGTTTGACTCGAGCCGCACAGAGCTTTGCTAAATCTGTAATAGCTTTACAAACCGCTTTGATCTTACTTCGCCGAACTAAAAAAATTGAACTGAATCACACTCCTTTTCTCAAACCCGTCGACCGGGTTTGTAACCAGTTGCGCCGTGTGCGTGGCTCCATTCAATTACATAGGTTACTACTCAACACGGACTAGTTTGTGATTAGAGTCAGTTATCAGTTTCTTTTGAGTTGCTCCGTGTGCAGACGGCCTTAAAGTTATCCTTTTAATGCGTTTCTTCCATGGCACAGGGGGCGCAATTAAAGTACGATCATAGAAAAAAAAAAAAACTTTGATCCATATAACAGAATTTTAGCATGACTATCTGAAGCTTTGAGTATCTAATATTCTCCCTTTTTCAATACGAGGGCGATACATCTACTGTACTCTTGTCCCCAGATCATCAGCACCACATACTGCCAGCACAAGTGTACTATTCCTGAGAAACGGTGATTTAGCAGGAAAATTGAAGAAAAAAGCCCTCAAAATGCCATATAATTTCCTTTCAGTATTAAAATGTACAAATACCGACTGATTCTTTCTTTAAGACAGGAAAATGGGCCGGGGAAGTTTGGTATGATACTCGAAAGTTACACTATACAGATTAATGGCGATTTCTCGCTCATCAGACATTTTATCTGAACTTCAGATTGAAAGTCTGCAGAATTAGGTTACTTTTTGCTGAATTTGACGCTAACGTACCGGAAAAGTTAATTAAATGCTAAACTGATCATTTATTGGAATTTTCTTTCGGAAATTTCCGCTTAACATAGACGTTGAGATTACACTCAGGTTTATCTGAATAAAAAAATTTCTTACTCTATTAACAAAGTAAAGGGTTGTAATGTAATTGGAAAATAAGTACTGAAAGTTTAAGATAAATCCGCTTTTAAGAAAATATTCTAACAATCTATATATTTAAGTTGCTAAGCCGACTTTTTGGGCAGTCCGTGAGAGAAAACTACTGCATCCATTTACTTCAGTATGGTATAAAACGAAAGATTGTAATCTGTAGATTTGTCAAATTTGGTTTTTGTAACCGCAGTTTCTATTCATTAGTGATAATTTACAATTAAAAAGTGATTTCTGCTCATGCTCAGTGGCATGTTTTAAATGAGACACGTTTTATTCCGTGGAGTCTCTAGATCTTTCTCTGCCATTCTTATTTTTATCATAATTATGTTTGAAAAATATAAGATTAAACCCGATGGAAATTGTTTATTTCGCGCAGTTCAATTAGCGATAATTTAAAATTCAAAAATATTGCTTTCTGCGCATAATCAGTGACATTTTTAAATCTGGCTTAGATACTAAGTACTCGGCCACTTAAAGGCATTACTTTGTTTCTGCGCATTATTATGATTTTCAACATTTGGCAATGATGTGTTGAGTATAATTTGTGTATTAGTAAATTTATTAACTACACTGCTGGCCACTGTAAATGCAACACCCTGAAGGAAACATGCAAATAACATGAAATTTACAACATGCATTAGCGGAGATGAGATATGCAAATGATTAGAATTTCAGAGCAGACGCACATCACGCGTGCCTGTGGCGCCACTTCAAAGCGCTATTTAAGGCTTGGAGATTTCGACGATTTCAAGTTCGGCAATTGTGTTTTTCTTGTGGTTTTTCAAAAAAACGATCAATTATGCCTCGTCGAAAACAGCGATCATCTTTTGATAAAGTATCCGAGTTCGACAGAGGAAGGATAGTGGCCTACCGAGATTGTGGATTATCTTTCAGGGAAATCGGTAGTCGTGTTGGACGAAACCAAACAACTGTAATGCGGATATGTGATCGTTGGATGCAGGAGGGTACGACGGACCGGCGTGTTCGATCGCATCCACCTCAGCGCACCACTTCACGTGATGAAAGGCAAATTGTGCGCATGGCAGTGACGGATCGCTCAGTCACATCACGAACCATAGCACAGCACATGCAATCTGTAACGCATCATCCAGTGTCTGTGCGTACCATTCGACGCCGTTTACAGCAGAGTGGTCTGTCCGCAAGACGTCCATTGCTTTGTCTACCCTTGACGCAGAACCACAGACGTCTCCGCCGCCAATGGTGCGATGACAGAAGGATGTGGATGGCATAATGGAATGAAATTGTCTTTACTGACGAGTCACGCTTCTGTCTGCAACACCACGATGGTCGCATTAGTCTAGAGACACCGTGAAGAGAGGATGCTGAACAGCTACGTTATGCACCGCTACACTGGTCCTGCACCGCGTATTATGGTATGGGGCGGTATTGGATATCACTCTCGCACACCTCTAGTACGCATTGCCGGTACTTTAAACAGCCAGCGCTACATCTCCGAGGTGTTGGAGCCAGTTGTCCTTCCTTACCTTCAGGGCTTGCCCACAGCCATATTTCAACAGGATAATGCGCGACCACACGTGGCACGCATTGTCCAACGGTTCTTCGTCAATCGCCAAATTGAATTGCTTCCCTGGCCGCCTCGCTCTCCGGATCTTTCGCCGATAGAAAACATGTGGTCCATGGTTGCTCTACGATTGACCCAGATTCCATCCCCAGCTGCCACAGCAGATCAACTTTGGCAACGTGTGGAAGCTCCTTGGTCTGCTGTACCCCAAGAACTCATCCGAACTCTCTTTGAATCAATGCCGAGGCGTGTGGCAGCGGTGATCTCCAACAATGGCGGCTACTCTGGCTACTGATTTTGGCAGGAACCACACTTCCCAGAAGTCTATAAATTTAATCATTTGATACTTGGTCAACATGTTATCTACAAAATAAATTTTGTTGTGATATCTCTTGTCTTTCTTGGTGTTGCAATTTGGGTCGCCAGCAGTGTATCTAGCCGTCATGTTTTGATGGGTACCAACTAGTTTATTTTATATTGAATAGTACATCGCCAGTTCCATTTACGATGGTTTTTGAAATGACTCTTATCTACTGTGCCTAGCAGCCTCAGAAAAAGGGAAAAATTATTTTTTAGGTGGCCTTTATTTGATTCAATAATGAATGTAAATCTTATTTCAGGAAGAGAGAGTTATTGAGAGACACTTTTGTCCAACTGATCAAGTGGACAGAGTTTATACGGAATCCCAAAAAACTCACATAAGATTTAAATCTGGAATGTACCACGACGAGTACAAAAATGAAACGTACGGTTTCAAAATAAATTACAAAGGTAAGATATAATCTGTAAAATGTTTCTTTGATGGTTATTTTAATTGAAAGTGTCGGTCATAGCATTCCTTAATATATAACATACGTGGTTCGTACGCAGTAGAGTCTGTTGCAATCCAGTTGGACCAACATGGAGTCGAGGAAAGGCAAATTCGACCGTTTGGGTTTACGTAGACACTGTACCGTAGTCAATAAGACAAGTCAATAAGACAATTATTTATTACCATACGTTAAACATACTACAGCTACTACATTTAAAGCAAGTATGTGCAGCAAGTTAGAATATATATTTAGATCATCGGGTTGGCTTTTCGGGATCCAAGATAGCTCTGGCCTATTAAGACCTCCGACCAGGAGAACTCCGTCTCCCTGGCAATCTAAAAGAGATCTCAGCCTCGTGGACTCTATCTTTATACAGTCGGCGAATTCAAGGGGATTTCTCTGGCGTTTGAAGTGCTGGTAAGTGTTCGAAGTTTGAGATTCGAGCCGTCACTATTGTGTCAAAATCTGAAGATCCCTCGAACCACTCTGAGTTTTATATGTTGTATAACGTCAAAAACTGCACATTTCAAGAACTTTATGGCCTCCTATCCAAGAGTTTGAGACCGCTCAGATCAAGAGTTCGCAGATATGACATATTGAGGGGTAGGAAAGAGGCATCACATACTTTAATACATATATAAGTACTAATTACGTGTAACAATTGAGACAATGTCCCAACACAGAATTGTCCCTTGACCACCTATTGAGAAAGGGTATGGGTTTTATCGAGAATTTTGAAGTTAAAAGCTTTAAGATGTAAGAAAAAGTAATAATCCGAACGAGAAAGAAATATTTAGCTTCATTCCGAGGAACCACCCACTAACCAGCCTGAGCCAATCAAAGAGCATCACTTGAGCTAACTTGTAAAAAAAATCAGAATTCACATCAAATTCGAGCATTTAGGTACCAGAGTTTATGGGTTCGAGTCCTACTACTGGCATAGATGTTTGTAGCCGTTCAGGATCGGCTTTAAGCAGTAAGGTACCGATCTGATTAGCTCTCGAATAGCAAAAAAAGGCAGTAGTACTCAACATACCAACCTTCACCATTACGAACTAAATTATCTAAAGCACACCAAAATATAATTACAAATACCAAGACCTAACTTTAATTTACACGTGTTATCCTGTTTGAACAAGATTTAGGCTTGTCATATTCTTACTAATGACACTATTGTGCTTCATATTTGTTATACTGGACTAAAAAATTTATCTTCGAAGTATTGCACAATGTGTACTTTAACTTTCCGTGTAGAAATGTCGCATGTTTTATCTTAAAGATGCTTTTATTTCCAGCTACCACAGTGCGAAATGCAAATGGTATCCCCGCCGTCACAGTTGTGCTCTCATCCACTTTCGTCATAGTGCTCGTCATAGCTCTGTGTGTCTGTTGCCTTCGTGGGTAAGTAAACCAAGCTAAGTATTACTTGAATCTCGTAGAAGGCTCTAAAACAGTGCTATGTAAAAGCTTACCTTACAAACTTTTATGTGGCTTCCACATGCATCACTTCGGAAAAACTATTTGATAAAAAAATTATTGACGTTTATGATTTGGTTAAGACTGCTATGTACTAAGAAAAAAAAATCTTATTTCCCCTTTCCTCTTCTTGCAGATTCTTGTAGAGGGAGGAGTCCAGTTGACAGTCCGAGAATTTCACCTCCCTTAGGATTGACATTTTGAGGGATTGTAATGGCTCTCTCTATAGGGGGGTTAAGCGCTGCCCCCCCGATTTTTTATTTAAAATATATTTTTGTCAACTATTTACAGGTACATAAATGCTGATAATCAAATAAAATTGGTATTGTCAGATAGCCTGAACTTTTCTGCAAAGCGCTACAGGATTCATTTTATAAATTTCGTCCACCGAAGGAATTTATGAGCGTTTAAAACACACTATACCAGATTTTCCCCCGAATAATTTAAATTAAAAAAAATTAATTGCATTTTTTAAAAAAACGAAAAATGTACGCAAATGTTAAATTTCTTTCTCTATGTTAGAGTAAAATTTAAAAAAAAAATCTTTGAATCCAAGTCGATTATCCGTGGAAAAATTTTCTCCATAGGTTAACATTGAGGTGAGCGAATCCAATGGGGTTAGTACATAGCAGCCTTAAGGTAGAAATAGGTCGATAATTTCATCCCTAGTGGTACCTCACCTTAAAGTGAAGCTGCTTGCTACCCTTCACCAAGGACCTAGGATTTGAGTACCTAGGTCCTTTGGAATTGGTGTAGGTTTTCCTACACCAAGGGGATTGGAAAAAACAACAGAGGACGATAATTCGTTTCATCTGTATTAGATCTTAAATATTGTTTACTCTGTCGAACCGCAATTCCGATTTACTACTGAAGATGACGTCAACTAAGAATTGAAAGAGCCCACTCCTCTATCTTGATGTTTGGGGTCTCCAAATCTGATTTTATTTCAACACTTCAGTGCTTGAAAAACCATTGTCTAATTTCATGCCCTCGCCCCTCAAAGCACTTTTCAACATTTCTTGAGTCGGTAAACTTCAATTCTCTACAACTACGCTTACCAGGCTTTTCATTTATGCTCATATCTAGTAAGATATCCAAC
This sequence comes from Dolomedes plantarius, assembly GCA_907164885.2. NCBI lineage: Eukaryota > Metazoa > Arthropoda > Arachnida > Araneae > Dolomedidae > Dolomedes > Dolomedes plantarius. The sequence continues at coordinate 75,675,664 of OU015490.1, forward strand.
TACGTTTGTAGCAGTTTTGTTTTTCTAAAAACTGTACTTGTGAAAAGTCTTATTTTTCGAAGGAAATTAGCACCAACATACGAAAATGATGAAAAAAAAATTCAGTTAGTCTCTTCTAACGAAACTACTGAGGGTTATTAAGGTAGGAAAACGTATCGTTGCTTACCTCTTTTGTATGTATATATGTATGATGTATATATGTAACTATATATATATATGTACATATGTATATATATGTAATAAAAACAAAGGAGAGATGTCAGACCAGGGCAGGCGAATGGAGAGAATAGCGCCCTTTACACGTACGTTCTTTCCCGCATGAAACCACGATCCCGCTTGATTAAGTGCACATGTGAAGGTGTCGGAGAGGAAGGGAAATCTGCTTTTGAGCGTACTGCAAGTTTTCCCGCGTGCAATACCGTATGCTCCAAGCACTAGCGAAAGAGCGTACGTGTAAAGGGCGCTATTATTAAGCTGTCGCGGGCGATGCAACACAGGCCGGGGTGTAGTCGTGGTCGGCTTCAGCAAATCGAGTGGCCGGCACGAAGAATAATAATTTGAAGTCCACCACCAGAAAGAAAGAGGCGTTCTCAGTTCAATTTAATTTTAATTTTCAGAAATTTCCGGGGAGCGTCATACAGTTTCCTTTTCCCTGAGTTACACACCATCGTTGCCTGACATTAATCCGTACATTATGGCCTTTTCCGGCCTATATCGGCATTTACAGGACAAAGGGGACGCAGCGCGCCCGAATTCTTACATCCTACCAGACCCGTAGCAAACACACAAAGTGCCCAGAACTCTAGGTTCACGGCCGTGAGGTACAGGCGCGCTGAACTTTTTTGATTGGTTAGAATTGACACCTGACGCGTCATATGGGGTGACGATTTCGAATGTTCTACAAGATTCGGTCTTATATAAGTATTGGCCGCACGTGGCCTTCGGGGAAGATCTAATAGATTAATTTGGTTATTCCTAGGTCAAATTTAAATGAGGAATAATGTTCTGTTGCGATAAGACAAAGTTAATGAAGGGAAATGTTTGAAATTCGTTTCATATATGCATATATGTAGGTCAAAATTTTGGCGCATTTTGGTACATTCTGTTTAACTGTTCACTGCTTGTCCAAGCCATACAAACTGGGTTTGGCGTGGTTCCAAAACTATAACTCGCGAGGTACGGACGGATGGTTTTAGCGTCTGAAATTTTCCTTTCCGGAGGGCCGTAATGGAGGAACGTAATCCTACGTTAAAAGTTACGCATATATCATTTTCTTTTTATCATACATGCGTAAGACACTAGCGAGTGTACTGATGTATAAGCTAATCGATAATTTGAAATCTAAAAGTAATACAGGCAATTCTATGCAATTGCATGTAGGGAATTTCAGTCAATTTCATAAAAATTTCAGTCATTTCTTATGAGATTTTTTTATAAAAGCATCTATAAACAAATACCTAGAGCCAAATCTGTAATTTATTACATTCTTAGTATTATGAAAAACCTACCTGGAAATTTTCAGTCCTATCATGATTATATTTTTATCATAATAGTCGTTTACACTTTTGATAGAAAAACAAGTTCTTTTGAAAACACAAATTTTCAATTGTATTAAAAGTGTAAGCTTTTGATTTTAATCAAATGACTAATTTTATTTCTGATGATCGTACAGAAAAACAAAAGCAGATTTAGAACTAGAAATTCACATTCTGTAAGAAACAGGAATAGAAAAAAAATCGGAATTTACATCAAAATCGACGTTTTAAAGCGTACCTTTCTCAGGAATTAACTTTATTTAATAGTAACGGAGAATATAATTTTAAATGATAGTTTGATCTTTACAATCGATTTCGGCCTCCAGCTCATAAAAAAAAAAATAACTATGCAAATAACATAGTTGGAGATTTCTGCTTTCACCACCTGTGTGATATCCAGATTCATCTTCATCAAATATTTTCTCTGCGGTGTTTAGAGCTGCTTTGTGCGCTTCAATGTGGAACTCGTAAAATTTTAAACTCTTTCTTTCATTTCAATTATTTTACAATGTTGTTTTCTGTTTTTAAAAATGCAAACCAAGTTTAACTATTTATATTTTCTTCATTCATACGCAAAGGTGAATCTCAATAGGTCAGTGGTTCCCCACCGGTGTGCCGCGTGCCGCGCACTTTATGGTGTCGTGATTTTGGCCAGGAGTGCAGATTGCTTTTTAGTATAAACAAAATATTACTAGGAATCCCCCCCCATAAAATGTTAAGTACTCTTAAACGACAACAGTCTATGCATTCGTTCCTTTGGGTGAATTAGTTACCATCAAGCTCACATTTGTTAGGCTTGATATCAAACACTTGTGGGATTTTCGATTGATGCTAGGAGTACATTAACCCTTCAGCGGGCGCGCCAGTTTTTGGAACACCAGCAGGCGCGCGTGGCACAAGTGCAACGTCTCTTTCAACCTTGATTATTCCTTTCGTAATGAACTTTCTTTTTTTCAAATAAAGATTGAAAATTGAAAATAATAATTCTGCGTTTTATGACAAGATATAAAATGTTGATAATATCGAGATATATTCATTCTTTGGCCTTTAATTATAAATATACAATCGCCTTATTTCAAAACTGTCCGGTTTATTGGATCTAAGGACAACTTGCGAATTCATTCCTATTATGTCCAAAAAACCTAAAACGCAGTGAGATTGTCCATTTTCGTGATATGCTGGATACCGTGTAATAGCTTCATATTTGATCGACTACATCAATTCCTGCTTTTGTCGTATTGTAATCCATTATAATCGCTGGTTTACGACGGTTAAATCACGACTAACAAATGAATGGAAAGGAATACAAGGGTCAGAAAATCAGACCAGCATGAGAAAGGGTGTAGCTATAAATAGAAACAGCTTAGAACACTCAAACTTTACACGTAAAAACAAAACATTCAAAATTTCGAAAATGTTGCACTTTGTACAAGGGCGCGCCCGCTGAAGGGTTAATAAAGCTGTTTTTAATGATTCCCATACAAGCCTTTCAGTGTATTAATATGCTTGGTGCCATGACTATTTTTGAAACTGTATAAAATATATCCTATTCTAGTGTTTGTTACTTATCTCTTTCAATTAACGAATAAAGTCAGAAATGGAGTAAGTATTTATTTGAGCTGAAATTTAACATGTCCCTGAAATACAATATTCCACTTTAGTTTAATATTTAAAAAATTATAAAAAAAAGCTAAAATTCTAAAAAGGGGGCCTTAAGTTTCTAATCTCATTACCAACGGTACCACTCACATAAAAAGGTTGGGAATCCCTACGATAGGTAATTTGTCTCTGTATGCAGCCTCGTTTTCTTGCCATCTTTAACTGTTACAGCTGACGGATGCTTACATGGCAATCACTGATGCCTTACTCATTTTCTTTCAGCGGCCATAAAGATATCAGAAATGCCCAAGTGACGAATAACATAGTTATATCACAACAGCCTAATGATCCCTCTAGGAGTCAGCCTCAGTCTGAATTCGAATTCGAGCGATACATTACGCAAGCACCGGAAAAAGAGCAAAAATATCTCGTAAGTACCCTCATGTGATTATTAATAACAAGTAATATATATAAAAAAATTTTTAAAGTCAATTCCTACTTAGGTCAACAAAGAAAAATTTGAGTGTAAACTAATAGTAGGAATTGAAAAAAAAGGATTGCCTGCCAGAACCTTGCCTACTGTCAGAGATTAGGAGGGGGGGAAAGAGAGAGAAAAAGTTTGTCAGGTTGGGGATTCGATCTCGCAACCTACAGGACGGGATAAGCCCGCGATACCACAGTGCTACCGTTTAGACAGTAACAAGAGGGAAATTACTATTCAAGAGCAAGAGACGCTCTAGGTCTAAAACTAAAATTGATTAATTAAATTTAATTAATGAATTATTTGAAAAAACTGTATTAACATCAAGTGTCATCCACTACAAGTTTAAAAAAATGTATTTGAACTTGAGTGGATGAATAAAAAGTATTTTTATTAACGATTGAAAATTTGAACAAGATATATATAGAGAGAGTGTGAACTAATAGTAGGAATTGAAAAAAGGATTTCAATAGACTTCTTTAAAACTTAATTTGGAAATGGTTATGTAAACGTATTTCAAAAGAAAGTTTAGACACTTCACTGTTTAGGTTTCTCCATCATGCAGTTTGATAACGATGTTATTAAAATATAGTCAATTTAACATTCAAAATATAAAGGTCCTAAAGGTTTTATCAATTCTTTAAAAGTAAATAGTGCAATACAATACAAAAGTAAGTATATATACAGCGTGTACGAGAAAGATCTCTATTGTTCTAAACATTGACCCTCAAACGGAAGTGGTTTGAGACGAAATAGATGGTACGGTCGGGTCAGATCCGCCCCGATGTCTTTTGATAAGGTTTTCGGTAGAAATAAGTACACAATAAGCATTTTTGTTGTATAATAACAATTATTGATAATATTTTATATAAAATAAAAGCCTTTTTGTAGAAAAAAGTGACCAACGAATTATAATTGTAGTTTTGTTAAAGAAAATCTCTCTGGCATTTACATAGAATGTTGTATATATTAGGTCTAATATGTAATTTAGGCCAGGGGCCCACTTTTAATTTGAGCGATTAAACAGTTTAGTCACTTGAAAGTTGCCGGATACCTTCGGCAAGCGCACACTGGCTACTTAATAGTCCCCCCCCCCCCAACTTAACTTGAAATAAATTAAAACGTTAATAGAAATTCAGCTAAAATCGGAAAATTGTAGAAAACTTTTAAGAAAGTTGTTTTTTTTCCGCTTTTTCAAACTGTGAAACTAAAGATTCCGATTATATCTTTAGCTTTAACATAGCTTTTAACAATATGATCCCTAACAAAAATTCGATGCTATTTTTTTTCTCATTTTATTTATATTATATTTATTTTTCTCATTGTATAACTTTTGAATACTACTCAAACATCAATTCTATTGTTATTCAATATCAAAAATATCATAAAAATCGTATTTTAAGGACCATCTGGCAGTCAATGCGCGGAAGAGGACCCTAATTGAATTCAATTCGTGCAGCCAGCCCCCCCCCCCCAAAAAAAAAAAAAGTTGGAAGCACGCTACGCTTATGATCAGATCTATTGCAAGCAACTAAATAATCACCAGTGAGCTCGGTCCTATCTAAACCAACATGATCTATTTCCACCGGCAACAGTTTCATCACCCATAGAATCGAACATGTTTGAACATTTTTGAATGCCCCAACTGAAAAATCGTCATTGGGCGCTTTACCATAAGAATCAATGTGTTTCATTTTTGGGATTAAAAAGTTACTAAAACATCTTGCTTTGAAATAATCGCCAGTAGACCCCTAGCCTTTTACCTAGTATCAGAAGTTAGTAAAAGGATATTTCCGAGAAAAATGTAGAAAATAATACATACTGACAGTTTTGGCCTTGAAAATCGAAATAAAAAATTTTAAAATTTAAAAAAATGAATGACTAGTGATCATGAATAACGTTTTTCACAGAGACACTCGTATTTACTGCAAACGTATAACTGCAAACGCTCCAAAACCTGTTGCAAGACTGGCTGGTAGGGTTTCTTGTCAACTCGATCTTTTGCAAAGAAAAGGGATAGTACGGGAGAGGGAAAACGCACCCTTGGGTCGGATCCGACCTCCACCGTACCGTTTTAGGTTTATTAACAAAAACACAAACAAGTCTAATGAAATGCGGTTTGCGGCAAAAGAACTAAGAAATCAAACAGTTTTTTTCTGGTATCAATACTCGATAGGTTTCCTGAACGATGGATTGGTCGTGGAAAACCAATGCCTCCGCGATCGCCCGACGTAATGCTAAGTATCCCCTTGTGACAAAACAGTCCCGAGAGTAGTCTCGGCACTAGACTCACAAATGGATAGGGTCCTGAGAGCAGCTTGGGAGCCAAGCAGGTGCAAGTATCAGAGATTGCAGCTGTCACAAGTGGACATGCTCATTTGCTTTCGTGACTTAGTCTCCAGTCTTCCGTCAGTGTTGGAAGATTTTTGTCAGAGCTGAGACTCGATTTCATTCTTTTATTTTATTTTTATTTTTATTTCGCAATAAATATAAATCGGTAAATAATTTTTCAAAATGAGTGAAAAGAATGATTGTACCAGATAAGAGAGTGGAGTGATGATGAAGTGTTGGAGTTAATCCATCTTTATGGGGAACAGGGGTATTTAAGGAACGTGAAACATAAATTATACAGGAATCGCGAAAAAAAATGAGCATGTTAGAAGAATATGGGACAAAATTTAAAACGGTGATGGTCATTTTCTTTTGTTTCTTCCCTTTAGTTGTTAGTTGGTACTTTTAGCGTATTATTCGTTTATTTGTCAGTCTCTTACAGCTATGTTTTGCAGTGCTGTACAATAAATAAATTTTGAGTTTTATTGTGCAATCACAAAGTTGTTTTGTTTTGTTAACCCTATTTTGTTAGGTCAAAAGCTTGGATCTACGTATGCAGTTCGTAGTATTGAAAATAAAATTAAGCTGAAGGAAAAGATGTAGTCATAAAAAATACCTAAAATATGTAGCGGGACTCTACTGTTCTTGAGTATTCGCTTGGATATGCTTACCTGAAGCCAGAAAACGAAGTGTGACCATCAATTTGTCATGAACAGGAATTGCATCACGTAATTTTGTATCTTGCTTGACAATAGTGTTTTACTAAATTTAGAAGCAGTTCAAATTGTACTGCAGACCATAGGCGTAGCATTGGGAGGGGGAAGGGGGGGGGGTCGTGCCCCCCCCAAACTTAACTTGAAATAAATTAAAAGTTAATAAAAGTTCAGTTAAAATCGGAAAATTGTAGAAAACTTTTAAGAAAGTTGGTTTTTTCCCGCTTTTTTGAACTGTGAAACTGAAGATTCCGATTAGCCTTAACATAGTTTTTAACAATATGATCCATAACAAAAATTCGATGCTATATTTTTTACTCATTTTTTTATATTATATTCATTTTTCTCATTGTGTAACATTTGAATATTATTCAAACATAATTTCTATTGTTGTTCAATTTCTAAAAAACCATATTTCATATTTTAAGGACCGTCCAGCAGTCAATGCGCCGAGGAGGGCCCTAACTGAATTCCCCCCCCCCCAAAAAAAAAAAAAAAAAAAACCACGCTACGCCTATGCTGCAGACATCCGAATAAAATTTCTGAACTGTTCATCTTCCAACCACAACTCATTTACAAGTGTTGAATAAGCTCCGAATTCAATTCGTCGATCCGCCCATTTTCTTACCCAACACTCCTTTTTTTCACTTTCAGCTTTTTCGCAATTTTATACGCAGTTATAAAAGCTAGAGCTTGACCCGAATCCACGAAACGCGAAACACGAACGCGAAACACGAAATGTTCCTGATCACGAGACTGCAGTGACCTTCGAGTCTCTCGAACCTGTCTCGAGAGCGTAACTGATCTCAAATGGACAACACTCTGAGATTAATCTCGAGACTTTCTCTCGAGATTTTCTCTCAAGTGGACACTTAGCATAACTCCACAGGATTTTTTTTTTTGTGGGGTTACGTTCAAGACATTGTTTATCGAACACCTGTTTCTAATATTTCAGTTTTAAAGGACAGGATACAATACGCAATCCTCACTGTTACACCGCGAATGTCAAGACACTTAGCTGGAAATTTACTAAAGACTTCAACGTTCTTCGTGCTACTAACGGAGCTCGCGTAGAGCTACATTGAAGATACCGTAAAAAAAAAAAACTGTTGTATTTCTTCATTCTTTTGTCGCAAACTTCATTTCATTTGACCTGTTCGTATTTTAATTAAGGTATCCGTGCACCTTCGGAGAAGAATTTTTGAAATTTTTTTTTATTTATTCTTTCAAAACTACGTTTTATGTTCAGATACAATTTAGAACTATGAAAAATCTATTTGGTTATCTAATTTTAGTTGGAAAAAAATTTAGAATGGAAAATATAGGAAAAGATGTCAAGAAATTGATTATTAGAATGTGGGACATAGCTCAAAAGCAAATAAAATTTACAAAACATTGATATGTTTATCTTCAATATCATAACATTTGTTAAAGCTGGTGCTACACTCAGGATTGTAATCAAGTTGCTTGAATTTATATAGAAGTTAGAGTAAAATCACAATGAAAATTTAAAAAAATATATTACAAAGCTTGATTTATAACTTTGTAACTAAGCATAAATCAAACATATAATTATGAAAGTAGTACAGGCTTTTTAAAATTATATAAAAAAGGTACCTGAAAAATTTGACGAAATTTCGTTCATAACTTTTTTTGATATATGAGCCATTGTATTCAAACACGTAACAAAAACTTATATTGAGAAAAAGTGAAAAAAAACTTTCAAATGCAATTTTAATATTCAATTTAAAAAAAATTTCCTCTTGGGGAAAGATAGGGTTGGTATATTGCGCTACTACAAAGTTGGCTGCTTCTCGCTTCCCCGAGATACGCAGGCAAAGTCTCTTCTCTTTGCGTCGCTTTAATTTTTACAGTTTTTCTCGCCCCTTGGCGCATTCTTGGCCGGAAGTTCAGCAATGTGTTTCCATAACACAAAATCGCAACATGAATGACTAAATTTTCCCCTCATCGCCGATAAAGAAGTTACTCTTCAAAAATGTTTAAAATGCCCCTGATTTATAAATAGCACCTTCTTTGCTCTCTAAAACATTGAATTTTTTCGCTTTGGAATAATAAAGATCTTTCTAGGACAGGTTGTATAAGCACAAAAATATCAAGGGAGTTGATGTGGCCAGAAGCGCATTACAGCACACTTTGTCTATTTTGTCCAACGTAAGTAATGTTCTGGTCCCCCTCTCCTCCCCTTGTTAGTAAAAACTAAGCAAAGCTTCAATTCTCCCCTCTCCTTAAATGCTTTCGTAATACTTGAACGAAGCCGAACTTCCGGAAAAGCTCAAAAATCCTTAGCAACTTTTGTTAAAACCGAGTGCAATTTATCCATGTGTAATTGAAGATTTTTCAATGTTATAACATTCTAAGTGTATTCATAATGCAGAAGATTGTCTACACACCTGACTACAGTATTAATGAACGAAGAAGCCCTTTACTGTTTTTCAGAGCAGAACTTCGAGCGTCAACATCGTATCAAAGAAGGACGTTCCAAAGTGCAGTGGTCCAACTTCTGCCCCACCGCTTCAAGGTATTATTGCTGTTATGACAATAATTATCTTTAAATCCCGTCTTAAGAATCATTTTGATCTTATGATTGGAACTTATCTTAATGTGTGTAGAAGAATCATGGAGGAAAATAAATTCTGCTGTTGGCCTTGGTATTTTTTAATAGTTTGTTAGTCTTGTTGTTTGTAGTCATCTGTCATTTTCGGGCTGTTTATCTGTAGGGTAGCTAAGGATTGCTGTATTACGTCACAAACCAACGGACCATCAAGTAGCAGTAAATATTTTTACAAATTTTACAACTGTTTTTTGTCCTCCTTACTTCAAGCATGTGGAAAACTTCAAAGCAGAAGCACAAAGCTGATTACAACCTGTAATAAAATTTCACTACTTTGTTTGTATGGGAAGATTTGTCAATTTTTAAGGCAAAAAGCATCCTTATAAGGACAACGACAGAAAATTCATTGCATTCAGGCAATTTTTACCGTGTTTTTATTAACTAGCTTTCTTGTTTGTTTGTGGGTTTGTCCAGTACAAATCTTGCAATCGATTTTTCGCTAACTTCCCGACTAGCTAGACATTTGGAACTTTTAGAATAGCTCAGAACACCATAACAATGCATTCTTTTAATACGTTTAGCCATTTTAAGCAGAACTGAATCCATTTTCAGTTAATTTTGTTTTTTAGAATGGTGCAGCCATCTACCGACCGGGACGGGAACGAAATGTTAAACGCAAGTTAACTTCCAATTACCTTTATTTTCTTTCAAGTTGATGGGATAATTCATAAAAAATATTTTAAAAAGTAATTATTAATACATAGAATTGTTAAGTTTATATGATTCAACAGAAAATTTAAAAACATGGTATATGAAAAGTTCTTTATATCTTGCAATTATATTTATTTCCCTTCATTTAATTGTTTAAAATTTCATATTCGCCAAAAGTTGTGCAGTACAGGGGAATAAATGTCATACGAAATTAATTCTTGTGTTAGAGAAATACTTTATAGAAGTTTTAGTCATATCTATACCAATACATTCCGTAACTACAAAGTTGTAAACGGTGCATTCAGAAACCTCCATTGAAAAAAGAAAACTTATTAAATAGTTATGGTAAAATTTAATTTAAATAGTAGTAAAATAATTAAAATTAAATAACTATGAATAATGAGTTTAATAGTTTTTCAGTCCAATTAACGAGTATTATACTTTTTTCCCCTGCAGTTTATATATATTGCCAAGGGAGGTAGTTGGCAATATACGTAAACTGCAAGTAGCGGGTAAGACTTGGGGTGAACTGTTGTCTTGCCTTGTCCCCTGAGACCTTCCAAGACACATTGCTGTTGTAAATCACAGAATAGTTACACCACATGACTTTTTACGTGGACACCTACATCGCATCGGCAATAAATCTTTTCTTGATTGTCATTTTTCTTCTTCAGTGGAACTTATAGATTTCAGCCACCTTCTAACGTGTTCATCTCTTACAGACAAGCACTTTTCAGTCGCAAATTTTTATAATAGAGCTCATCTCTACCGGGCTGCCTATGGGGGAATTATGGTCACTCGACTTTTCCCCCGACGTAAGACAAAAGATTTTCAGTCAGGAGAGCATTATGTATGATCCTGTCTATAGGCCATCCACAAATATCAAAAGATTATCCATAGAGGTAATCATACCTAGTGCTCCCCTGTCTGAGCTGCTATAATTTGTTAGAAACGAGCTTTCAGTGTGCAATGTGGACCAAAGAAGCTGTGTGTATCAATAAGAGATGCATCTGATTCAACTGCTTTCAAAAGGATATTCAAAATATTGATAGTCCAAAAACTTTCTGGCTTTTAAGAACAGGTTTGCCTTTTTGTCCGTATAAACATACTGACATTCATGCCAGTCAGTCAAAAGTAAATGCTTTTAATGGTGGATGATAAAGACAAATATATACTTAAATATTTGTATATGTAAGTAACATATCGCAACCCCGAAAGGAAAGTGACACAAGTAAAAAAAAATGGCAATTTTGAGGTTATGTGATCGAAAAATATGTATGAAGTGCCCCATCGTGCACGAAAAGCGACACATCTCTCTCTTGCAATTTGCCCACCTGAGGGCAGTTGTATCAGTTATATTGTAATGCTAGTTCTCAAACTGTATCGTGTTCTTTAAGTTGATTTTTCTCAAATGCTGTATTTTTGAGTTGTGTCACTTTTCTTGCCGGGGTGCGATATATATGGAAGCAAATGGAGGCGACAACGTCAACTCAGTGAGTCTTTTTGCGACTTATTTTAAATGAGCAGAGTACGATTAGAAGGTAACGAAAATTACCAACTTTTAGTAGCGATCAAAAATATGTCGGACAATACGATCAAATTGCTTCGTATAATAGAAAAATATCAAAGAAATCAATATGAATAAAGAGAAATATTAATTTTTGTTATTCATTAGAAATCTGAAGCTTTATATTTAGCAGATTCGAGATTTGAGTTTGAGTCCCTGTGCATTGGTTGTAAAAGAGTAGTATCGCAATAATATTTGCATAAATAAATGTCCATGAAGTAAAGGGTTAAATTCACTTGGTTAGAGACTAGAATAAAAAAAATTATCTATCCGTTCATGGAATGTAATTTCGTGATAGACTACAATTTAAAACTTTTTCATAGCGTGACTCTCAGGGCATAGACTATAAAAATACGTTATCAGAGTCCCTTGGTATATTAGAATTTTATTCGTATCTTATAACGTTTCACCTAGTATCGGATAAGAAACGGTTTGAAAATTTTCAGCTTTTATTTGATTAGCTCACTCAAACTCGGGGTCATAAACTCTTTCACCTTGTAAGATCAGACGATGTCTTTGTGACCTAAATCAGGGGTAAACAAACTCATTAGCCTAAGGGCCACATTGATTCCTTCACTAAGTCCCAAGAGTCGAGACTTAGCTAGCTAGCTCATGATACCAACATACTGCAGTTTTGAATTACGCGCAAAATTTTGTTTCGGGACTAAAAGGCAAGTGAGATATCTGTGGTGCAGGGCGGAGAATATCGAAGTTAAGTGCAGGACGTGACAAAGCTACAGTACTGTTTCACGCAAAAAAAATGTTTCACGCATTTTAATATATGCCAAACATTCATTCAGCAAACTGAGACTCCATTTCTGGTAGATTTTGCAACTGAAGCTTTGGGTGCTTTGAAAATAAATTGAATCTAGATTTTCAGAATTTGATGCAGTTGCAAACGATATCAATATTTTTCAAAATCCTTTTAAGGGGACTCGCGACTCTTAAATCGAGGAAATAAGGCATATTTCCATACTCTTTGACTCTTTGTAACTATTTCAATTTACTCCCAATTTTCCCAAATTTTATGTATGATAAATTGATATATTTATTTTTAAAAAAAAATTTCAACTCAAAATAATTTTATATATTTTTTAAATGCTTTTGATATACCTTGTTTTTTAAGCATTTTTATTGTATACTGGCTTGCGCACAGAACTATGAAATTAGTTTTACACTTAAAAGTATAATTCCTGTTTTATATTTAAAATAAATAATTCAAAATACAATTGAACATAAAACATTCAACATTAAAATATTTTTTCAATTTTTTTAAAACTGCTCCAAAATATACTTAAAATTTCCTTAAATTTTTTCATTAATTTACACTGAAAAAATAAAATGTGCAGTGATTGCAATAATTCTAGTTCAGACGCAATAAAATAACATGATTATGCAATGATAAAAATTTCATGGAATTGTGTTTCAAAATTTTTGAGATATCAGTTTCGGAATGATGCAAAATTACATTTTGAGAAAAATGAGTTTAAAATTTTTCGTACCATAAGCTTGATTAGTAATTAAATAATTAGAATATCAATATCTCCTGAACTAAGAGGAATATTTTCATGAGGTTTGCTTTATTTTGTTCAGAAATGATCCGGCTTTAACATATTTAAAAAAAAATCGAATTTTTTAAAGATTTAAGGGTAGTGAGTCCCCTTAACGCCGATATAGAAAGCCTTGCCCCAGAACTTCAAATGGAAATGATTGATTTGCAGGTGTAGCGATATTTTTAAAGAAAAATATTTAAAGTCATCATTGATGGAATTTCATGTCTTTCACTCGCACAGTTTGATCAGTTGTATGAATTTCCCCAAGGCTTTTTTTTCCGCTTTCGGCACTGCTTATCTGTGTGAAAAGTAGTGCCGAAATATTTTTTATATATTTCATTCTCCAAAATGAAATATATAAAAAATATTTGTAGATCCAAATTAACTGCTGAGCATTTGAAGTCCCTGTTGATAATTTCCACTAGCAAACTTGATACACAACTGCAAAAAATTGTCAAGGGAAAGTTACAGTTACATAAACATAATTATGATTAATGATATTTACTTTTATTATGTAAATTACCTATGTATGTCACTTATTGTAAGTTTTTAGGATAAATCTCATATCATTAATTACAGTTAAAATGTTCAATTTCATGATGTATGCCTGTTATTGTTTCTTAATTAATCCTGTAATAAAAAAATCTGTTTATTTTGTATGATTTACTTACATTGTAAATTTTGCATTGTAATCAAAATAAACTATATCGGGCCGGATTGGTTGTGCTCGCGGGCCGTAGTTTGGAGACCCCTGGCAAAAATTATAATACTGTTCAGTCCACTCCCCAAAGGGCTGTGGAACAGCCTTCAACGACATGTTATCAGAGAAGGGTGTCTAGGAAAAACAGCGAAAGTAAAGCCTTTCTCTGTGTGTTTAACAGCGATTTTTTTGCAGCGAAGATATCCGTGGGTAGTTTTAAGCAAAATCTGTCCAAATCAGACGAGGATTTACATGTTCTTACAGTTTTGCCTGATAGGTTTCCCGTATTATGGTGAACATGTGTGCTTTACAATGCAATAGCGTTGGGAAATTACTAGCAGAAAACGTTCTAAATACTCTTCACAAAGTTAATATAAAACTACTATAGAATGTTTAATGCAATGAGTTGCTTAATACGTGTATTTCTTTTCAGAGAATCGGAAAAGGTCCATTACAAGCACCCCATTAGCATCGAGACGGAAGTGGAGTTGTGACAGCGCTCGCAAGATCCAACAACTCCGGACCAGACTTGTTGCCCGTTTCTCCTCCCACAGTTCTTCGGACATTTCAGTCTTCTTCGAGGCCCCTGATCGATTCAGTTATTCACAGCTCCGTTGTGACGACTGTAGTCCCGACGAAAATCTCAAAGAGGACAAAAGCGACTCGACGTCCGAAATGAACGCAAAAATCCCTTCCATCGTAATCGAACTTGTTGATTAGCCCGATGTATTTGTATCGAACGGAGTTTTTTTATATTTATATGTATGGCTAAAAGTCATATTTTAAATAAATGCTTTATTTTAAAAAAGTTCTATTTTTTGAAGGGGGGGGGGGGTCGTTGGATTTGATTAAAAATATAGCAATTAAACTGAAACGAAATGAGTATAATATATGAATACCATATGTTCCGTATATAAAACAGAGGGTGGTTATAAGAGTTAAGGTAGTTAACCCTTTTAGCGGCGCCGTTTGCACAGTGCAAACGCCTAAATCTAGTCTTTTTCACTTGCATTCAATGTATTCCAGTTAAATGATCAGAAAATGGTTAGTACTGCCATCTGTTATCAGTTTAAAGAAGTAAAAACATTTTGCAATCTTTAATGGGAAATTTTTTTAAGATTCTTTAGGTTAAAAAAAATCGGGACAAAAATTTGCACCCTGCAAACGGTGGAGGTTGTTGCCCCTGACCAACCAAGTTAAAAGCATTTTTATGCTTCAAAGTACAGCTATCAAAATGTTCCAACTTTTAATAAGTATACCTGATGTTAGTTCATAACAAACATGTAATGCTTACTTCTTAGATTTTCGACGTAAAACAGCAAGCAGAATCTAGGCTTATTTTTTTTCATGCGTAGAAGAAATTTAAGAATGTCCCTGACTTGTGAGAAGCATAGGGATCATATCTTACTGACCTGTACTCAAATATTTAGGGGCACAGTTGGCCCTTGGTTCATTTTTATGGACAACAACACTCTGCCAAATAAGGCTCACTGAGTCAACGACTATTTTGAAAGTGAAGATATTCGTCGGATTGATTGGCCAACCAGATATTTGGGCTTGAACCTTATTTAACATGTCTGGGACTCTTTTGGGAGGGCAACTGCAGCTTGCCATCCCCCTCCGAGAATCATCCAGGAGCTGAAAACTGCGTTGCTGCAGGAGAGGGACCGTCTGCCGCATCAGGGACTCAAACTGTCTCGTTTCCAGTATGGCAACGCGCTAAGAGAGCTGTATGAATGTGAGAGGGATCCATACTCCATTTTAGTCATTTTATGTTCGATCTTGCAACGTGGATTTTGCACATTCCTTCTCTGAGCTGTTGTTTGGTGCAATATGTTTCTTCTTGTATAACTGTGTTTCCATACCAAATTTCATTAAAATATGTCCCCTAGTTTTCCATTATTTCGACAGAAAGGGCAAATTCTCTTAACTTTGAACACTAGTGTACTTATGAGTGGTTTCACAAGCAAATTAAAATATAGTGTATGATTTGGGGGAGGGGGAATAAATATCTGAAAACATTTTCTTTCATACTCAGGGTAGAGAAAGTTAGTTCACATGTAAAACTACACACAATTTTAAAAGACGGGATTCCGTATGTAGCGATAAATCATGTTTCTTTATTAGAACGAGGAGTTTGGATGCAAAGTAGTTTCGTGAAAGGTTAGTACAGGATTCAGATGAACAGTAGCATTGTTATCGAGATATCAGAAATGATGGAATGCATTCTTTTATTTAAGGGAGGAGATCACCTTTGCACTCGCACAAATACTAATTTTACTACCAAGCTTAATGTGTTGCCCAACAGTTAATTTGAAATTAATTTAAACCAATTTTTAGGGTGAATCGTGCAAAGCTTAATCTATTAGAAAACTGTCATGGAGAGTGACAATATAAGAGTCCGCACTGGTCTGGCATGGGGTGTGTTTATGAATCAGAAAGACTTCAGTTAAAAAGATTAAGTTTATTCAGAACTTCAATAAACATTTAAAAAATATAAAAACCAATAACTTAAAACATTTGTATAATCAAAATAATCTCACACAGAGACTTCTAACAGACGAATCTCACTAGCTCGTATATAGAGTTCAAGTGTGTGTGCTGCTAGTGGCACCTTTGCTCTAACTCGAGCAGTATTTATACAAGCAAGTAACATAACATTGACATATATTTGCATAAAATACACTGGAAAGGAAAAATAACTAACCATGGGGAAAATAAATGAAAAACCCCATTTCTCAGATATATGATGTCAAAGTTGCCTTGACGCCATTAGTTGTTAGGTAATAAGTGCTACGTCAGCCTAAAACGATAGCATGAATGTCTGAAAGTAATAAAAGTAAACAATTTAATAAACTCAAGTTTAGATAGCCCTTTTAGGATTCATTTGCCTAACAAAAGCAGAATTGTTGGAAGATTATTAAATTTTTTTATGTATATATATATATATAAAAGTTTTATGAATAATGAATCTTAGGTCAATGCATTGCGCGCAGATTTTTAAACTATAATATATATTAAATAATTTGTATATATTCTATCCATAGGTTATACTTTAATCCACACCTAAAATAATTGCTATATTTTATATACAAATATATTTTCAGGCAAATGTATTATAATGTACAAAAAAAAATGCAGTACAAAAAATTAGTAATATGTACTTACCTAAATTTAGGTAGAAATTGTATAAACATACTAGATATATACGTATACAAAATTTTAAAATTTGTGACCATTAGTTTTGAAGAAAATGGACGCAAATGTTTGAAAATAAGTTTTTAGAAAAAGCCGTTTAAAGTTTCTATAAATTACTTTACTATTACCTTTATACATTTAGCCATAAAATCCGTTCTAATTGTAGTATCGACTTCATTTTTTTTAATATTCCCTTATTCCATTCTTCAAATTTAAATCATAATAAAAAAATTGAGTTTTTTTTAAAAGGTTTTACAGTGATCTCTCCCTTAATGAAATAGCATTTTCTTACAACACTTAAAACTTGTGAATGTGAGTATGTGGAAAAGATACTAGATTTTCATCTAGTTCACAATTGGTAGAAAAAAAAATGGTGAACTAGATGAAAATCTAGATATCAGAATAATATTTGTGCATGGAAGTGAGCATTTTTGCAATTCTGAGGAAAATACGATGCTTGGACTGCATTTAGAAAATTGTCGCTTGCATGTTATACTGGTTAGCGTCGCCAGCTTCTTAGCAGTGGGCTTTGGTTCGAATCCCGACAAAGCTTGGGCGTTCTTGTGCTATCCCCACATAAGGAGAAATGTTGGCTAACCTAAATTAGGATTCCATAAAGTGGCTAACGAAAAACAAATCGGCGTTGTACGTATGAGTTTGTCTCCGGATAAGAACCTACCGCATTAGAAGAGAAAAAATAGGAAATAGATTTATTACATTTATCTAACGTACTACAAGAACTTCGCGAACTTCGCCATAGTTTTATTCAATTAAAATAACTTTTTAGAGACTTTCGCTACAAATATTTCTCTAGATTTTTTAGCATGAAACTATAATCCAGTGATGTTTTTAAAGGAAATAGTCCGATTCAAAGCTCAAACTCTGTTTGTTAGAAATCTATCGCCTTTAGTTGGTGATAAATCAATCGCAGTTAGTTACTGTGTATTGTACACAAATTCTGAACGGCAGCTTGTCTTTCACCAGTCTGTTTTGTCACTTTTGGCGTTACTATTGTAGTTGCCCAAATGGAATAAACTATAGGTACTCTTTTTTTTAAGATAAGGGTTTTTCTATTTTTGTTATTATTCTGAACCAATCCAGCATATGCATTGTTTTTGAGGTTCTGTTCTTGATTTTACACACTTTTGACTGAGGGTTGAACGTGTCTTAAAGATTTACATTTCTTAAATTTTCTTATAAATTTCTTTTGTCTAGTAAAATATTTAGTTGGAATTAAAAAATATGTCCCAGGATGAAAGGAAACCGTTGAAGACGGTCGCAATTCGAAAATGGTTGGGGAAACACTATGAGATGGTATATGTTGCCAACTCTAACAGCTGTTTACTTTACCAATTAACGATAGAAGGCGACAAAACATTACATTCATAGCTTTAGTTCTCTTTCCTGTATATAGGTAAATGGCAGTATGTAACTCTTGAAAACTAATACGTCAAGACAAAAAAAAATTACAAAACTTTTTTCAAAAGCCAGAAATACACTGAAGTGCCACTGAATTAGAGATACCTACACAGTAACGAGTTGGGCCTCCTCTGGCCTTGATAATGGCTGCCACACGACGAGTCATAGATTCAACAAGTTTCTGGAAACGTTCCACGGGAATGGCTTGCCAAATATTGGCTAAAGCTGTCCATAATCCAGTAAGGTTCTTTGGTGCTGTGTGATGGCCTTTCACGCCTTGTTCCAAAACATCCCAAAGATGCTCAATAGGATTTAAGTCTGGGCTTCTAGGTGGCCAATTCATGACAGAAGTCAGAGGAATGCTCATCCAACCAGCCAGTAGCCAACCGGGACTTGTGAGAGGTACAGTTGTCTTGCTGGAAAACTCCATTACCGTGCGGATAACAGAACAGCATAAACGGATGGAGGTGATCACCCAGCAACTCTACGTACCGAATTGCATTGAGGGAGGTTGGTACACGCACCAAAGATCCCAAACTGCGCCACAAAAAAACACCCCAGATCATGATTGAGCCACCATGCCCTTGTACAGTTCCAGCCAGGCATGCAGGATCCATGGCTTCATGAGCCTGACGCCATATTCTCAGCCTTCCGTCGGCGTTAAGTAGTCGGAATCGAGACTCATCACTCCATGCTACTCGTTTCCAGTCCTCTACACTCCAGTCTCTTGTGCTCTCTTGCCCAGGCAAGACGTGCAGCCTGATGGCAAGTATGGAGCAATGGTACTCTCGTAGGTCGACGGCTCCCGAAACCCATACTGTTACTCAAATCTTAACTATCTATTGATTTTCTCATTTCAATAGAATTTTCAAAATCACACTTAAATATTATCTAACAACTGATATCAAACAAATTTTCTGCCATCAACTACTTTTAACTTATTCAAAATATTTTTCAAAAATACACCTCAATTCAATCTATCATCTCTACAATATCTACAATATACATAAATTTTAAACACTTCATATAAATCATAACATAAGTATTTCTTATCTATCTTTTAACAACTCAACAAACTCTTTCTAAATACACTCTTTAATTCACTTAGTTAAAACTAAAATATTTGCATTCATATATTCACACTTCAAACAATCTTAACATAAAATCAATATTGTCACACTCTTCAAAACAAAATTACACTCAATAATAATAATTGTGGCAAATATACGAACATATTTTCAAAACACTCCCGCTCTAAAAATTCTTACGCGCTGCTCCCTTCTCCACAAAATTTGTAAAGACCAAAAAAAATTTCTTAAAGACAAAAAAAAAAACTTTTTTTTTTTAAACGCAAAAAATTTTTTCACGATTCTAGCCTAACACAAATTATTTTTATTATCCTGGTCGGGACCATACACCGAACAAAAATTTTTTTTAAATAACTAGAAATTTTTTTTTTTTTTTAATAACAAAAAATTTTTAAACTGGTCGCGGCAACCATGTGTCGTAAAGGGCCTGTCCTGACTTTATTTGGTTTGGACGTGAATTCGTATTTTATTTGTGGTAGTACATTTTATGTTATCAAAAGGGGTAGTTGGGTGCGTTGTGTTTAGGTATTTGGTTGAATAGCACTCCAAGTTCTGGACATTATTGGCCTACGAACAAATTATAAAATCTTAACCTACAAACTTTCTTTAAAAAATAACGGAAATCAACTCATTGACGAAAGCAAGTTTTCTTAAATACAAAATTATAGTTATTTACAACCTTATCTATTTACAATTTAACTCAAAAACTGAATCACCAAATCTTCGCACACAGTTTACACATTTTACTAATCTTTTAGCCTTTTCTCCTCGATTCATATCAAACGACATGTATTTAATTAAATCTACACCTTTTGGACTCAGGGAGCATATAATTATTAAACTAACTCATAGCCAAGAACTCCTATTCATCAAAATTATCTTTACAAAAACACTGTTCCCGCACTAATCTTTCATTTAGCTCGGTGGGGTCTGAACAAAACAAAATTTCACTTTCACTCACTCAGTTTGACGATACAGCACTGGGACTCTGGCGTCGAAGCTCTGCTTAGGCATGGGGTATCGCTTCTTCCTTCTATGGTAGCTGGCACTCAACATCTTAGGCCGACGTGGGCCTCGGTCGTGGTCATCTATCGTAGGCTTCTTCCGCTCTTTTTAAAAGATGGGGGTATTTGTCAGGAGGTCCTCACACACTCTCTATCGAAAACTCTTTTCATCTCCGGGACCACTCAAATCGGAACTCCAACGTGAAGGCGCACTTCTCTCCACCTCTACTCTAGTTTATTTATTTGTGAAGGCCGCAAGCAGATTTTCATGATCAGCAAAACAAATTCTAGTATCAGAATCAGGAGGCTCTCATACCGGGATACATCAACCGGATCTCTGCTCCGCTAAACGACATATTTCTTCGGGAAACTCCAGGGCAAGCTCAACTGTTCCTCTACAGTTAAAATAACAACACTTCATCACCTGCGATGCTAAGCACCGGGGAAAAGGAACCCGGGCCGGCATGCAGAGTGAATCCTCGAAAAAAACTCTAAGTCTTCTATTTATTTATTTTTTTTATAACAAAGTCCACGCCTTCTCGTGACTCCAAAACCATTCAGGAAAGCTTTCAAAAATCCACCACTTAGCCTCCATTTTCATTTCTCGGATTGGATAATCCCATAACCCATGCACGCCTTAATTTCGTCATACACAGACCACCCAAAGTCCAGTCCACGTGTTTTGAGGTCTACAGGTCCAATAAATCCTTTACAATGGGGTATTTTACTTTAATGTCAAACCCTGGTGCCATCTCCTTATCTGCGTCTGGAATCACCTACCCCCTATCGCGCACCGCCGCTTTTAAATTGGCTAAGGCGTAAAAGACTACTGTTCCGTCCTCTAATCAAAGGCGGCTTCCTAGCATTCTAACCGAAATGTGATGAAAACAGCCTTCGATCACTTTAAAAATTTTAATTTTTCTTTAAAATCGAAAGCGCTTCATCACATACGCTCCCTCCTCCGAAAAAAAAAAACTAACCAAACACGTAAAAATATGCTCCCTTCCTCGAAAAGTTTACAAAATTCTCATGTACTACTTATATAATTCATGACACTCAATAAAACATAATCACATCAATTACAAAACTTCTTACCATCCATGTCTGAAAAAAAAAACTTGTTCACATCATAAGTCCTCATACACTATTTAGAAACACTAAAACAAAACATCAAAACACTCACTCCTGACTCCATTGACCTTCTTTGATCATGTGATCTATACCTTTAATTTAGGTAAGAGAAGACCACCAACCTATGTACTTATTAGAGTTCTGAATTCAAAAGTTCATTCTTTTAATCAAATGTTCTGAGTTAAAACATCGAAGATCCATATGAACCATGTCGACATAACTAATCACCATACAAAATCATGATTTGCAGAGTTCAGACCCAAAACACTATCACAAAGCCTAAATTCTTCATCTCTCTATATATCATTTTGCACGCAATTAAACTCTATTCTAACACTATTCCTCATTATTCACAAAATTTACTTATAAACACAAATAATTAACACATTAAAATATATCTCACAGTATATTTGCCACATTCACAACTAAATACCAAGCATATAAAAATTTGTTGCATTTTCAACACACTTCTCACAATATTTTTGTACTTTTTCAAAACAAATTCATTAACTTAAATTCATATGTATGTATAAATTGAGTCTTCACAAATGACCTTCCTATCACACTTATATTTTCTAAAAATCATAATCCAAACCCATTTTCCCCATTATTGTAAAAGAAACGAAAAAAAAAAAAGAACGCGCAAAAGAAAAAAAAAACACCTTCAAACCACTTGCTTCCCTCAACTGCGAAAACAAAACTAAACATTGCTCTCTCCCCTTTTTCAAAAACACGCGAACCCTCGAAGTCACCCATGCACGCCTTAATTTCGTCATACACAGACCACCCAAAGTCCAGTCCACGTGTTTTGCGGTCTACAGGTCCAATAAATCCTTTACAATGGGGTATTTTACTTTAATGTCAAACCCTGGTGCCATCTCCTTATCTGCGTCTGGAATCACCTACCCCCTATCGCGCACCGCCGCTTTTAAATTGGCTAAGGCGTAAAAGACTACTGTTCCGTCCTCTAATCAAAGGCGGCTTCCTAGCATTCTAACCGAAATGTGATGAAAACAGCCTTCGATCACTTTAAAAAATTTTATTTTTCTTTAAAATCGAAAGCGCTTCATCACAGTTATTATTACGAAGTTTTTTCAATATTGTGTAAGGACGAGAGAATTTTGGCCTTAGAGAACCAGGATTATTAAAAGCTTTTAAGTACACCAGATCCTCGGTGTCGTAATTTCTCATTTTATTCCCTTTTAAATATTTTTCATTCCTATTGAAATATTCCGCTTCATTATTAGCCACCAACTCTCTCACTGCTTCAATATGTTGTTGTTGCAGTTTTAAATATCTAGATGGCTCTTGAGCCTGTTGGGAAGGAGCTATTTGATCCAATGGAATATTTAAATTCCTTCCAAAGAATAATTGTGCAGGCGAGAAGTTAGTGACTGCATGTTTCACATTATTGTAATGTAAAATGAAAAATTTTAATCTATCGGACCACTCAATGATTTGCTCCGATAGTGAAGCAATGGATTCTTTAAGAGATCTGTGAATTCTTTCAATCACACCATTTGATCTTGGGAAATAAATTGACGCTTTTCTGTGTTCAATATTTAGAGATTTTAAGAAGTTTTCAAATTCTGATGATGTGAAGTTCGTGCCATTATCACTCAATAAGATTTTTGGGATCCCAAATCTAGAGAAATAGTCATTTAAGGCTTTAATTACACAAGCTGAAGTTACGTTCATTAAAGGAATCGCCTCTAGGAATCTGGAATAGTGATCGATAATGGTTAATATATAGAATTTTCCATCATGAGACCTAGGTAGCTTTCCTATCACATCGATTGCTAACATTTGTCCTGGAATTAAATTAGATTTAGTAATCATATTTGGCTTGGTTTCTAATTTTTTTTACCTATTTTGCAAACATTTATGACATTGACTACAAAAACTTTTTGCGTCCTGAAACATACCTTTCCAAAAGTATTGTCTTTTAACCTTTCCAAAAGTATTGTCTTTTAACTAACTCATACGTCCTGTGGCTGCCAAAGTGAGGTTTGTGAGCCTCAACAAGGCAGTGTTTAATCAAAATTTTGGATGCTGTTTGCTGAATTTGCTTTAATTTTAATCATTAATAAGTTTGTGTCTGTGTCAATAAAATATTTAGATTCTATGTCTGCATCATTTTCCAAATTTTTTTTTCTTAAGCGTGTTAATTCTTGATCTTCTAACTGATGCTTTAAAATATTTTCATTATTTAATTCTGTGATTTCAGAAGCAAATATGTTTAAGGCATTTAGATTTAGATTTTGATTGTTCTTAGTAACTCTGCTAAGAAAATCAGCTGGGTTGGAGAAACCAGGAATATGTTCAATAGTGTAGTTGAAACTTTGCAAGTATAATAACCATCTAGTGATTATATCAGGTTGTTTATCTAATCTCATATGAAAAGTTAGCGGTTTTGCATCTGTTAGAATTCTAAAACTTCTTCCATATAGGTACTCGTGATAATGCTTAACTGAAAGGTATATAGCATATAGTTCACGCCTGATCGATGGATACCTCGATTCTGCAGGATTTAGTTGTTTCGAATAGAACTCTATTGGAAAAAAATTGTCATTATCTTTCTGTAATAAGATGCCACATACCGCTGAGCGGGATGCATCAGTGACTAAATATATTTCTCTATTATCATCAACATTCCTGACCGTTGGTTTGCTAAGTAAAATTTTTTGGATTTTTTCAAAGGCCTCCTGACAACCTGTGCTCCAGATGAAAGGTACATTTTTTTTTGGTTAACTCTACAATGGGTTTGGTAATTTCAGCAAAATTGAAAATTAGATTTCTGAAATAATTGACCATGCCGCATAAAGCTTGCACCTGCTTAACATTTTTGGACTGAGGAAAGTTGGTGATTTTGTTAATATTAGCCTCTGAAGGTGCATAACCGTTTTTGCTTAAGTTGAAGCCGAGGTATATTATATTATTTTGACATAATTGCAATTTTGCTGGGTCTAATGTTAAATTAAATTCCTTTAAATTTTGAAAAACTTTCTGCAGCCAGATTTGCATTTCCTGCATGTTGTCTGCTGCAATGATGATATCATCCAAGAAGTACTGTACATTTCCCCCCCTTAAATTATCTAGACATTTTGATATTAATGCATGAAAATAAGATGTCGAATTTTTTAATCCAAAAGGCAAGCGTGTAGGTTGAAAATTACCAAATTCAGTAGAAAAGGCAAGTTTTTCCTTATCAGAGTCCTGAAGTTGAATTTGGAAGAAAGCTGCTTTCAAGTCTAACACAGAATACAATTTTTTACCAGCTATGTTTTGTAATATATCATTAATTTTAGGAATGCATATTTTATATGGCACCTGGTCACGGCACCAATGTAAAGGATATATAGTTGTGGTCGTAATTATATAAGATCAGCACATTGCAAAAAAATAAAAGAATAAAACTGGAATTCACTTACCAACACTTTATTTAAGACAAGTTAGGAGAGCATAAAAAAAATATTTTGCACGTGGTGCATCACCATTTATACCACTCATGTTGAGGTCAGCACAATTGTTAGCACGAAGATTATGTGCTCTTGGAAAATACAATTCTCAGCAAAGGAACCAGGAACCATCGGACAATTCCGTATTTCTGTAAATCTTTCGTAGACCAGTTGAGTCACACTTTATTACTCGCGCAACCACGTGCTTCAGACAACCCTCTCTCCAAGAACAAAGACGTCAGCTTCGCCGAGAACCCTCGAGGAGAGACTTTTTATAATGTCCTTCCGCCGGAGAAAAATCCACACCTTTTCTGTTGCCAACGTTCTTTTAAAACTTTTTAGGAAGATCTGGAGAATGTCCGATTGGGCGATCAGGAGTAAAACAAAACCGGTTCCGTCTAGTTTCAAGTGCGCTGCTTTCGAACCAGTTTTACGCTGATGTTTTCACAACAGAAACATTTAGCTGGAATTAAATAGGGTTACGCAAGATGCACGGAAACCATTGAAGAGGATCGCGACTTGAAAAAGGTTGGGAAACACTCTACTGTATATGTGATAACAATCGTGGTTCTAGTGGTCTTTTTCGATTCTTCAGTCAATGAAGAGGCACTTATTTACTCAATGAAGAAAACTTTCATTTACTTGTCACACGCAAATATACACGTAAAAAGAAACAAAAGAATAATTTTAGTTTGCATATATATATATATATATATATATATATATATATATATATATATATATATATATATATATATATATATATATATATAGATACATATACATATATATACATATACACATATAGATACATATACACATATAGATATACATATACACATATATATACATATACACATATATATATACATATACACATATATATACATATACACATATATATATACATATACACATATATATATACATATACACATATATATATACATATACACACACACACGCATATATATACACTGCTGGCCACTGTAAATGCAACACCCTGAAGGAAACATGCAAATAACATGAAATTTACAACACGCATTAGCGGAGGTGAGATATGCAAATGATTAGAATTTCAGCGCAGACGCACATCACGCTCGCCTGTGACGCTACTTCAAAGCGCTATTTAAGGCTTGGAGATTTCGACGATTTCAAGTTCGGCAATTGTGTTTTTCTTGTGGTTTTTAAAAAAAAAAACGATCAATTATGCCTTGTCGAAAACAGCGATCATCTTTTGATCAAGTATCCGAGTTCGACAGAGGAAGGATAGTGGCCTACCGAGATTGTGGATTATCTTTCAGGGAAATCGGTAGTCGTGTTGGACGAAACCAAACAACTGTAATGCGGATATGTGATCGTTGGATGCAGGAGGGTACGACGGTCCGGCGTGTTCGATCGCATCCACCTCAGCGCACCACTTCACGTGATGACAGGTGAATTGTGAGCATGGCAGTGACGGATCGCTCAGTCACATCACGAACCATAGCACAGCACAAACAGTCTGTAACGCATCATCCAGTGTCTACGCGTACCATTCGACGCCGTTTACAGCAGAGTGGTCTGTCCGCAAGACGTCCATTGCTTTGTCTACAATTGACGCAGAACCACAGACGTCTCCGCTGCCAATGGTGCGATGACAGAAGGATGTGGACGGCAGAATGGAATGAAATTGTCTTCATTGACGAGTCACTCTTCTGTCTGCAACACCACAATGGTCGCATTTGAGTCTGGAGACACCGTGAAGAGAGGATTCTGAACAGCTGCGTTATGCACCGTCACACTGGTCCTGCACCGGGTATTGTGGTATGGGGCGGTATTGGATATCACTCTCGCACACCTCTAGTACGCATTGCCGGTATTTTAAACAGCCAGCGCTACATGTCCGAGGTGTTGGAGCCAGTTGTCCTTCCTTACCTTCAGGGCTTGCCCACAGCCATATTTCAACAGGATAATGCACGACCACACGTTGCACGCATTGTCCAAAGATTCTTCGTCAATCGCTAGATTGAATTGCTTCCCTGGCCGCCTCGCTCTCCGGATCTTTCGCCGATAGAAAACATGTGGTCCATGGTTGCTCTACGATTGACCCAGATTACATCCACAGCAGATCGAATTTGGCAACGTGTGGAAGCTGCTTGGTCTGCTGTACCCCAAGAACTCATCCAAAGTCTCTTTGAATCAATGCCGAGGCGTGTGGCAGCGGTGATCTCCAACAATGGCGGCTACTCTGGCTACTGATTTTGGCAGGAACCACACTTCACAGAAGTCTATAAATTTAATCATTTGATACTCGGTCAACATGTTATCTACAAAATAAATTTTGTTGTGATATCTCTTGTCTTTCTCGGTGTTGCAATTTGGGTGGCCAGCAGTGTATATAATTTTCTTACATCAGTTTTATAAATTGATCGTCGTATTTATTAAATATATATTTACTTATTTATTTAGGCATTAATAGCATATATTGACCGTTGTATTTAATTTGAATGTACTCCGTAGCAAAGTGCGGGTTTTCAACTAATCTAATATATAAACAACTACATAATTATTATCACCACTGTTATTACTAATACATTGTGTCCAGAGAAGGAATCCCTGATTTCAAAATTAAAAATCTCGAAAACAAAGATTTGTAGAAGAATGCAACAAACAGTATGTTTATCGTGAGAGCTGTAAGAATTTTATACACTAATATTCGAAATAGTTAGAAAAGCTGCTAACAAATGGCACTGTTAGCCAAATTTTATTGGCGCAGGCATGGATTGGCCTCCATATTCGCCGGACCTGAGTAGCTGTGACTATTTTTTATGGGGCATATTAAAATATACCGTCTACAGGAATCATCCCACCACGCTGGACGAGCTTCGATCTGTGTGGCAGGTCGATTTCTGTTGAGACACTTCAGGGTGTGATGGCAAATTTTGATGTTTGTTTGCGTCACCTCTGTATAGCGAATGGTTCACATTTTGAAAAGATTGTGATATAGTGATTGCAAAGACTGATTGCAAAGACTACGAGTTTATTTATGCATGCTCATACGAGTGGTAGAGCACCATCTGGTGGCAGCTCTTGTAAATATTTCGAAAATTAGTGTATAAAATTTTTAGAGCTTTCACGATAAACATACTGTTTGTTGCATTATTCTACAGATCTTTGTTTTCGAGATTTTTAATTTTGAAATCAGGGACTCCTTCGCTGGACACACTAAGTATTAAATGGATTTATACTTGGACTGTAACCCAAAGTTCCAATACTCGTAAAGATTAGGTGTTTGGTCTCATTGCGCTGCTAAAGCTAACCTGGTAAATAAATCTCAGGCTCATCAGCTCTAAAATTTGATCCAAACGAACTCGTTTTTGTTTTTTTAAATCATTTTTCTTATATATCTTATGTACGAAAGCCGCCTTTTTAGAATTTCTACTGATATATTTCCTTTTATTCCGTCGTTTGGTTGGTTGATTTTGAGTCGTATTTACATCTTTTGCCTTACAGGGGTTTAAATAATCGATATCTCCATTTTTAAACCGATTCCGAGCCCTTTCATTGGGAATTTTCTTGTCTTGAAGGCAAAGATTGTCAAAATATGTGTCTCATTACCTAGAAGAAATGTTTCAATCAGGTATTTCAAATATAGTACAACATAATTGGGCTACCTTGTTTGCTGAAACAAACTTATAGATTTTTGCCCCCAGCTTTCCGTTATCGTGATCCACATTTACTGAATACGGAATAAGTATAGCTGGGTCTAAAATAACGAACTGCAAAATTACTTAGTGTTTCTCAAACCATATATCCTGGCATCATTAAGCAGTTCAGGTTTTTCTCTTCAAAACCCGCCAAGCCAACAACTGATGTAGCTAGTACACTAAAGTAAGTATTATTTCACTATTTTCGGTTTCAAAGGAGTGTTAAGGCGTATTTGAATAAATCCTTTAGAAAACTGGAGCGTTTTTATTCTATTATAAATATTTTATTCGAAAACAACCCCAGGGTTCTATTCTACATTTTATCTGATTTTGCATTTTTTTTCTTAAAAGAGAGTAATATTTATATGTGTAGTAAAATAAACCACAATAGAAGGTAAGAGGACTATTGAAACTAGAGTCTGTAATCGAATATAATTTACAAATAACAAATAAAAGATGGTGAAAGCAAATGCTTTCAGAAGTAAGTGGAATAAAGAACTGTATTTTTATCATAAATCATGCCAAAGATTTATTCTTCACTTAAATGATGAATCTCAAAGAGTTTGATATCATTTTAATAGAACATAACAAGTTTCCTTGGAGAGTAATCATTTTAATGCCATCGACTAATGCCTTAAGAACTTGTTTCTTTCTTGTGAAAGATTTCTCCATGTAACATTGAAAAAAAAGTAAACATTAAACACAAAAAGAGAGTCAAATATATCGATTTTTCTAAGCGAATTGACGTTAAATAGTAACAAGATAAATACGGTATTGTAACATTTGCCTTTAAAATCACTGGTTCCAAATGTCCCACGTGACTTTCCAGTAAATTCGAAAGAGTACGTCTTACGACCTACCGGTGGTCAGCCATCATTTTCAAAAATGAAATCTACTATATGCTTTGAGATAATTATATTTTTGGTTATAGCGCTTTATTCTATATTTTTATATTCGTTGTATGTCTTTTGAAAATTACGCATGATAGTTAAAAGTACTTTCATGGAGAAAAACGAGGCAATCACGGGAAAAATAGAAATTTTCAAAATAAAAGAAATTATTCTGAAACTCTGTCAAAGAATGAAAAACTTTATGAAATCTATTTCCGTACTGATTACGATACTTACCTTATTTGGAACTGATTTAAACAATCGGAAATTGTCCACTAAAAAGGTAAAACTGCTATCGATTCGTCAGAAGTTTGGAATAACACTTTATACAGTTATTTCGATGAATATGTTAATAAGTTACATATATCACCTCGGTGATAGTTCTCAGACTTTATTAAAACAAAACTTTTCCAGATATCTTACTATCATGTTGACAATTTTTCTCTGGTTTGTATTGTACAACTCTAGAGAGAAAATCTGGAAAACAATTGAAAAAGTGACGGAACTTGGCAGAAAATTTAAAGTTAAGCCGTCAGCTAAACTTGTTACTTTCAGCACGTGTTGGATGGTGATTATATTTGTTTCTAAATGCTTTTATATATTATATCCATATGATAAACAATTATATCAACTCATTTTAAAAGCGTATACATTTCAATTCTTAAATCTGGAGGAACCGTTTCTTTCCTTAATTTTGTGCATTGTTATTTTGTTTCGTTATAGTTATAATTATATTTACACATTTTGCTTCAGTTCCCTCTATTTTGTTATGTGCGACTGTTTAGCCAAAATAGTATTTTCCTACACGAAAAATATGAGGAAACTTATGATGCACAAAGTTAATTCTACTGAGATAAATGATTACATTAGAAGTTACTTACTGATGCAATCGATTTTAAAGAGAGTTGAAACAGCTATGTCATTTCCGATTTTTCTAATTATACTCATTAATGTTACTGAAATATTTATTGGATTATTCTCATCTGTTCAGTCAAATGCTTTGGGAATTGAAATTGCGATCGATATGTCAGTCAGTACTGTTCACAACCTGGTAAGTTTCTTATTAATAACAGTTCTCGCATCACGTGTCAATGAACTCGATAAATCAGCGAAGCAAATCAACGAATATGCTTACCATGTATTGCTGATGGGCAGAGAAAAACCTGAAATGAATGCTTTGATTGGTTACTTATGCTGTACTGGCAAACCCGATTTTGCATTTTCTGGATGGGGTTTCTTTTACTTTACGAAAGGATTTCTCATAAGCTCTGTTGGAGGTATACTTACGTATACTTTACTATTAAGGAACATATGAATTTTGAGGGAGAGGTAAGGTGCGATTTATACTAAAATTTTTTGTTAACGTAAATGCTCTAAAATACCTCTGAAGAACTGAAAAATAAATCATTTTGAGTTTTGATAACTTGTTTTGATCAATGATATCTAAGTTTCTTATTAATAGAGGTTTACGCATCGAGTGTCAATGAACTGGATAATTCCTCGAAACAAATCAAAGAATATGCTCACCATGTACTGCTGATGAGCGGAGGAAAACCTAAATATGATTTTTGATGTGATTTCTGACTTATGTTCAACCAAAAAACCTGATTTTGAATTTTCCTGATGGGGTTTCTTCTATTTTTCGAAAGGTTTTCTTAAGCTCTGTATATTTACGCGTACTTTAGTATATTTACGCGTACTTTACTAATAATGAACATATGAATGTTGTGCAAGAGGTAAGACCTCTGTTGTGCAAGAGATACAACCTCTGAAGAACTGAAAAGAAGTTTCAAATTTTGAAAACAAATTGTTTTGATGAATGATGACTAAGCTCTACGTACATGTACATATATTCAATACTAATTGATCATAAGGATTTGGCATTTTAAATGCTGAGTTCCTGATCTGCCGAATGTTCTAGAATATAACAGTGAAAACGATTCGTAAAATTTGATGTTACACTTTTCTGTTTCTGCATATTTCCCTCATCTTGCAGTTGATTAGACCATGTATGGTTGTTGTTTCTCAGACTCGTATACGATCTTTGTATACTCTATCATTCAAATGAATATATTTACACTGTTGATCAGAAAATTTTAACCTCTAACCATTAAGTTCCCACGGCCGAGTGTATGCTAATAAATTTTACTTGCAGAAATTCCGAATCCATGTGCATTCGTGCACCGTATGACAGTGATACTGATACCTATGTATATCGCAAATATTCACACAAAGTTCATGATTTAACATAATATCAAATTAATCATGTACCGCCCAGTGACAAAGGGGTTAAGGCTTCAGCCTGCGACGCCGGAGTGATGGTTCAAATCCAGCATAAGGTATAAATGTAATATTAGGGTTAATTTCAGTCTTGAAAGAATACCTGTATAAAATCTGCTCGTCCATCGCCGTTGTGTCTTGTCTTTAAATAAATATTTAACCTGTGTGCATGTTTTCATCTGTTTACTGTATTATCTTCTAATGAACACCGGACTGCCGGTCTAGTTACTGCACACCAGAGACATAAGCAACCACAATAAGTAACCATGTGTTTCAGCATTCTTTCCTTTCTTTCAAATGATATATACGAGTATATTCTTTAAATGTTACATAAAATTGTACGGGGATATGACTAATTAGTAAAACAAATTCTTAATTTTTTTTTATGATCGTATGGTTTTATTGTTATTATTTTCCTTTTTTACGATTGCTTATGTATTTCTGCTAAACAGTTAACTCGAGGTTTCACAAACGCATACGTTTGTACGGGTTTTTAGAGAGAGAGGGAAAAGTTTATGAAATCAAACGTTTTTAAATAGGGATGGCATAAAAAAAATGAAAAAGGAAATTTGTTGTGACCTTTATTTGATATAAATAAAAAGGTTCCAAAGTTTAGGAGTAAAATGAAAAGATTCTTGTCTCGTATTTTACGGAAAAACCTTTTCCCTCGTATCTTCTCAATTTCTAAATACTCTGCTTTACTAAAATGACTTTGGAAACATACAGGTGTTTCGTAAAGGGGAGCAATTTTATTCTGTGTTTAAAAGATCGTAGAATTCTTTAACATCAAAAACCCTCTATATAATTTTTGTCTCGTAGAGGTCATGTGCGTTGTAGCGTAATGACAGTATGGGGGTTACTTTTCCCAGGCCCTCACAAGGTGCACGAACACAACTGCATGCTTATCGGAATACAATTTTTCAGTTCCCATCGTTTTCAACACGTGTGTGGATTGCGAGTGGATTAAAATCTGATTCCAGCAAATGACGGTAGAATTTTTGGAATGAAACTTAAGTCCAGGCATATCGGTTCCCCAAGCAAGCTGTGGAAAAATCTGTTTTGAAAAACAGAAGCGTCTCCCATCGCGTCGTAAATCTGTCCTACTTAGCAATAGCTCAATACGTGTTTGACAGAGAAGTGCTATAAAAATGGCCGAACTATACATCGATAGTAAGAACTGTCACCAACAAATCTGCCGGCCCCTTCTCTGGAAAACGGGCGGATTTTGAGGAATTGGGATGGACGCCGACAAAGAAAGGACCGCGAGATATAGTCAGACACTTGGAGATTTTTAAACAGATCCTTCATGAAACGGCCAGCTATGCGGACGTGTTTTTCAAGCTCCTGTTTGAAATTATCCGGGTCTCGCAGCGTGCTGCTAAATCTGCACTTAAGTTAAATTTCAGTTGATTGTGTTGTACTTGTTTAGTGTTAAATTTCTTTTTTATTAAATTTTTAACTTTTTGTTTTAAAATGTGGCCTTATCATTTACAATTAGGACAGTCTTTCTTGGTCCCGAATTTAGTAATTTTTAAAAAGCCACAGAGAATAGCCTACTTACCAACGATGTTACAGCTTTGACTTTCTTCCAAATAGTCTACTTTTCGTATTCAGACAAACAAACACGTTTTGGTGGGTTTTTTTAGTTTAACACTGTTTGGAAGACAAGATCTCTACATAAAAATATGAAAAAATGAGACAAAAAAATAAAACAGACATTTATTTCATAGTTTTATTTGTAACAAAAGAAATAATTACAAGATAAAATAAACTTTTTATATACCACGTTTTTAAATTTTCTGTTGAATGATATAAACTTGACAATTCTCTCTTAATTGCACAAACCTTCACTTAAATATACTTTTTCACTTTCTTTTATTTAATTTTAATTACATTTTAGTCGTCACCATAGTCTTTATAAACTTTAATTTTTATATTTTTTTTATAATTTTTCATACAATAATTTTGTAAACAAATTACATTTACATGTATTCTGTTTTCAAAATCGTCAAACGCCGTTACGCAAAAGTGCAAGCATTGAATTCGATCGAAGTGTCACCTTGTGGATATTTTCTGCTAAAAGTATTAAAAGAATGCATTGTCGTCGTGTTCTGAGCTTTTCTAAAAGTTTCAAATGTCTAGCTAGTCGGGAAGTTAGTTAAAGATCGATTGCAAGATTTGTACAGGACAAACACACAAACAAACAAACAAAGAAACATAAAAGCGAGTTAATAAAAATATGGTAATAAATCATAAAAGATGGTGAAAGGGCTATTGAAAGTAAAATCTGCTTTCGTATATGATTTACAAATAACAAAAAGGAACCATGATCAGTGCAAATGTTTTCAGTAGTAAGTGGAATGAAAAACTGTATTTCTATTATCGATCATGGCAAAATTTTATTCCTCTCTCGAATGATGAGTCTCGAAGAGTTTAAAATCAATTTTTCAATATATAGAGTTCCCTATGAGCGCAATCGTATTAATGTTATCGATGAATGGAAAATAACTCATTTCTTTGTCAAGATTGATTTCAAAAGGCACGTTTGAATAAAAATTCTATACATTTCCCACTACACAGATTCAAATCTATAGATTTTTTTTTGCATGAATAGTAACAAACTGAATATGTTATTGAAGGAGACCGTATATAACATTTACATTTAGCGTCACTGGTTCCAATACCAGTGATATCCATACAAGAAAGAAAAGTATCAATTGTTTTTAAAAACTTATACATTTCATTTCTTAATACTAGAGGAAACGTTTCTCTCTTTAATTGTGTGCCTCGTGTATTCCTTTAATTATAGTTACCGTCAAATTTTCCCATTTTGCTTCAGTTCCATATATTTTGTTATGTGTGACGATTTAGCAAAAATAATATTTCCCTGCAAGAAAAAAATGAAGAAATTCTTGCTGCAGAAAATTAATTCGAGTGACATAAAAGGTTACATTAGAAGTTACTTACAGATGCAGTCAATATTAAAGAGAGTTGAAACAGTTATGTCATTTCCAATTTTCCTAATTACGGTTATTAATATTACAGAAATATTTATCGGATTACTGTCATATGTACAATCAAAATCCCTAGGAAGAATAACTTTGATCTCTATGACAGCCTGTACTATTCATAACCTATTAAGTTTTTTTCCAATAACGCTTTTTGCCTCACGTGTCAATGAACTCTATAAATCAGCGAAGCAAATCAACAAAGAAGCTCACCATGTATTGCTGATGGGTGCAGAAAAAGCTGAATCTGATGCCGTGATTGGTTCCATATGCTCAACATCCATACCCGATTTTGTATTTTCCGGTTGGGGTTTCTTCTATTTTACGAAAGGATTTCTCCTAAGCTCTGTTGGAGGTATACTTACATATACTTTACTAATAATAAACATATGAATGTTGTGCAACAGGTATGGTGAGATCTATACTAATATTTTTTTGATAATGTAAATGCTATAAAATACCTCTGAAGAACTGAAAAGAAAGTATTTTGAATTTTCAAAGTAACTTGTTTTGATTAATGATGACTAAGCACTGGATACACGTATATTCAATATTTAACTGATCATAACGTATATTAAATATTAACTGAGCATTTTAAATGTTGATTTTATCATTTGCTTGATATTCAACAATATACAGTGAAATAATTTGCAAAATTTGCCATAACACTTTCTGCATATTTCCCTCATCTTGCAGTTGATCAGACCATGTACGTTTGTTGTTGTTCATACTCGTATACGCTCTTTCTATACTCTATCATTCAGATGAATATATTGCCGCTAAAAGCCTTTCCCGTCAAAGACTCTGTTGCTGAATGGTCAACGCACCAGACTGCTGAGTAAGAGGTCCCCGGTTCGAAGCTCTACATTATTTTAATTTAATTTAATTTAATTTAATTTAATTCTATTTCTGTTAGTTCTAGAAGTTGCTAGAACATTCTTTAATTTCCTGGAACGGCGTTCCAGAATATTCTGTTGATGGATAAAAGAGCAAGTAGCTCAACCTGTGAGTTCAGTTCTGAGTTCTATCAGCTAAGTGTTGTGTGCTAATAAACAGCGTTGTGTTCCCTCTACGTGTGTGTTCAATCCATACGACTACCATCTACGCGACATCTTTGGTGGAGGCGCCGGGTACTCAGTTCAGTCTGGAAGCAGAAGAAATACGAAGAAGCCGTAGACTTTTAAATCTTCCTCCGGAATACGGTCTTTACGTAGCCGCTCCACGAAAGCGATTCCCCGCAATGCCTGAAGGAGAAGTCAAGCCACAAACCGTCCTGCTGTCTCCAGCACTAATTAGGGAACCGAGAAAGCCGACAATTTTTAGAGGCGATCCTGGACAAGATTCAACCAAGTGGTTAAAAGAATACCTTAGAGTATCAAAATTTAATCAATGGGATGATACTCTATGTCTTGCGAACGTCTACTTTTTCCTTGATGGGACCGCCAAAATATGGTTTGAAAATAACGAAGATCTGCTGAATTCATGGGACGACTTCGAAAGAGAACTGAAAAAAACTTTTGGTGACTCCCTCCTATATATACGGCGAGCTAAGGATTGCTTAAAATGCCGAGCGCAGAGAGCTGGGGAAGCTACACAATCTTATATCCAAGACGTTTTAGGACTCTGCAACCAAATTGACCCGGCCATGACAGAAGACGATAAAGTGTCCCACTTAATGAAGGGCATCGCAGAAGAGGTGTACCAGGCCTTATTAACTAAGGAGATAAAAACGACAGTCGATTTCAGTAAATGGTGTCAGTACATTGAGGAAATGCAGCAAAAGAGAATAGGACGTCAGA
The DNA here is from genome assembly GCA_907164885.2 of Dolomedes plantarius. Classification (NCBI taxonomy): domain Eukaryota; kingdom Metazoa; phylum Arthropoda; class Arachnida; order Araneae; family Dolomedidae; genus Dolomedes; species Dolomedes plantarius. The sequence continues at coordinate 75,712,390 of OU015490.1, forward strand.
AATTCAGTCGCTTGCCGAATGTTGTCCCAATTGCCTCCGTCGACGAGGAACAGGATCTAACCTCACTGATCCGTAAAATTGTCCGTGAAGAGATACAGCGATTAACTACACCCCAAATTGAAGAGCCCCAAACAGGCGTACAAACCATAGAAGCAATTGTGCGAGATGAGGTTGAGAAATCTTTGGCTCCCATATCTAGTGGAAGCTTCCGAAGGTCGACTCCCACATCCAACCGCAGCATCCACTCGACGTATAACAGGCCGGAGCCGGCACAGGAACAATTACCCCGAAAAACCGACGTGTGGCGTACGACCGACAATCGTCCCGTTTGCTTTCACTGTGGCCGCCCCGGACATGTCGTTCGCTATTGCCGGGATAGAAGAGCAATTTTTAATGCTTACAGAGCTGACAGAGAAAACACAGCCCAGCGACGCATGATCTCCCAGAACACCGCCGACGAATCCAGCCGAACGTTTGAAAGAAGTCTGTCGCCTAGCCCTAACCGAGGTCGATCGCCTACTCGTCGCTTCAGATCCCCATCGCCATATAGACGTTCCAGTGTCTCACCTGGCCGAAGAAATGAGGAAAACTAAGCAGTGCGACCTTCCTTGGAGGTGAGGCCGCTGAAAAACAAAATCCTCCCGCTGCCGCAAAAATGACGAAGAATTATCTAGAACTAAACATTGACAGTCAACCAGTACGTGCACTCGTGGACTCCGGCGCATCATTTTCTGTCATCTCAGACCAATATAGACGTCAGCTGCGAAAGATTATGTTCCCAATCAACGGAAGCATAATCCTCAAAGTCACCGACGGAAGTCACGTCCGTCCAATAGAGAAATGTGTTCTTCGCTTAAACATCAATGGTCTAATACGTCCCTTTGACTTTACAGTTATGCCGAACTGCAGTCACAATGTTATACTTGGTTGGGATTTTCTCGAAGCCTCGAGAGCAGTCGTCGACTGTGGCCGATCGGAACTAGTGTTTGACGAAATGATGTCAGATCCTGAATCTGCTGAGACATGGCGAGTGAACACCCTTCAAGACTGCGTCGTACCTCCGCACTCTATTTCTAAAGTAATTGTCATCCCAAAATTAATGCGATCACAGACGTCATAGTGGAGGGAAATCGACTACAGCTGCTGGACAAAGAAGTTGCGGTGCCCTCAACGATCCTGACGTTTTACGACGGTACAGCCGAACTCTGGGTCACGAATGCTCAACCAGAAGCTAGGTTCATTCCCAAAGGCATGTGTGTGGGCTATGCAGAGACTCTAGACGAGAGGTATATGAACTGCATCTCCAGTGCGCATATCTGCTCAGCCGCCAAGTTGAAATCGAGCCCTTCTCCGGTCGACTATTCCCAAATGCTAGCCCAAGATCTCACGGTAGAACGAAAACAGCGACTCTTAGAATTACTTTCTGAGTTTCCCGAAATTTTTGATCAATCAAGAAAAGCCGGAACAAAAGTAAATGTGAAACATCGTATAATCACTGGCAATCATCTACCGATTAGCCAAAGGGCTTACAGAGTATCTCCTGCGGAGCGTCGAATTATTCAAGAGGAAGTAGAAAAGATGCTAGACAGAGATGTTATTCAACCATCGGAGAGCCCATGGTCGTCCCCAGTTGTCCTCATGAAGAAAAAGGATGGAAGTTGGCGATTTTGTGTCGATTATCGTCGGTTCAACAAAATTACGAAAAAAGATGCCTACCCTCTGCCACGTATTGACGACACATTAGACAGCTTAAAAGGAGCCAAGTTCTTTTCGTCGATCGATCTCTATTCTGGCTACTGGCAGATTGAAGTGGACGAGGCAGATCACGAAAAGACAGCTTTTATCACACCAGAAGGACTTTACGAGTTCAAGGTCATGCCCTTTGGTCTGTGCAATGCGCCGGCAACCTTTGAAAGAATGATGGATAACTTGCTACGACACCTAAAATGGACCATGTGTCTCTGTTATCTAGACGACATTGTCGTGTTTTCTGAGACCTTCGACGACCATCTTAAACGTCTGAATGTCGTACTTAAATGCATCCAAGAAGCTGGGCTTGTCCTAAATCCAAAAAAATGTCTCTTCGGGGCTGAACAAATTAAGATTTTGGGACATCTACTATCGGAAGGAGGTGTCCGCCCCGATCCAGATAAAGTAAAGGCCGTGAAGTGTTTTCCCACACCCAAAAGTGTGCACGACGTCAGATGTTTCCTAGGACTCTGTTCTTATTACCGCCGCTTCATCAAGGATTTTTGTCATCAAGCTCAACCCTTACAAATGTTGCTGAAAGGTGACTCTAAATTTCGTTGGGAACGTGAGCAGTCGGATGCTTTCGACCGGCTAAAGGAAGCACCGATATCTGACCCTATACTGGGACTTTACGACGAAAACGCCGAAACAGAATTGCGAACGGACGCCAGCGGCTATGGTATTGGAGCAGTCTTGGTTCAAAGACAGCATGGAAAAGAAACAGTTATTGCCTATGCTTCGCGGACACTAACCAAAGCAGAGAAAAATTATTCCACGACTGAAAGAGAATGCCTTGCCGCCGTATGGGCTGTTCACAAGTTTAGACCATACCTCTTCGGCAAACACTTTTCAATCGTAACCTACCACCATTCGCTGTGTTGGCTAACTAATCTAAAGGATCCCTCAGGAAGACTTGCGAGGTGGGCCTTGCGACTACAAGAGTATGGCATCTCGATTGTTTACAAGAGCGGAAAGAAACACAAGGACGCTGATAGTTTGTCCCGAAATCCATTGGAAGAAGACAATATACCATCGGAAGTCATCGCCGCTATAGATTTTGCTAACGTTGCCGACGAACAAAGAAAAGATCCAAGACTTGCGGAGTTAATACGGACTCTAGGAAATGGCGAAACAGTGAAAGGAGAATTTGAGCTGATTGAAGACGTACTATGTAAAAAGAGTTTCGATCCAACCGGCAAGAAATGGCTTCCTGTCATTCCAAAGCATCTACGTCAAGACATTCTTCAATGTTTCCATGACGCACCCACGGCCGGACATCTAGGATTCGTCAAAACGTACGACAGAATAAGGAAGCGGTTTCACTGGCCAGGGCTCTACCGAAATGTGTGACGATATGTCATGCACTGCCGGAAATGCCAGCGTAGGAAAGCCGTTCCACAGAAGCCACTGGGTCATCTAATGCCTATACCGCCTGCTGTTGCGCCATTTCATCGCATTGGGATAGATCTCCTTGGGCGTTTTCCAAATTCGACCACAGGAAATAAATGGATCGTAGTCTGCACCGACTATTTGAGTCGCTATGCTATTACAAAAGCCCTGAAAACTGCTGAAGCTGCGGAATTAGCGAGGTTCCTCGTCGAAGATATACTTCTAAAACATGGAGCGCCCCGAGTTATCATCACCGATCGAAGGCAAGTGTTTCAATCAAGACTTGTTTCAGGTATCATCCGGTTGTGTAACATTAGTCATCGAATGACGACAGCCTACCATCCCCAGACCAATGGCCTTACTGAGCGATTCAACAAAACACTAGGCGACATGTTATCCATGTACGTAGACATAGAACAGAGAAACTGGGACGAGATACTGCCGTTTGTGACCTTCGCTTACAACACCGCTAAACAGGATGTAACCGGATTCACACCTTTCTATTTACTTCATGGCCGAGAAGCCGAAACAATGCTCGACACTCTTTTCCCCTTCTGCCCTGACGTGGAGAACGACTATACTAAGCATCTTGTCGTGAAAACCGAAGAGGCAAGGCAGTTAGCCAGACTACAAACCCTAGAGGCGAAGAAAAGGACCGTCGGCGTTATAATTCCAAGCAAAGGGTGGTGTCCTATTCACCTGGAGATTTAGTATGGATTTTCACACCTGTTCGGAAAGTATGCTTGTCCGAGAAACTGCTTAAAAAATACTTCGGACCATACCAGGTGTTACGACGATTATCTGACGTAACCTACGAAGTCCAAGACTATGAGCCAACATCAAGACGCCGGAAAACGATAGACACCGTCCATGTTCTTAGAATGAAGCCTTACTACGACCCTGAATTACAAGCACAACATCCGAATGGTGATTCTTCAACATCTGAAGACGGCCATTGTGAAGAGGATCCGCCTACCAATGTAAAGAATGATTACACCGGACCACAGACACGTTCCAGATCAAAAGTTGCTAGCAGTTAGGCAACCTAGGACAGCGGGACGCTGTTCTTCTACGGAGGGAGCAATGCCGCTTAAAGCCTTTCCCGTCAAAGACTCTGTTGCTGAATGGTCAACGCACCGGACTGCTGAGCAAGAGGTCCCCGGTTCGAAGCTCTACATTATTTTAATTTAATTTAATTCTAATTCTATTTCTGTTAGTTCTAGAAGTTGCTAGAACATTCTTTAATTTCCTGGAATGGCGTTCCAGAATATTCTGTTGATGGATAAAAGAGCAAGTAGCTCAACCTGTGAGTTCAGTTCTGAGTTCTATCAGCTAAGTGTTGTGTGCTAAAAAACAGCGTTGTGTTCCCTCTACGTGTGTGTTCAATCCATACGACTACCATCTACGCGACAATATTTACGCAGTTGTCTAGAAATGAATAACCTCTAACCACTAAGATCTCAATTCTGTCGGTATTCTAACAAACGCTGCTTTCAGAAATGCCTAACCGATGTATAATTGTGCAACGTTTTACAGTCATACAGTCATGCATATAGAAAATATTCACAAAATGCTAATGATTTAACATAATATCAGAACAGCCATGTACCGCCCAGTGGCAAAGGTGCTAACTCTTCAGTCTGCGACACCGGGGATGAGGGTTCAAACCCCCATAAGGTATGGAAGTAATATTGAGGTTAAAATCAGTCTTCTACCTGCAACGAAGGAATCCAGTCTTGAAAGAGGAGTTGCAAAAATCTTTTTCTTCATTACCGCTGTGTCTCGTCTTTAAATAAATATTTATCCTGCGTGTGTGATTTTTTCTGTTTACAGTATTATCTTCTCGTGGACACAGGCCTGCGGGTCTCGTTACTGTACACCCGAGACATAAGCAACGACAACAGATAACCATGTGTTTCTTCCTTGTTTCCTTTGTTTCAAATGATATATTTTCTTCAAATGTTGCGTAAAACAGTACGGCGATCAGATTTGTTAGTAAAAAAATTGTTAAAATTATTTTATGATTTTAAGATCTTATTTCTTGTACGATTGCTTATGTACTTCTGGTATGAAGTTGACTCGAGATTTCCCCAAGGAATACTTCTGAACGGGTTTTTAGAGAGGAAAAAAAAGTTTATGAATTCAATGTTTTTAAATGGGAATGGCATATAAAAATGCTGAAAAATAAAATTTGTTGTGACCTCTGTTTGATGGGAATAAAAATTTTCACAAGTTTAGGAGTAGAAGGAGTGTATTCTCTTCCCGATTTTACGGAGTAACCTTCCCCATCGTATCTTCACCATTTCTAAATACTCTGCCTTACTTAAATCCTGAGATCAACCAACTAGAAAACCAGTTCCAGTTTAAGTTATGTAGCTAAATTGTAAAAATTGAAATGACTTTGGAAAGATACAGGTCTATCGTAAAGAGAAGCAATTTTATACCATGTTTAAAAGATAATAGAATTCTTTAGCATCAAAAAACTCTCTTAAAATTTTCTGTCTTGAACAGGTCATGTGCTTTGACTTTCTTAAAAAAATTCTTCTTTTCATCTACAGATAAACAAACACATTTTTGGGGTTTTTTCTGTACAAATTTCTTCGGTAGACAAGGACTCTACATAAAAATATGAAAGAATTAAACATACAAATAAACGAAAGACTTGTTTTATAATTTTATTTGTAGCAAAAGAAATAAATCATAAAAGATGGTGTGAGGGCATTTGAAACTAGAGACTGTAATCGATTAAGATAGGGTAGGTGTCCCAAATATCACCTACTCTAACTTTTTTCGACATTTCATCCACTTTATACACTCATGGACAAAAAATTAGCGCACCAAGAAATAATTGCGGGCTAGTAACGAAACTTGCAAGGAAGGTACATGTCCGGGAGATATGCAAATGATTAGAAATGCAGCGTGATTGCGCATTACGTATAGCCGGTAGAGGGCGTTGAACATCGTACTCTGTGGAGTATAAAACAGGTAACCAAAGCTTGTTTGAGTGTGCTGAATCATTTACAAAGGAAGAGCTGAGATAGACATGCCATTACACTGTGTTCGAAGACAATATAAGCAGCTGTCGCAGTTTGAGGGGGGGAGAATAGTCGGGATGATGGAAGCTGGGTGGTCAGCTAGGCGAGTAGCTCGTCAATTAGGCCGCTCTGATTGTGTTGTGAGGAGGTGTTGGGGCCAGTGGACCCGAGAGATGTCATGTACACGAAGACCAGGCTCAGGACGCCCTCGACACACCAGTCGTCGAGAAGACCGCCACATCGTAAGAAATACACGCGTACAGCCAACTGCTTCATCGGCCGTCATCCAGGCACAGGTAGCACCTTCACTAGGGGCCTCTGTGTCTTCTCGAAACATACGAAGGCACCTGGCTGAAGGACAGTTGGTATCGCGGCGCCCATTACGTGTGCTGCCCTTGACGCCCACCCATCGACGCCTCCGTTTGGAGTTTTGCCGCACACGAGGAAACTGGACTGCAGCGGAATGGAACCAGGTCGTCTTTAGCGACGAATTCAGATTCAATCTCGGCAGTGATGACAATCGTGTTCGTGTGTGGAGAGCCCGTGGTGAACGCTTCAATCCTGCCTTTGCTGTACAGCGACACATCGCTCCCACAGCTGGTGTGATGGTATGGGGTGCCATTGCCTACAATACACGGTCACCCCTAGTATTGTTCCGTGGTACCATGACAACTCAGCGGTGTGTTTATGAAATCCTGCAACCACATGTGTTGCCACTCATGCAACGGCTCTCAGGAGCCATTTTTCAACAAGACAATGCTCGGCCTCATACGGCAAGGGTGTCACAAGACTGTCTCCGCACTGTTACTACCCTTCCTTGGCCTGCTCGATCCCCAGATTTGTCTCCAATCGAGCATATCTGGGAGCATTTGGGACGACGAGTTGGGCATCCCACGAGTTTGAACGAACTAGAGGCAAGGTTACAGTAAATATGGAACGAAATGTCTCAAGACATCATACAGAACTTGTATGACTCAATGCCCAATCGTATCGCATCGTGCATTCGCGCTAGAGGGGGTCCAATGGAGTATTAACTCCTCCGTTCTTTTGCCTTTTTCTCTGAAATAAATTATCCTTTTTCTTCGATTTTCTTATCATTTACTTATATCAAAGTAATCATTACGTATGTAAAATTTCGTTTCATTTTGACGACTCCTTCTTGGTGCGCTAATTTTTTTTGTCCATGATTTTATTTTCTGATTAGGCTGGAAACTCAAAGAACCTCCCTAAGAACTATTTCCTTTGGTATCCTGAGATCAACCAACTACAAAACCAGTGCCAGTTTAAGTTATGTAGCAAAATTGGAAAAATTGAAATTTCCAGTGAACTCCAGAGCGGTTCCTAATATCGCCTACCTCTGTTCCTCTTACCACCTACCAGATGAAATTAGGAGCACCTGATAACAGGCGTTACAAGCAAAGACTTTGTTTAATGCACTCTCAAATGGTATACGGAAAATTTGAATTTGGATGCACCTACCGGGTCATTCACTGGATTCTTTGGAGCCAAAGTTTACAAAGACAACAGCCAAAACAACTTCAGACGCCATATAGTTTCTGTTGTCGGTGATAAGAGCATTGTCGCTATCGCCGCTGTCAGTACAAACCCAGAACTAAGAAGTTACTTCATTTTCTCATACATAGCGCGAATCATACTTTAGAAACACGAGTAGGCGATATTAGGCACAGGGGCGATATTTGGGACACCCACCCTATACAGATAACAAAAATAAACCATGAGGAGTGTAAATATTTTCAGTAGTAAGTGGAATGAAAAACTGTATTTCTATTATCGATCAAGCAAAAATTTTATTCCTCTGTCGACTGATGAGTCTCAAAGAGTTTAAAATAATTTTAGTAGAATTTAAAGAGTTTCCTGAGAATGAAATCATTTTAATGTTATCGACGAATGAGAATAGAACTTATTTCTTTGTTAAGAAAGATTTCTACATGAATGAAATTGAACAAAAAAATATGCATTACACAAAACAAGGGATTGAAATATATAGATTTTTTATTTCATGAATTGAAGTTAAATAGTAGCAAATTGAATATGGCATTGAAAGACAGAGTAGATAACATTTACATTTAACGTCACTGGATCGAATAAAAGAGAATGTTTTTCCAGTAAATACGTTAGGATATACTTTACGAAATACCAGAACGGTATTCAGCTATACTTTTCACAAATGATATCTAGTATATCCTTTGAGGTAACTATATTTTAGATATTTCACTTTTATCTCGACATTTATTTTCGCTATATCACTTTTGAAAAAAATGCATGATTTAATGAACAGTTTTCACAGAGAATATGGAGTCAACCACGGAGAAAATGCGAATCATGAAAATAAGAGGGATTCCTTTCAAAATTTGACTAAAAATGGTAATTTTACAAAATCTTTTTCCATGCTGATCGCGATATTTGCCTCATTTAGAATTATTTCAACAATAAGAAATTATCCACAAAAAATTAATACTGCTCTCTATTCTTTTGAAAATTGGAATCACTCTTTATACAGTTAGTTTGTTAAAGTTTTCATTAAGTTACATATATCACTCATATGTAAATTCTCATCCTTTTAGACAAGAAAATGGGAACAGACATTTCAATATTATTTTCTTAAATCTGCTCGTCATATATATATTTCTTCATCCCCTTTCTCTGCCTTGATCCCGCCTTCTCATAAAATCCTCCAGCCATTCTGACACTGAAATATTCTTATTTGCCTGGCCATCACTTTTACTTTCTGATTGGATGCCCCTCTCAAGCAGTACACACCCACATCAGATCAATTATCAGACCTCCCACGTAACATGCGGTCTACACCGCACCCTGTCCGCCATAAATTGTTATTGAAAGAGGTAGTGTGGTATAGTGTCAGCCATGGCTCCATGCACCTCTTATCTTGTCTGGCATCAGAAACCACAAGATAAACGCTGTCGTACACTACTTCTCCTGCCTAAGTCATAAAAGAGACCACTCTCCTCTTTAAATAAATGGTCTTTCTACGTCGGCGTTCTCATCCCTATCAATAAATGTAATGGTGCAGCCTGTGATTAATTTCCTCTCAAATTTTAATATAATTTTCATACAATTCGAAGGCGCATCATGACAATAGGTATAGCTGGAACTAAAATAACAAAGTGCAAAATTGGTTAATGTTTCTCAAACCATATATCCCGTCATGGTTAATCAGTTCAGGTCTTTCTCTTCAAAATCCACCAAGCCAACAACTGACGTAGTTAGTACACTAAAGTCAGTATTATTTCACTATTTTCGGTTTCAAAGGAGGGTTAAGGCAAATTTGAATAAATACTTTAGAAAACTGGAACTTTTTCTAGTCGATAAAACATTTTATTCGAAAACAACCCCAGGGTTCTATTCTACATTTTTCTGATTTTGCATTTCTTTTCTTAAAAGAGGGTCATATTTTTATGTGCTGTAAAAGAAATAAATCACAATAGAAGATAAGAGGGCTATTAAAAGTAGAGTCTCTAATCGAATGTAATTTCCAAATAACAAATAAAAGATGGCGAGAGCAAATCGTTTCAGAAGTAAATGGAAGGAAAAACTGAATTTAGGTTATAAATCATGCCAAAGATTTATTCCTCACTTAAATGATGAATCTCAAAGAGTTTGATATCATTTTAATAGAACATAACAAGTTTCCTTGGAGAGCAATCATTTTAATGCTATCGACTAATGCCTTAAGAACTTATTTCTTTCTTGTGAAAGATTTCTATATGTAACATTGAATATAAAACGTAAACATTACACACAAAAAGAGAGTCAAATATATAGATTTTTTAAAGCGAATTGAAGTTAAATAGTAACAAGATAAATACTGTATTGGAACATTTGCATTTAACGTCACTGGGTGAAAATGTCACACGTGTCTTTCCAGTAAGTTCGAAAGAGTCCATCTTACGACTTACCGGTGGTGAGCCATTATTTTTAAAAATAAAATCTACGATGTGCTTTCAGATAATTTTATTTTAGGTTATACCACTTTATTCTATGTTTTAATGTTCGGTGTATCCATTTTGAAAATGATTACTATGCATCGATAGTAAGAACTGTCACCAAGAAATCTGCCGGCCCCTTCTCTAGAAAACACACGGATTTCGAGGAATTGGGATGGACGCCAACAAAGAAATGACCGAGAGATATAGTCAGACACTTGGAGATTTTTAGACAGATCCTTCATGAAACGGCCGGCTATGCGGACGTGTTTTTCAAGCTCCTGTTTGAAATTATCCAGGTCTCGCAGCGTGCTGCTAAATCTGAACTTAAGTTAAATTTCAGTTGATTGTGTTGTACTTGTTTAGTGTTAAATTTCTTTTTTATTAAATTTTTAACTTTTTGTTTTAAAATGTGGCCTTATCATTTACAATTAGGACTGTCTTTCTTGGTCCCGAATTTAGTAATTTTTAAAAAGCCACAGAGAATAGCTTACTTACCAACGATGTTACAGCTTTGGCTTTCTTCCAAATAGTCTTCATTTCGTCTGCAGATAAACTAACATGTTTTGTTGGGTTTCTTTTAGTTTAACACTGTTTGGAAGACAAGGTCTCTACATCAAATTAGGAAATAAATGAGACAAACAAAGGAAAGAGAGACTTATTTAATAATTTTATTTGTAACAAAAGAAATAAATCATAAAAGATGGTGAAAAGGCTATTGAAACTAGAATCTGTTACTGAATATGATTTACAAATAACAAAAATAAACCATGATGAGCGCGAATCTTTTCACTAGTAAGTTGAATGAAAAACTGAATTTCTATTATCGATCATGGGAAAATTGTATACCTCTGTCAAATGATGAGTCTCGAAGAGATTAAAATCAATTTAATAGAATTTATAGAGTTTCCTATGAGTGCAGTTGTTTTAATGTTATCTATGAATGAAAATATAACTTATTTATTTGGTAAGAATGATTTCAAAAGGCACGTTTGAATAAAAATTATATACATTTCCCACAACACAGATTGAAATATGTAGATTTTTTTACATGAATTGAAGATAAAAAGTAACAAATTGAATATGTCATTAAAAGAGAGCGCATATAACATTTCCATTTAACGTCACTGGTTCAAATACCAAAATGTGTTTCTCCAGTAAATACGAACGAGTGCACGTTACGAGATACTAGAACGGTATTCAGCTATTCTTTTCACTAATGAAATATATCAAAGAATTCGAGATAATTATATTTTACGTTATTCCACTTTATTCAGACATTTTATGTTTGGTATATCACTTTTGAGAAAAATGCATCATTTAATGAAGAGTTTTCACGGAGAGAATCGAGTTAGTCACGGGGAATGTACAAATTACCAAAACAAAAAGGATTCCTCTCAAATTCTGACTAAAAATGATAATTACACAAAATCTTTTTCCGTGCTGATAACGATATTATCCATATTCGGAATTGATTTCAGCAATAAGAAGTTATCCGCCAAAAAATCAATTCTGCTCTCGATTGTTTGGAAAACTGAAATCACTCTTTATATCGTATGTACTGGATATCTTCTTTACCGAATCTTTCTCTCAGAATCACAGGGAAATTATATCACTTTATTAAAACAAACCATTTCCAGATGTATTACTATAACGTTAACAATTTTCATTTGGTTTATACTGCACAATACAAGAAATAAAATCTGTAAAACCATTGAAAAAGTGATGGACTTTGGTCGAAAATTTGAAGTTAAACCATCAGCTGCTCTTATATTTTTTAGTACATGTTGGATGTTGATTACACTTTTATCTAAATGCTTTAATGCGTTATATCCATACAATAAAGGAAATTATCAATCCATTTTAAAACTTTATACATTTCATTTCTTAATACCAACTGAACCATTTCTTTCTTTAATTGTGTGCATCGTGATTTCGTTTAATTATAGTTACCTATATACTTTCACATTTTGCTTCAGTTCCCTATATTTTGTTCTGTGTGACTGTGTAGCAAAAATAATTTTTTCCTACAGGAAAAAAATGAAGAAATCTTTGATGCACAAAATTAATTCTAGTGAGATAAAAGGTTACATTAGAAGTTACTTACAGATGCAGTCAATATTAAAGAGAGTTGAAACAGTTATGTCATTTCCAATTTTCCTAATTACCGTTATTAATTGTACGGAAATATTTGTCGGATTACTGACATGTGTACAATCAAAATCCCTAGGAAGGAAAAGTTCGATCTCTATTGCAGTCAGTACTATTCATAACCTATTAAGTTTTTTTCTAATAACGTTTTTCGCCTCACGTGTCAATGAAATCGATAAATCAGCGAAGCAAATCAACGAAGAAGCTCACCATGTACTGTTGATGAGTGGAGAAAAAACTGAATGTGATGCTGTGATAGGTTACTTATGCTCAACCGGCAAATCCGGTTTTGCATTTTCCGGATGGGGTTTTTTCTATTTTACTAAAGGATTTTTCCTAAGCTCTGTTGGAGGTATACTTACATATACTTTACTAATAATGAGTATATGAATGTTCTGAAATGAACATATAAATTTTGTGCACCTGGTAAGGTGAGACCTATACTAATATTTTTTGTTAATGTAAATGCTCTAAAATACCTCTGAAGAACTGAAAAAGAAAGTATTTTGAATTTTCTTAGCAGCTTGTTTTGATTAATGATGACTAAGCACTGAATAAATGTATATTCAATATTTAACTGATCATAACTTATATTAAATATTAACTGAGCATTTTAAATTTTGATTTCATCATTTGCTTGATATTCAACAATATACAGTGAAACGATTTGCAAAATTTGCCATAACACTTTCTTTATGCATATTTCCCTCATCTTGTAGTTGATCAGATCATGTACGTTTGTTGTTGCTCATACTCCCTTTCATAGAGTATACGCTCTTTGTATACTCTATCATTCAGATGAATATATTTACGCTGTTGTCTCGAAATGAATAACCTCTAACTATTAAGATCTCAATTCTGACGGTATTCGAAAAAACGTTGCTTGCAGAAATGCCTAACCAATGTATACTTTGTGCAACGTTTTACAGTTATTCAGACGCGTATGCATATCGCAAATATTCACAAAATGTTAATGATTTAACATAATATCAGAACAGCTAAGTACCGCTCAGTGGCAAAGGGGATAACTCTTCAGTCTTCGACACCGGGGGTGAGGGTTCAAATCCCCATATGGTATGGAAGTGATATTGAGGTTAAATTCAGTCTTCTATCTGTAATAAAGGAATCCAGTCTCGAAAGAGGAGTTGCAAAAAGTCTTTTGTTCATCACCGTTGTGTCTCGTCTTTAAATAAATATTTATCCTGTGTGCGTGTGTTCTTCTGTTTATAGTATTATCTTCTCTTGGACAACGGCCTGCGGGTCTCGTTACTGTACACCAGAGACATAAGCAACAACAACAAATAACCATGCTTTTCTTCCTTGTTTCCTTTGTTTCAAATGATATATCTTTTTATACATAACGTAAAACAGCACGGGGATCAGATTAATTAGTAAATAAAATTTTAAAATTATTTTATGATTTTAAGATATTATTTCTTTTACGATTGCTTATGTACTTCTGGTATGCAGTTGACTCGAGATTTCCCCAATGTATACTTTTGTACGGGTTTTTAGAGAGAAAAAAAAATTTATGAAATCAATGTTTTTAAATGGGAATGGCATATAAAAATCTTGAAAAATAAAATTTGTTGTGATCTCTGTTTGATGGGAATAAAAATTTTCACAAATTTAGGGGTAGAAGGAGCATTATCTCGCATTGTACGGATTAACCTGCCCCATTTCTAAGTACTCTGCCTCAGCGAAATTACTTTGGGAAGATACGGGTCTATCGTAAAGAGAAGCAATTTTATACCATGTTTAAAAGATCTTAGAATTCTTTAGCATCAAAAAACTCTCTTTAGATTTTCTGTTTTGAACAGGTCATGTGCGTTGACTTCCTTAAAAAAATTCTTTTTTCATCTACAGATAAACAAACACATTTTTTTGGTTATCTTTCTATACATTCATTGGTAGCCAAGATCTCTGCAAAAAAATTTAAAAGAATGAAACATGCAAATAAAAGAAAGACTTATTTTATAATTTTATTTGTAGCAAAAGAAATAAATCATAAAAGATGTTGAGAGGGTAATTGAAACTAGAATTTGTATTTGAATAAGATAGTGTAGGTGTCCCAAATATCGCTTACTCTATCTTTTTTCGACATTTCATCCACTTTTTAGTTTCTGATTAGGCTGGAAAGTCAAAGAACATCCCTAAGAACTATTTCCTGTGGTATCCTGAGATCAAACAGCTCCAAAACCAGTGCCAGTATAAGTTATGTCGCTAAATTGCAAAAATTGAAATTTCCAGTGAACTCCAGAGCGGTTCCTAATATCGCCTACCTCTGTTCATCTTACCACCTAGCAGGCGAAATTAGGAGCACCTGTTAAAAGGCATTGGTAACTGTGTTGAACAAAGTAGGTATCGGTTTCAAACAATGCAAATCTCATGGTAACAAAGTAGGCATTGGTCTCTGTTTAATGCAATTTCAAATGGTATAAGGAAAATCAAAATTTGGATGCACCTACCTGGTCATTCGCTGGATTCTGATTCTTTGGAACCAAGGTTTACGAAGATAACAGCCAAAACAACTTCAGACGCCATATATTTTCTGTTGTCAGTGATAAGAGCGTTGTCGCTATCGTCGCTGTTAGTACAAACCCAGAACTAAGAAGTTACTTCATTTTCTCATACATAGCGCGAATCATACTTTAGAAACACGGGTATTCGATATTAAGCACATGGTCGATATTTGGGACACCCACCCTTTAGAGATAACGAAAATTAACCATGAGGAGTGCAAATCTTTTCCGTAATAAGTGGAATGAAAAACAGTATTTCTATTATCGATGATGCAAAAATTTTATTCCTCTGGTGAGTCTCAAAGAGTTTAAAATCATTTTAGTAGAATTTAAAGTTTCCTGGGAAAGAAATCATTTTAATGTTATCGACGAATGGAAAAAGAACTTATTTCTTCGTTAAGAAAGATTTCTACATGAATAAAATTAAATAAAAAAATATAAATTTCACAAAACAAGGGATTGAAATATATAAATTTCTTTTCACGAATTGACGTTAAATAGTAACTAAAAGAATATGGCATTAAAAGACAGCGTAGATAACATTTACATTTAACGTCACTGGATCGAATAAGAGAGCAGGTATTTCCAATAGATACGTTACGAGATACTTTACAAAATACCAGAACGGTTTTCAGCTATACTTTTCACTAAAGAAATCCATTGTATCCTTTCAGGTAACTATATTTTAGTTTATTCCACTTTTTCTAGACATTTTATTTTTGCTATATCACTTCTGAAAAACTGCATGATTTAATGAACTATTTTCACAGAGAATATGGAGTCAACCACTGAGAAAATGCGAATCATGAAAATAAAAGGGATTCCTTTCAAAATTTGACTACAAATGGTAACTTCACAAAAAATTTTTCCATGCTGATCTCGATATTTTCCTTATTTATAAATATTTCAACAATAAGAAATTATCCACCAAAACATTAATACTGCTCTCTATTCTTTGGGAAATTGGAATCACTCTTTATACAGTTAGTTTGTTAAAATTTGCATTAAGTTACATATATCACTCATATGTAAATTCTCAGACTTTTAGACGAGAAAATGAGAACAGACATACAATTATAATATTAACAATTTTCATTCAAAACACTTTACAATTCAAAAATTAAATTAGTAAAACTATTTAAAAAGTGATGGAACTCGACCGAAAATATAATGTTAAGCCATCAGCTACACTCATTATTTTCAGTATATGTTGGAGGGTGATAACACTTTTCTGTGGATGCTTTAATTTTTTTATATCCATACGAGAAATAAAAGTATCAATCCATTTTAAAGTTTTATATGTTTCTATTCTTAATACTAGATGAAATGTTTCTGTCTTTAAATGTGTGCGTCGTGATTTCGTTTCATTATAGTTACTGATTTATTTTCCCATTTTGCATCAGTTCCATATATTTTGTTATATGCGACTTTTTTTGTTATATGCCAAAATAATTTTTTCCCACATGAAAAAAAAATGCAGAAACATATGATGAACAAAATTAGTTCCAGTGATGAAAAAGATTACTTTAGAAGTTACTTACTGATCCATTCAATTTTAAAGAGACTTGAAACAGTTATGTCATTTCCAATTTTACTAATTATATTCGTTAATGTTAGGGAAATATTTATAGAATTTCTGACATGGGTACAATCAAAAGCCAACGGAAGTGAAATTCCGATCTCAATGGCTGTCAGTACTGTTCCTAACCTAGTAAGTTTTTTTATGAATAACAGTTTTCGAATCATGTGTCCATGAACTGAATAAATCTTCAAAGTAAATCGACGAAGAAGCTCACCATGTATTATTGATGAGTGGAGAAAATCCTGAATTTGATGTTATTTTTTATCAATGCTCAACCACAAAACCTGATTTTGCATTTTCCGGATGGGGGTTCTTCTACTTGTATTTTACGAAAGGATTTCTCCTAAGCTCTGTTTTAAGTATTCTTACGCATACTTTACTTGAGTATACAAATGAGTATACGAATACTTAATGAGTATTCGAATGCTGCGCCAGATGTAAAGTGCAATAATATTTATTGTTAAAGTAAATGCTCTGAAATATCTCTGAAGAACTCCAAAAGAAAACATTCTGAGTTTTAATGATAATTTGTTTTGATCCATGAAGACTAATCCCTGCATACACGTATTTTCAATAGTAACTGATCATGACTATTGAGAATTTTAAATGCTGAGTTCATAATCTGCCTAATATTCTACAACATATACTGAAAAAGATTTGTAAAAGTTGCAATGACATTTTTCTGTTTCTGCATACTTCCACCTTTCTTCCAGTTTATCAGACAGTGTATACTTGGGGTTGCTCAATGCTCAGACTCGTATACGCTCTTTGTTTACTCTATCATTCAGATGAATATATTAACGCTGTTGTCTAGAAATTTCAAACCTCCATCCATCAAGCTCTCAATGCCGACTGTATTCGAACAAGCGTAACTTGCATAAATACCTGACCAATGTGCGGTGCTTTACATCGATACAGATGCTTAGGTATATGGTAAATATTCAAAAAGTCCATGATTTAACATCAGGGGTGGGCAACTGTTTTGTCTCGGGGACCGCTTTGTGGAAGCGGAGGTTAGTGGAGGGCCGCAACTATCAAAATTATTCCATTTATTAGTTAACTTTGCATTTCAGAAAAAGGTAAAAATTGTATCATGAAAATCAATGAATATAAATTAAATAAAATATTGGCAATTGTCCTGGCTGTCTTGTAGTTTTTGTGTTTCTTTGGCAATTTATTTGGCTGTCCGGATATTTCTGGCTATCTTGGCGGGCCACAAAAAAATCTGTAGTGGGCCGCATGTGGTCCACGGGCTGCAATTTGCCCAACCCTTATTGAACATTGTATCAAACTATTCATGTACCGCCCACTTGCCAAGTTGTTAAAGCTTCACCCTGTGAAGCCGAGGTTTCAAATACCACACAAAACATGGATGTAATATTGGTGTTAAATTCAGTCTCCTGCCTGCTACGAATTATTCCCGCCTTGAAAGTGGAGCTGCAAAAAAACCTACTGTTTATCGCCGTTGTTTCTCTTCTGTAAATAAGCATTTCCTCTGTGTGCGTGTGTGCGTGTTTTCTTCTGTTTACTGTATTATCTTCTCATGGATACCGGACTGAGGGGTCTCGTTACTGTATCCCACGAACATGTTCAACCAAAACCAACAAATAGCCACGTGTTCCTCCATTGCTTCCTTTCTTTTAATTGATACATGTATACAGGGTGTCCAGCAAAGAATTCCCTGATTTCAAAATTAAAAATCTCGAAAACAAAGATCTGTAGAAGAATGCAACAAACGGTATGCTTATCGTGACAGCTGTAACAATTTTATACACCAATTTTCGAAATAATTACAAAACCTAATAACAGATGGCGCCCTACAACTCGTATCAGTATGCATAAATAAACTCTTCCTCTTTGGAAGCAGTCTTTTCAATCAGTACATCACAATCTTTTCAAAATGTCCACCATTCGCTGTACGGAGGTGGCGCAAACGAACAATAAAATTTGCCATCACACCCTGCAGTGTCTCAACAGAAATCGATTCGGCTACCCCACAAATCGCCGATTTAAGCTCGTCTAGCGTGGTGGAATGGGTCCTGTAGACAGTATCTTTTAATGGTCTCCACGAAAATAGTCAGAAGGACTCAGGTCCGGCGAATATGGACACTAATCCATGCCTGCGCCAGTAAATTGCAGTAAATTTGGCTAACAGCGCCATCGATTATCAGTTTTTTTAACTATTCGAAAATTAGTACATAAAATTCTTAGAGCTTTCACGATAAATATACCGTTTGTTGCATTCTTCTACAGATCTTTGTTTTCGAGATTTTTAATTTTGAAATCAGGGACTTCTTCGCTGGACACCCTGTATATACTTTAAATGGTGCATTGATCTGTTAAGGGATGAGATTGATCCGTATTTTTTAAAAATTTAATTATTATCTTTGTATCAGGGTTTTTTTTGTCTTATCTTTTTACTATTGCTTGTGTGTTTGAGGTGAACATTTGAATCGAGACTTCACCAACGCTTACGTCTTCAGGGAGTATGGGTACGGGTTACTCGTACCGGTTTTCAGAGAGAGGGGAAAAAAGTTCATAAACTAAAAAGTTTCTAAAATTTGCTGTGACCATTATTTTACTGGAGGTAAAATATTCACTCGATTAGGGATAAAATTGGTATAGTCATGTCTCGCATTTTATGGATAAACTTTCTTCATCGCATCTTCTCCATTTCTAAATACTCGGCTTTACTGAAATGTCTAAAAGATGCTGCTCTATCGTAAACAGGAATAATGTTATACCTTGTTTAAAAGATAGTAGAATTATTTGGCATCAAAAACTCTCTTTGCAGTGTCTGCCTTGGTGAGGTCATGTGCACTGATCTCTTTAAAAATAGTTTCCTTTTCACCCACAGATACACAAACACGTATTTTTCTACGCAACAGTGTTTCGAAGTTCAGATTCCTAGAAAAATAAATGAAAGAGTGAAAGGAACGCTTCTACAATAAAGCGAACTATTCCGAGTTGCTTTCTTTTGGCAAGTACTTTTGGAGAGTGGGTCTTCATTTTCTCCACTTAAAAAACTTGCAATTGTACTTGCCTGCCGTAGAGGATTCATAAATTCAGCGTTCAAGAGAAATGTACCCCCTTTTTCCAAATTCTATATAGGCGAAGGAAAAGAGGTAAATAAGTTAGTTTAATTGGGTCCAGGACACAATATTCTTGAAGAGTTCGAAAAAGAATAATTGCCTTAAAAATTATATGTTCCTTTCCACTTAAAATGACATTTAAATCATGTTTCTATCTTAATTAGAACAGGAGATATTAATAATTTTTTGGCAACATTCTACTGTAATAGCAGCCAATCTTTGTTTAATCCTTCCTGTAAATGCGTTTTTCTGTATGATGGGTTTTTTCACTATTTCTCGTCTTTAAATCGCTATAAGTTAAGAACCGTTAAAGATAAATGGTTCAGACTTCGAACATGTCTTATTTTACTTTAGTTTTTACGCAGAAAATTTGAAAATAATTATTACTTTTGAAAATATGATACTTTAAAAATAGGTTACATAATTTTTTTAAAAATTTTTACTCTAAATATTTTTTATTTTAAATTTCTTAAAATTAATATTTTAAAAAACGCTGAATCAGAATTAAAATTTATATATTTCCGTTTAATTAAAGGAAAAAATTTTGAAATTCGACAAATAAAATTTCGAGTTATATTGATTTTAAATTACCCCTCTTTTTTAAAAAATTTTAAATTTTAAAATTTTTTTGAAAACGTTATGAGAAGTTTTATGATGTGATTTGTTTACAAATTATATGGTTAACTATCACAAAAAAATTCAAAATTTTAAGTCAATAAATAAAAAAAGATTTTTAAATGTGTCCCAGATCCCCTGAAAAAAGAGACAGAGAGAGAGTTTCTCATTTTATATTTTGAGAAACATTGAATTCATATTTTTGAGAAACATATTCGCAGTGATATGTTTTTGTTTATGTGAATAAATTTATGAGTACAGTGTGTATAATAGACTAGCTGAGTGGCAACCCGATGTGTTGCTTTTTTTGATTTAAAATGAAATGGCTTTATATCTTAAAGATTTTAAACTGTTTATTCACTTTTAAGAATATATTAGATTTTTAAAAAAAACAAAATAATTATTTAAAATTTCCGTTTTCAAATTTTGCATTTTAAACAAAAAAGCTCATTCAATTAGAAAAAAATTCTAAAGGCTTTAACTTCTCCTTTCCTAAAACTAAAATTATTTCTGGTACTTCAAATTTATTTCTGGACTTCAATTATGTTCTTGTGGATTTCAATTATGTTCTTCTAATATGTTCTTGCACCCGACGGCGGCTGGTTTCGAACCCGGGACCTTAGGATTAGACGTCAGGAGCGATACCTCTGAGCCACCGTTACTTCGGAGAACGGAACTTTGCGAAACGGAAAGGAGCTGGCCCACCCGGAATGTCAACTTTTTCTGCTGTCCTCTTCTATTGAGTTCGGCAGTTTTAATTGAATAATTATAAAAGTTTAAATTTTTGAAAGTTGAAGATAGCATCAGTACACGCGTCTCGGCTGTCCGCGTATATCGGTACCAGTCGCGGTATCCTGCTATGCTCGGTTCGCGAGATTAGCCCGTCCCCGTGTCTGCTAACTAACAAACTAACATTTGTTTACCTTCAGCTGTTAATAGTAAGATAATTTATCAAACAAATGAATTCAATTTTTATTTAAAAAGAATATTAGTTGATTTTTTTATTATTATTTTTGTCCTATTCCAACTGTTTTTCAGAAAAAACACGTGCCATAAAGGGTTAATCTCCATTTACACGACTCCACAAATGTTTTCTCCTCATTACGTAAAATCACATGCGCTAGATCAAGGAGCGTGTACAAAATCTCATATTGTTCAAACATCCACATTAATTATTTTTGTTTTCCGTTTTAGTTTTCTATCTAACGCTTTTCAATTAAGTCATCAGAAATACGATGAATGTTAGTTATAAGAAACATTTTCGGTGAGATCAGACGGTTATAAGATCATTTTTGGTGAGGTATTATAAGTCATATGAAATGGGTAGCAGCTTCATAATGGAGGAGTGCTGTTTTAATACTCAGCTTTCAAAGTTAAATGATGCATGTCAGTTTTACTATATTCGAGAAGTGTCTTTTCAATTTTAAAGTCAGTTGTCAGTTTTATTTATGAGTGGAGGCATGCTAACATGAAGCAAATGTCAGTTTTTAAAAGCTATTAACTACTGTTTTAATACGAAAAATATGACTAAATAGGACATGATGTTAGAGAAGAAAACAATGTCGCGTCAATACAATACTTAATTTCTTCATTATATGTTGCGTCACTAAACGCCTCTATTAGACGCGTGCACATGCTGTCCTATGAGCGTAGATTTTACGAAAATCAGTATGATTTAAACGATTGGCGCTTTAGATAAATCGATACTATTTTGTTACATTCTGAGCCCTGCTAGTATTATCATTTTATCGTTGTTGCATTACTGTTGCTGTTGTTCGGAATATTAAAGAGAGATTTATAAATTCATTTTGGCTCAAAATAGCTTGCAGTGACTGTGTTACATGTCAGGCTATAAAAATCAGGTCTCTTAACTCGAACCTGGAATTCTACTAATTCATCTGCCGGGTGATGAGTGAACGGCTATGGCGCTGGCAATGGACGCCAGAGGCTTTGGGTTCGATTCCCACTATTGGCATGGTTGTTTGTAGCAGTACGGAATCGGCTTTAAACAGTAGGCCCCGGTCAAATTAACCCTCATGTGGCAAAAAATGACTGTAGCGGTCTGAACCAACCAATGATCTACTAATCCACCTATTTCGTTTTGTGTTGCAGCACATCTCCAAAGACTAGTAGGGCTATACCAGACTCATGACATTGTACACCGTAAGGAAATTCAGAATCATCAATAGATTGGCAGCTAGATCCCGCATGGAAAGCCCCAGGCAAGCACAAGCAAGAATATGTTCAGGGGAAACCCACTCAGTAGAACACTTGGAGCAGACTTCAAAACACTTAGAACCCTCAGAATATGTCAAATATCTAAGATTGCCGCTGAAAAAGAGAGTAAGAATGGTTTGATCTTGTTTGTTACAACCATTCCTGTTTGTAGGGAGAATTCATTGATTTCATCCTATGTGGGGAAAAAATGTGGAAATAAGGTATCTACGCTGAAATGGTTGTTTTGGTGCAAAATTTCGAATTTTTTTAATTATTTATTCTATTTCAAAGGCCAATCTTTTAGGATTCTAAAACTGCCTTGCTTTCATTCGTACGATCATTGGATGAGAATTTATGGTCAATTTAATAAACCGAAAGCAATAATAAAAGTCCGGAAGTAAATGCATTTTCTAGAAAACTCCTTATTCAGTTACTTTTGTATGCAACAAAGCTAATACTTTAAAGAGTTTTCTATATATTTCAATGAAATTTTGCTGTTTTTTTTTTACATGCTACTAACTATGTCTTGAAATAAATGCTAAGCTATATGTGTTAATTTAATCATTCTACAGGTACGTGTACTTAATAAAAAGATAATTTCTTTAAATCAATGTTTTTTCCCTTTTTTGGTATATTTTAGAGATTTTTGGAAACGTTGTAAAACTTTTAGCTCAGAACATATTTATTTGTCCTAGTAGTATAACGTATAAAGGAAATTAAAATATATTTAATTGAATGGAGAGTAAGCACTCAATTGTACTAAAATATATAATACATTCCCTATATTTTAAAATGTTATTAAATTTTTACTAAAACTACATTTGTTTTCCTGATTTTATATCATATTTGAACTAAAAGAATGTATATAATTCATAAGTATTGTATATTTTAGAAAAAAGTGCTCCCTGTGTAAGCAAATACCTAAATAGTGTGTAATGAAACATTAAGTTCTTACTTGACAGAAAGTAGATTGGAATCTCTGATGTCTGTAACATGATAATTAATTTTTGCTTATTTTAAAGTATACGAAGATGAAGTGCAAGTACAACGTTGTATTTCTCGTTTTAAACTCGCTACACTCAAATCAAATACAAGTATTGTCTTCTTTAAAAATGACCACACAGATAAACTAATACGTGAAGTCAAAAAAAAATTACAAAACTTTTTTTAAAAGCCAGAAATATGTGTTCCCTAATCATAAACTCTCTCCTCTTTAGTTATTCTTTCTTTTTTGGCTACTAAAAGGCGGAGTTAATCCTACCGAGAAATGATTCCACAGTTCAGTAATTTTATTGTCTAAAAGAAGCTGTTGACGCCAATGGCTTTGTTGGCGATTGCCAACAAACGATAGCGACAAACTATGTTGGCGACTGCACACTGTATGAGCCAAAAGTCATACGTGGACCACCGACCATACTATGTGCGAGAGAAACTGACTCGTTCCAATTATAGAGGGCGCTCAAGGGCTCGTTTGGAGATTGCCAACATAGCCGTTGAAGTCAACAGAAGCTTTTAGCTAGAATTAAACGGGGTTTCGCAACATGCATAGAAACCATAGAAGAGGATCGCGACTTGAAAAAGTTTGAGAAACACTGCATGAGTAATGAAAATCGTGTTTTCAGTGGTCTTTTTCGATCCTTCACTCAATGAAGAGGTACATATTTATCAATGAAGACTTTTATTTACTTGACACAGATGCATATACACGTAAAAAGAAACAAAAGAATAATTATAGTTTGCCCGTAGAAGAAGGTCTAAGGTACTCTACCCTAAGCGCTAAGAGTATTTATTTCTAGCTCACTGAGAATATTCACAGGGGGGCGTATCAACATTTAGCATGACTCCGCGTGCTACCTCCGGCTCTCCCAATTCTCAACTGATCTTTAGGGATACGTAATTTTCGTATTTTCAAAATAGATGCGAATAAATACGAAATTTGCCGATATCAGCTAATAAATGCGAAAATTATTTTTTTGCTACTTTTCGGCGAAACTCTGTTATAAACAGACTTTTAAGCGAAATTAAGTAATAATAATAATTTATTAACATAATTGCTTATCTAAGACCATCCATGGTCTTTAACTGAGAGATTGGACTCTCGAAATTTGCATATTACTTATTGCTAAAGACTTAAGGAAGAGAATGCGGAGACTACTACAATGTTAGCTTTTAACTAAGAATTTTGATCCTTATCTAACCAAATAAGTAAAATTGAGATTTTTGTTAATAAAAGCGAAAATTATTAATATATATATATATATATATATATATATATATATATATATATATATATATATATAGCGAAAAAACGAAATTTTATATATTGTAATTTTTTCTTTCGAAATTTACGTACCTCTACTGATCATCTACACTCGAGGCCGTATAAGGTTACTCCCGTCGCTCTGGAATTTCCTTGTAGTATCAGGCATAGCCGCTAGCTAAAGGCTCCTGATACTGCAGTATATTTCGACCACAACTTGTAACAGCTGCCACAGTGAAGGTTCTCAAACTACCTAGTGGAATTTCGGTAAGTCCCACGGCTTTTAAATGAGTGTATACTGATTTTAGAAGTGACTTTATAGTACATTCTTAAGAATGCATCTAATACCGTGTGGGCAAAAAGTCCGTAAAAACTTTTAAAAAATCAGAAAAACCGGAGAAAAAAATTTAAAAAAAACGTTTGCATTGTTAGCATCGCTAGGTCACGAGATTTTTTTAAGAAAGGGAAAAAAATATCTAAATAAACAGCCGACAGGTGGCGCTGACATACACAAGTCAACGGGTGAATCATCCCGGGTCTATCTATCTGGTCCATACAATCTTTTGGAATTGTAAGATGAGTCAAAAAAAGATACGCAAATAACGAAAAGAATGCTTCTAAATCGTTTATTACAGCAGTAGGTGTTCCGCATGACCCCCAACACAGGGGATAATACATTTCAGGCGAGTCACAAATCCAGCAACTGCAGAGTGCAGCAAGTTCGAATATATACATGACACCTCTCGGCGGATCGCATCTTTCAGTTCCAGAAGATTGGATGGACCAAATAGATAGAGCCGGGATGATCCACCCGTTTACTTGTGTACGTCAGCGCCACATGTCGGATGTTTTTGAGTTATTTTTTTCCTGTCTTAAAAAAATCCCATGACCTAGCGATACTAACTGTGTAAACGTTTTGTTATATTGGATATTTTTCCGGTTTTTATGAAATTTTAAAGTTTTTACGGACTTTTTGCCCACCCGGTATAAAAAAACTACATAATTATTATCACCATATTTCTTACTGTTATTACTAAATAAATATTAAGTGGATTTATGCTTGGGTTGTAACCTAAAGTTCAAATACTCGTAAAGATCATGTGTTTGGTCACATTGCGTTTCTAAAGCTCTCCTGGAAAATAAATCTCAGGTTAGCAGCTCTGGAATTTAATCCAGGAAAACTCGTTTTTTTGTTCAATCCCTTTTAGTTATATATCTTATGTACGAAAGGCGCTTTAAGAGTTTCCACTGATATAATCTGTTATTAGGTCGTTTGGTTGGTTGATTTTGAGTCGTATTTTTATCTTTTGCCTTACAAGGGTAAAAATAACCTAGATCTCCACTTTAAAACCGATTCCGTACCCTATCATTAAGAATTCGGTTGTCTTGAAAGCAGAAATTGTGTCTATCAACAAAATATGTGTCTCATTTCCTAGCAGAAATATGTTTCAATCAGGTGTTTCAAATATATTACTACATGATTGGGCTACCTCTGCTGAAACAAAATTATCATCCCCCCCCACACACACACACACCTTTCCGTTATCGTGATCGACATTTACTGAATACGGAATATGTATAGCTGGGTCTAAAATACCAAAGTGCAAAATTGGTTAGTGTTTCTCAAACCATATATCCCGGCATGATCAAGCAGTTCAGGTGTTTGAAAACTGGATCAAAAACCATCCTTTAGAAAACTGGAGTTTTTTTTATTCGATAAAACATTTTATTCGAAAACAACCCCAAGGTTCTATTCTACATTTTTCTGATTTTGCATTTTTTTTTCTTAAAAGAGAGTCACGTTTTTATTTGAAGTAAAAGAAATAAATCACAAAAGAAGATACGATGGCTATTGAAATTGGAGTTTGTAATCGAATATAATTTACAAATAGCAAATAAAAGATGGCGAAAGCAAATCGATTCAGAAATAAATGGAATGAAAAACTGTACTATTAATATACATCATGCAAAGATTTATTCCTCACTTAAACGATGAATCTCAAAGAGTTTGATATCATTTTAATAGAACATAACAAGTTTCCTTGGAGAGCAATCATTATAATGCTATCGACTAATGCCTTAAGAACTTATTTCTTTCTTGTAAAAGATTTCTACATGTAACATTGAATAAAAAACGTAAACATTACATACAAAAAGAGAGTCAAATATATAGATTTTTTTAAAGCGAATTTATGTTAAATTGTAACAAGATAAATACGGTACTGTAACATTAGCATTTAACGTCACTGGTTGAAAATGTCACACGTGTCTTTCTAGTAAATTCGAAAGAGTCCATCTTACGACCTACCGGTGGAGAGCCATTATTTTCAAAAATAAAATCTATGTGCTTTGATATAATTATATTTAGGTTATACCACTTTATTCAATTTTTTTATGTTTGGTGTATCCATTTTGAAAATGATTACTATGCATCGATAGTAACAACTGTCACCAACAAATATGCCGGCCCTTTCTCTGGAAAACAGAAGTATTTCGAGGAATTGCGATGTACGCCGACAAAGAAATGACCGAGAGATATAGTCAGACACTTGGAGATTTTTAGACAGATCCCTGATGCAATGGCCGGCTAGGCGGACGTGCTTTTTAAGCTCCTGTTAGAGACATTCCGGGTCTTACAGAGTGCTGCCAAATCTGCACTTAAGTTAAAATTCAATTGATTGTGTTATACCTGTTTAGTTTTAAATTTCATTGTTATTAAATTTTTAACTTTTTGTTTTAAGATGTGGCCTTATCATTTACAATTAGGACTCTGTCTTTCTTGGTCCCGAATTTAGTAATTTTTAAAAAGCCTCAGAGAATAGCCTACTTAATTACGATGTTACAGCCTTGACTTTCTTCCAAATAGTCTTCATTTCGTCTGCAGATAAACTAACATGTTTTGTTGGGTTTTTTTTAGTTTAACACAGTTTGGTCTCTACATAAAACGACAAGGTCTCTACATAAAAATATGAAATAAATGAGAAAAACAAATAAAACAGAGACTTATTTCATAATTTTATTTGTAACAAAAGAAATAAATCATAAAAGATGGTGAAATGGCTATTGAAACTAGAATATGCCATTGAATATGATTTACAAATAACAAAAATAAACCATGATGAGCGCAAATCTTTTCAGTAGTAAGTTGAATGAAAAACTGAATTTCTATTATCGATCGTGGAAAATTGCATACCTCTGTCGAATAATGAGTCTCGAAGATTTTAAAATCATTTAAATAGAATTTATAGAGTTTCCTATGAGTGAATTCATTTTAATGTTATCGACGAATGGAAATATAACTTATTTCTTTGTTAAGAATGATTTCAAAAGGCACGCTTGAATAAAAATTATAAACATTTCCCACAACACAGATTCAAATATACAGATTTTTTTACATGAATTTAAGATAAATAGTAACAAAATGAATATGTCATTAAAAGAGAGCGTATATAACATTTACATTTAACGTCACTGGTTCAAATACCAAAATGTGTTTCTCCAGTAAATGCGAACGAGTACAGGTTACGAGATACTAGAACGGTATTCAGCTATTCTTTTCACTAAAAAAATATATCATAGAATTTGAGGTAATTATATTTTACGATATTCCACTCTATTCAGACATTTTATGTTTGGTATATCACTTTTGAAAAAAATGCATCATTTTATGAAGAGTTTTCACGGAGAGAATCTAGTCAGTCACGGGAAAAGTACGAATTACCAAAACAAAAAGGATTCCTCTCAAATTCTGACTAAAAATGATAAATTCGGAAAATCTTTTTCCGTGCTGATAACGATATTATCCTTATTTGGAATTGATTTCAGCAATAAGAAGTTATCCGCCAAAAAATCAATACTGCTCTCGATTGTTTGGAAAACTGAAATCACTCTTTTAATCATGACTACCGGAAATATATTTTACCGAATGTATCTCTCAGAATCAAAGGCAAATTATAGCGCTTTATTAAAACAAAACGTTTCCAGAAGTATTACTTTAACGTTAACAATTTACATTTGGTTTGTACTAAACAATACAAGAAATAAAATATATAAAACCATTGAAAAAATTGTGGAACTTGGACGAAAGTTTGAAGTTAAACCATCAGTTGCTCTTATATTTTTCAGTACATGTTGGATGGTGATTACACTTTTATCTCAATGCTTTAATTTGTTATATCCATACAATAAAGGAAAGTATCAATCCATTTTAAAATTTTATGCATTTCATTTCTTAATACCAAATGAACTATTTCTTTCTTTAATTGTGTGCATCGTGATTTCGTTTAATTATAGTTACCTATATATTTTCACATTTTGCTTCAGTTCCCTATATTTTGTTCTGTGTGACTATTTAGCAAAAATAATGTTATCCTACAGGAAAAAAATGAAGAAATTTTTGCTGCACAAAATTAATTCTAGTGATATAAAAGGTTACATTAGAAGTTACTTACAGATGCTGTCAATATTAAAGAGAGTTGAAACAGTTATGTCATTTCCAGTTTTCCTAATTACCGTTATTAATGTTGCGGAAATATTTGTCGGATTACTGACATGTGTACAATCAAAATCCCTAGGAAGGATAACTTCGATCTCGATGACAGTCAGTACCATTCATAATCTATTAAGTTTTTTTCTTATAACGCTTTTCGCCTCACGTGTCAATGAACTCGATAAATCAGCGAAGCAAATCAACGAAGAAGCTCACCATGTATTGTTGATGAGTGGAGAAAAAACTGAATGTGATGCTGTGATACGTTACTTATGCTCAACCGGCAAACCCGATTTTGCATTTTCCGGATGGGGTTTCTTCTATTTTACGAAAGGATTTCTCCTAAGCTCTGTAGGAGGTATACTTACATATACTTTACTAATAATGAACATATGAATGTTGTGCAACAGGTAAGGTGAGATCTATACTAATATTTTTTGCTAATGTAAATGCTCTAAATTACTTCTGAAGAACTGAAAAAGAATGTATTTTGAATTTTCAAAGCAACTTTTTTTGATTAATGATGACTAAGCACTGGATACACGTATACTGAATATTTAAATGATCATAACGTATATTAAATATTAACTGAGCATTTTAAATGATTTCATCATTTGCTTGATATTCAACAATATACAGTGAAACTGATTTGCAAAATTTGCCATAACACTTTTTTTTTGCATATTTCCCTCATCTAGCAGTTGATCAGACCATGTACGTTTGTTGTTGTTCATACTCGTATACGCTCTTTGTCTACTCTATCTTTCAGATGAATATATTTACGCTGTTGTCTAGAAATAATTAACCTCTAACCATTAAGATCTCAATTGTGACGGTATTCGAACAATCGTTGCTAGCAGAAATGCCTAACCAATGTATATTCGTGCAATGTAATACAGTCATACAGACACCTATGCACATCGCAAATATTCAATAATGTTAATGATTTAACATAATATCCAAACAGCCATGTACCACCCAGTGGCAAAGGGGCTAACTCTTCCGTCTGCGACACCGGGGGTGAGGGTTCAAACCCCCATAAGGTATGGAAGTAATTCTGAGGTTAAATTCAGTCTTCTATCTGCAACGAAGGAATCCAGTCTCGAAAGAGGAGTTGCAAAAAGCCTTTTGTTCTTCACCATTGTGTCTCGTCTTTAAATAAATATTTATCTTGAGTGTGTATTTTCTTCTCTTTATAGTATAATCTTGTGGACACCGGCCTGCAGGTCTCGTTACTGTACACCAGAGACATAAGCAACAACAACAAATAACCATGTCTTTTTTCCTTGTTTCCTTGTTTCAAATGATATATTTTCTTTAAATGTTACGAAAAACAGTACGGCGATCGGATTGATTAGTAAAAAAACTCTAAAAATGATTATTTATGATTTTAAGATCTTATTTCTTTTACGATTGCTTATGTACGTTTGGTAAGCAGTAGACTCGAGATTTTCCCAAGGTGTACTTCCGTACGGGTTTTTGGAGAGAAAAAAAAAGTTTATGAAATCAATGTTTTTAAATGTGAATGGCATATAAAATGCTGAAAAATAAAATTTGTTGTGATATCTGTTTGATGGGAATAAAACTTTTCACAAGTTTAGGGGTAGAAGGAGTATATCCTCTTCTCGCACATTGCGGAGAAACCTTCCCCATCGTATCTCTACCATTTCTAAATACTCTACCTTACTGAAATGTCTTAGGAAAGATTCAGGTCTATCGTAAAAAGAAGCAATTTTATACCATGTTTAAAAGATCTTAGAATTTTTAGCATAAAAAAAACTCTCTTTATATTTTCTGTCTTAAACAGGTCATGTGCTTTGAATTTCTTCAAAAAAATATTTTCATCTACAGATATACATACAGATTTTTTGTTTTTTTTTCTGTACAACATTCTTTGGTAGACAAGGTCTCTACATAAAAATATGAAAGAATGAAACATACAAATAAAAGAAAGACTTATTTTATAATTTTATTTGTAGCAAAAGAAATAAATCATAAAAGATGTTGAGAGGGCTATTGAAACTAGAATCTGTATTTGAATAAGATAGGGTAGGTGCCCCAAATATCGCTTACTCTCACTTTTTTCGACATTTCATCCACTTTTTAGTTTCTGATTAGGCTGGAAACTCAAAGAACCTCAAGAAGAACTATTTCCTTTGGTATCCTGAGATCAACCAACTACAAAACCAGTGCCAGTTTAAGTCATGTCGCTAAATTGCAAACATTGAAATTTCCAGTGAACTCCAGAGCGGTTCCTAATATCGGCTACCTCTGTTCCTCTTACCGCCTACCAGGCGAAATTAGGAGCACCTGTTAAAAGGCATTGCTAACAAAGTCTCTGTTTAATGCACTTTCAAATGGTATAAGGGAAATCAAAATTTGGATGCACCTACCTGGTCATTCACTGGATTCTGAATCTTTGGAGCCAAGGTTTACGAAGATAACAGCCAAAACAACTTCAGACGCCAGATAGTTTCTGTTGTCAGTGATAAGAGCGTTGTCCTATCGTCGCTGTTAGTACAAACCCAGAACTAAGAAGTTACTGCATTTTCTCATACATAGCGCGAATCATAATTTAGAAACACAGGTATTCGATATTAAGCACAGGGTCAATATTTGGGATATATACCCTATACAGATTACGAAAAGAAACCATGAGAAGTGCAAATCTTTTCAGTAGTAAGTGGAATGAAAAACTGTATTTCTATTATCGATCAAGCAAAAATTTTATTCCTCTGAAGAGTCTCAAAGAGTTTAAAATCATTTTAGTAGAATTTAAAAAGTTTCCTGGGAAAGAAATCATTTTAATGTTATCGACGAATGGGTATAGAACTTATTTCTTTGCTAAGAAAGATTTCTACATGAATAAAATTAGATAAAAAAATATACATTTCACAAAAAAAGGGATGGAAATATATAGATTTCTTTTCACGAATTGACGTTAAATAGTAACTAAAGGAATATTGCATTAAAAGGCAGTGTAGATAACATTTACATTTAACGTCACTGGATCGAATAACAGAGCAGGTTTTTCCAATAGATACGTTACGAGATACTTTACGAAATACCAGAACGGTATTCAGCTATACTTTTCACAAAAGAAAGCCATTGAATCATTTCAGGTAACTATATTTTAGGTTATTCCACTTTTTTCTAGTCATTTTATTTTTGCTATATCACTTCTGAAAAACTGCATGATTTAATGAACAATTTTCACATAATTGAGAATATGGAGTCAACCTCTGATAAAATGCGAATCATGAAAATAAAAGTGATTCCTTTCAAAATTTGACTAAAAATGGTAACTTCACAAAATTTTTTTCCATGTTGTTCGCGATATTTTCCTTATTTATAAATATTTCAACAATAAGAAATTATCCACCAAAACATTAATACTGCTCTCTATTCTTTGGGAAATTGGAATCACTCTTTATACAGTTAGTTTGTTAAAATTTGCATTAAGTTACATATATCACTCATATGTAAATTCTCAGCCATTTAGACAAGAAAAAGGGAACAGACATACAACTATAATATTAACAATTTTCATTTGGTCTGTATTGCACAATTCAAGAAATAAAATTAGTAAAACTATTAAAATGTGATGGAACTCGACCGAAAATATAATGTTAAGCCATCAGCTACACTCATTATATTTAGTATATGTTGGAGGGTGATAACACTTTTCTGTGGATGCTTTAATATTTTTATATCCATACGAGAAATAAAAGTATCAATCCATTTTAAAATTTTATATGTTTCATTTCTTAATACTAGATGAAACGTTTCTGTCTTCAAATGTGTGCATCGTGATTTCGTTTCATTATAGTTACTGACATATTTTCCTATTTTGCATCAGTTCCATATATTTTGTTATATGCGACTTTTTTTGTTATATGCCAAAATAATTTTTTCCTACCCCCCAAAAAAAATGCAGAAACATATGATGCACAAAATTAATTCCAGTGATGAAAAAGATTAATTTAGAAGTTACTTACTGATCCAATCAATTTTAACGAGACTTGAAACAGTTATGTCATTTCCAATTTTCCTAATTATATTCATTTCTGTTAGTGAAATGTTTATAGGATTTCTCACATGCGTAAAATCAAAGGGCAACCGAAGTGAAATTCCGATCTCAATGGCTGTCAGTACTGTTCATAACCTAGTAAGTTTCTTATAAATAACAGTTTTGGCATCACTTGTCAATGAACTGAATAAATCTTCGAAGTAAATCAACGAAGACGTTCCCCATGTACTGTTGATGAGTGGATAAAAACCTGAATTTGATGATATTTTTTATCTATGCTCAACTAACAAACTTGATTTTGCATTTTCCGGTTGGGGGGTTCTATTTTACGGAAGGATTTCTCCTACGCTCTGTTGGAAGTATTCTTTCGTATACTTTACTTGAGTATACGAATGAGTATACGAATACTTTATGAGTATACGAATGTTGTGCAAGATGTAAAGTGCGATAATATTTATTTTAAAAGTAAATGCTTTGAAGAACTCAAAAAGAAAACTTTCCGAGTTTTGATGATAATTTGTTTTGATACAAAGACTAATCCCTGCATACACGTATTTTCAATACTAACTTATCATGACGATTGAGAAATATAAATGCTGAGTTCATAATCTGCCTAATATTCTACAACATATATTGAAAAAAATTTGTAAAATTTTCTGTGACATTTTTCTGTTTCTGCATACTTACCTCATCTTCCAGTTTATCAGACAATGTATGCTTGTTGTTGCTGAATGTTCAGACTTGTATACGCTCTTTGTATACTCTATCATTCAGATGAATATATTAACGCTGTTGTCTAGAAATTTATAACCTCTATCCATCAAGCTCTCAAGGCCGACTGTATTCGAACAAGCTTAACTTGCAGAAACACCAGACCAATGTGCGGTGCTTTACATCGATACAGATGCCTAGGTATATGGTAAATATTCACAAAAAGTTAATGATTTAACATGAGGGGTGGGCAACTGTTTTGGCTCTGTGGCTGCTTTGTGGAAGCGGAGGTTAGCGGAGGGCCGCACCTATCAAAATTATTCCATTTATTAGTTAATTTTGCATTTCAGAAAAAGGTAAAGAAGAAACCATCACCACAGCCCCCCCCCCCCCACGCTTTCGCTCATCTGCAATAAAATACTCTAAACCAGTCATCCGACAGTAAACCCGCCGGCCCAACAGGGCCCGCAGGGAAAAATCGGCAAAATTAAAACGCCTCTCAATCTGAATCCCGTCGACAATAACAAAAACTACTCCTATTAATGACAATCGCTAGTCAGAAGAAACATTTTTTCCTCCTCTTACTCTTTTCCACCCACAGAAATTCTTAACACATTGTGAAAGGGAAACAATGATAAATTAAATTCTACACAGTAATACAATAATGCAATCTACTATACAAAAAATAGGGAAAAGCTTCTGTGAGCTTAACAAAATAGTTCCCCATGACTATAATCATAGTACAAGATAAATTTGTAATAGAATTGTAGTGCACAACACTTAGAATTTCAATGACAATTCTAACCATAATTATAACAGGTGCCAATTATCATATAATTCATTAGACCAATAGTACACAATTATATTAATTTCAAAATGTTTCAAACAATAAGTGCCAGAATTGCATCACTACTTCGACGCAATATAATAATTTCAACATTAGTGCCATTGTGCAGCACCCAAATTATAATACAATAAATAAAGGAATACCAGGAACGAGCCCCAGCAAAGCCGGGAGGAAACATTTAAATTATAGATCAGTTGTTGTAGTAAATTAACCATAATTATATAAATTCTAATTTAAATGGTTTTTTTATTTTTTTATTTAATTTAATTATTATTTTTATTTTTTTTGAAAAGGACAAACAATCCTTAGTTATTTTCTTTTTTACTTTAACCATAACGCCATTTATTAGCGACGAATCCCTCCCGACACCGGCTGGGCCCGATCCCGGCACCTCAACCATTGACACACTGCTAGGGGCCATACCGCTGTGCTAGCCACTACGATAACTAAAATTTGTATTTGCACTTATACACATAGTATAATCACATTGCTCATCTAATTACTATTTCTAAATAAACAACGCAAGTATTCATTAATTAAAACAATTTAATAATTCCCATTGTATTTAATTTTATTTTAGGGCCATGCTTAAATTTAATTAATAGTCCCCATATCATATTAATTAGCAGCAGCACAGCTCCTAGACTAAGTATATTGATTGGATACACAAAAAGCAATTGCATTTGTACTGACAGTATTTTGATATCAATTGTAGCAAATTTCAATATGTGCACTTCACCCACTAATTCCCGGAATAAGCGGTAGTTTTAGTAAGTGCTTGCTCCTATTTGTATATTTGTTATCTTAGTAGATAACGTGTAAATTTGCTATGTCTGACTAAGTATGATGTTTAAAGTTTGAATATACCCAGTGACAGCCATTAAGCCTATTACGTTGACAATTTGTCAGCTAAGCCCTTTTAATATTTTATGAAGATTTACAGCGAATGGCGCAATCCCACAGTGTTAACTTTAAATAAAAGCTATTTATTTTCAAATAATAACGCATTTCATATACAAGACTTTTCCCTTTTTTTCCTCCCCTTTTCTGGCTCGTCAGAAACTGCAAAACAACACGTAATACCCAATTTCCATACGGTAACTACAAATTTGACGAATTCTACAAATTTTAATTTACAAAGTAATTAAAGTAATCAAGAAATTGATTGTATAAAATAATTTTGAGAATATGAACACAAATTTTACATGATTCACACATATTTAAATCAGGTAGATATCAGGCTACAGTACCAGAGGCCCCCTGTGGAAACAACCAATAGTGAAGTATAAGTATTAAATTGTTTAGTAGTATTTAGATTAAATTAAAAAATATATAAATAGCTAATTATATATATATATATATTTTTTACAAGTACTAGGTGACAAATATGCATTAAATATTAAGAATACTAAAAACAAACTATTTCTTGTAGAATAGTTACACGCGACAACAGCTGGGCCCGAACCCGGTACCTCACCCTTACAATAACAGTGAAGGTCCGAAACTGAGCCAGCAACTTCGAGCACAAGAAAAACTATAAGGACTTAAAACCAACATACCAGCAATTGGCACTGTTAATTAGTTAAATTTAGCTAAATCTAGACGGTATCCAACAATTAAAGCGAGACAATAAATCCCAATTTTTTTTTTGTTTTTAGTAAGAAACATAGTTAATTTTTTTTTCCCAATATAATGCCAGTTTCATATTATTTTTCAGCAGTTAAGTACCATATCGCACCACAAAATTAAGACTAATTTATTAATTTATTTTATTTATTTATTTATTTATTTATATTTTTTCCCTTATTATTATTATTTTTTTTTTCTTTTTTGTACGGACATAAGTAGTAATGAGAAGTAAGTAGATATTAGATAAAAGTAATATTGAGGTATATACTATTACCATACAAGTAGAATAAACATAAGTTATTCATTAATACATAGAATTTGAAACATTAGAATTATATAGTCCAATGTAATAAATCCGACACTTAACAAGAACTGTAAGCAATTTTGCATAAGTATAAATCTATATATATATTTTTTTTTGTAAATAGATTACAAGCACAAAGCACAGGCAAGGGAGCGTACAAACCAGCAACTAACTATCAAGACTCTGATAAGTTATACAGTGTATACAGTATAAATAACTTTGCCTAAATAAAAGAGTAAAAGGTAAAAATTGTACCATAAAAATCAATAAATATAAATAAAATAAAATAAGGGCAGTTTTCTGGCTGTCTTGGAGTTTTTGTCTGTCTTTGGCAATTTTTTTGGCTATCTTGGCGGGCCACAAAAAAAATCTGTAGCGGGCCGCATGTGGCTCGCGGGTGGCAATTTGCCCAACCCTGATTCAACATGATATTAAAATAGTGATGTACAGCCCAGTTGCCAAGTTGTTAAAGCTTCAGCCTGTGAAGCCGAGGGTTCAAATACCGCTCAAGACATAGATGTAATATTGATGTTAAATTCGGTCTCCTGCCTCCAACGAATTATTCCCGTCTTGAAAGTGGAGCTGCAAAAAACCTACTGTTTATCGCCGTTGCGTCTCTTCTGTAAATTAGTATTTCCCTTGTGTGTGCGTATTTTCTTTTGTTTACTGTATTATCTTCTCGTGGATACCGGACTGAGAGGTCTCGTTATTTTATTCCACGAACATGTTCAACCAAAACCAAGAAATAGTTACGTGTTTCTTCATTGCTTCCTTTCTTTCAATTGATACATGTATATATACTTTAAATGGTGGATTAATCTGTTAAGGGATCAGATTGATTCGTATTTTTTTAAAATTTTATTATTATCTTTGTATTTGGGTATTTTTGTCTTATTTTTTTACGATTGCTTGTGTGTTTGGGGTGTACATTTGAATCGAGACTTCACCAACGCTTGCGTCTTCAGGGAGTATGGGTACATGTTACGCGTACCGGTTTTCAGAGAGAGGGAAAAAAAGTTCATAAACTAAAAAGTTTGTAAAATTTTCTGTGACCATTCTTTTAATGGAAATAAAATATTCACACGATTAGGAGTAAAATGGATATAGTCAAGTCGCGCATTTTATAGATAAACCTTCTCCATCGCATCTTCTCCATTTCTAAATACTCGGCTTTACTGAAATGCCCAAAAGATGCAGCTCTATCGTAAACAGGAGTAATGTTATACCGTGTTTAAAAGATAGAAGAATTATTTTGCATCCAAAGCTTTCTTTGCAGTGCCTGCCTTGGTGAGGTCATGTGCCCTGATATCTTTCAAAATAGTTTCCTTTTCACCTACAGATACACAAACACATATATTTCTGCGCAACAGTGTTTCTATGTTCAGGTTCCTAGAAAAGTAAATGAAAGAGTGAAAGGAACGCTTCTACAATAAAGCGAACTATTAGGAGTTGCTTTCTTTTGGCAAGTACATTTGGAGACCGGGTCTTCCTTTTCTCCACTTAAAAATCTTACAATTGTACTTGCTTGCGGAAGAGGATTCATAACTCCATCTTTCAAGAGAAATGAACCCCCCTTTTTCCAAATTCTATATAGTCGAAGGAAAAGAGGTATATAAGTTAGTTAAATTGGGTCCAGGACACAAAATTCTTGAAATGTTCGAAAAAAAAATCAATTGCCTTAAAAAATTGTATGTTCCGTTTCACTTAAAATGACGTTTAAATCATGTTTCTATCTTAATTAGAACAGGAGATATTAATATTTTTTTGCCAACAATCTAATAGCAGCCAATCTTTGTTAAATCCTGTAAATGCGTTTCGCTGCATGATAGGTTTTTTCACCATTTCTCGACTTTAAATTGCTATAAGTTAAGAACCGTTAAAGATAAATGGTTCAGACTTCAAACATGTCTTATTTTACTTTAATTTATGCGCAGAAAATTTGAAAATAATTATTACTTTTGAAAATATGATATTTTAAAAATAAGTTGCATATTTTTTTATAATTTTTTACTCTAAATACTTTTTATTTTAATTTTTTTTAAATTAATATTTTAAAAACGTTGAATAAGAATTAAAACATATATATTTCCGTTTAATTAAAGGAAAAATTTTTAAAATTCGACGAATAAAATTTCGAGTTATAATGATTTTAAATTTCTCCACTTTTTTAAAAATTTTAAATTAAAAAATTTTTTTTTAAATGTTATGAGAAATTTTATGATGTGATTTGTTTACAAATTATATGGTTAACTATCACATAAAAATTCAAAATTTTAACTCAATATATATAAAAAGATTTTTAAATGATCCCCTTAAAAATCTAAGAGTTTCTCATTTCCTAATTTTGAGAAACATTGAATTCATATTTTTGAGAAACATATTCGCAGTGATACGTTTTTGTTTATGTGTATAAATTTATGAGTACAGTGTGTATAATAAATAATTTATCATACAAATGAATGCAATTTTTATTTTAACAAAAATAATTGTTGATCTTTTTTTTTGTTGCTGTCCTATTCCAACTGTTTTTCAGAAAAAAGTCGTGGCATAAAGGGTTAATCTCCATTTCCACAACTCCACAAATGTTTTCTCGTCATTACGTAAAATCACATGCACTATATCAAGGAGCGTGCACAAAATCATCCGCATTAATTATTTTTGTATTCCGTTTCTGTTTTCTATCAAACGCTTTTCAATGAAGTCATTGGAAATACGATGAATGTTAGTTATAAGAGACATTTTCGGTGAGATCAGACAGTTATAAGATCATTTTCGGTGAGGTATTATAAGACATAGGAAATGGGTAGCAGCTTCATAACGGAGGAGTGCTGTTTTAATACTCAGATTTCAAAGTTAAATGTTGCATGTCAGTTTCACTATATTCGAGAAGTGTCTTTTCAATTTTAAAGTCAGTTATTAGTTTCATTTATGAGTGGAGGCATGCTAATATGAAGCAAATGTCAGTTTTTAAAAGCTATTACCTGCTGTTTTAATACAAAGACTATGACTAAATAGGACATGATGTTAGAGAAGAAAACAATGTCGCGTCAATACAATACTTAATTTCTTCAGTATATGCTGCGTCACTAAACGCCTCTATTAGACGCGTACACATGCTGTCCTATGAGCTTAGAGTTTACGCAAATCAGTATGCTTTAAACGATTGGCGCTTTATATAAATCGATACTATTTTGGTACATTCTGAGCGCTGCTAGTATTAACATTTTTATCGTTGTTGCATTACTGTTGCTGTTGTTAGGAATATTAAAGAGAGATTTATAAATTCATTTTGGCTCAAAATAGCTTGCAGTGACTGTGTTACATGTCAGGCTATAAAAATCAGGTCTCTTAACTCGAAGCTGGAAGTCTACTAATTCATCTGCCGGGTGATGAGTGAACGGCTATGGCGCTGGCAATGGACGCCAGAGGCTTTGGGTTAGATTCCCACTATTGGCATGGTTGTTTGTAGCCGTAGGGAATCGGCTTTAAACAGTAGGCCCCGGTCAAATTAACCCTCATGTGGCAAAAAATGACCGTAGCGGTCTGAACCATCCAACGATCTACTAATCCACCTACTTCGTTTTGTGTTGCTGCATATCCCCAAAGATTAGTAGGGCTATACCAGGTCCATGACATTGTACACCCTAAGGAAATTCAGAATTATCAATAGATTGGCAGCTAGATCCCGCATGGAGAGCCCCAGGCAAGCACAAGAAAGAATATGTTCAGGGGAAACCCGCTCAGTAGAACACTTGGAGCAGACTTCAAAACACTTAGAACCCTCAGAATATGTCGAAGATCTAAGATTGCCGCTGAAAAAGAGAGTAAGAATGGTTTGATCTTGCTTGTTACAACCATTCCTGTTTGTAGGGAGAATTCATTGATTTCATTCTATGTGGGGAAAAAATGGGGAATTAAGGTATCTACGCTGAAATAGTTGTTTTGGTGCAAAATTTCGAATTTTTTTAAATTTTTTATTCTAATTCAAATTCTAATCTTTTAGGATTCTAAAACTGCCTTGCTTTCATTCGTACGATCATTGGATGAGAATTTATGGTCAATTTAATAAACCGAAAACAATATTAAAAGACCGGAAGTAAATGCATTTTCTAGAGAACTCCTTTTTCAGTTACTTTTGTATGAAAGAAAGCTAATACTTTAAAGAGTTTTCTATATATTTCAATGAAATTTTGCTGGGTTTTTTTTACATGCTACTAACTATGTCTTGAAATAAAAGCTAAGCTATATGTGTTAATTTAATCATTCTACAGGTACGTGTACTTAATAAAAAGATAATTTCTTTAAATCAATGTTTTTTTCCCTTTTTTGGTATATTTTAGAGATTTTTGGCAACGTTGTAAAACTTTTAGCTCAGAACACAGGTATTTGTCCTAGTAGTATAACGTATAAAAGGAATTAAAATATATTTAATTGAATGGAGTGTAAGCACTCAATTGTACTAAAATATATAATACATTCCCTATATTTTAAAATGTTATTAAATTTTTACCAAAACTATATTTGTTTTCCTGATTTTATATCATATTTGAACTAAAAGAATGTGTATAATTCATAAGTATTGTATATTTTTGAAAAAAAAAGTGCTCCCTGTGTAAGCAAATACCTAAATAGCGTGTAATGAAACATTAAGTTCTTACTTGACAGAAAGAAGATTGGAATCTCTGATGTCTGTAACATGATAATTTTTGCTTATTTTAAAGTACACAAAGATGAAGTGCAAGTACAACGTTGTATTTCTCCTTTTAAACTCGCTGCACTCAATCAAATACAACACAGGTAAATTAATACGTCAAGGCAAAAAAAAAATTGCAAAACTTTTTTTAAAAGCCAGAAATATGTGTTCTCTAAACATAAACTCTCTCCTCTTTAGTTATTCTTTCTTTTTTGGCTACTAAAAGGTGGAGTTAATCCTCTCGAGAAATAATTCCACTGTTCAGTAAATTTATTGTCTAAAAGAAGCTTTTAGCTGGAATTAAACGGGGTGTCGCAAGATGCATGGATACCATAGAAGAGGATCGCGATTTAGAAAAGGTTGAGAAACTCTGTATAAGTAATAAAAATCGTGGTTGTAGTAATCTTTTTCGATTCTACACTCAATGAAGAGGTACATATTTATCAATGAAAACTTTTATTTACTTGAGACACATACATATACACATAAAAAGAAACAAAAGAATAATTATAGTTTGCCCATAGCAGAAGCTCTAAGTTACTCTACCCTACACGCTAACAGTATTTTTTTCTAGCTCACTGAGAATATTCACAGGGGGGCGTATCAACATTTAACATAACTCCACGTGCTACCTCCGGTTCTCCCAATTCTCAACTGATCATTAGGGATACGTAATTTTCGTATTTAAAAAAATAGATTCGAATAAATGCGAAATTTGCCGAAATGAGCGAATAAATGCTAAAATTTTTTTTTCTACTTTTCGGGGAAACTCTGCTATAAACAGCCTTTTAAGCGAAATTAGGTAATAATAGTAATAATTTGTTTACATAATTGCTTACCTGAGAGGGACCATCTTGGATCAACTGTAAGATTGGACTCTCGAAATTTGCTTATTGCTTATTGTTAAAAACTTAAGGAAGAGAATGGGGAGACTACTACAATGTTAGCTTTTAACTGAGAATTTTGATCCTTACCTAACGAAGTAAGTAAAATTATCATTTTTATTTATAAAAGAGAAAATTTTGAATATATATATATATATATATATATATATAAATATATATATATATATATAAGACAGGCGTGTGGTTTGCCTGTTCTCACATTAATTTGCAGTCATCATGTTAATACTGGTGGCTAGTGGTAAGTAGTCTAAATCCAATAAACAAGCACAGTTCCAGCGAAATAAAGTCATTTTATTTCTTTTTCCAACGACCACTGATCCAAGTAGCGCATATTTGAGCGCTCGCCATTTTCAAATTGTGGACCCAGCTGACACGCGTCCACTAGAAACGATTAAATCCCGCGTTCTAACAAAAATTCGCGGGCATCTCCGAGCGTCAACTCTCCCTGCACATGCGCAGAGCCCAAACCAGACATATTTCAAGGATAAATGTAAATGTTTCCTCCTCGACCGCAGAACCCACAGGCGCGCCAAGATTACATAATGAAAAGGGGAATTTCCCTTTCCCAATTCGCGTCTTGAAATACGAACAATTAGAGGCGAATTACGCCACGAATATAATTTACTTCCCAAGCCCCCTTTAATTTTAAGGTAATCATTCTTTTCCTACAAAATCCTTGACATATATAAATATATATATATAGCGAAAAAAAAGCGAAATTTTATATATATTGAAATTTTCTTTTTTTTTGCGAAATTTACCTACCTCTACTGATCATCTTC
The DNA here is from genome assembly GCA_907164885.2 of Dolomedes plantarius. NCBI lineage: Eukaryota > Metazoa > Arthropoda > Arachnida > Araneae > Dolomedidae > Dolomedes > Dolomedes plantarius. The sequence goes on from OU015490.1 coordinate 75,755,357, forward strand.
ACTCGAGGCCGTATGGGGTTGCTCCCGTCGCTCTGGAATTTCCTTGTAGTATCAGGCCTAGCCGCTAGCTAAAGGCTCCTGATACTATAGTATATTTCGACCACAACTTGTAATAGCTGCCACAGTGAAGGTTCTCAAACTTTTTAGAGGAAATTCGGTAAGTCCCATTGCTTTCGAATGAGTGTACACTGACTTTAGAATATATAAACAACTACATAATCATTATCACCATAATTCTTTCTGCTATTACTAAATAAGTATTAAGTGGATTTATACTTGAGTTGTAACCCAAAGTTCAAATACTCGTAAAAATGAGGTGTTTGGTCTCATTGCGATGCTAAAGCTCCCCTGGAAAATAAAATCTCAGGGTAAGCAGCTCTGGAATTTTATCCAGGAAAACTAGTTTTTTATTAAAAAATCCCTTGTATTTTATATATCTTATGTACGAAAGGCGCTTTAAGAATTTCCACTGATATATATTCTTTTATCAGGTCATTTGGTTGGTTGATTTTGAGTCGTATTTTCATCTTTTGCCTTACAAGGATTAAAATAACCCAGATCTCCAATTTAAAACTGATTCCGTACCCCTTCATTAGGGATTCTTTTGTCTTGAAGGCAAAGATTGTCTGTCAACAACAAAATAAGTGTCTCATTACCTAGCAGAAATGTGTTTCAATCAGGTGTTTCAAATTTAGTACTACATGATTGGACTACCTTTGCTGAAACAAATTTATGAATTCCCCCCCCCTTTCCGTTATCGTGATCGATTAGTGAATACGGAACATTAGTGAATTAGGAATAGGTATAACTGGGTCTAAAAGAACAAAGTACAAAATTGGTTAGTGTTTCCCAAACCATATATAACGGCATCATTAAGCAGTTCAGGTCTTTCTCTTCAAAACCCGCCAAGCCAACAACTGACTTAGCTAGCACACTAAAGTAAGTATTATTTCACTATTTTCGGTTTCAAAGGAGTATTAACGCGTATTTGAATAAATCCTTTAGAAATCTGGAGCGTTTTTATTCTATGATACATATTTTATTCGAAAACAACCCCAGGGTTCTATTGTACAGTTTTTCTGATTTTGAATTTTTTTTTCTTAAATAGAGTAATATTTTTATGTGTAGTAAAATAAATAAACCACAATAGAAGGTAAGAGGACTATTAAAACTAGAGTCTATAATCGAATATAATTTATAAATAACAAATGAAAGATGGCGAAAACAAATCTTTTCAGAAGAAGTGGAAGGAAAAACTGTATTTTTATTATACACTGGTGAAATAAATTAAGATAATTTGCATATTTTATCGAATTTCATGAAAAGAACTGAACTGGATGTAAAACCACTGCTTCTAGACAAAAATGCAAATCTTGTACGTCAACTACGTAAGCGTACACGTGTATGTAGACGGAGCCAGTATAGAAACAGGTTTTATAATTGCGCGTATGTTAAGACGCATTTCGTTCGCTAGCACACCTCGGCGAATTTCTTGGTGTAAATTTGCAGCAATCGGTTAATTTCGAATTGTAACAGTATAAATGAGTAACCACCAACGTTTAGATGATGGAATGAGGTGGCAAATTGTGGGGAGGCTAGAACCAGGCCAATCTCAAGTCCAAATTTGTAGAGAGTTCAATTTAACGCCCAGCGTCATGTGTAACTTATGGAAACAGTTCCAGGATACCGGATCCATCGAGAGAAAGCCTGGACAAGGTCATACAAGAGCCACGACGTCCAGAGAAGATCACCATTTGTCGATTATAGCGAGGCGTATCAGGAGTGCTACAGCTTCTCAGCTCTCTCGTGACTTGTATGCAGCCACAGGAACCCGTGTATCAAGGGTGACTGTTTCCAAAAGACTTCATGAGAGAGGGTTGTTTGCAAGAAGACCTGCTGTTTGCGTCCCGTTCCCTCCTACGAAAATGAGAATCTGTTTATCATGGTGCAGAGAGCATAGAGATTGGAGTATGGATCAATGGGCGACCGTTCTCTTCATTGATGAGTCCCGGTTCAGCCAAAGCACCAATTTTCGCCGTACGTTCATATGGAGAGAACCAGGGACCCGCTACCTACCCTCCAATGTTCGCGAAATCGACCATTATGGCGGAGGAGGTTTAATGGTCTGGGTAGGTATCATGTTGGATGGCCGCACACCTCTCCATGTCTTTGAAAGAGGCACTGTGACTGGTGTGAGGTATAGGGATGAGGTCTTGGAGCCCTATGTGCGCCTTTTCAGGGGTGCAGTTGGCCCTGAATTCATTTTAATTGACGATAACGCGAGGCCACATAGAGCTCTTCTGGTCGGCGAATTTCTAGAGAGAGGATATTCGCCGGATGGATTGCCCAGCCAGATCTCCAGACCTTAACCCTATAGAGCATATCTGGGACGGTCTGTGGAGGGTAATTGCTACTAGCAACCCCCCTCCTAGAACCATCCAGGGAATGAAAACAGCGTTGCTGAACGAGTGGGACCAATTGCCATAGGAAATGATAAACCACCTTATTTCAAGTATGAAATCACGCTGCGAGACCTGAATTAAGAGGGGACCCTGTAAGAGGGGACCATACGCCCGATTAACCCCCTTTTTTGTTTATTCTGAAACGGCTGTTTCATACCTTCCGACTCCAACGAGTGTTACTCACGATCATGCGTGTGTATTGCAATTATTGAATGGTTATTTGTTTTGTATTGTATCAATGTATGTACATAACAAATTTCATTAAAATCGGTACAGTAGTTCTAAAGATAATCGACCAAGTCTGCAAATTCTCTTAATTTCTTTCACCAGTGTAAATCATGCCAAAGATTTATTCCTCACTTAAATGATGAATCTCAAAGAGTTTGATATCATTTTAATAGAACATAACAACTTTCCTTCGAGAGTAATCATATTAATGCCATCAACTAATGCCTTAAGAACTTGTTTCTTTCTTGTGAATGATTTCTCCATGTAACATTGAAAAAAAAGTAAACATTAAGCACAAAAAGAGAGTCAAATATATCGATTTTTCTAAGCGAAATGACGTTAAATAGTAACAAGATAATCACGGTATTGTAACATTTGCCTTTAAAGTCACGAGTTCCAAATGGCACACGTGTCTTTCCAGTAAATTCGAAAGAATCCATCTTACGACCTACCGATGGTCTGCCATCATTTTCAAAGATGAAATCTACTATATGCTTTGAGATAATTATATTTTAGGTTATAGCACTTTACTCTATATATTTATATTCGGTGTATGTCTTTTGAAAATTACGCATGATATTACAAAGTATTTTCATGAAGAAAATTGAGTCAATCATGGGAAAAACAGAAATTTTCAAAATAAAAGCGATTATTCTGAAACTCTGTCAAAGAATGAAAAACTTTATGAAAACTATTTCCGTACTGATTACGATATTTACCTTATTTGGAACTGATTTAAGCAATCGGAAATTGTCCACTAAAAAGGTAAAACTGCTATGGATTCGTCAGATGTTTGGAATAACACTTTTTACAGTTCTGTCGATGAAGATGTTAATAAGTTACATATATCACCTCGGTGATATTTCTCAGCCTTTATTAAAACAAAACTTTTCCAGATATCTTACTATCATGTTGACAATTTTTCTCTGGTTTGTATTGTACAACTCTAGAGAAAAAATCTGGAAAACAATTGAAAAAGTGACGGAACTTGGTAGAAAATTTAAAGTTAAGCCGTCAGCTAAACTTGTTATTTTCAGCACATGTTGGATGGTGATTGTGCTTTTGAATGCTTTTATTTTTTATATCCATATGACAAAGAAAAATATCAACTCATTTTAAAAACGCATACATTTCAATTCTTAAAACTTGAGGAACCATTTCTTTCATTAATTTTGTGCATCGTAATTTTGTTTTATTATAGTTATTTTTATATTTACACATTTTGCTTCATTTCCCTCTATTTTGTTATGTGCGACAGTTTAGCAAAAATAATACTTTCCTACATGAAAAATATGAGGAAACTTATGATGCACAAAATTAATTCTACTGATATAAATGATTACATTAGAAGTTACTTACTGATGCAATCGATTTTTAAGAGAGTTGAAACAGTTTTGTCATTTCCAATTTTTCTAATTATACTCATTAATGTTACTGAAATAGTTATTGGATTATTATCATGTGTGCAATCAAAAGCTTTGGGAATATAAATTTTGATCGATTTGTCAGTCAGTACTTTTCATAACCTTCTAAGTTTCTTATTAATAACAGTTCTCGCATCACGTGTCAATGAACTCGATAAATCAGCGAAGCAAATCAACGAAGATGCTTACCATGTATTGCTGATGGGCAGAGAAAAACATAAAATGAATGCTTTGATTGGTTACTTATGCTGTACTGGAAAACCCGATTTTGCATTTTCTGGATGGGGTTTCTTTTACTTTACGAAAGGATTTCTCCTAAGCTCTCTTGGCGGTATACTTACGTATACTCTACTAATAATGAGTATATGAATGTTCTGTAAGAGGTCAGGAACGATTTATATTAATACATTTTAGACGTAAATTCTGTTATATATCTCTGAAATTTTTTTTTAATTTTGTGGTATATCTACTCTGGTCAATAATCACTAAGCGCTGCATTCACGTTTACTTAAGTCCAGGCATATCGGTTCCCCAAGCAAGCTGTGGGAAAATCTGTTTTGAAAAACAGAAGCGTCTCCCATCACCTCGTAAATCTGTCCTACTTAGCAATAGCTCAATACGAGTTTGACACTGGAGTGCTATAAAAATGGCCGAACTATACATCGATAGTAAGAACTGTCACCAACAAATCTGCCGGGCCCCTTCTCTGGAAAACAGGCGGATTTTGAGGAATTGGGATGAACGCGGACAAAGAAAGGACCGCGAGATATAGTCAGACACTTGGAGATTTTTAGACAGATCCCTCAAGAAACGGCCAGCTAAGCGGACGGGTTTTTTAAGCTCCTGTTTGAGGTTATCCGGGTCTCGCAGCCCGGGTCTCGCATCCGGGTCTCGCAGCCACCTTTCCGTTATCGTGATCGACATTTACTGAATGCGGAATATGTATAGCTGGGTCTAAAATAATCTGGGGATCTGGGGCCGCGAGCCAAAATTGGTTAATGTTTCTCAAACCATATATCCCGGCATGATTAAGCAGTTCAGGTGTTTGTTTTCAAAACCCGCCAACCCAACAACTGACGTAGCTAGTAAACTAAACTATTATTTCTCTATGTTCGATTTCAAAGGAGAGTTAAAACGCATTTGAATAAATCCTTTAGAAAACTGGAGTTTTTTTTATTCGATAAAACATTTTATTCGTAAACAACCCCAAGGTTCTATTCTACATTTTTCTGATTTTGCATTTTTTTTTCTTAAAAGAGAGTCACGATTTTATTTGAAGTAAAAGAAATAAATCACAAAAGAAGATACGAGGGCTATTGAAAGTGGAGTTTGTAATCGAATATAATTTACAAATAGCAAATAAAAGATGGCGAAAGCAAATCGTTTCAGAAGTAACGTCACTGGTTAAAAATGTCACACGTGTCTTTCCAGTAAGTTTGAAAGAGTCCATCTTACGACTTACCGGTGGTAAGCCATTATTTTCAAAAATAAAATCTATGTGCTTTGAGATAATTATATTTAGGTTATACCACTTTATTCTATTTTTTTATGTTCGGAGTATCCATTTTGAAAATGATTACTATGCATCGATAGTAACAACTGTCACAAACAAATCTGCCGGCCCCTTCTCTGGAAAACAGACGGATTTCGAGGAATTGGGATGGACGCCGACAAAGCAATGTCCGCGAGCTATAGTCAGACACTTGGAGATTTTCAGACAGATCCCTGATGCAACGTCCGGCTAGGCGAACGTGCTTTTTAAGCTCCTGTTTGAGACATTCCGGATCTTGCAGCGTGCTGCCAAATCTGCACTTAAGTTAAAATTCAACTGATTGTGTTATACTTGTTTAGTTTTAAATTTCTTTGTTATTAAATTTTTAACTTTTTTTTTTAGATGTGGCTCTATCATTTACAATTAGGACTCTGTCTTTCTTGGTCCCGAATTTAGTAATTTTTAAAAAGCCTCAGAGAATAGCCTACTTACCTACGATGTTACAGCGTTGACGTTCTTCCAAATAGTCTTCTTTTCGTATTCAGATAAACAAACACGTTTTGGTGTGGGTTTTTAGTTTAACACTGTTTGGAAGACAAGGTCTCTACATAAAAATATGAAAAAATGAGACAAACAAATTAAAGAGAGACTTATTTCATAGTTCTATTTGTAACAAAAGAAATAATTACAAGATAAAAAGAACTTTTTATATACCACGTTTTTAAATTTTCTGTTGAATGATATAAACTTGACAATTCTCTCTTAATTGCACAAACCTTCACTTAAATATACTTTTTCACTTTCTTTTATTTAATTTTAATTATATTTTAGACGTAACTATCCATAGTCTTTATAAACTTTAATTTTTATATTTTTTTTATAATTTTTCATACAATATTTTTGTAAACAAACTAAATTTACATGTATTCTGTTTTCAAAATCGTCAAACGCCGTTACGAAAAAGTGCAAGCATTGAATTCGATCGAAGTGCCACCTTGTGGATATTTTCTGCTAAAAGTATTAAAAGAACGCATTGTCGTTGTGTTCTGAGCTTTTCTAAAAGTTTCAAATGTCTAGCTAGTCGGGAAGTTAGTTAAAAATCGATTGCAAGATTTGTACAGGACAAACACATAAACAAACAAACAAACATGAAAGCGAGTTAATGAAAATATGGTAATAAATCATAAAAGATGATGAAATGGCTATTGAAAGTAAAATCTGCTATCGTATATGATTTACAAATAACAAAAAGGAACCATGATCAGTGCAAATGTTTTCAGTAGTAAGTGGCATGAAAACATGTATTTCTATTATCGATCATGGCAAAATTTTATTCCTCTGTCGAATGATGAGTCTCGAATAGTTTAAAATCAATTTTTCAATATATAGAGTTCCCTATGCGCTCAATCGCATTAATGTTATCGATGAATGGAAAAGAACTCATTTCTTTGTTAAGATTGATTTCAAAAGGCACGTTTGAATAAAAATTCTATACATTTCCCACTACACAGATTCAAATCTATAGATTTTTTTTTAACATGAAATAAAGATAAATAGTAACAAAATGAATATGTTATTGAAAGAGAGCGTATATAACATTTACATTTAGCGTCACTGGTTCCAATACCAAAATGTGTTTCTACAGTAAATACGAACGAGTGCACGTTACGAGATACTAGAACGGCATTCAACTATTCTTTTCACTAATAAAATATATCATAGAATTCGAAGTAATTATATTTTACGTTATTCCACTTTATTCAGACATTTTATGTTTGGTATATCACTTTTGTGAAAAATGCATCATTTAATGAAGAGTTTTCACAGAGAGAATCTAGTCAGTCACGGGGAAAGTACAAATTACCAAAACAAAAATGATTCCTCTCAAATTCTGACTAAAAATGATAATTTCGCAAAATCTTTTTCCGTGCTGATAACGATATTATCATTATTCGGAATTGATTTCAGCAACAAGAAGTTATCCACCAAAAAATCAATACTGTTCTCGATTGTTTGGAAAACTGAAATCACTCTTTATATCGTATGTACTGGACATCATCTTTACAGAATCTTTCTCTCAGACTCAAAGGGAAATTATATCGCTTTATTAAAACAAAATGTTTCCAGAAGTATTACTGTAACGTTAACAATTTTCATTTGGTTTGTACTGCACAATACAAGAAATAAAATCTATAAAACCATTGAAAAAGTGATGGACTTTGGACGAAAGTTTGAAGTTAAACCATCAGCTGCTCTTATATTTTTTAGTTCATGTTGGATGGTGATTATTCTTTTATCTGAATGCTTTAATGCGTTATATCCATACAATAAAGGAAAGTATCAATCCATTTTAAAATTTAATACATTTAATTTCCTAATACTAGATGAACCATTTCTTTCTTTAATTGTGTGCATCGTGATTTCGTTTCTTTATAGTTACCTACATATTTTCACATTTTACTTGAGTTCCATATATTTTGTTGTGTGCGATTGTTTAGCAAAAGTAATTTTCTCCTACAGGAATAAAGTGAAGAAATCTCTGATGCACAAAATTATTGCTAGTGATATAAAAAGTTACATTAGAAGTTACTTACTGATGTAATTAATATTAAGGAGAGTTGAAACAGTTATGTCATTTCCAATTTTCCTAATTACCGTTATGAATGTTACGGAAATATTTATCGGATTACTGACATGTGTACAATCAAAATCCCTAGGAAGGAAAAGTTCGATCTCTATTGCAGTCAGTACCATTCATAACCTATTAAGTTTTCTTATAATAACGCTTTTTGCCTCACGTGTCAATGAACTCGATAAATCAGCGAAGCAAATCAACGAAGAAGCTCACTATGTACTGTTGATGAGTGGAGAAAAAACTGAATGTGATGCTGTGATTGGTTACTTATGCTCAACCGGCAAATCCGATTTTGCATTTTCCGGATGGGGTTTCTTCTACTTTACGAAAGGATTTCTCCTAAGCTCTGTAGGAGGTATACTTACATACACTTTACTAATAATGAACATATGAATGTTGCGCAACAGGTAAGGTGAGATCAATACTAACATTTTTTTGTTAATGTAAATGCTCTAAATTACCTCTGAAGAACTCTTAAATAGTAACAGAAGGCATTTTGAATTCTGATTGGAACTTGTTTTTATCAATGATGACTAAGCACTGGATATACGTATATTCAATATTAATTGCTCATAGCGATTGTTCTTTTTAAATCCCGAGTTCATCATCTGCTTGATATTCAACAATATACAGTGAAACTGGTTTCTAAAATTCGCTTTAATACTTTCTTCCGGCATATTTCCCTCATCTTGCAGTTGATCAGACCATGTACTCTTGTTGTTGCTCAGACTCGTATATGCTCATGATGAGTGCAAATCTTTTCAGTAGTAAGTGGAATGAAGAATTGTATTTCTATTATCGATCATGGCAAAATTTTATTCGTCTGTCGACTGGTGAGTCTCGAAAAGTTTAAAAATCATTTTAGTAGAATTTAAAGAATTTCCTGGGAGAGCAATTATTTTAATGTTATTGACGAATGGGAATAGAACTTATTTCCTTATTGCGAAAGATTTCTACATGCACAATTAAACAAATATATATATATATATATATATATATACATTAAACACAAGAATGGATTCAAAAATATAGAAATTTTTTGCAAGAATTGAATATTAAATAGTAACAAAATGAATATGGCTTCGAAAGACAGCGTTTATAACATTTCCAGTTAACATCACTGGTTCCAATAACAGAGCAGTTTTTCCAGTAAATACGTTACCAGATACATTACGAAGTGCCAGAACGGTATTCAGTTATACTTTTCACAAGTGAAATCTATTATAGCCTTGTAAGTAATTATATTTTAGGTTATTCCCCTTTATCTAGACATTTTATTTTTGATATTTAACTTTTGAAAAAAATGCATGATTTAATGAACAGTTTTCACAGAGAATATAGAGTCAACCTCGGAGAAAATGCGAATCATGAAAATAAAAGAGATTTCTTTCAAAATTTGACTAAAAATGGTAATTTCACAGAATCTTTTTCCATGCTGATCGCGATATTTTCCTTATTTAGAATTATTTCAACAATAAGGAATTATCCACAAAAAATTAATACTGCTCTCTATTCTTTTGAAAATTGGAATCACTCTTTATACAGTTAGTTTGTTAAAGTTTTCATTAAGTTACATATATCACTCATATGTAAATTCTCAGCCTTTTAGACAAGAAAATGGGAACAGACATCTTAATATTATTTTCTTATCTCTGCTTATCATATATATATTTCTTCATCCCCTTTCTCTGCCTTGATACCGACTTCTCATAAAATCCTCCAGCCATTCAGACACTGAAATATTCTTATTTGCCTGGCCATCACTTTTACTTTTTGATTGGATGCCCCTCTCAAGCAGTACACACCCACATCAGATCAATTATCAGACCTCCCACGTAACATGCGGTCTACACCGCACCCTGTGCGCCATAAATTGTTATCGAAAGAGGTAGTGTGGTATAGTGTCAGCCATGGCTAAACGCTCCTCTTATCTTGTCTGGCATCAGAAACCACAAGAAAAACGCTGTGGTACACTACTTCTCCTGCCTAAGTCATAAAAGAGACCGCTCTCCTCTTTAATTAAATTGTCTTTCTACGTCGGCGTTCTCATCGCTATCAAAAAATGCAATGGTGCAGCCTTTGATTAATTTCCTCTCAAATTTTAATATAATTTTCATACAATTCGAAGGCGCATCATGACAATAGGTATAGCTGGAACTAAAATAACAAAGTGCAAAATTGGTTAGTGTTTCTGAAACCATATATCCCGGCATGGTTAATCAGTTCAGGTCTTTCTCTTCAAAACCAATCCAACAACTGACGTAGTTAATACACTAAAGTCAGTATTATTTCACTATTTTCGGTTTCAAAGGAGGGTTAAGGCAAATTTGAATGAATCCTTTAGAAAACTGGAGCGTTTTTATTCTATTATAAATACTTTATTCGAAAACAACCCCGGGGTTCCATTCTACATTTTATCTGATTTTGTATTTTTTTTTTCTTAAAAGAGAACTATTTTTATGTGTAGTAAAATAAATAAACATCAATAGAAGGTAAGAGGACTATTGAAACTAGAGTCTGTAATCGAATATAATTTACAAATAACAAATAAAAGATGGTGAAAGAAAATGCTTTCAGAAGTAAGTGGAATGAAGAACTGTATTTTTATTATAAATCATTCCAAAGATTTATTCCTCACTTAAATGATGAATCTCAAAGAGTGTGATATCATTTTAATAGAACATAACAAGTTTCCTTGGAGAGCAATCATTTTAATGCTATCGACTAATGCCTTAAGAACTTATTTCTTTCTTGTGAAAGATTTCTCCATGTAACATTGAATAAAAACGTAAACATTACACACAAAAAGAGAGTCAAATATATAGATTTTTTAAAGCGAATTGATGTTAAATAGTAACAAGATAAATACGGTATTGGAACATTTGTATTTCACATCACTGGTTGAAAATGTCACACGTGTCTTTCCAGTAAGTTCGAAAGAGTCCATCTTACGACTTACCGGTGGTGAGCCATTATTTTTAAAAATAAAATCTACTATGTGCTTTGAGATAATTATATTTTAGGTTATACCACTTTATTCTATGTTTTTATGTTTGGCGTATCCATTTTGAAAATGATTACTATGCATCGATAGTAACAACTGTCACCAACAAATCTGCCGGCCCCTTCTCTGGAAAACTGACAGATTTCGAGGAATCGGGATGGACGCCGACAAAGAAATGACCGCGAGATATAGACAGACACTTGGAGATTTTTAGACAGGTCCCTAATGTAACGGCCGGCTAGGCGGACGTGCTTTTTAATCTCCTGTTTGAGATTATCTGGGTCTTGCAGCGTGCTGCTAAATCTGCACTTAAGTTAAAATTCAATTGATTGTGATGCACTTGTTTAGTGTTAAATTTCTTTGTTATTAAATTTTTAACTTTTTGTTTTAAGATGAGGCCTTATCATTTAGAATTAGGACTATGTCTTGCTTGGTCCCGAATTTAGTAATTTTTAAAAAGCCTCAGAGAATAGCCTACTTACATACGATGTTACAGCCTTGACTTCTTCCAAATAGTCTTCATTTCGACTACAGATAAACTAACATGTTTTGTTAGGTTTTTTTTAGTTTATCTCTGTTTGGAAGACAAAGTCTCTAGATAAAAATATGAAAAAAATGAGACAAACAAATAAAAGAGAGGCTTATTTCATAATTTTATTTGTAACAAAAGAAATAAATCATAAAAGATGGTGAAAAGGCTATTGAAACTAGAATCTGCTATTGAATATGATTTCCAAATAACAAAAATAAACCATGATGAGCGCAAATCTTTTCAGTAGTAATTTGAATGAAAAACTGAATTTCTATTATCGATCATGGGAAAATTGTATACCTCTGTCGAATGATGAGTCTCGAAGAGTTTAAAATCATTTTAATAGAATTTATAGAGTTTCCTACGAGTGCATTCGTTTTAATGTTATCGACGAATGGAAATATAACTTATTGCTTTCTTAAGAATGATTTCAAAAGCCACGTTTGAATAAAAATTATATACTATTCCCACAACACAGATTCAAATATATAGATTTTTTTACATGAATTGAAGATAAATAGTAACAAAATGAATATGTCATTAAAAGAGAGCGCATATAACATTTCCATTTAACGTCACTGGTTCAAATACCAAAATGTGTTTCTCCAGTAAATACGAACGAGTGCACGTTACGAGATACTAGAACGGTATTCAGCTATTCTTTTCACTAATGAAATATATCATAGAATTCGAGGTAATTATATTTTACGTTATTCCACTTTATTCAGAAATTTTATGTTTGGTATATCACTTTTCAGAAAAATGCATAATTTAATGAAGAGTTTTCACGGAGAGAATCGAGTTAGTGACGGAGAAAGTGCAAATTACCAAATTAAAAAGGATTCCTCGCAAATTCTGACTAAAAATTATAATTTCACAAAATCTTTTTCTGTGCTGATAACGATCTTATCCTTATTCGGAATTTATTTCAGCAATAAGAAGTCATCCGCCAAGAAATTAATACTGCTCTCGATTGTTTGGAAAACTGAAATCACTCTTTATATCGTATGTAATGGACATCTTTTTTACCGAACGTATCTCTCAGAATCAAAGGGAAATTATATCGCTTTATTAAAACAATACGTTTTCAGATGTATTACTATAACGTTAACAATTTTCATTTGGTTTATACTGCACAATACAAGAAATAAAATCTGTAAAACCATTGAAAAAGTGATGGACTTTGGACGAAAATTTGAAGTTAAACCATCAGCTGCTCTGATATATTTTAGTTCATGTTGGATGGTGATTACACTTTTATCTAAATGCTTTAATGCGTTATATCCATACAATAAAGGAAAGTATCAATCCATTTTAACATTTTATACATTTAATTTCTTAATACCAAATGAACCATTTCTTTCTTTATTTGTGTGCATCGTGATTTCGTTTAATTATAGTTACCTATATATTTTCACATTTTGCTTCAGTTCCCTATATTTTGTTCTGTGTGACTGTTTAGCAAAAATAATTTTTTCCTACAGGAAAAAAATGAAGAAATCTTTGATACACAAAATTTATTCTAGTGAGATAAAAGGTTACATTAGAAGTTACTTACAGATGCAGTCAATATTAAAGAGATTTGAAACAGTTATGTCATTTCCAATTTTCCTAATTACCTCTTATTAATGTTACGGAAATATTTGTCGGATTACTGACATGTGTACAGTCAAAATCCCTATCATGGAAAACTTCGATCTCTATTGCAGTCAGTACTATTCATTACCTATTAAGTTTTTTTCTAATAACGCTTTTCGCCTCACGTGTCAATGAACTCGATAAATCAGCGAAACAAATCAACGAAGAAGATCACCATGTATTGTTGATGGGTGAAGATTCTGCGCTGGGAGATGTTCAAACGGTTTTCAGATGCTAATTCTGCGCTGGGAGATGTTCAACGGATTTGTCTTGAGTGATGATACTGCACACTTCTCTTTCAGTTATGACGATCAGGTTAAATTAACATAATTTATTTACAATTTAAGATTAGTTACAGTATTTACATAAAAGGTTACTAAGAAATTACTCTCCAGCGAGAGTTCCATTATTACCGAACTGGCCGGTTCTTATGCACAATGCATTCTGATTCAAACAGTTTGAAACGGGGGGTGATTCGCGGTACGGCGCTCGTAGCGCCACCAAAGATGAACTGCAACACACTGCCCCCGGATGAACAATTACAGTTGTTCATCAAACAATACATAAATAAGAACAATACAAAAATTAAAACAAAACATTACCTAAATGATGATAGCTTCTTGAATACAAATCAATAAATGTTAAAGACATACTTACATACTAAGAAAGATTACGAAATTTTCAAACACTTTAAAGTTTAGTAAAATTAAGTTGAATTCTAAAATGAGAATAAAAGATATTAAAATCAAGCACAATATAACAAATCAAATAAGGTTAAAGTTCTAAGATTGTTGTTCATTTGAGTTCTCCATCGAATCTAATTCAAGTTTATACAGTAGTTGTATCGGTCTTTTAATCAGTCCAGTTGGAGTTTTCAGGATACATGACCTTATTTTAGAGTCTCGTCCGGGCAAAAGTTCTTTCACATATCCACACTTCCAAAGATGTTTTGGCAACTTTTCATCATGAATCAGGACTATATCACCAACTTTGAAGGCTGAAGATTTGACGGGATCTAGTTTATTTGCTGATCGTAGCTCCAGAAGATATTCTTTTCTCCACCTTTTCCAAAAATGATCAATTATTTGTTGGCGATATTTTAATTTGTTTAATAACGTGGATTTATCGGATTTCGTTTCGAAGATAATTGGAATTCCACAGGGCAACGATGTTAACCTCTTTCCTACCAAGAAATGAGCTGGAGTTAGAGGTTCCGGTTCTGAAGGCTCTTCGTAAACATACGATAAGGGTCTAGAATTAATTACTGCCTCTACTTCAGTGAGCATAGTTTCGGTTTCTTCATAAGTAAGACAAGTTCTACCGAGTATCTTCTTTAATGGTGTTTTCACAGATCTAACCATTCTCTCCCAGAAACCTCCCCACCAGGCTGCTCTTGGGATGATAAATTTCCATATTATTTTGTTCATAGTTAAATAGTTTTTAACTTCTTCCTTTGAAATTCTTTTCCAGATCTCTTTTAAAAGCAAGTCGGTTTTGACAAATGTTTTGGCATTGTCACTGTATATCACCTTACAGAGTCCTCTTCGAGCAAAGAATCGCTTAAGAGCTAAAATGAAATTAGCCGTGCTTAAATTCGTCACCAGCTCTAAATGAATAGCTCTTGTAACCGCACAGGTAAACAGCACAATGTAAGTCTTTTCTGATCCCAAGGATCCTTTAGTGTAAATTGGCCCTGCAAAATCTATACCGATGGTCTCAAAAGGTGGTGTTTCGATAATTCTATCTCTAGGTAGGGGTGCAGTAATTTCTTTTCCAGAGGTGGCATTGGACTTTTTACACAGCATGCAGGTTTTCAGGACAGATTTTATTATTCTTCTGCCCTTCATGATGAAATATCGCTCTCGTAGATGAGCTAGGGTAGCAGCTACACCAAAATGATACATTCTTGCATGCGCATCAATAATAAGTAGGTTTACAAACCTTCCTTTATCGGGAAGCACCCACGGATGTTTTTCCCGCTCATATAAATCCGAAAATTGTAGTCTGCCTTTAATCACAAGTAGTTTATTCTCGTCCAGTTCGGGATTAAGGTGGTACAACTTTGATTCTTTAAAAATAGATTTTCCCCGCTGTAGCTGCTCAATTTCCTCCGAGAAAGCAGATTTTTGAATTTGCTTGATCCAATAAATCTCGGCCCTTTCTACTTCTGTGGCTGTTAAGGGACCGGATATTTTACAATTTTTCGGATTTGAATTATGAAGGAAACGCTGGATCCACCCCGTAACATTAAACAATTGAGAGAGCTTACTGAACCGGTCTACATTTAAAAGGGCTTCAGATCGTACATTTACGGCACAGCATACCTGAGTCATTCTTGTCTTATATTTTCTTTCAATTGCTGCTTCTTCGTCTTCTTTAACTCCTACCTTAGGGGGCCACATAGATTCAGGGAGGGATAACCATACAGGACCTTGCCACCAAAGATTATTGTCTATTAAAGAGCTTAAGTGTTCACCACGTGTAAGTAAATCAGCAGGGTTATCTTGACCGCTACAATAGTTCCAACTTTCCGGATCTGACAAAGATTGAATTTCAGTAACCCGATTGGAAACAAAGGGCTTCCAGTTTGCTGCAGATCCTTTAATCCAATATAAGGCTATTGTAGAGTCGGTCCATAGCTTAAATTCCAAATTTCGTAAATCTAATACCCCTTTTAAATATTTAGACATTCTGGCAGCAATTAATGCACCTAACAATTCTAAACGGGGAATGGTCACTCGTTTTAAAGGGGATACTCTGGCTTTAGACCAGAGAAATGCAGTCTTAATCTGGTTAGCTTCATTTCTATATCTAATATAAGCTACCGCACCGTAGGCCTTAGGACTGGCATCACAAAATAAATGAATTTCTGTACAATCATAGGACAAATTTAATCCATCAGGGAAATATATCCTAGGAATTTCCAGTTTCCTTAAGTGTTTAGTTTCAGAATACCAACTATCCCATTTATTCTTTAAATTCAAAGGTAATTCAATGTCCCATTCAAAACCTCCTTCCCAAATTTCCTGTAATAAAATTTTCATGCGGATAACATACGGTGAAATAAAACCTAAGGGATCAAACAATTTCAGCATGGTCTTTAGTATGTATCTTTTCGTAATTTTAGTGTCCCAATTTTCAGTAATAGGTTGCATATCTAACTGTAAGTGGTCTGAATCTGTATCCCATATTAATCCCAAGAGCTTCACGACATTTTTAGGATTATCCTGGTTCTCGATGAAATTATTTACCACCCATTTTTCTTTTAAAACTTTAGAATTAGAATTAAATTTTCTCAAATGCATACCAGCTTCTTTAAGAATTTCTGTAGCAGCTGATGTCAGATAAAAGGCTTCTTCATCACAATTTGATCCGTCGATCAAGTCATCTGCATATAATGAGGAATCTAACATTTTAACTACTCTAGGGTGTTTTTCTTTGAAATTTTTAATATGATATTTAATTGTTGCGGCCAAAATAAACGGACTACAAGTAACACCGAAAGGAACGCGCTTAAATCTAAAAATTTTGAAGGAATTATCAACGGTATCATCGAACCACAAAAATTTTAAATAATTTCGGTCTTCCTCTGCAATGCCAATTTGAAGAAACGCCTTTTCTATATCTGCGCAGAAGGCAACTTTATTTTTCCTGAAGTTAATAAGGGTATCTAATATATTAGGATTTAAATTGGGTCCACTCCACAAACAATCATTCAGGGATTTATTATTACAATCTTTTGCGGAGGCATCAAAAACCATCCTAACCTGCGTTGAAGATTTGTCATTTCTTACTATGGGCCTATGGGGCATAAAGTATCCATTTTCTATTTCATTGTCGGGGCATTCTTCAACTATGTCATTTCTCAATTGCTCTGATACAATACTTTTATACTTATCAAATAAAGCATCATCCCATTTTAGTTTTCGTTTTAGATGTACAAAACGATCCTTTGAAATATTAAAGTTATCTCCTAACTTTTCCCTATTATCCTTCCAAAGTAACTTTGTTTGATATCTATTATTTGTAAAGCTTAAACCGCTTTCAAATCTATCCATGATTTCTCTATCAGATTCAGAGAATACATCATTATTATTTTTTATTCCAATAGCTTCAAGCTCCCATAATTTTCTTAAATCCTCGCGTACATTGTCATTAGTTTGTACAGCTATTTTTAAAACTGAGGCACATTCCTTTTTCCCCCTTTCGTCAATGCTTAACGCTCCGCAAAGCGAAAACCCAAATAAACTCTCGCATACAAACAGAGATTTTGTGATTCGTTCAACTTTTCCCCCTCCCGTAATTTGGTATAGATAGTCAGCTCCCACAAGTAGTTGAATTCGCGAATCATCCGCTTCTCTACTCCAATTCGACAACTCGAATTTGGCTAACTTCCGCGAAACATTCTTATCTACCCGTGGCTTCGAAATCAATACGTTAGAGATTTCTTCAACCACTAACGCTTTAATGCAAAGGCTTTTGCTGGAATCCTCAACGTGGCTGAGTTTAACGCTGACCACATCGTAAATTTTCTGCTCCCCCTCACGGGACGCGAAGGAATAGACAAGGAGCTTTTCCTTCCCAATCACGTGGGGTCTCAAGGCCATTGCAATATCCTTTGTGATAAACGTTCTTTGACTACCACTGTCATACAAACACACGGCTTCTGCCGTACTTTTGTCAGTTGAAATTCGTACACAACAAGTTTGAAGTATTACTTCGTTACTAGATTGGGGGACTTTTACTTCACATTGGGAAACAGTAGTAACAAGAGTTTCCGCTTCATTTTTTGGCTCTACCGGATTTTCGTTAGTTTTCAAGCATACTGACGTATTATGGAATTTACTTTGACAATTTTTACAACTTTCTTTTACGGCTCTACATTTAGAAGCAATATGGAATTTTCGGAAACATAAAAAGCATCGACCTTCTGTTTTAAGTTTTTCACATTTTTGGGGAATCGACAGAGATTTACATTTATCAGAAAAATGGTTAGAATTTTCACAAAAGATACAATTATTTTTAACAGAGGTTGTTAAAGCATATGCCGTTGGAATATTTCGTTTGACATCACGATACGTTTCGGTTTTAACGCTGAAGTATTTTTCTGAACTACTAAACTGTTGAGTAGCTTCGCGAGACTCAATTTCATCTTTTAAAAAAGTAAGTAATTCATCTATATCAAAATCCGTTTTTTTCTTTCGATTTCTATTATATTCCAACGCGATATCTGTGGGTATTAGTTTAAGTAAAATAGGGCATAATAAGTGTCCATAACTGCCAGATGCTACACCTAGGGATTTTAGATTACGAATTTGAATTTCGCAGCTATCATACAGGTCTCTCAAGGCCTTTACATTGGAAGAATTTTTAACTGGATTCAAATTCAAAAGTTTGCTTACGTGTAAATTAATTGTCAAGTCAGGTCGTCCAAATCTATTTTTCAAAAGTTCAATAGCTGATTTATAATTTTCATGTGTTAATGAAAATCCAGTCACAACATTCGCAGCAGAACCTCCCAACAAAGATTTCAAATAACAAAATTTATCTATAGTTGTCAAATTTTCATTTTCATCGATAGCATTAGAAAATTGACTCCAAAATTCGAGCCAAGTGGATGAATCACCATAAAATTTTTCAATACACAGTTTTGGAAGTTTCACTAAATTTGAACAAGAACTAAGTTGTGTAACTGCTGAAGCAGCAATTTCATTTCTTGGAATTTCGGTTACAACCGGTTGGGGTCTAACATTAATATTCTGATTTAAAAATTTTGAAATTTTGTATTTCCATTCTATAATTTTTTCATCAATCATTTCAACTCCTTCAATTTCATCTTCAATTTCATTATCAGGAATGTTTTCAAAAATTTCAGAATTTGAAGCTTTAAGTTTCTCAACTTTTTCCATTAACTGATCTTTTAGGACTCCCAGAGCATCTACCTTATCATCATATACCATTTCAGAATCATCAAATGTATTTGAGATTTTCGTTAAAATCTTCGTTGTAGCGGAGCGCAAAACAGCACGCTGCCGCTTCAGTTTTTCTACATTATCTTTACTCATTATGCAAATATAAATTAAGTAAGCATGCGCTTACCTTCAGTTTTAAATGAGTCCTGTCACGCGGACGCCAGATGCTAATTCTGCGCTGGGAGATGTTCAACGGATTTGTCTTGAGTGATGATACTGCACACTTCTCTTTCAGTTATGACGATCAGGTTAAATTAACATAATTTATTTACAATTTAAGATTAGTTACAGTATTTACATAAAAGGTTACTAAGAAATTACTCTCCAGCGAGAGTTCCATTATTACCGAACTGGCCGGTTCTTATGCACAATGCATTCTGATTCAAACAGTTTGAAACGGGGGGTGATTCGCGGTACGGCGCTCGTAGCGCCACCAAAGATGAACTGCAACAATGGGTGCAGAAAAAGCTGAATCTGATGCCGTGATTGGTTACTTATGCTCAACATCCAAACCCGATTTTGTATTTTCTGGATGGGGTTTCTTCTATTTTACGAAAGGATTTCTCCTAAGCTCTGTTGGAGGTATACTTACATATACTTTACTAATAATGAACATATGAATGTTGTGCACCTGGTAAGGTGAGATCTATACTAATATTTTTTGTTAATGTAAATGCTCTAAAATACCTCTAAAGAACTGAAAAAGAAAGTTTTTTGAATTTTCATAGCAACTTGTTTTGATTAATGATGACTAAGCACTGAATAAACGGATATTCAATATTAAGCTGATCATAACGTATATTAAATATTAACTGAGCATTTTAAATGTTGATTTCATCATTTGCATGATATTAAGCAATATTCAGTGAAACGATTTGCAAAATTTCTCATAACACTTTCTTTATGCATATTTCCCTCATCCTGAAGTTGATCAGATCATGTACGTTTGTTGTTGCTCATACTCTCTTTGATAGAGTAACGCTCTTTGTATACTCTATCATTCAGATGAATATATTTACGCTGTTGTCTCGAAATGAATAACCTATAACTATTAAGATCTCAATTCTGACGGTATTCGAACAAACGTTGCTTATAGAAATGCCTAACCGATGTATACTTTATGCAACGTTTTACAGTCATACAGACGCCTATGCATATCGCAAAAATTCACAAAATGTTAATGATTTAACATAATATCAGAACAGTCAAGTACCGCTCAGTGGCAAAGGGGATAACTCTTCAGTCTGCGACACCGGGGGTGAGGGTTCAAACCCCCGTAAGGTATGGAAGTGATATTGAGGTTAAATTCAGTCTTCTACCTGTAATGAAGGAATCCAGTCTCGAAAGAGGAGTTGCAAAAAGTCTTTTGTTCATCACCGTTGTTTCTCGTCTATAAATAAATATTTATCCTGCGTGTGTGTTTTCTTCTGTTTGCAGTATTATCTTCTCTTGGACAACGGCCTGCTGGTCACCAGAGACATAAGCAACAACAACAAATAACCATGCTTTTCTTCCTTGTTTCCTTTGTTTCAAATGATATATCTTCTTTATACATAACGTAAAACAGTACGGCGATCAGATTGATTAGTAAAAAAATTTTAAAATTATTTTATGATTTTAAGATATTATTTCTTTTACGATTGCTTATGTACTTCTGGTATGCAGTTGACTCGAGATTTCCCCAAGGTATACTTCTGTACGGGTTTTTAGAGAGAAAAAAAAAAGTTTATGAAATCAATGTTTTTAAATGGGAATGGCATATAAAAATCTTGAAAAATAAAATTTGTTGTGATCTCTGTTTGATGGGAATAAGAATTTTCACAAGTTTAGGGGTAGAAAGAGCATTATCTCTTCTCGCATTGTACGGATTAACCTGCCCCATTTCTAAGTACTCTGCCTCAGTGAAATTACTTTGGGAAGATACGGGTCTATCGTAAAGAGAAGCAATTTTATACCATGTTTAAAAGATCTTACAATTCTTTAGCATCAAAAAACTCTCTTTAGATTTTCTGCGTTAAACAGGTCATGTGCGTTGACTTTCTTAAAAAAATTCTTCTTTTCATCTACAGATAAACAAACACATTTTTTTGGTTATTTTTCTATACAACATTCTTTGGTAGACAAGATCTCTGCGAAAAAATATAAAAGAATGAAGCATACAAATTAAAGAAAGACTTATTTTTTAATTTTATTTGTAGCAAAAGAAATAAATCATAAAAGATGTTGAGCGGGCTATTGAAACTAGAATCTGTATTTGAATTAGATAGGGTAGGTGTCCCAAATATCACTTACTCTATCTTTTTTCGACATTTCATCCACTTTTTAGTTTCTGATTAGGCTGGAAACTCAAACAAGATACCTAAGAACTATTTCCTTTGGTATCCTGAGATCAACCAGCTCCAAAACCAGTGCCAGTTTAAGTCATGTCGCTAAATTGCAAACATTGAAATTTCCAGTGAACTCCAGAGCGGTTCCAAATATCACTTACCTCTGTTCCTCTTACGGCCTACCAGGCGAAATTAGGAGCACCTGTTAAAAGGCATTGCTAACAAAGTCTCTGTTTAATGCACTTTCAAATGGTATAAGGAAAATCAAAATTTGGATGCACCTACCTGGTCATTCGCTGGATTCTGATTCTTTGGAGCCAAAGTTTACGAAGACAACAGCCAAAACAACTTCAGACGCCAGATAGTTTCTGTTGTCAGTGATAAGAGCGTTGTCGCTATCGTCACTGTTAGTGCAAACCCAGAACTAAGAAGTTACTGCATTTTCACATACATAGCGCGAATCATACTTTAGAAACACGGGTATTCGATATTACGCACAGGGTCGATATTTGGGACACCCACCCTATACAGATAACGAAAATGAACCAAGAGGAGTGTAAATATAGTAAGTGGAATGAAAAACTGTATTTCTATTATCGATCAAGCAAAACTTTTATTCTTCTGATGAGTCTCAAAGAGTTTAAAATCATTTTAGTAGAATTTAAAATGTTTCCTAGGAAAGAAATAATTTTAATTTTATCGACGAATGGGAATAGAACTTATTTCTTTGTTAAGAAAGATTTCTACATGAATAAAATTAAATAAAAAAATATTCATTTCACAAAACAAGGGATTGAAATATATAGATTTCTTTTCACGAATTGACGTTAAATAGTAACTAAAGGAATATGACATTAAAAGACAGCGTAGATAACATTTACATTTAACGTCACTGGATCGAATAGCAGAGCGGGTCTTTCCAATAGATACGTTACGAGATACTTTACGGAATACCAGAACGGTATTCAGCTATACTTTTCACAAAAAAATCCATTATATCCTTTCAGGTAACTATATTTTAGGTTATTCCACTTTTTCTAGACATTATATTTTTGCTATATCACTTTTAAAAATGCATGATTTAATGAACAGTTTTCACAGTGAAAGTCAATCACGAAGAAAATGCGAATTATGAAAATAAAAGTGATTCCTCTCAAATTCTAACAAAAAATAGGATCTTCAAAAAATCTTTTTCCATGCTGATCAAGATATTTTCCATTTTTGGAATTGAATTCAACAATAAGAAATTGGAATCACTCTTTATACAGTTATTTTGTTAAAGTTTGCATTAAGTTACATATATCACTCATATGTAAATTCTCAGCCAATTTGACAAGAAAAAGGGAACAGACATACAACTATAATATTAACAATTTTCATATGGTCTGTATTACACAATTCAAGAAATAAAATTAGTAAAACTATTAAAATGTGATGGAACTCGACCGAAAATATAATGTTAAGCCATCAGCTACACTCATTATATTTAGTATATGTTGGAGGGTAGTAACACTTTTCTGTGGATTCTTTTATATTTTTATATCCATACGAGAAATAAAAGTATCAATCCATTTTAAAATTTTATATATTTCATTTCTTAATACTAGATGAAACGTTTCTGTCTTCAAATGCATGCATCGTGATTTCGTTTCATTATAGTTACTGACATATTTTCCTATTTTGCATCAGTTCCATATATTTTGTTATATGCGACTTTTTTTGTTATATGCCAAAATAATTTTTTCCTACACGAAAAAAATGCAGAAACATATGCACAAAATTAATTCCAGTGATGAAAAATATTACTTTAGAAGTTCTTTTCTGATCCAATCAATTTTAAAGAGACTTGAAACAGTTATGTCATTTCAAATTTTCCTAATTATAATCGTTTCTGTTAGTGAAATGTTTATAGGATTTCTGACATGCGTAAGATCAAAGTACAATGGAAGTGAAATTCCGATCTCAATGGCTGTCAGTACTGTTCATAACCTAGTAAGTTTCTTATTAATAACAGTTTTCGCATCACTTTTCAATGAACTGAATAAATCTTCGAAGAAAATCAACGAAGACGTTCCCCATGTATTGTTGATGAGTGGATAAAAACCTGAATTGGATGATATTTTTTATCAATGCTCAACTAACAAACCTGATTTTGCATTTTCCGGTTGGGGGGTTCTATTTTACGAAAGGATTTCTCCTACACTCTGTTGGAAGTATTCTTTCGTATACTTTACTTGAGTATACGAATGAGTATACGAATACTTTATGAGTATACGAATGTTGTGCAAGATGTAAAGTGAGATAATATTTATTATAAAAGTAAATGCTCTGAAAAATCTGTGAAGAACTCAAAAAGAAAACATTCCGAGTTTTGATGATAATTTGTTTTGATACAAAGACTAATCATTGCATACACGTATTTTCAATACTAACTTGTCATGACGATTGAGAAAAATAAATGCTGAGTTCATAATCTGCCTAATATTCTACATCATATATTGAAAGAGATTTGTAAAATTTGCTATGACATTTTTCTGTTTCTGCATACTTCCCTCATCTTCCAGTTTATCAGACAATGTATGCTTGTGGTTGCTCAATGTTCAGACTCGTATACGCTCTTTGTATACTCTAACATTCAGATGAATATATTAACGCTGTTATCTAGAAATTTATAATCTCTATCCATCTAACCTCTATCCATATTTCTAACCTCTATCCATCAAGATCTCAAGGCCGACTGTATTCGAACAATCTTAACTTGCAGAATCACCAGACCAATGTGCGGTGCTTTACAGCGATACAGATGCCTAGGTGTATGGTAAATATTCACAAAAAGTTAATGATTTAACATCAGGGGTGGGCAACTGTTTTGGCTCGGGGGCCGCTTTGCGGAAGCGGAGGTTAGCGGAGGGTTTCACCTATCAAAATTATTCCATTTATTAGTTAACTTTGCATTTCAGAAAAAAGGTAAAAATTGTATCATAAAAATCAATAAATATAAATAAAATAAAATAATGGCAGTTTTTCTGGCTGTCTTGGAGTTTTTGTCTGTCTTTGGCAATTTTTTCGCTATCTTGGTGGGCCACAAAAAAAATCTGTAGCGGACCTTATGTGGCTCGCGGGTTGCAATTTGTCCAACCCTGATTTAACATGATATCAAAATAGTCATGTACAGCCCAGTTGCCAAGTTGTTAAAGCTTCAGCCTGTGAAGCCGAAGGTTCAAATACCGCTCAAGACATAGATGTAATATTGATGTTAAATTCGGTCTCCTGCCTCCAACGAATTATTCCCGTCTTGAAAGTGGAGCTGCAAAAAACCTACTGTTTATCGCCGTTGCGTCTCTTCTGTAAATTTGTATTTCCCTTGTGTGTGTGCGTGTTTTCTTTTGTTTACTGTATTATCTTCTCGTGGATACCGGACTGAGAGGTCTCGTTATTGTTTTCCACGAACATGTTCAACCAAAACCAGGAAATTGCCACGTGTTTCTCCATTGCTTCCTTTCTTTCAATTGATACATGCATATATATATACTTTAAATGGTGCATTAATCTGTTAGGGGATCAGACTGATTCATATTTTTAAAAAATCTTATTATTATCTTTGTATTAGGGAATTTTTGTCTTATTTTTTTACGATTGCTTGTGTGTTTGAGGTGTACATTGGAATCGAGACTTCACCAACGGTTACGTCTTCAGGGAGTATGGGTACAGGTTACGCGTACCGGTTTTCAGAGAGAGGGAAAAAAAGTTCATAAACTAAAAAGTTTGTTTCTGTGACCATTATTTTAATGGAAATAAAATATTCACACTATTAGGGGTAAAATGGGTATAGTCAAGTCTCGCATTTTATACTAGATAAACCTTCTCCATCGCATCTTCTCCATTTCTAAATACTCGGCTTTACTGAAATGCCCAAAAGATGCAGCTCTATCGTAAACAGGAGTAATGTTATACCGTGTTTAAAAGTTAGTAGAATTATTTTGCGTCAAAAATTCTCTTTGCAGTGTCTGCCTTGGTAGGTCATGTGCCCTAATATCTTTCAAAATAGTTTCCTTTTCACCTACAGATACACAAACACATATATTTCTGCACAACAGTGTTTCTAAGTTCAGGTTCCTAGAAAAGTAAATGAAAGAGTGAAAGGAACACTTCTACAATAAAGCGAACTATTCCGAGTTGCTTTCTTTTGGCAAGTACTTTTGGAGAGCGGGTCTTCATTTTCTCCACTTAAAAATCTTGCAATTGTACTTGCCTGCGGTAGAGGATTCATAAATTCAGCTTTCAAGAGAAATGTACCTCCCTTTTTCCAAATTCTATATAGTCGAAGGAAAAGAGGTATATAAGTTAGTTTAATTGGGTCCAGGACACAAAATTCTTGAAATGTTCGAAAAAAATCAATTGCCTTAAAAAATTCTATGTTCCGTTTCGCTTAAAATGACGTTTAAATCATGTTTCTATCTTAATTAGAACAGGAGATATTAATAATTTTTTTCCAACATTATAATAGCAGCCAATCTTTGTTTAATCCTGTAAATGCGTTTCTCTGCATGATAGGTTTTTCACCATTTCTCGACTTTAAATTGCTATAAGTTAAGAACCGTTAAAGATAAATGGTTCAGACTTCAAACATGTCTTATTTTACTTTAATTTATGCGCAGAAAATTTTAAAATAATTATTACTTTTGAAAATATGATATTTTAAAAATAAGTTACATATTTTTTTATAATTTTTTACTCTAAATACTTTTTATTTTAATTTTTTTTAAATTAATATTTTAAAAACGTTGAATAAGAATTAAAACTTATATATTTCCGTTTAATTAAAGGAAAAATTTTTAAAATTCGACAAATAAAATTTCGAGTTATAATGATTTTAAATTACCCCACTTTTTTAAAAATTTTAAATTAAAAAAAATTTTTTAAAACGTTATGACAAGTTTTATGATGTGATTTGTTTACAAATTATATGGTTAACTATCACAAAAAAATTCAAAATTTTAACTCAATATATATAATAAGATTTTTAAATGATCACCTTAAAAAACTAAGAGTTTCTCATTTCATAATTTTGAGAAACATTGAATTCATATTTTTGAGAAACATATTCCCAGTGATATGTTTTTGTTTACGCGAATAAATTTATGAGTACAGTGTGTATAATAGATAATTTATCAAACAAATGAATTGAATTTTTATTTTAACAAAAATAATTGTTGATCTTTTTTTCTGTCCTATTCCAACTGTTTTTCAGAAAAAACACGTGCCATAAAGGGTTAATCTCCATTTACACGACTCCACAAATGCTTTGTCTTCATTACGTAAAATCACATGCGCTAGATGAAGGAGCGTGTACAAAATCTCATATTGTTCAAACATCCGCATTAATTAGTTTTGTTTTCCGTTTTTGTTTTCTATCTAACGCTTTTCAATTACGTCATCAGAAATACGACGAATGTTAGTTATAAGATAGATTTTCGGTGAGATCAGACGGTTATAAGATCATTTTCGGTGAGGTATTATAAGTCATATGAAATCGGTAGCAGCTTCATAACGGATTAGCGCTGTTTTAATACTCAGCTTTCAAAGTTAAATGTTGCATGTCAGTTTTACTATATTCGAGAAGTGTCTTTTCAATTTTAAAGTCCGTTGTTAGTTTTATTTATGAGTGGAGGCATGCTAATATGAAGCAAATGTCAGTTTTTAAAAGCTATTACCTGCTGTTTTAATACAAAGACTATGACTAAATAGGACATGATGTTAAATTCTTCACTATATGTTACGTCACTAAACGCCTCTATTAGACGCGTACACATTCTGTCCTATGAGCTTAGATTTTACGCAAATCAGTATGATTTAAACGATTGGCCCTTTAGATAAATCGGTACTATTTTGTTACATTCTGAGCGCTGCTAGTATTATCATTTTATCGTTGTTGCATTACTGTTGCTGTTGTTAGGAATATTAAAGAGAGATTTATAAATTCATTTTGTATGAAAATAGTTTGCAATGATTGTGTTACATGTCAGATCATAAAAATCAGGTCTCTTAACTCGAAGCTGGTGTTCTACTAATTCATCTGCCGGGTGATGAGTGAAAGGCTAAGGCGCTGGCAGTGGACGCCAGAGGCTTTGGGTTCGATTCCCACT
Organism: Dolomedes plantarius; assembly: GCA_907164885.2. Taxonomy (NCBI): domain Eukaryota; kingdom Metazoa; phylum Arthropoda; class Arachnida; order Araneae; family Dolomedidae; genus Dolomedes; species Dolomedes plantarius. The sequence continues at coordinate 75,783,217 of OU015490.1, forward strand.
ATTGGCATGGTTGTTTGTAGCCGTACGGAATCGGCTTTAAACAGTAGACCCCGGTCAAATTAAACCTCATGTGGCAAAAAATGACCGTAGCGGTCTGAACCAACCAACGATCTACTAATCCACCTATTTCGTTTTGTGTTGCTGCACATCCCCAAAGACTAGTAGGGCTATACCAGGTCCATGACATTGTACACCCTAAGGAATTTCAGAATCATCAATAGATTGGCAGCTAGAAATTTGTTTATTACTTATTGCTAAAGACTTAAGGAAGAGAATGGGGAGACTACTACAATGTTAGCTTTTAACTAAGAATTTTGATCCTTATCTAACCAAATAAGTAAAATTGCGATTTTTGTTAATAAATGCGAAAATTATTAATATATATATATATATATATATATATATATATATATCGAAAAATAGCGAAATTTTACATAGTGTAATTTTTTTTCTTTCGAAATTTACGTACATCTACTTATCATCTTCACTCGAGGCCGTATGGGGTTACTCCCGTTGCTCTGGAATTTCCTTGTAGTATCAGGCTTAGCCGCTAGCTAAAGGCTCCTGATACTACAGTATATTTCGACCACAACTTGTAATAGCTGCCACAGTGAAGGTTCTCAAACTACTTAGAGGTATTTCGGTAAGTCCCTCTTCTTTCAAATGAGTATACACTGATTTTAGAAGTCACTTTACAGTACATTCTTAAGAATGCATCTAATACCGGGTGGGCAAAAAGTCCGTAAAAACTTTTAAAATAATCATAAAAACTGGAGAAAAAAAATTTAAAAAAAAACGTTTGCAGGGTTAGTTTAAAAAACAGCCGACATGTGGCGCTGACGTACACAAGTCAACGGGTGGATCATCCAGGGTCTATCTATCTGGTCCATACAATCTTTTGGAATTGAAAGATGAGTCAAAAAAAGATACGCAAAGAACGAAAAGAATGCTTCTAAATCGTTTATTACAGCAGTATGTTTTCCGCATGACCCCCAACACAGGGGATAGTACATTGCATGCGAGTCACAAATCCAGCAACAGTAGAGTGCAGCAAGTTCGAATATATACATGACATCTCTCGGCGGATCACATCTTTCAGTTCCAGAAGATTGGATGGACCAAATAGATGGAGCCTGGATGATCCACCCGTTGACTTGTGTACGTCAGCTCCACCTGTCGGATGTTTTTGAGTTATTTTTTCCCGTCTTAAAAAAATCCCGTGACCTAGCGATACTAACTCTGTAAACTTTTTGTTATTTTGGTTATTTTTCCGGTTTTTATGAATTTGTAAAGTTTTTACGGACTTTTTGCCCACCCGGTATAAAAAAAACTGCATAATTATTATCACCATAATTCTTACTGCTATTACTAAATAAATATTAAGTGGATTTATGCTTGGGTTGTAACCTAAAGTTCAACGACTCGTAAAGATCAAGTGTTTGGTCACATTGCGCTGCTAAAGCTCTCCTGGAAAATAAATCTCAGGGTAAGCAGCTCTGGAATTTAATCCAGGAAAACTCGTTTTTTTTTTAAAATCCCTTTTATTTTGTATATTTTATGTACGAAAGGCTCTTTAAGAGTTTCCACTGATATATATTCTTTTATTAGGTCGTTTGGTTGGTTGATTTTGAGTCGTATTTTCATCTTTTGCCTTACAAGGGTTAAAATAACCAAGATCTCCACTTTAAAACCGATTCCGTACCCTATCATTAAGAATTCGGTTGTCATGAAAGCAGAGATTGTGTCTATCAACAAAATTTTGATGATCAGTCAGTGGTTTCAAAGAATAGCTGACAGAACTTTGATACAGAGTTTAAAGTGACAGTCATGCCATAGAAATGTAAGTAGCAGAGTGAGAAATTAAATCTGAGTTTCGGTTGAGAATAGAGATTTAATAACATAGAATAACATAACAGAGATAACTTATCTGTTTGCAGATACACCAAACTAGCGTTGTAACAGGCAAACGAATAATATCCATGTCACGACTTTTAACATGGTACAACTGGTTAACATCCGGCAACTGGGAGAAAGGCAGCGAAGGGTAGAAGGAACGAACTTTAATACAATGCGGCTAGCTTTTATAGTAATTGCCATCCAATCAATTACTGCGCCACATATATTTGCATATGATTCATGACATATATCCGCATATGCGGGAATGATTCACTTATAAATCTCTGAATATTTTACAGAGTATTATAAAATTTAATAAAATAAATAAGATGACGTACTGTCATTACTTTTAGAGTTTAGCGAAGTACTGGAGATTAAAATAATTAAGGATTTAATCTTTAAAACCCAACACAAAATATGTGTGTCATTTCCTAGCAGAAATATGTATCAATCAGGTGTTTCAAATATATTACTACATGATTGGGCTACCTCTGCTGAAACAAACTTACCATCCCAATCCCCCCCCCCCCCACACACACACAAACATTTCCGTTATCGTGATCGACATTTACTGAATACGGAATATGTATAGCTGGATCTAAAATAACAAAGTGCAAATTTGGGTAGTGTTTCTCAAACCATATATCCCGGCATGATTAAGCAGTTCAGGTGTATGTCTTGAAAACCCGCCAAGCCAACAACTGACGTAGCTAGTACACTAAAGTATTATTTCTCTATGTTCGATTTCAAAGGAGAGTTAAGACGTATTTGAATAAATCCTTTAGAAAACTGGAGTTTTTCTTTATTCGATAAAACATTTTATTCGAAAACAACCCCAAGGTTCTATTCTACATTTTTCTGATTTTGCATTTTTTTTCTTAAAAGAGAGACACGTTTTTATTTGAAGTTAAAGAAATAAATCAGAAAAGAAGATACAAGGGCTATTGAAAGTGGAGTTTGTAATCGAATATAATTTACAAATAGCAAATAAAAGATGGTGAAAGCAAATCGTTTCAGAAGTAAATGGAATGAAAGACTCTACTATTAATATACATCATGCAAAGATTTATTCTTCACTTAAATGATGAATCTCAAAGAGTTTGATATCATTTTAATAGAACATAACAAGTTTAAATGGAGAGCAATCATTTTAATGCTATCGACTAATGCCTTAAGAACACATTTCTTTCTTGTGAAAGATTTCTATATGTAACATTGAATAAAAAACGTAAACATTACACACAAAAAGAGAGTCAAATATATAGATTTTTTTTAAGCGAATTGATGTTAAATTGTAACAAGATAAATACGGTATTGTAACATTAGAATTTAACGTCACTGGTTGAAAATGTCACACGTGTCTTTCCAGTAAGTTCGAAAGAGTCCATCTTACGACTTACCGGTGGTAAGCCATTATTTTAAAAAATAAAATCTATGTGCTTTGAGAAAATTATATTTAGGTTATACCACTTTATTCTATTTTTTTTTTATGTTCGGAGTATCCATTTTGAAAATGATTACTATGCATCGATAGTAACAACTGTCACAAACAAATCTGCCGGCCCCTTCTCTGGAAAACAGACGGATTTCGAGGAATTGGGATGGACGCCGACAAAGAAATGACCGCGAGCTATAGTCAGACACTTGGAGATTTTCAGACAGATCCCTGATGCAACGGCCGGCTAGGCGGACGTGCTTTTTAAGCTCCTGTTTGAGACATTCCGGGTCTTGCAGCGTGCTGCCAAATCTGCACTTAAGTTAAAATTCAATTGATTGTGTTATACTTGTTTAGTTTTAAATTTCTTTGTTATTAAATTTTTAACTTTTTTTTAAGATGTGGCTCTATCATTTACATTTAGGACTCTGTCTTTCTTGGTCCCGAATTTAGTAATTTTTAAAAAGCCTCAGAGAATAGCCTACTTAATTACGATGTTACAGCCTTGACTTTCTTCCAAATAGTCTTCATTTCGTCTGCAGATAAACTAACGTGTTTTGTTGGGTTTTTTTTTAGTTTAACACTGTTTGGAAGACAATGTCTGTACATAAAAATGTGAAATAAATGAGACAAACAAATAAAACATAGACTTATTTCATAATTTTATTTGTAACAAAAGAAATAAATCATAAAAGATGGTGAAATGGCTATTGAAACTAGAATATGCTATTGAATATGATTTACAAATAACAAAAATAAACCATGATGAGCACAAATCTTTTCAGTAGTAAGTTGAATGAAAAACTGAATTTCTATTATCGATCATGGGAAAATTGTATACCTCTGTTGATTGATGAGTCTCGAAGAGTTTAAAATCATTTTAATAGAATTTATAGTTTCCCATCAGTGAATTCGTTTTAATGTTATCGACGAATGGAAATATATTTTAATTCTTTGTTAAGAATGATTTCAAATGGCACGTTTGAATAAAAATTATATACATTTCCCACAACACAGATTCAAATATACAGATTTTTTTACATGAATTGAAGATAAATAGTAACAAAATGAATATGTCATTAAAAGAGAGCGTATATAACATTTAGATTTAACGTCACTGGTTCAAATACCAAAATGTGTTTCTCCAGTAAATACAAACGAGTGCACGTTATAAGATACTAGAACGGTATTCAGCTATTCTTTTCACTAATGAAATATATCATAGAATTCGAGGTAATTATATTTTACGTTATTCCACTTTATTCAGAAATTTTATGTTTGGTATATCACTTTTGAGAAAAATGCATAATTTAATGAAGAGTTTTCACGGAGAGAATCGAGTTAGTGACGGGGAAAGTGCAAATTACCAAAATAAAAAGGATTCCTCGCAAATTTTGACTAAAAATGATAATTTCACAAAATCTTTTTCCGTGCTGATAACGATATTATCCTTATTCGGCATTGATTTCAGCAATAAGAAGTTTTCCGCCAAAAAATCAATGCTGCTCTCGATTGTTTGGAAAACTGAAATCACTCTTTTTATCATGTGTGCCGGAAATCTATTTTACCGAATGTATCTCTCAGAATCAAAAGCATATTATATCGCTTTATTAAAACAAAACGTTTCCAAAAGTATTACTATAACGTTAACAATTTTCATTTGGTTTGTACTGAACAATACAAGAAATAAAATATGCAAAACCATTGAAAAAATTATGGAACTTGGACGAAAGTTTGAAGTTAAACCATCAGCTGCTCTTATATTTTTTAGTACATGTTGGATGGCGATTTCATTTATCTGTGGGTGCTTTAATGCGTTATATCCATACAAGAAAGAAAAGTATCAATCGCTTTTAAATACTTATTCATTTCATTTCTTAATACTAGAGGAACCGTTTCTCCATTTAATTGTGTGCCTCGTGTATTCGTTTTTTTATAGTTACCTATATATTTTCACATTTTGCTTCAGTTCCCTATATTTTGTTCTGTGTGACTATTTAGCAAAAATAATGTTTTCCTACAGGAAAAAAATGAAGAAATTTTTGCTGCACAAAATTAATTCTAGGGATATAAAAGGTTTCATTAGAAGTTACCTACAGATGCAGTCAATATTAAAGAGAGTTGAAACAGTTATGTCATTTCCAGTTTTCCTAATTACCGTTATTAATGTTACGGAAATATTTGTCGGATTACTGACATGTGTACAATCCAAATCCCTAGGAAGGACAAATTCGATCTCTCTCACAGTCAGTACTATTCATAACCTATTAAGTTTTTTTCTAATAACGCTTTTCGCCTCACGTGTCAATGAACTCGATAAATCAGCGAAGCAAATCAACGAAGAAGCTCACCATGTATTGTTGATGAGTGGAGAAAAAACTGAATGTGATGCTGTGATAGGTTACTTATGCTCAACCGGCAAACCCGATTTTGCATTTTCCGGATGGGGTTTCTTCTATTTTTCGAAAGGATTTCTCCTAAGCTCTGTAGGAGGTATACTTACATATACTTTACTAATAATGAACATATGAAAGTTGTGCAACAGGTAAGGTGAGATCTATACTAATATTTTTTTCTAATGTAAATGCTCTAAATTACCTCTGAAGAACTGAAAAAGAATGTATTTCGAATTTTCAAAGCAACTTGTTTTGATTAATGATGACTAAGCACTGGATACACGTATACTAAATATTTAAATGATCATAACGTATATTAAATATTAACTGAACATTTTAAATGATTTCATCATTTGCTTGATATTCAACAATATACAGTGAAACTGATTTGCAAAATTTGCCATAACACTTTTTTTTTGCATATTTCCCTCATCTTGCAGTTGATCAGACCATGTAGGTTTGTTGTTGTTCATACTCGTATACGCTCTTTGTCTACTCTATCTTTCAGATGAATATATTTACGCTGTTGTCTAGAAATAAATAACCTCTAACCATTAAGATCTCAATTGTGACGGTATTCGAACAATCGTTGCTTGCAGAAATGCCTAACTAATGTATATTTGTGCAACGTAATACAGTCATACAGACGCCTATGCACATCGCAAATATTCAATAATGTTAATGATTTAACATAATATCCTAACAGCCATGTACCGCCCAGTGGCAAAGAGGCCAACTCTTCCGTCAGCGACACCGGGGGTGAGGGTTCAAACCCCCATAAGGTATGGAAGTAATATTGAGGTTAAATTCAGTCTTCTACCTGCAACGAAGGAATCCAGTCTCGAAAGAGGAGTTGCAAAAAGCCTTTTGTTCTTCACCGTTGTGTCTCGTCTTTAAATAAATATTTATCTTGAGTGTGTATTTTCTTCTCTTTATAGTATAATCTTTTCTTGGACATCGGCCTGCGGGTCTCGTTACTGTACACCAGAGACATAAGCAACAACAACAAATAACCATGTTTTTCTTCCTCGTTTCCTTGTTTCAAATGATATATTTTCTTTAAATGTTGCGTAAAACAGTACAGCGATCAGATTGATTAGTAAAAAAACTGTAAAAATTATTTTATGATTTTAAGATCTTATTTCTTTTTGCGATTGCTTATGTGCTTTTGGTAAGCAGTAGACTCGAGATTTTCCCAAGGTGTACTTCTGTACGGGTTTTTGGAGAGAAAAAAAAGTTTATGAAATCAATGTTTTTAAATGGGAATGGCATATAAAAATGCTGAAAAATAAAATTCGTTGTGTTCTCTGTTTGATTTGAATAAAAATTTTCACAGGTTTAGGGGTAGAATGAGTATATTCTCTTCTCGCACATTGCGGAGAAACCTTCCCCATCGTATCTCTACCATTTCTAAATACTCTACCTTACTGAAATGTCTTAGGAAAGATACAGGTCTATAATAAAGAGAAGCAATTTTATACTATGTTTAAAAGATCTTAGAATTCTTTTGCATCAAAAAACTCTCTTTATATTTTCTGTCTTGAACAGGTCATGTTCTTTGAATTTCTTCAAAAAAAATATTTTCATCTACACATAAACATACAAATTTTTTTTTTCTGTGCAACATTCTTTGGTAGACAAGGTCTCTACATAAAAATATGAAAGAATGAAACATACAAATAAAAGAAAGACTTATTTTATAATTTTATTTGCAGTAAAAGAAATAAATCATAAAAGATGTTGAGAGGGCTATTGAAAATAGAATCTGTAATCGAATACGATAGGGTAGGTGTCCCAAATATCGCCTACTCTAACTTTTTTCGACATTTCATCCACTTTTTAGTTTCTGATTAGGCTCAAAACTCAAAGAACATCCCTAAGAACTATTTCCTTTGGTATCCTGACATCAACCAGCTCCAAAACGAGTGCCAGTTTAAGTTATGTCGCTAAATTGCAAAAAATTGAAATTTCCAGTGAACTCGAGAGCGGTTCCTAATATCGCTTACCTCTTTTCCTCTTACCGCCTACCCGCCGAAATTAGCAGCACCTGTTAAATGGCGTTGCTAGCAAAATCTCTGTTTAGTGCACTTTCAAATGGGATAAGGAAAATTTGAATTTGGATCCACCTACCTGGTCATTTATTGGATTCTGATTCTTTGGAGCCAAAGTTTACGAAGACAATAGCCAAAACCACTTCAGGCGCCATATAGTTTCTGTTGTCAGTGATAAGAGCGTTGTCGCTATTGCCGCTATTAGTACAAACCCAGAACTAAGAAGTTACTTCATTTTCTCATACATAGCGCGAATCATAGTTTAGAAACACGAGTAGGCGATATTAGGCACAGGGGCGATATTTGGGACATCCACCCTATACAGATAACGAAAATAAACCATGAGGAGTGTAAATCTTTTCAGTAGTAAGTGGAATTAAAAACTATATTTCTATTATAGATCAAGCAAAAATTTTATTCCTCTGTCGACTGATGAGCCTCAAAGAGTTTAAAATCATTTTAGTAGAATTTAAAGAGTTTCCAGGAAAAGCAATCATTTTAATGTTATCGACGAATGGGAATAAATTTTATTCTTTATTAAGAAAGCATTCTACATGAATAAAATAGAATAAAAAATATACATTTCACAACACAAGGGATTGAAATATATAGATTTTTTCACGAATAGAAGTTAAATAGTATCTAAAGGAATATGGCATTGAAAGACAGCGTAGATAGTATTTACATTTAACTTCACTGGTTCGAATAACACAGCAGGTTTTTCCAATAGATACGTTACGAGATACTTTATGAAATACCAGAACGGTATTTCATAACGCAGATTTCTTTTGTGAAAAGTATTCAAAAGAAATCCATTATATCCTTTCAGGTAACTGTATTTTAGGTTATTCCACTTTTTCTAGACATTTTTTTTTGCTATATTACTTTTGAAAAAATTCATGACTGAATAAACAGTTTTCACTGTTTATTCAATAATGAATTCATGAACTCATTTCCCAAAGAAAATCAAGTCAATCACAGAGAAAATGCGAATTATGAAAATAAAAGGGATTGCACTCAAATTCTGACTAAAAATAGCAACTTCAAAAAATCTTTTTCAATGCTGATCGCCGAATTTTCCATTTTTTGGAATTGAATTCAACAATAAGAATTTATACACTAAGAAAATTAATACCACTCTCGATTCTTTGGAAAATTGGAATCACTCTTTATATAGTTATTTTGTTAAAGTTTGCATTAAGTTACATATATCACTCATATGTAAATTCTCAGCCTTTTAGAAAACAAAATGGAAATAGACATATAACTATAATATTACCAATTTTCATTTGGTCTGAATTGCACAATTCAAGAAATAACATTAGTAAATCTATTAAAAAATGATGAAACTCGACCGAAAATTTAAAGTTAAGCCATCAGCTTCACTCATTAATTTTAGTATATGTTGGAGGGTGATAAAACTATTTTGTGGATGCTTTAATTTTTTTATATCCATACCAGAAATATAAGTATCAATCCATTTTAAAATTGTATATATTTATTTTCTTAATACTAGATGAAACGTTTCTCTCTTCAAATGTGTGCATCGTGATTTCGTTTCATTATAGTTACTGACAAATTTTACCATTTTGCATCAGTTCCATATATTTTATTGTATGAGACTTTTTTTGTTATATGCCAAAATAAATTTTTCCTACATGCAAAAAAAAATGCAGAAATATATGATGCACAAAATTAATTCCAGTGATGAAACTGATTACTTTAGAAATTACTCATCCAATCAGTTCTAAAGAGAGTTGAAACAATTAAGTCATTTACAATTTTCCTTATTATATTCGTTAATGTTAGTGAAATGTTTATACGATTTCTGACATGCGTACAATCAAAAGCCAACGGAAGTGAAATTCCGATCCCAATTAATGTTAATACTGTTCATAACCTAGTAAGTTCCTTATTAATAACAGTTTTCTCGTCACTTGTCAATGAACTAAATAAATCTTCGAAGTAAATCAACGAAGACGTTCACCATGTATTGTTGAGTGGATAAAAACCTGAATTTGATGTTATTTTTTATCAATGCTCAACCAACAAACCTGATTTTGCATTTTCCGGTTGGGGGTTATTTTATTTTACTAAATGATTTCTCCTAAGCTCTGTTGGCAGTATTCTTTCGTATACTTTATTTGAGTATACGAATGAGTATACGAATACTTTATGAGTATTCGTATACTCATTCGTAAGTGCGATAATACTTATTTATTAAAGTAATTGCTCTGAAAAATCTCTGAAAAACTCAAAAAGAAAACATTCTGAGATTTGATGATAATTTTTTTTGATACACGAAGACTAATCCCAGTATACACGTATTTTCAATACTAACTGATCATGACGATTGAGAATTTTAAATGCTGAGTTCATAATCTGCCTAATATTCCACAACATATATTGAAAAAGATTTGTAAAATTTGCTATGACATTTTTCTGTTTCTGCATACTTCCCTCATCTTCCAGTTGATCAGACAATGTACGCTTGTAGTTACTCAATACTCAGATTCGAATACACTCTTTGTATACTCTATCATTCAGATGAATATATTAACGCTGTTGTCTAGAAATTTATAACCTCTATCCATCAAGCTCTCAAAGCCGACTGTATTCGAACAAGCTTAACTTGCAGAAATACCTGACCAATGAGCGGTGCTTTACATCGATACATACGCCTAGGTATATGGCAAATATTCACAAAAAGTTAATGATTTAACATCAGGGGTTGGCAACTGTTTTAGCTCGGGGCCGCTTTGTGGAAGCGGGGGTTAGCGGAGGGCTGTACCTATCAAAATTATTCCATTTATTACTTAAATTTGCATTTCAGAAAAGGGTATAAATTGTATCATAAAAATCAATAAATATAAATAAAATATTGGCAGTTTTTCTGGCTGTCTTGGAGTTTTTGTCTGTCTTTGGCAATTTTTATGGCTATCTTGGCGGGTCACAAAAAATATCTGTAACGGGCCGCATGTGGCTCGCGGGTCGCAATTTGCCCAACCCTGATTTAACATGATATCAAAATAGTCATGTACAGCCAATTTGTCAAGTTGTTAAAGCTTCAGCCTGTGAAGCCGAGGGTTCAAATACCGCTCAAGACATGGATGTAATATTGGTGTTAAATTCGGTCTCCCGCCTCCAACGCATTATTCCCGTCTTGAAAGTGGAGCTGTAAAAAGCCTACTGTTTATCGCCGTTGCGTCTCTTCTGTAAATAAGTATTTCCTCTGTGTGCGTGTTTTCTTTTGTTTATTGTATTATCTTCTCATGGATACCGGACTGAGGGGTCTCGTTACTGTATCCCATAAACATATTCAACCAAAATCAACAAACAGCCACGGGTTTCTCCATTGCTTCCATTCTTTCAAATGATACATACATACATACATACATATATATATATATATATATATATATATATATATATACTTCAAATGGTGCAGTAATCTGTCACAGGGGATCAGATTGATTCGTATCTTTTTAATTTTATTATTATCTGTGCATTAGGGTTTTTTTTGTCTTATTTTTTTACGATTGTTTGTGTGTTTGTGGAGTACATTTGACTGGAGATTTCACCAACGCTTACGTCTTCAGGGAGTATGGCTACAGGTTACACGTACCGGTTTTCAGAGAGAGAGAGATAAAATGGGTATAGTCATGTCTCACATTTTATGGATAAAGCTTCTCCATCGCACTTTCTCCATTTATAAATACTCGGCTTTACTGAAATGCCTAAAAGATGCAGCTCTATCGTAAACAGGAGTAATGTACGATACCGTGCGTAAAAGATAGTAAATTATTTGTCATCAAAAACTCTCTTTGCAGTGTCTGCCTTGGTGAGGTCATGTGCACTGATTTCTTTCAAAATAGTTTCCTTTCCACCTACAGATACACAAATGCGGATATTTCTACGCAACAGTGTTTCGAAGATCAGGTTCCTACAAAAATAAATGAAAGAGTGAAAGGAACGCTTCTACAATAAAGCGTAATATTCCGAGTTGCTTTCTTTTGGCAAGTACTTGTGGAGAGCGGGTCTTCATTCTCTCCACTTACAAAACTTGCAATTGTACTTGCCTGCGGTAGAGGATTCATAAATTCAGCTTTCAAGAGTAATGTTCCACCTTTTTCCAAATTCTATATAGGCGAAGGTAAAGAGGAAAATAAGTTAGTTTAATGGGGTCCAGGACACAAAATTCTTCAAATGTTCAAAAACAATTAATTGCCTGAAAAATTCTATGTTCCTTTCCGCTTAAAATGACGTTTAAATCATGTTTCTATCTTAATTAGAACAGGAGATATTAATAATTTTTTGGCAACATTCTAATAGCAGCCAATCTTTCTTCAAACCTGCAAATGCGCTTTATTGCATGATGGTTTTTTTCACAATTTCTCTTCTTTAAATTGCTATAAGTTAAGAACCGTTAAGCGCGCTGGCAATCGTTAAGAACCGTAGGGCGCAGGCAGTGGACGCCAGAGGCTGTGGGTTCGATTCCCACTATTGGCATGGTTGTTTGTAGCCGTACGGAATCGGCTTTAAACAGTAGGCTCCGATCTAATTAACCCTCATGTGGCAAAAAATGACCGTAGCGGTTTGAACCAACCAACGATCTACTAATCCACCTATTTCGTTTTGCTTTGCTGCACATCCCCAAAGACTAGTAGGGCTATACCAGGTCCATGACATTGTACACCCTAAGGAAATCCAGAACCATCAATGGTTTGGCAGCTAGATCCTGCATGGAGAGCCCCAGGCAAGCACAAGCAAGAATATGTTCAGGGGAAACCCGCTCAGTAGAACACTTGGAGCAGACTTCAAAACACTTAGAACCATCAGAATCAGAGCCTGACTAAGGCAGGGGCATACGGGGCAGTTGCCCCGGGTCCCCACATCAGAGGGGGGTCCCTAAATCTAATAGAAAGTTTAAATTACGTTTCCTTCTTAAATGAACTTTTTAAAAACAAAATATCAGTACATTGTAAAATCCGTACTATTAATAATAAATAAACCAACAGATATAGATAAAAAATTATACTAAAATAGACAAAAAACAAGCACAAATCAAGCACTCTGGGCATCCACGCACCAACGGCAAGATTCTGTATAAGAGCCGGAACTGAATCATAAAACGACAGGTTTTTTTCTGTGCTTGCTTGTAAGGTGCGTTGAGCCCATACAGTAAGTTGTGTTTGTCTTTTCATTTTCTTCTTGACTAATTGCTTCTTTGGGGGACTCGGGGCCTTGGGATGTCTTTTGGGCTTACCTGCATCCTATTCAGAAAGTTCCCCTTGAGGTAATTGACATGGTTAGGCCCCCTGATGACGTGACCTGTCGATTACCTCTGTCGTTTTATGGTTCAGTTCCGGCTCTTATACAGAATCTTGCCGTTGGTGCATGGATGCCCAGAGTGCTTGATTTCTGCTTGTTTTTTGTCTATTTTAGTATAATTTTTTTATCTATATCTGTTGGTTTATTTATTTGTTTTTTCATTATGGGGATATGAAGCTTCTGCGCTATCCTCTATTGAAAATGTTTTCTTTGCAGGATATGTTTTATGTTATAGTGATTTAGCAGTCTATGCTTGAATTTTAATTTTGTTTATTTCTATGGTTTACTTTTTAAATTGTACTATTTATAATCTCTCTCTGTTGCATTGAATTTCTAATTATGTATGTTTTTTTCTTTATTTATTGTTATTATTTTGAGAGTTTGCAATAAATATGGTTTAAAAAGAAGTAAACGTTTAAGAAATCACTCAAAACAAGAAATTAATGCAAATATAGACGTTGAAATAATACAACATTTGCAACATCTACAAAACAATCAGCTAATAGGCCTGATATTGTTATTCACGATAAAAAAAGAAAAGAAATAATATTTATTGAAGTTGGTATAACAAGCCAGGACCAATTGCAAATTGTTGGGAATGAAAAATCCCGGAAATATAACGGATAAATTTAAATAGCATTTTTGTCAAATTTAGGCTCTTCAGATGTGCTATATCCCTATTAATGATGGACATAGAATTATCAGAAAATCAATAAAATGGACAGAATGATATTTCATCTGACCATTGGAGGTGGGACTTTATAGCTATTTTAGGTTCTAGTCAATTTTCTTGTTATATATCTATAATGAGGTGAAAAATTTAAATACCTCCATAAAGTTAGGTTCTTCATTACTAAAGTAGTGAAGCAGAGGGGGGGGGGCAAAGAAGTTTTTGCCCTGGGCCCCAATTAGGCTAAGTCGGGCCCTGATCAGAATATGTCAAAATGTAAGATGCCCGCTGAAAAAGAGAGTTAGATTGGTTTAATCTTGCTTGTTACAACCCTTCCTGTTTGTAAGGAAAATTCTTTGATTTCAATCTTTAGGGGGGGGGGATGTGGAATTAAGGTATCTACGCTGAAATGGTTGTTTTGGTGCAAAATTTCGAATATTTTTATTGTTATATTTCAAAGACCAATCTTTTAGGATTTTAAACCTGCCTTGCTTTCATTAGTACGATCTTGGATGAGAATTTATGGTCAATTTAATAAACCGAAAGCGATATTAAAACACCGGAAGTAAATGCATTTTCTAGAAAACTCCTTTTTCATTTACTTTTGTACACAAGAAAACTTATACTTTACACAGTTTTCTGTATATTTTGATGAAATTTTGCAGTAGTGTTTTTACATGTTACTAACTATGTCTTGAAATAAAAGCTAAGCTATATGTGTTAATTTAATCACTCTACAGGTACATTTAATTAATAAAGAGATAATGTTTTTAAATCAGTGTTTTTCCCCTTTTTTGGTATATTTTAGACAATTTTAGGAAACGTAAAACTTTTAGCTCAGAACACATTGTATTTGTCCAAGTAGTATAACGTATAGAAGAAATCAAAATATATATAGTTGCATGGGGTGTAAGGTCGCTAACGTAAGCACTCAATAGTACTAAAAATGTATAATACATTCCCTATATTTTAAAATGTTATTAAACATTTTCCAAAACTACATTTGTTTTCCTGATTTTATATCATATTTTAACTAAAAGAATGTATATAATTCATAAGTATTGTATATGTTTGAAAAAAAGTGCTCCCTGTGTAAGCAAATACCTAAATAGCGTGTAATGAAACATTAAGTTCTTACTTGACAGAAAGTAGACTGGAATCTCTGATGTCTGTAACATGATAATTAATTTTTGCTTATTTTAAAGTACACGAAGATGAAGTGCAAGTACAACGTTGTATTTCTCGTTTTAAACTCGCTACACTCCAATCAAATACAATTCTTGTCTTCTTTAAAAATGACCACATAGATAAACTAATACGTGAAACAAAAAAAAAATTACGAAACTTTTTTTAAAAGCCAGAAATATGTGTTCCCTAATCATAAACTCTCTCCTCTTTAGTTTTTGTTTCTTTTTGGGTTACTAAAAGGCGGAGTTAATCCTCTCGAGAAATAATTCCACAATTCAGTAATTTTATTGTCTAAAAGAAGCCTTTAGCTGGAATTAAAAGGGGTTTCGCAAGATGCATGGAAACCATAGAAGAGAATCGCGACTTGAAAAAGGTTGAGAAACACTGTATAAGTAATAAAAATCGTGGTTTGCAGTGGTCTTTTTCGATCCTTCACTCAATAAAGAGGTACATATTTATCAATGAAGACTTTTATTTACTTGACACACATACATATACACGTAAAAAGGAACAAAAGAATAATTTAAGTTTAATCGTAGCAGAAGCTCTAAGGTACTCTACCCTACGCGCTAAGAGTATTTACTTCTAGCTCACTGAGAATTTTCACAGGGGGGCGTAGCAACATTTAGCATGACTCCACGTGCTACCTCCGGCTCTCCTAATTCTCAACTGATCATTAGGGATACGTAATTTTCGTATTTACGAAATAGATGCGAATAAATGCGAAATTTGCCGATATCAGCGAATAAATGCGAAAATAATTTTTTTGCTACTTTTCGGCGAAACTTTATTATAAACAGACTTTTAAGCAAAATTAGGTAATAATAATAATAATTTATTAACATAATTGCTTATCTAAGACCATCCACGGTCTTTAACTGAGAGATTGGACTCTCGAAATTTGATTATTACCTATTGCTAAAGACTTAAGGAAGAGAATGGGGAGACTTCTACAATGTCAGCTTTTAACTAAGAATTTTGATCCGTACCTAACCAAGTAAGTAAAATTGTGATTTTTGTTAATAAAAGCGAAAATTTTGAATATATATATATATATAGCAAAAAAAAGCGTAATTTTATAGACTGCAATTTTTTTTTTCCGAAATTTACGTACCTCTACTGATCATCTTCACACGATGCCGTATGGGGTTGCTCCCGTCGCTCTGGAATTTCCTTCTAGTATCAGGCCTAGCTAAAGGCTCCTGATACTGCAGTATATTGTCGCGTTGATATCGGTAGAATAGAGGAAGCACCCAAACAACAGAAACTCAGAGCTATTTATTTAGCATTCAACAGTTGGTGGACCGGACGAGAACTGCCCGGCAAACTGAGCTACTCGCTCTTTTATACATTAACAGAATGGTCTGGAACATCGTTCCAGTAAAATAAAGAATATTATAGAAACTTCAAGAATTAGCAGAACAAAGGAAATTAAATTATAGTTAAAATTGCCCGGAGCGCTTGTGCGGGAATATGAACCGGGGACCTCTCGCTCCGCAGTCCAATTCGATAACCACTTAGCCAGGTAGTCCTTGATGGGAAAAGCATTATAAGCGGCAATATTTCGACCACAATTTGTAATAGCTGCCACAGTGAAGGTTCTCAAACTACCTAGAGGAATTTCGGTAAGTTCCATGGCTTTCAAATGAGTGATCACTGATTTTAAAAGTCACTTTATAGTACATTCTTAAGAATACATCTAATATATAAACAACTACACAATCATTATCACCATTCTTCTTACTGTTATTACTAAATAAGTATTAAGTGGATTTATACTTGGGTTGTAACCCAAAGTTCGAATACTCGTAAAGATGAGGTGTTTGCTCTCATTGCGTTTCTAAAACTTCCCTGCAAAATAAATCTCAGGGTAAGCAGCGCTGGAATTTAATCCAGAAAAAGCAGTTTTTTTTTAAAATCCCTTTTATTTTATATATTTTATTTACGAAAGTCGAGTTGTAGATTTCCACTGATATATTTTCTTTTATTAGGTGGTTTGCTTGGTTCATCTTGAGTCGTATTTCTACTTTTGCCTTACAAGGTATTAAATGACCGAGATCGTCACTTTAAAACCGATTCCGTACCCTTTCATTAGAAATTCGCTTGTCTTGAAGGCAGATATTGTGTCTATCAACAACAAAATATATATCTCATTACCTAGAAGAATTATGTTTCAATCAAGTGTTTCAAATATATTACTACATGATTGGGCTACCTTTGCTGAAACAATCTTATGGATTTTTGCCTCCAGCTTTCTGTTATCGTGATCGACATTTACTGAATACGGAATAAGTATATCTGGATCTAAAATAACAAAGTTCAAAATTGGTTACTGTTTCTCAAACCATATATCCCGCCATCATTAAGCAGTTCAGGTCTTTCTCTTCAAAACCCACCAAGCCAACAACTGAAGTAGCTAGTACACGAAGGTATTATTTCACTATTTTCGGCTTCAAAGGAGTGTTAAAGCTGATTTGAATAAATCCTTTAGAAAACTGGAGCTATTTTCATTCAATTTAACATATTTTATACGAAACCAACCCCAGGGTTCTATTCTTCATTTTTCTGAATTTGCATTTTTTTCTTAAAAGAGAGTTATATTTTTATTTGTTGTAAAAGAAATAAACCACAATAGAAGGTAAGAGGGCTATTGAAACTAGAGTCTGTAGTCGAATATAATTTACAAATAACAAATAAAAGATGGCTAAAGCAAATCATTTCAGAAGTAAGTGGAATGAAAAACTGTATTTTTATTATAAATCCTGCCAACGATTTATTACTCACTTAAAAGACGAATCTCAAAGAGTTTGATAACATTTTAATAGATCATAACAAGTTTCCTTGGAGAGCAATCATTTTAATGCTATCGACTAAGACCTTAAGAACTTATTCCTTTCTTGCGAAAGATTTCTACATGTAACATTGAATAAATAACGTAAACATTACACACAAAAAGGAGTCAAATATATAGATTTTTCTAAGCGAATTGACATTAAATAGTAACAAGATAAATGTGGTATTGTAACATTTACATTTAACGCCACTGGTTCCAAACGTCACACGTGTCTTTCCAGTAAATTCGAAAAAGTGCATCCAACGACCTACCGGTGGTCAGCCATCAATTTCAAAAATGAAATCTACTATATGCTTTGAGAAAATAATATTTTAGGTTATAGCACTTTATTCTATATTTTTATATTCCGTGTATGTCTTTTGAAAATTCATAAAATGGGTAGATTCTTGTCTCGTATTTTACGGAGTAACCTTATCCATCGTATCTTCTCAGTTTCTAAATACTCTGTTTTACTGAAATGACTTAGTAAACATACAGGTGTTTCGTAAAGGGAAGTAATTTTATACCGTGCTTAAAAGATCTTATGGTACATCCACATTGAAGCAGAAATTCTGCAGTGAAGTACCCCCAACTGCTGTCATCACATTAGTCACGGTAACCCTACCCGTCGGGTAGGGTTCATTTCACTCTCATCCCCCATTCCCGCCCCCAAGGTCCCTTATTTTTCTTTGATGCTCTGCGACAAAGACCGACTAGACATAATGGTGCATTCACATTCGACAGAGCTCTCTCCCCGACTGTCCTGTCAACATTAGTCACGGTAATATTAGACACGGTATTTAGAACCACCCCCATTCCAATGAACACGTGTCTTCCAGATATTCCCCCATTTAGAACCCCCCCATTCAAGCCGCCAAAGACTTGGTGTTGCTTGATCTAGTGTGACCCGCCCCCACTGTCACCATTTGACCCCCGGGACCTCGAGTTTCCCTTTGATGAAATGCTCACGGACCGCTAGACCGAGCGATCTACGCAGGGAACAGAGTACAGAACACATAAATCACTGGAATAGGCAGAGAGCGCTGTACAAGTCTGCACGCGCTATAAGATCAGTACAGGACTGCTCTGCAGGCCGCTGCCCATAAATCACTGGTTTCCCCGCAGAATTCTGAGGAGAGCATGAAACGCGCTATTAGAATTCTTTAACATCAAAAATCCTCTATATAATTTCTGTCTCGAAGAGGTCATGTGCGTTGTAGCGTAATGAATAAAAGTATGGAGTTACTTTTCCCAAGCCCTCACAAGGTGCACGACCACAGCTGCATGCTTATCGGAATAACATTTTCCAGTTCCCATCGTTTTGAACACGTGTGTGGATTCCGAGCGGATTGAAAAACCGATACCAGCAAATCCCGCCAGAATGTTTGTCCTGAAAGTTAAGTCCAGGCATATCGATTTCCAGTGCAAGCTGTGGGAAAATCTGTTTTGAAAAACAGAAGTGTCTCCCATCGCCTCGTAAAACTGTCCTTCTTAGCAATAACTCAATGCGAGTTTGACACTGGAGTGCAATAAAGATGGCCGAACTATGTATCAATAGTAAGAACTGTCACTAACATGTCTGCCGGCCCCTTCTCTGGAAAACAGACGCATTTCGAGGAATTGAGTTGGACACAGACAAAGAAATGACCGTGAGATATAGTCAGACACTTGAAGAATTTTAGACAGATCCCTCGTAAAATGGACGGCTAGGCGGAAGTGTTTTTTAAACTCCTGTTTGAGATTATCCGGGTCTCGCAGCGTGCTGCTAAATCTGCACTTAAGTTAAAGTTCAATTAATTATGTTGTACCTGTTTGATATTAAATTTCTTTGGTATTAAATTTTTAAGTTTAGTTTTAAAATGTGGCTTTTTCATTTACAACTAGGACTGTCTTTCTTGGTCACAAATTTTGTAATTTTTAAAAAGCCTCAGAGAATAGCCTACTTACCTACGATGTTACACCGTTGACTTTCTTCCAAATAGTCTTCTTTTCGTCTACAGATAAACAAACACGTTTTGTTGGGGGTTTTTTAGTACAACACTGTTTGGAAGACAAGGTCTCTACATAAAAATATGGAAGAATGAATCTAACAAAAAAAGAGAGAATTGATTCAGAATTTTATTTGTAACAAAAGAAATAAATCATAAAATATGCAGAAATGGCTATTGAAAGTAGAATCTGCTATTGAATATGATTTACAAATAAAATTAACCATGATGAGCGCAAATGTTTTCAGTAGTAAGTGGAATGAAAAGCTGCATTTCTAATATCTATCAAGGCAAAATTTTATTCCTTTGTCGAATAATGAGTCTCTAAATGTTTAAAATGAATATTTCAATATATAGAGTTTCCTATGAGCGCAATCGTTTTAACGTTATCGACGAATGGAAATACAACTTATTTCTTTGTTAAGAATGGTTTCAAATGTCACGGTTGAATAAAAATTATACACATTTCCCACAACATCACATTCAAATATATAGATTTTTTACATGAAATAAAGATAAATAGTAACAAAATGAATATGTCATTGTAAGAGAGCGTATAAATTTACATTTAACCTCACTGGTTCCAATACCAAAATTCTTTTCTGCAAGATATACGAACGAGTGCACGTTACGAGATACTAGAACTGTATTCAGCTATTCTTTTCACTAATGAAATATATCATAGAATTCGAGGTAATTATATTTTACGTTATTCCACTTTATTCAGAAATTTTATGTTTGGTATATCACTTTTGAAAAAAAATGCATCATTTAATGAAGAGTTTTCACGGAGAGAATAGAGTCGGTCACGGGAAAAGTAAGAATTACCAAAACAAAAAGGATTCCTCTCAAATTCTGACTAAAAATGATAAATTCGGAAAATCTTTTTCCGTGCTGATAACGATATTATCCTTATTTGGAATTGATTTCAGCAATAAGAAGTTATCCGCCAAAAAATCAATACTGCTCTCGGTTGTTTGGAAAACTGAAATCACTCTTTATATCGTATGTACTGGACATCATTTTTACCGAGTGTATCTCTCAGAATCAAAAGCAAATTATAGCGCTTTATTAAAACAAAACGTTTCCAGAAGTATTACTTTAACGTTAATAATTTTCATTTGGTTTGTACTGAACAATACAAGAAATAAAATATGTAAAACCATTGAAAAAATGATGGAACTTGGACGAAAATTTGAAGTTAAACCATCAGCTGCTCTTATATTTTTTAGTACATGTTGGATGGTGATTACACTTTTATCTCAATGCTTTAATAAGTTATATCCATACAATAAAGGAAAGTATCAATCCATTTTAAAATTATATACATTTCATTTCTTAATACCAAATGAACCATTTCTTTCTTTAATTGTGTGCATCGTTATTTCGTTTAATTATAGTTACCTATATATTTTCACATTTTGCTTCAGTTCCCTATATTTTGTTCTGTGTGACTATTTAGCAAAAATAATGTTATCCTACAGGAAAAAAATGAAGAAATTTTTGCTGCACAAAATTAATTCTAGTGATATAAAAGGTTACATTAGAAGTTACTTACAGATGCTGTCAATATTAAAAAGAGTTGAAACAGTTATGTCATTTCCAGTTTTCCTAATTACCGTTATTAATGTTACGGAAATATTTGTCGGATTACTGACATGTGTACAATCAAAATCCCTAGGAAGGATAACTTCGATCTCGATGACAGTCAGTACCATTCATAATCTATTAAGCTTTTTTCTTATAACGCTTTTCGCCTCACGTGTCAATGAACTCGATAAATCAGCGAAGCAAATCAACGAAGAAGCTCACCATGTATCAATTATGAGTGGAGAAAAAACTGAATGTGATACTGTGATTGGTTACTTATGCTCAACCGGCAAACCCGATTTTGCATTTTCCGGATGGGGTTTCTTCTATTTTACGAAAGGATTTCTCCTAAGCTCTGTTGGAGGTATACTTACATATACTTTACTAATAATGAACATATGAATGTTATGCAGCAGGTAAGGAGAGATCTATACTACTATTTTTTTGTTAATGTAAATGCTCTAAAATACCTCTGAAGAACTTTAAAAGAAAGCATTTTGAATTTTGATAGCAACTTGTTTTGATCAATGAGGACTAAGCACTGGATATACGTATATTCAATATTAATTGCTCATAACGATTGTTCATTTTTTGTGCTACATATGGCTTTATTCCGGAAATTAATCCATACAGATCAGGCAGCCCACAACATTACAAAGGATCAGGAAACGAAGCAAAACATCAATAGAAACTAGAAACTAACAATTAAAACTAGAAACAAAATAAACTAGAATAATATACACTATCAAAAAGTTCAGTCACAAAGAGAGTTCATTCTGGTCCTTGCAGCCCAATACAATTTGCTGATGTCACCGTTTCTCTGAGAGATTCTGTCAAGTCCATGGCAAGTTAGGTGATGATCCGAATTCATAACGCCTGCCCTGCAGATCGGGCAAAGTTTGGTTGGAAATATGCCCATTTTGAACAGATATTCTGCCAAGTAGTCGTGTCCAGTCTGTAGCCTGAAATTTGCTACTGCTTCCTTGCGGGATTTGTGGCTATACGATTGCCAACAGTCCTGATTGTTAATTTTAAATGCTGATTTCATGATCTGCTTGATATTCAACAATATACAGTGAAACTGGTTTGTAAAATTTGCTTTAACACTTTTTTCTGCATATATTCCTCATCTTGCAGTTGATCAGACCATGCACGCTAGTTGTTGCTCAGACTCGTATACGCTCATGATGAGTACAAATCTTTTCAGTAGTAAGTGAATGGTGCAGGGGTAAAACCACTTTACAGCCATTTTCACGAAAATGAGTTAGCAGTGCCAACTTGTAGCTTTCAAGGAGTACTAACACCTCGTGCATTCATATCTGAGGAAGAACCACTTTGAAGCCGTTAAAAATAACGATAAAGTTTCGGCGTGCTATAGAAAAACCTCGTTAGTTCAACTTTCAAATTCGTTTTTCTCAAAACGAAGTGGTTGGAGTAAAGTGGTTTTATCCCTGGACCCTTCAAGTGGAATGAAGAACTGTATTTCTATTACTATCGATCATGGCAAAATTTTATTCCTCTGTCGACTGACGAGTCTCGAAGAATTTAAAATCGTTTTTTAGAATATACACAGTTTCCTGGGAGAGCAATCATTTTAATGTTATTGACGAATGGGAATAGAACTTATTTCTTTATTCAAAAGATTTCTACAAGCACAATTGAACACACACACACACACACACACACACACACACACACATATATATATATATATATATATATATATATATATATATATATATATATATATATATATATATATATATATATATATATTCACACAAGAAGGCATTCAAAGATATAGAAATTTTTTTTGCAAGAATTGAATATTAAATAGTAACAAAAGGAATATGGCATCGAAATACAGCGTTTATAACATTTCCAGTTAACGTCACTGGTTCCAATAACAGAGCGGTTTTTCCAGTAAATACGTTACGAGATACATTACGAAGTCCTAGAACGGTATTCAGCTATACTTTTCACAAGTGAAATGAATTATAGCCTTGGAGGTAACTATATTTCAGGTTATTCCACTTTATCTAGTCATTTTTTTAGCACTTCACTTTTGAAAAATGCATGATTTAATGAACAGTTTTCAAAGAGAAAATCATGTCAATCACGCAGAAAATGTGAATTTTGAAAATAAAAGGGATTTCTCTCAAATTCTGACTAAAAATGGTAACTTCACAAAATCTTTTTCCATGCTGATCGCGCTATTTTTCTTATTTGGAATTGATTTGAACAATAAAAAATTATCCAAACAACTAATACTGCTCTTGGTTCTTTGGAAAATTGGAATGACTCTTTATACAGTTATTTCGGTAAAGTTAGTATTAAGTTACATATATCACTCATATGTAAATTCTCAGCCATTTAGAAAACAAAATGTGGCCAGACATAACTATAATATTAACAATTTTCATTTGGTCTGTATTGCACAGTTCAAGAAATAAAATTAGTAAAACTATTAAAAATGTGAAGGAACTTGGCCAAAAATTTAATGTTAAGCCGTCACCTACACTTATTATTTTTAGCATATCACATCCCAGCAATAAAAGTGACACAACTAAAATATAGAGCATTTGAGAAAAATCAACTTAAAGGATACTACACAGCAGGGGTCGGTTTTAATATCTACCGCCCACTTTTGTATCTTTGTTCATGGTAAAATTTCCTTACCACCCATCGGTGCCGCAATAAGAGTTTGTAAAAAATGTCCTTAAATTTATCTTTTTATTTATACTTTATGTATGTTTGTACATAGACTAGCTGAATACCCGTACTTTGCTACGGAGTACATTCAAATTAAATACAACGATCAATGTATGCAATTGGTGTTAAAAAAAATGATTTATAAAAAAATCTTAACGGATATTTTTATGGACAAAATAATGTAGAAGAAAATATTCAAATTAAATCTAATAGAACATACTAAAGAATATAGTACAGTTTGAGGAACATTTCTTTTACTGTATTTTAATATTTTTTTGGATAATGTCCAATCGTTTGCCACATCAACAAGAAAAAAAATATATTTCTTTGTCTATTTCATTGTTATGCACGTGACGCAAAATTAGTTTAAAGTATCACAAAAAGAAAAGAAACCACGTGATCAGCATTTAATAAATTAAATTCTAAAAATTAATCTTTAAAATTTCACCAAAAATCAGAAAATGGAAGTAAAGATTTGAAAAAGATTTAATTTTAAACGAATTTTTATGATCTGTCTCGTGATATAAATTTTATAACCCTCAAAATATTATTTTAAAATCAAACTTGAAAAAAGTTACAAAAACAGCTTAAAAATTTAGTTTTAAAAACTCTAAGATGAATTTTTCAAAAATCTTTCTTAGTGCACCCCTACACTATAAGAAGAATCGCCATGCAAAGTTTCTGCCCTTTAGGTCCAGCGGTTTGGTCTATGCGTTATCTGGCAGTCAGTGAGTCAGTCAGTCAGTTACGGAACTGTCTTATATATATAGATAATTTAAATTTAATGAGTTTCTATTGTTCCAAGAAAGACATACAGCTCGAAGACTGAACGATGGAAGGTTATAATTGTTAGATCTCCTTATGCAGACTAAACTCGCGCCTTTGTGTGGGGAGCTGATTTTATTAGCAATATATTCAAAGTTTAGAGATGGAATTCAAAAGTAAGTAGCAAAATAATGTTTTTAAAAAGTCAAACTCGCGAAGTTGTTAGCAATGTATTAGATATACGGAGGAAGAACAAAATTTGTAGCAACAGAAAAAAATTCTCACCGCCCACCATGAAAGCTTGAATCTCCCACTAGTGGGCGGTAGGGACCAGCAAGGGTCAGTTGACGACCACTGCTATACAGCTTTAACTAGCATTACAATAAAATTGATTCAACTGCCCTCAGATGCAGTTGTATCCAAAATTGGGAGATAGAGATGTGTCGCTTTTTGTGCACGATGGGGCATTTCATACATATATTTCAATGGCATAACCTCAAAATTGCCATTCTTTGATTTGTGTCACTTTTCTTGTCGGGGTGCGATATGTTGGATGGAAATTACTTTCTTTTTAATGCTTTATTGAACTATATCCATACGATAAAGAAGCGTATGAATCCATTTTAAAAGTGTATAATTTCAATTCATAAAACTAGAGTAACCGTTTCTTTCCTTAATTTTATACATTGTGGTTTTGTTTAATTATAGCTATCTGAATATTTACACGTTCTGCTTCATTTCCCAGTATTTCGTTGTGTGTGACTGTTTCGCCAAAACAGTATTTTCCAATAAGAAGAAAATGAAGAAACTTTAATTCTAGTGATGTAAAAGATTTCTTTTGAAGTTACTTACTGATGCAATCAATTTTAAAGAGAGTTGAAACAATTATGTCGTTTCTGATTTTCCTAATTATACTCGTTACTGTTAATGAAATATTTGTTGGGTTACTGAAAATAACTATTCAGTCAAAAGAAATAGGAATGGAAAATTTCATCTATGTGTCAGCCACTACTGTTTAAAACCTGGTATGTTTCTTACTAACAGCAGTATACGCATCGCGTGTCAGTGAACTCGATAAATCAGCGAAGCAAATCAGCGAAGACGCTCACCATGCATTGCTATTGAGTGGAGAAAGACCTGAATTTGATGGTGTTTGATGGTATTGAATTGGTAGTAAGGATAGTACTGAATTTGATTCTATGATTTGTTACTTAACACTTCAGCGGGTGCGCCAATTTTTGGAACACCAGCCGGCGCGCGTGGCACAAATTACAACATATCTTTCAACCTCGGTTATTCCGTTTGTAATAAACTTTTTTTTTTCAAATTGAAAATAATAATTCTGTGTTTTATGACAAGATATAAAATGTTTATAATACTGAAATATATTCATAATTAAAGGCCGAAGAATGCAGATACAATCACCTTATTTCAAAACTGTCCAGTTTATTGGATTTAAGGACAACTTGCGAATGGATTATGTCCAAAAACCTAAAAAATAATGAGATTGTCCTTCTTCGTGATATGCGGGATACCGTGTAATAGCTGCACATTTTATCGAGTACATCAACTCCTGCTTTTGTCGTATTGTAATCCAGTATAATCGTTAGTTTACCACGGGTAAATCACGACTACCAATGAATGGAAAGGAATACAAGGGTCATAAAATCAGACCTGCATTAAAAAAGGTGTAGCTATAAATATAAAATACTTGGAACATTCAAACCTTACATGCAAAAACAAACCATCCAAAATTACGAAACTGTTGCACTCTGTACTCAGGCGCGCTCGCTGAATGGTTAAGTTCAACCAGAAAACCGATTTTGCATTTTCCGCAATGGGTTTCTTCTATTTTAAGAAATCATTTCTTCTAAGCTCTGTCAAAGGTAATCTTACGTATACTTTTCTAATAATGAGCATATGAATGTTGTGAGAAGTAAGGTACGATTTATAATAACATTTTTTTCTGACATAAATCCTGCGAAAAACATTTTTAATATTAATGAATACTTACTCTTATCAGTAGTGATTACGCAATGCATTCATATGCAGTTAATACTAATACTGATCATGATATTCGGAAATTTTAAATGCCGAGTTCATCATCAGCTTACTATTCTACAATATGCAGTGAAAAAGTATTGTGAAATTTGCTATTACTTTTCCGTTTCTACACATTTCCCTCATCTTGATGATGATTAATTCATATACTCTTAAAAATGCTCAGATTCCTTTAGGCTTCAGCATTCAGGTGATTATTTTTACGCTGTTTAGAAATTTAGTGACAACGCCTAACCATTAAGGCTGCTGTGTACTAACCCTATTGGATTTGCTCACCTCAGTGTTGACCTATGGAGAAAATGTCTCCAATTTACAGTAAATAAATGCTGATAATTAGGGATACGTAAATTTGGTATTAAAAATATCGAAATTTCACATTAAAAAAATACAATACTTAAAATTTCGCATTTATTC
Source organism: Dolomedes plantarius (assembly GCA_907164885.2). Taxonomy (NCBI): domain Eukaryota; kingdom Metazoa; phylum Arthropoda; class Arachnida; order Araneae; family Dolomedidae; genus Dolomedes; species Dolomedes plantarius. The sequence goes on from OU015490.1 coordinate 75,810,547, forward strand.
GCAAAAAAGAAATAGAAATTCAAAATTTTCGTTTTTATTAAAAAAAAATTACAAGTTTACTTACTTGGATAGGTACGTATCAAAATTCCTGGTTAAAAGCTAACACTGTAATAGTCTCCACATTCTGTAGCTTAACCTTTCAGTGGGCTCGCCTATTTTTGGAACACCAGCAGTCGCGCGTGGCACAATGTGCAACGTCTCTTTCGACCTTGATTATTCCTTTTGTAAAAAACTTTTTTTTTCAAATTAAAAAAAATAATTTTGTGTTTTATGAAAAGATATAAAATTTTGATTATATTGAGATATATTTATAATTAAAGGCCAAAGAATGCAGATACAATCACCTTATTTCAAAACTGTCTGGTTTATTGGATCTGAGGACAACTTGCGGATGGATTCCAATTATGTCCAAAAACCAAAAAAAAAAATTAAATTGTCCATCTTCGTGATATGTGGAATACTGTGTAATAGCTGCACCTTGGATCGACTACATCAACTCCTGCTTTTGTCGTATTGTAACCCACTATAATCGCTGGTTTACCACGGTTAAATCATGACTAACAATGAATGGATAGGAATGCAAGGGTCAGAAATTCAGATCTGCATTAGAAAGGGTATAACTATAAATAGAAACTGCTTAGAACATTCAAACCTTAGGCCGTCTGCACACGGAGCAACTCAAAAGAAACTGATAACTGACTCAAATCACAAACCAGTCCGTGATGAGTCGCAACCTATGTAATTGAATGAAGCCACGCACACGGCGCAACTGGTTACAAACCCGTTGGACTTGTTGTGATTTGAGTCAGTTATCAGTTTCTTTTGAGTTGCTCCGTGTGCAGACGGGCTTACATGTAAAAACAAACCATTCAAAATTATCGAAATGTTGCACTTTATGCACAGGCGCGCCCGCTGAAGGGTTAAGTCTTTGTCTTCTGTCTTTAATTTCCATGTTGTACATACTAAAATATCTCTCAGCATCTACTCTGTTAACGGGACTATAACGGTTTTGCATAGCTGTCTCTGCAAAGTTAAGGATGCTGTGTACTAACCCCATTGGATTCGTTCACCTCAACGTTAACCTATGGAGAAAATTTGTCGACGGATTGCCGACATGGATTCAAAGATTTTTTTTAAAAATTCTACTCGGTCATATAGAAAGAAATTTTACATTTGGGTACATTTTTCGTTTTTTTAAAAAAATGCAATTAATATTCTAAAATTTAAATCATTCGGGGAAAAATCTGGTATAGTGTGTTTTAAAGCTCATAAATTCCTTCGGTGGAAGAAATTTATAAAATGAATCCCGTAGAACTTTGCAGAAAAGTTCAGGCTATCTGACAATACCAATTTTATTTGATTATTAGTATTTATGTACCTATAAATAGTTGACAAAAATATATTTAAAATAAAAAAAAATTTGGGGGCAGCGCTTAACCCCCTATAGAGAAAGAGAACCATTACAGTCCCTCAAAATGTCAATCCTAAGGGGGGTGGAATTCTCGAACTGTCAACTGGACTCCTCCTACCACAAGATTCTGCAAAAAGAGGAAAAGGAAAATACGATTTTTTTTTCTTAGTAAATAGCAGCCTTAAGGTAGCGGCATTTCGTTGCAATTAAAATCTGTATAACATCAACAGGATTCTATTGGTTGACTACTGTAATTAGCTGAAACACCGTTGACTTTGGCTCTCATGAGACGTTCTCAAATCTACTAAATTGTTCCACAAAACTTGATGGTTGATTTTTACAATTAGATTTTTAAGTTCGACTCCGGTACGGACAAAATGTCCGGGTGAAATTCGAAGCAAATTCGAAGCAGAGTGAGATTTCTCAGTTGAAGACCGCGGATGATCTTAGTTAAGCAATTAAGTTAATATATTATAACTATTAATACCTAATTTGACCTAAAAAGCCGTTTATCAGCGAGTTTTTGTCGATCAGTAGTAAAAAAATAATTTTCGCATTTATTCGCTGATATCGGCAAATTTCGCATTTATTCGCATCTATTTCGAAAATACGAAAATTACGTATCCCTACTGATAATCCAATAAAAATGGTATTTTCAGATAGGCCGAACATTTCTGCATCTTGCAACTTTTATAAATTTCGCACACTTAAGGAATTGGTGAACGTTTAAAACACACTATGCTAGATTTTTTTTTCCCCGAATAATTTAAATTTTAAAATATTATTTTTCCTTTAAAAAAAAGGAAAAATGCCCCATTTTGTAAAATTTCTTTCTCTATTACCGAGTACAGTTTTAAAAAAAAATCTTAAAATACAAGTCGTTAATCCTTAGAAACATTTTCTCCAAAGGTTAACATTGAAGTTAGCGAATCCAATAGAGTTAGTACACAGCAGTCTTAAGCTCCGAAGTCCGACTATATTCGAACAAATGTTACATGCAGAAATGCTTAGCCCATATGTATATATTCTGGCTGTGTATTACAGTGATACAGATACATGTGTATATCAAAAATATTCTCACAAAGCTTATGATGTAATGATATAATATTCTATGACATAATTTCAATAAATTTCTGTCTGTTTATTGTTTCCTTTCTTTCAAATGACACTTAATCATTAAATGGTGCGTAAAACTGCAAAGAGATCATACCTATTCATAATAATTACAAGATAAAAAGAAGTTTTTATAAACCACGTTTTTAAATTTTCTGTTGAATAGTATAAACTTGACAATTCTATGTATTAATAAATACTTTCTTAAAATTTTTTTGATGAATTATCCCATCAACTTGAAAGAAAATGATCAAATGCGTAATAAAGAGAGCAATTAAAAGAAATTTCCAAACAACAAAATTAACTGCAAATGAAATCAATTCTGCTTAAAGATGACTAAAAGTATTAAAAGAATGCATTGTCATCGTGTTCTGAGCTATTCTAAAAGTTTGAAATGTCTAGCTAGTCGGGAAGTTAGTTAAAAATCGATTGCAAGATTTGTACTGGACAAACACACAAACAAGAAAGCGAGTCAATAAAAGCATGGTAATAAAGAATTCAATTCTGCTTAAAGATGGCTAAACGTATTAAAAGAATGCATTGTCATCGTGTTCTGAGCTATTCTAAATGTTTGAAATGTCTAGCTAGACGGGAAGTTAGTTAAAAATCGATTGCAAGATTTGTACTGGACAAACACACAAATAAGAAAGCGAGTTAATAAAAACATGGTAATAAAGAATTCAATTCTGCTTAAAGATGGCTAAAAGTATTAAAAGAATGCATTGTCATCGTGTTCTGAGCTATTCTAAATGTTTGAAATGTCTAGCTAGTCGGGAAGTTAGTTAAAAATCGATTGCAAGATTTGTACTGGAAAAACACTCAAACCAGAAAGTGGGTAAATAAAAACATAGTAAAAATGCGCCATATCATTGTCTTTACGATTGGTTTTGTGTTTGTGATATACACTAGACTTGAGATATTACCAACTTGTTCTTACCTCAAAGAAATTTCGTGATATGAAAATTTTCTAAATGGGGACAGCTTTTAAAATAATCGAAAAATAATATCTGCAGAGACCTTCATTTGATAGATGTTAAAACATTTTACTCGTTCAGGGGTAAAGTGGAAATATTTTGGACTCGCTTTCTATTGAGTTACCTTATCTATCGTACTGTCTCTATTTCTAAATACTCTGCTTTACTCAAATGCTTATGGTAAGATACAGCTCTATCGTAAACATATGTTCTTTATATAGTGTTTAAAAAATCTTATAATTCTTTGGCTTGTAAAACTTTCTTTCTAGTTTCTTTCTTCGTTAGGTCATGTGCATTGATATCCTTCAAAATAGTTTTCTTATCACGTCCAGTTAAACAAACCCGTTTTTCTTTCAATGCAACATTGTTTGGAAGACAAGGCCTCTACATTAATAAAATAATTTTTTTTTACTTTACAAATGCCGGTCATTTGGTCACTAGGCCATTAGACCATGGGGGCTCAAATATTCCAAAACAAAGGACTTCAAATTTAAAATTGCAGGTCACGTGTTAAGATGTAATCCAGTCATAGGTTGACCTGAACTATTCCCAGTTGCTTTCGTCCCGCAAGTAGTTTTGAAAAGCGAGTTCAACTCTTCATTCTGTCCACTTTCCCAACAACTTCCAAGTGTACTTGCCTGAGTTAGACGTTTCATAAATAAACTTTTGAAAAGAAATGTGCTCCCTGGTTCTGATTTCTAGATAGCCGAAAGAAAAGAGTTGAATGAGCTCCTAAAAAATATAATTAAATTTTATAATTTACTGATAAGAAGCGATTGCTAAAGGGCATATATGAATATACAGGTGGTTATTAAAATAATGGAAACACTAAAAAAATCATGAAAATCTTTATTAATGCGGTGCAGGATCACATTTTTCATGTAGTACCACCTGATTCACCTTGGAACTGGATTACACAAGTCATGAAAAGTGGTTAAGAATATATTATACCATTATTCGGGGAAAAATCATGACAGTTCCTGTAAAGATGCTGTGGTGGATATCGATACCTGGCTCTATTCGCTTATACAGATCATGGTGGTTGGATGATATATAGTCAGCCGAATTGTACAGGGCAAGATAAGATATTTGACTTCTTTTTCCTGTTGTTCAAGCCAATACTTGATACATTTAGCTGTATGTATAGGGAGATTATCATCCTGGAGAACACCATCCCCTGCAAGAAACAATGTTTGCACCATAGGATGGACTAGTGAGCTAAAATTTCGACATAGTCGTTCCCATTCAATCTCCTTTTTAGGGTTACAATAGGGCCTGAAGAAAACCATGAGATGCCATCCCAAATCCTGATAGATCTACCTCCATGACTGACAGTTGAGATGAGACAGCCATAATCTTACGCTTGTGTAGGTGTTCTTCAGACATACGCAAATCCTGTTACGAAGAACAATGTGAACAATGATTCGTCGGACCAAATGCCGTTTTTCGACATATTACTTGACCAGAATTTGTGATCGTGGCATCATTGTGGACGATATTTTGTATTGGCATCTATTACAAGTGGCTTGGGAATAGCTACTCTTCCGTAAATGCTTTGTTTGTGAAGTTTCCTTCTACCTCTAATGGTTGACAACGGAACATGCAGATGCAGATTGAACTCTTCGGTCATTTTGGTTGCAGTTGTTTTCTTTCTTCATGTCACAATCTGCTTCAATACCTCGTCGGTCTCTTTCACTCAGCTCTCCCTTTCGTCCACTATTCTGCTTGGCAAAGGACGTTTTTCCGTGCACTCTGTATGCTACCATGACTTTCGATACCATAGCTCGAAAAACACCCATTAGCCTGGGGGTTTCAGTAACAGATACTCCAAATTAAACGCGCTCCAACAATTTGCCCTTTTCGCAAGGTCTGCAAGATTTGACACTTTACGCTGTTCTCCCAAAAGCACGATGCCCTTAGCTTCATTACTGCTACTTGACAGTAGAATAATACATACACTATATTATATAAAAAAATACCGGTGGCCAGACTTATTTTTAAGGAATACGAAGCACATTCATAAACACCACTAATATTCATAGGTGTTTCCATTATTTTGATAACCACCTGTATTTCTAAGTACAATGCGTATCATAAATAAGTTTTCATTCAAGAAAATGAATTCAATTTTTATTTTAACAAAAGTAGGCTTTACTCTTCGTTTGCTTCCGTTTCATTCCTGTTATCTTTTCTAATCCCCTAAAAAATTAACAAAGAAAAAATTGCATGTGGGTGTTTATCATTACTTACGTCATTTCATGTCAATTTTCTCGTCATAAAGCTACACTCACATGTATTAGAGCGATACGTGTGAATAAATTCTCATATATTTTGAGTTCAAAAGCTTGAATTTTCCGTTCATGTTTTCTATGAAACACTATTAAAGTAAGCAATTGAAAATTGAATGCAAGCGAGTTTTGAGGCAGATTTTCAGTAAGATAAGGTTTCATAAAGCAGAAGTTCCCATTATAAATCTCAGCTTTCAAAGTTGAAAGTTACATGTCAGTTATAATATATTCTAAAATTTTCTTTTAAATCCTGATGTCAGTTTAAAGTAAAAATATACATATCAAGCTTGCAGGTAGACTCATTCAAAGGTATGTCGAGAATTAACTATGTATTAATAGTTATTATAACAATAAAATAATCGCAACTAAGTGGGAAGTTCTTTATCTGTTTGGTTTGTCGAATTGTGTAAATTATAACTATACTGTTATTATTTTTACTACTACTACTACTACTACTTCTATAAATAATTAACTTCAGTCAAACAATTTTAGCACCTTTTGCCACCCACAAAATATAAAACTCAGTACTCAGTTTTCGAATCAAAACTCATAACAGTGAAAAAGCAAGAAAAAGTATATGTAGAAAATGCGCGGGACAAAAAGGCAGCTGATAAAACATTTCCGCTGAAAATGTCGCAACGGAATCTGGGCAGACTGGTAGAATGTTTTGGTGCGGGGGAACTTCAGGCAGTTAAAACTTACGGTAGGTTCCATCTTTATTCCATATATGTATTCGCTAAAAATATTGGAAACGATTACATTACTAGTAAATTTATGATCATTTCAAATGAAAATCCCCTTATTTTAAATAAAAAGTACTTTTCTAAATAAAGAAGTTGTGCCTATCATTAGTTTAGCACAATACAGTTTTAGAATGATTTATAAAAATTTTTTAGAGATTATCTCCAGTAATGTATGTATATATATATATATATATATATATATATATATATATATATATATATATATATATATATATATATATATATATATATATACACAGTGGGTTCTCGATCTATCATTTCTTAAGGGACCAACAGAAGTGAACGATAGATGCGGGAACATAACAAAGAACAAGTATCGTCGGGACTGGATCACATAAACGACATATACGGGAAAACGATGATTCGGGGAACGATCGATCGAGATTCCACTGTATATCCATCTATCTATCTATATGTATATATATATATATATGTGTGTGTGTGTGCGCGTAATGGTGTCTTGTCTAATTGCTTAAAGGTATTTACTCGTCATTTTCGCCTTGAGATTATATATATATATATATACACATACATTCACACACACACACAGTGGGATCTCGATCTATCGTTTCTCAAGGGAACAACAGAATTGAACGATTAATGCGGAAAAACGATGATTTGGGGGACGATCGATCGAGATTCCACTGTATCTCTCTCTCTCTCTATATATATATATATATATATATATATATATATATATATATATTTTTTTTTATTTTTATTATTATTTTTTTTTTTATTATTATTGTTATTAGGGAAGCGTGAAGGAGTGCAGTTAAAAACCTGTCTTAAACGTTTGCCGTGCAGGGGGCTGGAGTAAACATGACTGGCGTCAAGCTTGGCGCGAAAAAATTCGCTAGTCGTAGAAGGAAATAGTCCACAACACATATACACAGCGCGCGCATCTATATACATATGAGGAATCTTAGCCTGTGTGTGTGTGTGAAGCCATACTATATCTGAAACCAACTACGTGTTCTACTAAAATACTGCATTGCGTCACTTTATTTCACTATAAGGTAAAATTTCGATTTTTAAACTTTTATAATCACACGCTTTTGGTTGTGTTAAAGTTGTTTTGCTGTTTAGTAAAAGTTTTAGAATACTTCACACGCATAAAATCTTTTACTTCCATTTAAGACTACTGTGTACTGAACCTATTGGATTTGCTCACCTCAATGTTAACTAATTTGTCCAGGGATTGCCGACTTGGATTTAATTTTTTTTAAATTGTACTCCGTAATAAAGAAAAAAAAATTTCGTTTAAAAAAATTCAAATAATATTTTAAAATTAAATTATTCGGGAAGAGAATCTGGTATAATGTGTTTCAAATGCTCCTAAATTCCTTTGGTGGACGAAATTTATATTATGAAACCCGTTGCAAGGTGCAGAAAAGTTCAGGCTATCTAAAAATACTATTTTTATTTGATTATCAGCATTTATGTAGCTGTAAACAGTAGACACATTTTCTCCATAGGTAAACATTGAGATAATCGAATCCAATAGGGTTTTACAAGCAGCCTTAATGCTATATAGAAAGTAAATTCTAATTTATTATTTTTTGCAGCTTCAGTCTTCCTCTTTTTTGATTAACAGTTTTCATGAAAGTATGTCTTCATTTGCTATTTATATTTGTATGTACATACATTTACGTATTCAAGCACTCACTGACACAAGCACACACACAAGGTATATAACGATGCTGGTCTTTTAATATTTCCTCCAAAGTTTTACTAAACAATAGAGGAAAGAAGATCCTCATAACTTTGATAAATCCTACGTAAAAACATAGAAAAATCTTAAAATAGATAGAATCATTTTGAAAAAGAGATTTGATATTTTAACCCTTCAGCGGGCGCGCCCGTGTACAGAGTGCAACATGTTCGTAATTTTGCATGGTTTGTTTTGACAGGTACGGTTTGAATGTTCTAAGTAGTTTCTATTTGTAGCTACACCCTTCCTAATGCAGGTCTGATTTTCTGACCCTTGCATTCCTTTCCATTCATTGTCAGTCGTGATTTATCCGTGTTAAACCAGCGATTATACTGGATTACAATCCGACAAAAGCAGGAGTTGATATATTCGATCGAATGTGCAACTATTACACGGTATCTTGCATATCACGAAGACGGAAAATCTCGTTATTTTTTAGGTTTTTGGACAAAATAGGAATCCATTCGCAAGTTGTCCTTAGATCCAATAAACCGAACAGTTTTGAAACAAGACGATTATATCTGCATTCTTTGACCTTTAATTATAAATATCTCAATATTATGAACATTTTATATCTTTTCATTAAACGCAGAATGATTGTTTTCAATTTGAAAAAAAAAGTTCATTACAAAAGGAAAAATATAGGTTGAAAGAAACGTTGCACTTTGTGCCACGCGCGCCTGCTGATGTTATAGTTTGTTCCGAAAATCGGCGCCTCCGCTGAAGGATTAAAGTAATTTGCCTCAACACTGTAAAACAATCATTAAAATCGCTGAAAGAATCAAAGTTGTTGTAGAGTTTTTAATGGAAAATGGGGAAAAATTATAATGGGTCAGAAAACAATCTGATATTGGTATCGGCGTGAAGAAAAAAATTACTTTCCTGTTGCGAGCCATCCATGCTAAATATCTCGTGTTTATGTCATTTTTAGAAGGCAAACAGAAATTCCACTACATCTGCAAATGAAATTAATATCTTAATGCATCAAGTTATTTTGAAGTTTGATGATATTCTAAAAAACTAGGTAATATTCATCAAATCTTTAAAAATTAAAGTCATATCTGCTTTCAATGTTTTGCAAATAAACAATTATTATTTAAACTGTAAATTCAAGTTGATTCACAGACAAATAGTTCTTGTTATATATCGGTTTCATAAAACCGCTGCATCTTAAAAGCATTTTTAACATCAACAAATCAGTGTTAGAATTCAAAACATTTATGCAGCCTGACAACACGCAAAGCATTGTTCTAAGGAATATTGATATGCTTATCATTATTGGAATGATATGTTATTAATTCAAGCATTTATTGGTTGATATTAATTCAAACATGTATAGATAGAAATTAATTCAAGCGAATACTCAGATGTTAGTTTGTTTTAATGTAAAAGTACCTGACACTGTTTTTAATGCACAGTTCAACATTACACTTGATGCATGTGATGGATGTTCTTCGTTCTCGTCGTTTTGACGGGCAAAATACGCATCTTCTTCGGATCGCCAGTGATCTTGGGAAAGCATTTCTAAGCAGCACTGTTTAATAGATGAGGAAGTTATTTTATTTATCTATTTATTTATTTATTTTTTTTTTTTAGTCGCAGATAAAAGTTCCTGAATAGGACTCATTCTAAACATTTTGTGCGATGTAGCTGGAGTTTCGGCTTGTTTTTCTCTTCGGATGGCCAGTGATCAAGGAAAAACACTTCGAAGTAGCACTGATAGAAAATTAAGTAAAATGTAAATAGGTTAAAGTTAACTAAACAAAGAATTAGTAACAATAACAACATTTTATTTCCCAACAAAGTTGGGCCAGGGTTTACGTTCAAGATTCAAGAGTAAAAATCTTCCGAGTCATCATGCTCGGCCAAAACAACAAAAAGTAACAAACCGCGACAGACACCCCCAGGGCATTGACCCGTACAGCGCTATCTGGCGGTGAAAACATATATATTCCCAACAAACTGGGCCGGGCTGAACAGCAATGTTCAGAACAATACTTATTACATCATTTCAAAATAATTTTAGGTTCAAGAGTTCACATTTCAATTACAATTTCTCAACATTTGAGTTGAGACCAAAACATTCAAATCTTCCAATTAATGTTCATGTTTCCAAAAAATCACCATAAAAAAATTCATATTAAATTCAGAAAATCAAGTTTCCAATTAATGTTCATGCTTCCAAAATTATACAATCAAATATACATATTAAATTCAGAAATTCAAGTTTACCATATACTTCAAAAATATAAAAGTTTAAAATTCAATTGTGAATGAAGTATTTTTTAACACGTTAATAAGTTAATAATATCCAAAGACTAACAATCTATAAAAAATGCAACAAAACCTATACAAGAATTAACAATATACAATCAGTAAGGAACTTACTATTCTCACTTCATTGGAGATCCTTAAACACACTTACCTAAATACTATATTTTTACACATAACTACACGTTCACAACTGGAATCATTCTTAAAATTTCGCTACAAATAAACATACAATAAATATTATATACATTTTATATACATGAGACATTTGAACTACAGTTGTAGGAAAATGATTACATTTAACACTCTAAATTTACAAGTAGTTGAACTGGTCGTTTAATTGTTCCTCTTTCAGTTTTAATTTCACAACTACGAATACGACCATCTCTACCTGGAAAGGTTTTTACAATCCTTCCCAATCTCCACATATTTCGTGGTAAATGTTCATCATGAATGATCACAATGTCATTTTCTTTCAAATCACCTTTAGACTGCTGATTTTTATTACAGTTTGCAGATTTCAAGTTCAATAAATAGTCTTTAGTCCACTTGCGCCAAAACTGATTTAGCAGTCTTTCGCGACACAAATATGCTTTTAGCAAAGTTTCTTTACGGATTTGACCCACAATGTTATTGAATTTAACTGGAGATAAATTGGACACTTTATTACCTATTAGGAAATGAACGGGTGAAAGTGGTTGTGGATCATTGAGACTATCAGGGACATATGTCAGTGGTCTTCTATTGACCACCGCTTCAATTTCAGTTAGCAAGGTGTGAAGTTCGTCCACACCTAAGGATGTTCGTCCAAGGGTTTTTTCGTAGTGGCACTTTCACGGAACGAACTAGTCGCTCATAGAAACCGCCCCACCACGCCGCTTTCTCGGCAATATATCTCCACTGGATACCCGAGGAAGCATAATACGTTTTAACGTCTGGATGACTTATTACCTTCCACACCTTTTTAAGTTCTGCATCTGCAGCCTTGAAGGTAAGAGCGTTGTCCGAATACACAACTGAACAGATTCCTCTTCTCGAGACGAACCTGCGAAAAGCTAAGAGAAATGAGTTAGTTGTTAAATCTCTCGTTAGTTCTAAGTGTACAGCTCTTGTAACTGCACACGTGCACAACAAAATGTAGAACTTGGTATGCTCATTTTTCACATAAAGTGGGCCAGCAAAGTCTAACCCAACGACATCAAACGGTTGTGACTGTTCGATTCTTGCAGCCGGTAGTGGACCCACAACTTGATTTACAGGTCGAGCATTCATGCGTCTGCACATAACACATTTTTTTAGTATGTTTTTTACATACTGTCTACCTTTTATCATCCAGTATCGTTCTCTTATGTAAATGAGAGTACTTGATACTCCGGAATGATACACCTTTTCATGTGCATCAAGAACAATAAGTTCAGATAATTTATTTTTAGGAGGCATGATTATCGGGTGCTTTTCATAGTAGCTCAATGAGGATTTTTGGAGTCTGCCTCCCACTAATAAGACGTTATCTTCATTTAAGAAGGGATTGAGCTCGAAAATGTTAGATTTTTTAGTAACTGGTTGTCCCAATTTTAGATTATGAATTTCCTCTGCAAAATGTTCAGCTTGCGTTTCTCTAATTAATCGAATTTCCCCAGAGAATATTTCTTCAGCTGTCAAGGTGCCATTTCTTTTCGGTAAATGTTTTCTTGCATTATGAATAAATCGCATTGTCCATGCGATAATTCTAACAGCTCGACTTAATTTGCTGTAATTTTCAAGATCTAAAAGGGTTTTGTGATCGTCGACACTAGCTTGCAAAATTGTAATGTCTTTTACCTCCTTTTTACTCTCTAACATGGATGTAACAAACGTCGTGGTGAAATCTTTAGGACACTTAAAGTATCCTACAGCTTTATACGCTTTTATTGAGGCGTCACAAAAAATGTGTAGTTCCAAATTATTGAATTTTCTGAGTTTACCAGGAAAATATTCTCGTGTTAATTTCAGTTTCTTCACATTCTCTATTTCGTGATACCACTCAGACCACCATTGCTTGCACTCTTTCGGAATTTCATTATCAAAATCTATTCCTAATCGCCAAAGATTTTGAATTAATAATTTTGCACGTATTACAAAAGGCGAAATAAAACCTACAGGATCAAAGATTGTAGCAGTCACCTTTAATATGTTTCTTTTCGTAATATTCTCACAATTATTTAATGTTTCACACAAAGTTTCAAAGTTTAAGAAAATTTGGTCTTTACGAGTACACCAGTGAAGCCCTAGCACCTTTAATAAATTCTCTGAATCTTCTCCGTTTATTATCCCAATACTTATCCACCGACTCTTTAAAGTCTCTGAATTAGAACTAAATTTACGTAAATTCATCCCTGCATCCCTAAATACTTTACATGCTTCAGAACTAAGCTTAAAGGTTTGCTCAAGAGTATCACCCCCATAAAAAAAGATCATCTACATACACCGAAGTATTTAGCATCTCATAAACATCGGGTTTCTCTGGGACTATCTTAGATATATGATACTTAATAGTACTAGCCAGAATGAAGGGACTGCATGAAACGCCAAATGGTACTCTAGTCATCCTATATGGTTTCAAATTAAAATCTTTATCAAAATACAAAAATCTCAAAGCATCTCTGTCAACATCTGCTATTCCAATTTGATGGAATGCTTTCTCAATATCTGCGGAAAAGGCATATTTAAATTGTCTGAAACGCAGTATCATATCTAACACTGAAGGATTTAAATTCGGCCCAGGAACTAAACAATCATTAAGGGATGCGACATTGTTTTGTTTTGAAGAGGCATCATAAACTATTCTTACTTTAGTTGTCGTAGAATTTTTTCTTACAACTGGGGAATGTGGCATGTAATAAACTTTGTCACTGCTACTTTCAAAACTACATTCTTCAATAATTTGGTTATCTAACTGATCGCGTATTATTTCATTATAATGTTTACGAAGCCAAAAATTTTTCCTTAATTTATTTCCTAAAGACATTAAACGACTTTTTGCGTTTTCAAAATTATTACTTAAGGCTTCATGATTTTGTTTCCATAACAAGCGAGAAACATATCGCCCATTATCAAACTGCAATTCCCTCTGAAATTGCTGAATAACCGATTCATCGGAAACCTCCTGTTTGTTTTCTGTCAACCCCAGTGTGTCCAGAGACCAGAACCGCTTTACGATGTCATTAATCTCAACATTCTTCGACGCGTCGGCAAAATACTGTACACCGATATTCATCACAGCTGCGTTCTCCAGGAGCTTGTCGTAGCCTCCACCCTGAATAGTCCACCCAAACAAGGTGTCAGTTGCGAACAAATTATTGCCTAGTTTCTCCTTCCCCCCAGCCAGGACATTCCAGTAGTAATCCGCCCCCACCAGAATTCTTATCTCCGATGCTTCTCCGCTATCGGCTAGCTGCAGCCCCTTTGATTCTAAGATTTCACGAATGCTTTTAGTTGGTACTTTTACAAAGGCTCCTGTTATAGTATCTCTTACAAGGGCTTCAATTATTATGGATTTTTGGGGGAACTTAACATTTTTAAGATCTATTTGAACTACTTCAAAATCCCGTTCACGACCTTCACTAAACCCAAATGAATAAACATACAGTTTTTCTTTTCTCAAACATCTTAAATTTAATTGTTTAGCTAGATCTGCTCTAATAAATGATTTCTGGGATCCTCCATCCATTAAAATCCTAACGGTACTATTTTTGTTTGTGTCAACATTTTCTGCTAAAACTGAACAAGTCTGTAAATATACCCCTTTACAAGTATTTTCGGAATTTAAAGACAAAGATGCAATAACAGACTCTTTGTCCTCCGTTGGTATATCAAGATTAACTTTCCTACAGAATAATTTGTTATGACTTGAACTATTACAATTTTGGCAGGGAGAAATTTTGCTTCTACAATTTGGAGACATGTGTGTTTTTCCAAAACATTTATAACACCTACCCTGAATTTTCAAAAGTGCTCTTTTATCCTCGTCGGATTTTTCGCAATCTACAACACTATGGGAATTTACTTTCCAGAAAAAACAGTATGGTTTAATTACTGTAGTAAAGGCAGACGCAGTTGGGATATTTTTACCCTTCAAATAACTATTTTTGTTTAAGAATCCCGTTTTGTTTTTCTGATGGAAATCGAAATTATCTTTCGTATTACAGTCTTTACTAAATAGATACGACGCTTCCCTGCATTCAACTTCTTTTCGTACGAAATCTATTAACTCTGAAATATCAAAATCTGAATTAGACTTTCGTTTTCTGTTATACTCTAAACTTAACTCCTCTGGTAATTTTTGCAGTATTATTGGGCATAACAAGTTACCGTAAGAGCCCGACGTCACATTTAAAGACTGTAGACGCCTAATCTGAATTTCGCAATTATCATAAAACGTTCTGAGGGCTTTTACATTACGAACATTTTTTACAGGATCTACCGATAAGTTTTTTATATGTGAGCTGATTACCATGTCATTCCTGCCAAAACGCTGCTTTAGCAATTCAATAGATGAATCATAATTTTCATTTGACAAGGAGAACCCAGAAACAGCCGCCAAAGCCGGACCTCCCAAATACATTTTTAAATAACTAAATTTTTCAATTTTAGTTATGTCATCATTATTATGTATAGTTATTAAGTACTGGTTCCAAAAATCTAACCAATTGCTAGGATCCCGAAAGAATTTTCCTATAGTTAATTTAGGAAGTTGGATGCTTTGTTTAAATGTATTTCCGGAAGTTGAAGCAACCGAGGTCTGAGAGTTCTCAACGATTTTACTTTTGTTTTCATTATTGAGCTTCTTTTTTGCTCTAAATGACCAGATCGTAATTTTCTCTTCGTACTCTTGTACACAAATTAGTTCTTCTTCAAATTCCTTTTCAGTAACATTTAAATTCAACTCTATTGCTTTATCTAATTCTTTTAAATTTTCTGATTTTGTTGATAACAAATTTAAATTTTCTTCTAAAACTTCACAATCACAGTCCTCACTTTCGATTTCTGATTGTAGTTTAAAATTTTGGACACAGCGGTCCTTATTATTTTTCTTTTTGATTTTAGCTTTGATATATCTTCTTCCATAGTTAAAAAATATAATGTCCTACCTTATTCAGACGTCTTCAAGATCCATGTATGGTTTTCAATAATCCATTTTCAATTGGCACAATTTTAATACTTAGATCGTGCCCCACGTTGGGCGCCATGAATAAAAAATTAAGTAAAGTGTAAATAGGTTAAAGTTAACTAAACAAAGAATTAGTAACAATAACAACATTTTATTTCCCAACAAAGTTGGGCCAGGGTTTACGTTCAAGATTCAAGAGTAAAAATCTTCCGAGTCATCATGCTCGGCCAAAACAACAAAAAGTAACAAACCGCGACAGACACCCCCAGGGCATTGACCCGTACAGCGCTATCTGGCGGTGAAAACATATATATTCCCAACAAGCACTGTTTGGCAGATAGAGAAGTTAATTTTGCTGAGTCGTGATAAAACCTCCCGAATAAGACTCATTCTAAACATTTAGTGCAATGTAGTTGGATTCTCCAGTTTATATAAATAAAATGCATTAAAGACTGATAAATCCAAAAGATGAAAAAAATGACTTTTTGTCCACTTTAGCGTTTGTCAGTATAACTATTAGCTCCGCGGTCACTTTGGTAAACGTACCACATATTTTTATTATTAATCTTGAATAATTTCAAGTTTTTCGGGAATATTTTCTCCACTGGTTTCTGTAGATGACTAAAAAATTCATACATATGGTACATGCGTATTTTCTAACATGGACATATACACTGAAGTGCCACTGAATTAGGGATACCTACCTAGTAACGAGTTGGGCCTCCTCTGGCCTTGATAACGGCTGGCACACGGCGAGGCATAGATTCAACAAGTTTCTGGAAACTTTCCACGGGAATGGCTTGCCAAATATTGGCTAAAGCTGTCCATAATTCAGTAAGGTTCCTTGGTGCTGTGTGATGGCCTTTCACGCATTGTTCCAAAACATCCCAAAGATGCTCAATAGGATTTAAGTCTGGGCTTCTAGGTGGCCAATTCATGACAGAGAAGTCAGAGGAATGCTCATCCAACCAGCCAGTAGCCAACCGTGACTTGGGAGAGGTACAGTTGTCTTGCTGGAAAACTCCATTACCGTGCGGATAACAGAACAGCATAAACGGATGGAGATGATCACCCAGCAAGTCTACGTACCGAATTGCATTGAATGAGGTTGGTACACGCACCAAAGATCCCAAACTGTGCCACGAAAAAACACCCCAGACCATGATTGAGCCACCATGCCCTTGTACAGTTCCAGCCAGGCATGCAGGATCCATGGCTTCATGAGCCTTACGCCATATTCTCAGCCTCCCGTCGGCGTTAAGTAGTCGGAATCGAGACTCATCACTCAATGCTACTCGTTTCCAGTCCTCTACACTCCAGTCTCTGTGCTCTCTTGCCCAGGCAAGACGTGCATCCCGATGGCGAGTATAGAGCAATGGTACTCTCGTAGGTCGACGGCTCCCGAAACCTATAGGGTGAAGCGAGCGTTGCACAGTCCGTTTACTGACTGTACGACTGGCACCGTCATTAAACTGAGTGGTAATTTGAGCTAATGTTTGGCTTCGCTGGCTACGTACAATACGCCTGAGCAGTCTCTCACCACGCACTGTCAAGGCTAATTGTCCTTTGCAGTTTGCCCGACCGCTAGTTTTTTTTTCCCACCATCCATGTATTCTTGGTATACTCTTGACACTGTCGACCTTGAAAATCCTAGCTGTCTGACGAATTCGGAAATTGAATGGCCCATGCGTCGTGCACCTACGATTTGTCCGCGATCGAAGGCGTCTAAATCAGGCAGTTTACCCATACTGGCAATTCCAACAACTAATTCAGAACAACCACAGTACGCGCTATATATGCAGTTACAACAGTGCCCTCACTTGCGCATACATGATGCGCAGCGCTACACAATTTGCATAGGCTTTGCTATCCCTAATTCAGTGGCACTTCAGTGTATCTTATTTGTCCAATGGAATGCTATCATTCCTTTAGAAAATTGAAAACATGTTTTTTTTAACGCTTTTTACAGGTATTATACACAATTTTTCCTGTTTGGTTGTATTGATCCACAGCTGTTTATTTTCACCTTTCCTAAAAATTTTCTTAAATTAGGAGAGGTAAAATAATTGTCTATAAAATTTATCCTTTTCCTGCAATGCATTCTTCATAACAAGAGTGTGGTTGAATAGGTTTTTGTTTATCATCATCTTTACCCACGTACATATCCATGTTGTAAGTGTATCTGGTTTTACCTGAAATTATGAACTATTTCATTCCCATCTTTTATGCTTTTTTGGTATATATTTCCAAAATAAAACTTTCCCTTTAGATTTCCCAATAACATCCTTAATGGCCACCTTTTCTATTGGGTGGTATGCGTCCTTGTCAGAATTGTCTAATATATTAAATATTGTTCTAATTTTCCAAAGTCGATCGTAAGTTGGGTCGTTTTTGTCTCGAGGCGAACTGATGTCCGCAAATTGTAAACATTTAAATTTCGTCATATCTCTATCACGTGGCATTGTTTTCCTAAGAGCAGATGTTTCAATAATTTCGTCTTTTGATCAATATTCTATGACGTTGTCCTTTTCAATATGCCCCATCAATAATGTAGCTGCGAGGAATCTCTTCATTTCCACCTCGTTGGTAGTTCAGTAATTTTCATACAGTCCGGTTTGTCGACTGGCGCTGCGAGCGTTATTCATGTTTTCATCCTGTAACCTTACTGACGGGAGTGTGTGTTTACGTTCTGTATTGCTATGTTCGGTAATGTTCGGCATCGGTTACTGAGATGAATTACATTATAATAAAATAATGAGTAAGTAAGTTGTTTTCTTCA
The DNA here is from genome assembly GCA_907164885.2 of Dolomedes plantarius. NCBI lineage: Eukaryota > Metazoa > Arthropoda > Arachnida > Araneae > Dolomedidae > Dolomedes > Dolomedes plantarius. Next base: position 75,829,010 of record OU015490.1, read on the forward strand.
ATCCCTAAATAAGTCTATGAAATAGTCTATGAAACATTCAGTGAACCATTCAAGTAACACACATTATTTTTGGCTGTTCGAGCCGGTAGCCTGAATCTTTCCATTGTAACGTAACATGAAGTATTCAGAAATTAAGTTAAAAACAACCAATAAGAAAGAGTAATTTATTCTGAAGTTATATTTTTGCTGGTAATTAACTGCAGTGTCTGTCATTCTTGATTTGTGCTGTTACTAAACATAAAACGCTAAAGCTTCTTTTCGTCAATTCTAACGTTGGTTCCTTTCTGCATGTCGAACGATTGATTCAACGGCAATTCGTATTTTCCCTTTGTTATTGAGTGGGGCGTTCGGGAGCGTAATTCTTTCGTTTTCCCTTCGCGTTGGTTACCTTGCGCGTGTCAAACGACTGAGTCCCCTGCGTTTGGCTTTGTTTTTTCTTTCAAATGGGGTGTTCGGAAGTGGAATTTTTCGTCTTGTATATTGGGTTGTAGGACAGCGTTCAAAACATTACTTAACCAAAAAAAAGAGTGTTAAACCAAGTATTACGCGCCTTAAAACAAAGGCCGAAGGTGACATTCAAAAGTTAAATTTGGCTGAATTAGAGGTTAGGAAACATCGTTTTCTCGAATCAACAAATGAAACAAAAGATATTTTTCAGTTCAATAATAAATAACTGTAATGATGAAGAAATTGACGATTATTGTGTGGAAAAGGATGACTTTTTGGACGTTTTAGAACAGATGCTGACTCTTATTGGTACAAATATTCATAAGTCATGGAGCGGAGCAACAACCTAAAAGTTCAAATGTCAAAAGTTCTGAGTCAGCAGATGTAAAACTTCCTACGTTATCCCTACCAACATTTTAGGGAACAATCGAAGAGTGGTTAACTTTTCAGATTTATTTCCAGCAGTCGTTTCGGACAATCCAAACTTGACAGGAGCACAAAAATTGCAGTACTTGAAGGGTGTTTTGAGGAGAGATGCACAAAAGGTTGTACATTCACTGCCGATATCTAATAGTAATTTTCAAGTTGCCTGGGACCTTCTAACCGAAAGGTATTTTAACAAGCGGGAAATACTTTCCTCCCTAATGAAAAAATTCATTAATATGACGCCAATTAATAACGAATCATGCACCCAAATGTTAAATTTAATAGATTCAACGAAGGAATTTTTGAGAACTTTAGAATCGTTAGAATTCCAAGTTGATCAAACTGCAAATACCTTATTTTTTCCATATACTTATTTTTTCCATACTATTCAAACTAGATTATAATATTAGGACTCGGTTCGAAAGAACACTTACTGTTGATTCAATACCTACATCAGATGAGTTGCTTCAATTTCTTTCAACTCATGCCAGATCAATCGTGACAGGGAATTGATGTGCAAAGATAAATTTCCAAAAAAGGGTAACTTTAGTTGCATCGAACATACAGCCACAGTGCCCGCTCTGTCACAAAGAACATACCCTAAGGAAATGTGAAACATTTTCAAAAATGCTAGGTCAAAAGCGTTGGGAATTTCTTAAATTAAATAATGTTTGTTTCAACTGTTTAACTCAATTTCACGGCGTTAAGGCTTGTAGACGTAAATTCAGATGCCACACGTGCAAAAAACCTCATCACACTTTGCTTCATATTGAAATTGTTAGTGGAAGAGGCAGACTTCGGGAAAGATGTCAAATTCAAGTGGGCTCTCTATAAATACTCCAATGTTTTTGCCTACTTCTATTTCCGGTGCGAGTTGTTCCAATGAAACTTCCGAAAATTCACGAATGGTAGATATTACATCTTGCATTTCAAATGTTGGCCCTAGTGTTCAAATTTTGCTCTGCACAGCCGTCATTCGTGTGAGAGATCTATGGGAGTAATTATCAATCATGCAGATGTTTACTAGATAGTGGTAGTCAAGCTTCACTGGATTACAAGTGAGTGTATCGAAAGGATAGGTCTAACCAAACAAAAAGTTAATGTTCGTATTTCTTGTTTAGGCTCAGCAGACACTCGAACAAATGGAATATCTCAAATTCAGGTCATTCCACATTTTCCATCTCAGAGTTCCTTTAGCGCTAACGTGTATGTGGTGAGCAAAATCGTGGGCATGCTTCCACACCAAGATTTGGATTCTTCATATTCTGAAATCTTTGGGGATCTCACTTTAACTGACCCAACGTTTCACAAAAGTAGTCAAGTTGATATTCTTCTTGGAATCGATTTCACACTACCATTGTTAAAGGGGGAGGATAAACCTTTTGCAATTCAATCAGAACTTGGTTGGGTGATAGGTTGTAGAGCTTCTTCGTTCAGTCAAACTCTTCACGTAAATAACATTCAATTAGTGTCAGATGATCTAATTCATAAATTTTGGGAGTTGGATTCTGTTCCTCGAGCAAATCCTCTAACTTCCTTGGAAAGATCTTGCGAAGAGCATTTTTAAGAGACACATTCGAGAAATGAGGATGGCAGATACAGTTAGGTTGCCATTTAAATTATCTCCTACGCAGTTAGATCAGTCTACACAAACAGCCGTTCGTATATTGATTAGTATAGAATCTCATCTCAGTTCCGAACTGGAAAATACAACCAATACAGACAATTTATGAAGGAATACTTACAGCTAAATCACATGGAAGCTGTTCCAGAAACCGAGTATGATAAGCCTAATTCTTATTGCTTGCCACATCATGCTGTACTAAGAGACTCTAGCAGCACTACTAATTGAGAGTAGTGTTTAACGGATCCAGCAAGACTCAGGACATTCAATAAATGACTTCAGGACATTCAATAAATGACTTTCTCATGATTGATTCTCGGCTACAGCCAGAACTTTATCCAATCGTATTTAAATTTAGAACGTTTCAAGTCGCTGTCTATGCGGATGTCGAGAAAATGTTCCGACAGATAAAAGTCCACGAAGAAGATGCTGATTGGCAACGAATTCTTTGAAGAAATTCACGTGAAGATGCTATTACAGAATATCGTCTCGTCACTGTGACATACGGGACCGCCTGTGCACCATTCCTCTCTACAAGAACTTTAAAGCAACTTGCACTTGACGAAAAAGAAGAGTACCCATCTGCATCTAGAATCTAGAGCAACACTTCGCAATTTTTATGTTGGCGATCTTGAGGGGGGGACAGCTACAAAGCAGGAAGTTATACAACTTGTAACAGAGTTGCAAGCAATGAAGAACAAAGGAGGCTCCCCTCTTTGAAAATGACACTCAAATGATCCTTCTATTTTTCGTGAAGTTTCAATCGACTCCACAGGAAACGATCTCGTTCATCTAGATGGCAAGGACTGTAGTGTTCTGGGAGTCAAATGGTCACCCAAGCTAGATGTTTTCAAATTCACAGTATTACCAGTTGAGATAAAAGATACTTATGCGAAACGAGAAGTACTATCTCAAATCGCCCGAGTGTTTGATCCGCTTGGACTCTTATCACCATGTGTAACTTTCATGAAAATCTTACTTCAACAATTGTGGCAGGGGAAATTCTGTTGGGATCAACTTCTTCCTGATGAACTATGCGCCACATGGAGAACATTTCTGGAGGAACTTCATCTCATTGAACTTGTAACTTTTCCTCGATATGTACTTAACACTCATGCTGAAGTGGAAATACATGCCTCTTGCGACGCTTCAGAGAAAGCATACTGCGCAGCAATATATGTCTGATGCATCTCTATTGATTCAGTACGAATCAACCTATTGACATCTAAAACAAGTGTGGCACCGTTCAATCTCTTCCGAGACTCGAGCTCTGTACCGCACTTTTGCTGTCTAACTTGTTACATTCAACACTCTCGTATCTGGACATTCCTGTCAAAAATAAATATGCCTGGTCTGACTCCAAGATAACTCTAGCCTGGATCAACTCAGAGCCAAGAAGATGGCAGCCGTTCGTTGCAAATAGAGTAGCGCAGATTCAAGAGCTAGCGTCAAACGTGCAGTGGAACTTTGTGGACTCGAAAGTCCTGCTGATTGTGGCACAAGAGGTTTATCGCCACCAGAATTTGTGAACTGCGAGTTGTGGTTGAATGGCTCGAAGTGGTTGAAAGATTCTTCGCTACCCAGTTCCAGGGTTGAAGAAGACAATACATTATCACAAGAACAAACTGAAAATAATTCTTGCCTTGTGTCTTCGATTCGCCAAGAACTGCTCTGTACCTGCTGAGGAAAGAAGGTAAACCCTTGTGACAACTTATGAATTGAATAACGCAGAACAGACAATTGTGAAGGCCGTACAACAAGTTCATTTCGGCACAGAAATCTCACGTTTGCAGGCCGGGAGGCAGCTAGCATCCAGCAGCAGAGTTTTTCCTTTAACACCGTTGATCGATGATTCTGGATTACTTCGCGTGGGCGGCAGGTTGAAAAATTCAGTGCTACCGGAAGAGCAGAAGCATTCCCTTCTTCCTCAAAGTGACCATATCGTAGTGTTAATAATTACTCACTTCCATCTCACCTTGCTACATGCTGTACCAGAACTCCTTCACACAACATTAAGAGAAAAATACTGGGTTCTTTCAGCTAAAGATACTGTCTGAAGAGTAGTAAGAAAATGCATTCCTTGCTTCAGAAATCGTCCTAAACTAGCGGAACAAGTCATGGGAGACCTTCCAGAGTCCATAGTTTGCCCTTCAACAGTATTCCAGAAGACCGGTCTTGACTTCGTTGGACCTTTTTTTACTCGGAACTTTTAAGGGAAGATGAAGTAGAAATACCAAGTCCTACATCTGTGTATTCGTGTGCCTTGCAACTAAGTCGGTTCATGTTGAAGTTGTGAGTGACTTGTCAACCAAGGCATTCATCGCTTGCTTAAAGAGATTTATAGCACGCAAGGGTAAACCTGCAGAAATATTTTGTGATCGTGGCACTAACTTCTATGGGGCAAGTAGAGAACTCGCAAAAGAATTTCGAGAATTGATGATGGACAACTCCATCTACCAGTTTCTTACAATGGACAACATCAATTAGCGTTTCAACCCTCCGGCAGTTCCACACTTCGGAGGTCTTTGGGAATCCGTTGTTAAATCGTTCAAGTTCCACATGAAGAGTCATAGGCACCTCGAATGTTATTTTCGAAGAGCTTGATACCATAAATTGAAACGTATCTTAACTCAAGACCTCTTAATGGAATTTTAAGTGATCTCAATGAATTACGTGCTCTTACACCTGGACACATTCTAATTGGGAAACCATTACCAGCTCTATCTCAATTGCCAATTCCAGACGACATCAACCACTGTAACCGTTGTCGTATGCTTCAACGTATGGTTCAACATTTTTGGAATTGTTGGTCAAATGAATATTTTACAAAGATACAATCCCGTCCAAAATGGCGCATTTCGCAACAAAATCTGAACATTGGTGATCTGGTATTGATAAAACATGAGAACTTGGCTCCACTTCAATGGAAGTTAGGCCGAATTACAAAAACATTCCCTGGAAAAAACAAAGTTCGTGTAGTTGAACTGAAAACTCAAACTGGTAAACTTTTGAGACCAATCTTGAAGCAATACTTGAAACTTTGTAAGTTACCAATTGCCTGAACAATCAAACATATTTCATTTCAGTGCATAACGTGCTTAATTCTTATCTTTCAGCATTGTAGTGATTATCTTTCCATCTGTACTCATTATCAATTTATTATTGCAATTTTCTTTAAATTTCGATAGTTCTTGTGTATTAATGCTATGTGATGTTCTACACATTTCCTTGTTGAAACCCACCTCCGAGGTTTCAAGGGGGGGCGGAATGTTCAGTAATTTTCATACAGTCCGCTTTGTCGATTGCCGGTGCGAGCGTTATTCATGTTTTCATTCTGTAACCGTTACTGTCGGGAGTGTGTGTTTATGTTCTGTATTGCTATTTTCGGTGTTGTTCGGCGTCGGTTACTGAGATGAATTACATTATAACAAAATCAGTGACTAAGTTGTTTTCTCAATCCCTAAATAAGTTATGAAACATTCTATGAAACATTCTTGAAACATTCAAGTATATACATTGATTTCGATCAATATCGCTCAGTACAAACTTTTATAAATTGTAATTTCTTTCTGTTTTCTCGGCGTAAATATTTGTTTGTTCTACTAATATACGCAGTAGATTTCGACAAAAGCATTTTTCGAAAAGTCTTAATGTATTTTGAGATATTTGCATTGTCATATTCTTTACATGTCTAACTCAAGTTCTTTCAGAGAAACTTAGTTTTTTTCTCTGTTCATTAAGATTGAGAAAATGCCAAATACTACATGGGGTGAAAAGTCCCGGGACTAGCAATGAAAAAAACATTTTTTTGTCAAAAATCGATTTTATCCTTCAACATAGTTTACTTCAAGAGCGATACACTTATTTCAACGGTCCTCTAACATTTGAATACCTTTTATATAGTACAATTTGTCAAGGGCTTCAAAATGCACATCAGTTTCGCATTTGACATCTTCATTTGATGAAAATCTCTTCCCCTGAAGCCATCTCTTCAAGTTAGAAAACAAATAATAATCGCTGGGGGTCAGATCTGGAGAATACAGGGGATGGTGGGGCAATTCGTATTTCAATCTATTCAATTTTACCATCGCTTTCACTCATGTGTGAGCCAGTGAATTGTCTTGGTGAAACAGCACTTTTTCTTCGCCATGTGCGGCCTTTTTTCTTGATATCGTCCTTCAAGCGGTCCAATAATGCTGCTTAATACTCTCCTGTGATTGTTTTACTTTCTCAAGATAGTCGATGAATATTGTGCCACGTATCCCCAAAAATACTGGCCAAGACCTTTCCAGCCGATTGTTGCGTCTTTGGTCACTATGGTCGGCTTTTGCGAGCTTCCAACCTCCCTGCAGACTGCCTTTTTATTTCAAGTGTGCAGTAATGGATCCATGTTGCATCCATTGTTATGAATCGGTGGAAAAACCCGTTTGGGTTACACTTTTATAGCCAAAGCGCTCTGTAACGTATTCCTGCTATTTGTGTCAAAAGCAAACACTTAGGTAGCGTCACAGGTTACGTGTAAGGTAGACAGCTTACTAAAATAGAGACTTTCAAGATAATGAGAATTTCAGATTTATTTAATATACACGGTTAGGCCGCGATCTCGAATGATAGATATACAAAGCAGTCCGTAGAAGTTGGAGTGGAAGTCGGGAATTGTCTCTCAAGGATGGAGCACACTGTCGCTAAAACGAGGCGACGAACCGCTGGTCAGGTCACAGAAAAAAGGGCCCGCACTCGTCCACTGGAAGCTAGCAGCTTCTCCGAAATAACACAATTGGGGAGATCAAGTTCCGATCGGTTTCCCCGACCTTTCTCGGTGAAAAAGGGTCTTCTCACGTAGAGGGCAGAGCCTCACAAAAAAAAAGTCACTTAAAAGTGCGTGGAGCTAAGAGATCAGGTATCACTCCTAAACTCTCTAAGAAAAAACTCTCCGCACAAAAAACTGGTCTTCAAGCCCTCGTCGGCTTATTTAAAAACCTGATCCCTGGCGGAATTCTTTCTAGCCTCCTCTCTATAGCTCGCTCCGGATAGGCTGAGCGTCTAGCCGTGCGCAAAAAACGATGCCGATTATTTCATCTTCATCACCCGCTTCCTCATTAGCGATCTCGTTTCAGGGCGTAAACTGTCATTGTCGGCCACTGTCAAAATATGGCGCCAGACTGTCTCCTCTTTTCATCCCAGGAATGCGTCCCAAAGAGGTTCCATTGTGGTCTTCTTTCGCTCGGGGGGTCTGCCATTCTTTAGCATCGGTTCACGGCTAGCGACGATTTTAATGGTTTTCCTACTCGCCTCGAGGGGGGGGGGGAAATTGCCACAGCCCTCTGAATTGTCGTCACTTTGCTGTTTTTGGTCAATTGTTAGAAAACGCGCCAACCATCTCTCACAAAGCTTTTTCATATTTAAATGCTCATGCAAAATATGTCTCACCCATTCTGTTGATATCTTTACTATGTCAGCTATCTCCCTTACTTTCACTTTGTGGTCTTCCAACACAATACGGTGTACTTTTTTGATGTTCTCTGAAGTTCATGCCTCAACTGAACATCCAGAACGTGCGGCATCATCGGTGTTCGCACGACCATTTTTTAACTCGCTAAACCATCTAAAAATGATTGTTTTCGACTGAGCAGATGTGCTGTAATGTTTTTTGAGCCATTTTGGGGTTTAGACGGTATTTTTGGTATTTTTTTCAGCAAAAAGCAATGTTTAATTAAGACGAGAAATTCTTTTTGATCCTTTGTTTATACATAATCAAAAGTAGCGTTACTTACACGACCGCAACTCGTAAATAAATGGCCGACGTGTCATGAAACTTTGATAGCAGTCTTTTGAAGTTTAATACTAATAGAACATTATATGCAAATTTCATTGCGGATGCCATTTAGTGGCGAGTCCCGGGACTTTTCACCCCATGTAGTAATGTCATCCAGTTTTTTTTTCGGTTGATTCGGTAAGCCTTTGAGTATTACCTAGAACTCGATCTCGGCGTAAAGAAACCTATTCATCATAAACATTTGTATCTAATTAAGAAACAGAATGTGTTATTTTCATTTTCTTCCTCCCCATCACACTCCGGGTCTGGATCAAAAAAATTTTCATTTAAATTTTGCATCACATCTCTTATTTCATCCTCTGTAAGGATCTCAGCAGACTAATGTCAAAATCAAAGGACTTGTTACTTTCAGGAGTCAGTAGTCATTCATATTCGGTCAGAAGATGTTATGTTTAGTCAAAGTCTTGACGCATAAAGTGCCGCTGTACTCAGTATCGGATATGTCGTTACGAAGGAGCTAGGATCTACCTTTAGCTTGAAAACGAAAGAAATGAAAGAACGGCGCAAACTTCTTTCTCACTGATTGGTCCTATTTGGCTGAGAGTTTGAACGAGCAATCGTGCATGCGTAAAATGACACTGAAACATTCCTCTTCTACCACCACAATATTCTTATGCCGTTCACAGCCATGAGAAACTTTCAAATGTACACTACGATTATTACAGGTGTGACAGAACTTGACAACAGAAAGATAACTGCTCTCTTCCAAGTCTAGAGATATCCGAGACATTGTTCGGATTGCTTCCGAAAATGCCTCTGACAGCGGGATATGTCATCATCATATATAGACATAGAGTTCGCTTATAAGGTACCAAAAGAGCTCTTTAGAACTCGGTTGGAAAATTGTGGAAACTGTTGTTAACTTTGTAATTGATCCAAACAGAAATAACTTGTTAAAAAAAAAATTAAAGATTAGTTTGTTGAGACTCCACCAATTGTTTGAATCGAAGTCGTCTGACTTGCTTTAAGAAATATTAATAAGGTGAATAAAACACTATTTGAGATTAGACAGTGGTAATATTAAATGAAATTCCTTTAGGAAGATTAAAATTAATTACAGAAATTTGAAAAAAAACTTTGGAAAATTAGGTTCTAAAATTGATATTCAATTCCTCAAGATCAGGGGGTAAGACTCAGAAACCGCAAACTGCATTAGACAAAATAACTTCTCCACTGAGGTTCCAACCTAGAAAGAATGGGTGAAAGGTGACAAGAACATCACGAGCTAACTCTTGTTGACCGTAGATTGGAAGAGAGGGAAGCTATTCGTCAGACAAGTTGCCCTGTGGTTGAATAAAAAAACAGGCAGAATGATGCCCAATTAGTTAGGAAGATATTAACTTAAGAACAAGACGCAAAAGCAAACATTAAGGCTCGGTGCACACGAGCGATCCGATGTCGTTGCGGCACCGCAGTTGCGATCAGGCAGTACATAGAGTTGAACTAACCGACTCACACGGACGACGTCGTTGTCCGGCGCCTTGGTTTTTTTTTTAATCAGAAATTATACTATTAATTTTGACTTGGAAGGTTCTGTTGCTAAGGTAGGAAATTATTAATCTGGTGATGTGCGGGGGAAGTTATAGTTAATGATTTTATGAATTAATCCGGGGATGCATACTTTATCAAATGCAAGTTGAATATCTAGGAAAAGGGCAGCAGTAGAATTTTTGTTAGATTTGCCTTTAGCAAGGTGTTCGGTAATTCTATAGACAGGGGGGGAGGGGGCAGAGAGAGATTTACGAAAACCAAATTGGTAAGGGACGATGATATTATCATTAAGGTGATCATTAATTTCTTTGGCTATAAATTTTTCAGTTAATTTACTAACGGTGTTAAGGAGGCTAATGGGTCGATAACTCTCTAGGGAGTCAGATGGTTTTCCAGGTTTGTGGATGGGGACTATTAATGCATTTTTCCAACGGGGGGGGGAGTGATTAAATTTAAAAATGTTATTGATGAGTTGGGTAATTTTGAATATGTATTTAAGGGGCAGTTTTTTAATCATGGTATTAGTAATAGCATCATCACCAGGAGATTTATGGTTAGGGAGGGTTTTAATTACAGTTTCAACATCTGAGGGTAGAATATTAGGTATGTAAGTATCATGGTGGGTATTTAAGAATAGATTAATATTGGTGTTTACGATATTTTCAGTAGAAGGGTTGGGAATTTCATTAGGGGTGAATCGTCTTGTTAGGGAGTTTGCAATAATATCAGCTTTGTCACTGTCTGTGTAGTTGTAATTATTAGTGTGGGGGTCCTTTAGAGGGGGAATGGTTTTGAATGAGTTTTTAAAACGTTTAACTGCTCTCCAAATGGAATTATCGTCAGGTGTGAGTGTAGTTATGTAATTTTCCCAATTTTTATTACCTTTATCTTTAAGGTAGTATTTGCGGTCTTGTTGTGCGTTATTCATTATTCTTTTATTATGTGAGGTTCTGTTATGCTGCAATGTTCTCCTAGCGCGGTTTTTGTTGTTGGTTAAAATTTTAAGGTGATTGTCTATGAGTTTATTATTTTGTGGTGTAAAGTAGTGTGTACTTTGGTTAAAGCTGTTTGTGATGTCGGTGGTTATGTCATTTTTACTAGTCTGTCAATGTCAGAAGTGTTATTAATTTCATAGTAGTTGTAATGTTTGTTGTTTAGTGTGTTGTAGTAGTTTATCCAGTTGGTATATTTGAAGGGTTTTATAGCTAGGGGGTTGATTTTGAGGGGGATTTTAATGAGGACGGGGTTATGATCTGAGCTTAATTCACAAAGAATTTGGGTTAAAACGTCGTGTGGGAACCCTCTAACTAGAGCAAAATCTAATATACTAGCTGTTTTTTTAGTGAAGTGAGTAAGGGAATTGGGAACAATGATTTCGAGGTCTGTAGTGTTTGTTAGGTTATAAATTAGACTTCCATAAGCGTTATTAATATTGCAATTCCAAAGAGTGTGTTGAGCGTTAAGGTCACCGAATATTGAAGTGTTAAAATTAAGATTTTTGAGGGTTTCTAGGTCAGATTTAACATGATTTAAACTTTGTTTTGGGGGGATGTAGGTGGAAATGATGGTGTAGTAGTGGCTATTGTCAATTTTAATGTTTTCAGCGGTGGTGTTAATAGTATGAAGAGTCGGTAAATTAAAGGGGTGGTGAGAGAGATTATTTTTAATTAAGATAGCAGTACCTCTGGAGGTGTGATTTGTGGGTTTGTGGTAGTCGAATCTGTAAGTGTTGTAATTTTTAATGAAGAGTTTATCCCCTGGCAGGAGGTGAGTTTCTTGTAGTAAAATTAAATCGGGGTTATGCTCATCTATGAAATCCCTAAGCTCATGGATTTTGTGTTTTATACCATTAGCATTCCACGCGACGATAGACAAGACCCGAGGCGCATCCATCACGGGGCCTGGGTGGTGTGGGAGATGGTTTTCGTACTCTCAAGGAGCATGAATAACCTATCTCTAGGGGTGGTGGCTTTTTTCATATTGTTTACTGCTTCTCTGAGCATTATAACAATCTCAGAGAAGTCGTTTATCTGTAAAAAGCTTTTAATTTCGGAAGTTAGATCATCGATTTCACTAATTTGCGAAATGAAGGAGAAGGAGTCTGGGCTATTTTTGTTAGAGGTGGGGGAGTCACAATTGGCGGCGGGCATTACATTATTTATTTGGGATGTTGGTTGGGAGTTATTAGAGGGTGTAGGGGCTTCTAATTTTTTTTTTGTTATTTCCGTGAATAAGTTTGGAGTTACTTTACAGGAGGCTTTCCTTCCTTTTTCTAATTTTCTTTCTTCCTCAGTTTTATAAACTGCTAACCTGGGGCATTCTCTATAATTAGCTGGGTGGTTTCCATTATAATTACAACATACGGGGTTTTCTATTCTTATAGGTTGGCGGCAGTCGTGAGTAGAGTGGGGACCAGCGCATTTAACGCACCTGGGGTTTACGTGGCAATTTTCCTGGTTGTGATGCCAGTACTGGCACTTATAATATTGTTGGATTTTGAAGGGGTTATTGTATTTCTCTACAGTTATTAGAAGGAAAATAATGTTTTTAGGTTATATATCTCTTTACCTTCGTCTGTGTTGTCTAGGTGGACCTGAAAAAGGGACATTTTTGATTTATCTGCTCGTTTGAGCATTTAGTTTACTTTTTGTACTGGAAATTTAATTTTTTCGAGTTCTTCGTGATTAACCTTCTCAATTTCGGAGGGTAGACCGCGAATAACAACTTTTATTGGGGGCTTATAATTTTCGGTTAAGAGGAAATGTTGTATATTTTGTTCTTTTAGAAACTCTCTATGGAATTTCTCTACGAAATTTTTCGTTACTAGGAAAGATGAGTACAAAGTTCTTGTCCAGTTTCGCATGGAATTTGCGTAATGGATCAGAATGTATAACCGTTAAGATGTTTCTGTAAGCTTGTGTTTTATAAATACTAATCGGCTTCATTTTAATTTCTTTAGCTTTACTTGTAACAGAATTTACTTGTGGAACTGTTTTATCATCGAGATTTACTTCGTGCAATTCACTGTACTTATTGCTGGTAGATGGCGCCACTGGATAATTAGCCGTGATTTGGCAATTTTTGCAGTAAGTCGTCGCGCAGGTGTTTCAAAGTTAGACATTTTGCAAGGTTAATTTTGTTGTGTATTCTGTACCCATGCGAGAAAGTATGCGGTATATATGCTGTCTGATTTTTTATATTTTTTTAACCGGAGCAAGCGAGTAGGCTTGCCGGCGTATCTCTGTTTATTGTCGAATTAAATCGTTATTCTTGTCAGAAATGTGATTGTTTCCTTGAAAGAAGCGCGTGTATTAAAAAATCCCTTAAACCACCGTACCACGTAGACAAGAAAGTTTACAATTATTGGCGCCCGGCCCTGATGAACTCGGTGGACATTTAGTTTCATTCGTTGTGTAGCGTTTGTTTTGCGATGGCCCTGGTGAATTGTGAGGAACTTTAGCTTCGCATCGTAGAGAAAAAGTTTCGTTGGTGATTGTGCGGTTACTGAAAATGAATTGAAGACTGTGGGTTTCAAGAATTGTGAGACCTTCTGTGAGAGGAATTAATAACGTACTGTGCATATTTTATGAGTTTATTTTAAAGGAAGAAAATGTTTAAAAATGCCAGAAAAGATTTATTCAGAATGTGTGGTTTGGCTTAAATTCAACTCCAGGGATGAAGTTGAAGGATTTAAAGTTTTTTTGAGAATAGCGATGATTACGAAACTGACCCTGATTATGTCAGTAGTGTTATTAACTCTGTTTGTCATGTAACTACCCCCCTTCCCAGCTTTTTCGCATTGGAAGCGAAGTGAAGAGTGGAGAGATTGTTTTGAATGCGGGAGCAGTAGAACGTCGGAGAGTGTTCGCGTAGGTAGACTATTGGTTTAGTAGGACTTCGTAAAAGTTCAAGTTGGAAGCTGATAAAGTTATAAGCGTTTATGTTTGAATTTAAATGTGATGTTTGTAGATTGTAGTTTGTAGTTCGTAGTTTGTCCTGTCTAAAAAGAATAAAACTGTGTTTTTCGTTAATTCAGTGACACTACACTGTTATTGAAGAACGTCAGGAAGATGATGCTAGTGAAAAAAATACTAGTGATAGAAAAAAATAAACTAGATATGGAAAAAGTGAAATTGGCTCAATTGGAAAAAGAGCTAGAATTAGTGAATTCTAGGCGAATGTTGCCGATCCCTAAGAATGGAGTCCGAACACACAAACGATCTTGAAAATTTAATTAAAAATATGCGCGTGCTATCTATTGCAATTCCAATAAAACCAAAAATATTTCATATCTTTTTCCAGTCGCTAGAAAGGGCATTTGTAACTAAAAACGTTGAAGAGGAATACAAAGCCGAAATATTGTTAAATTTAATGGATGATAGAACGAACAATGTTCTGATATATGTAAGTGACGAAGACATTAAGAACTATGGAACAATTAAAAGAGAAATGCTAAAAAAATTTCACAGGAATGCTATCATAATTTCAAAAGATCCAAAAAAACACAGCCAAATGAATCATTCTCAGTTCGCATTTACGTAAAGTGCTAATTTTGAATATTATTGCAAATTGCGAAAAGCCGAAAATTTTTCTTCACCGTGTTATCTTATTGTATGAGATAAACTTTTTGAGACGTTGGATAGGGATACGGCTTGTAGTATTAGCATTAAGCAAGGTGAAAACTGGATGAAACCTCAAGAACTAGGCCGTGAGTGGGATATGTTTACAATATCCAAGAATAAAACGTTCGTTGAGCCTGCAAATAATCCTTGGTCACATTTTGCAAACGAAAATAAGAGGGAAAACTGGAAGTAGGATTATCGGAAGCCATATAGACCTAGATCTACTCCTGAATGCAGCGTCTGGCAGTATTAATCATTTTGCGAATGCTTTTCCCCAAAAAATTAACCATCCCAATCCTAGGGAAAAAGACTGTATTGATAAAAACGGAAACAAAAGCCAAACGCAGGTTAATAATATTCGGAGTGGTGAGATCCCATACAGAAAGAGCTGACTTACCATTGAATGTCAACATATAAATCATAACATATTTTATAAAAAGTCAACATATTAATGTTGACTTTTTATAAATGGAAAAAAAGTAAAAGTGAGTCTTAGTAGTAGAAGTAAAAGTGAGTAGAAGTAAAAGTCTTAGAATCTGGAGTGCAAATCCCAGTTGTTAATCCTAAGGTTATTTCCATCCACAATAAACCTGAAGGAAGGGTAGAATAACCAGCTGCTTCAATGAAACCGTGGTAGCAGATTTATTCAGGTTATCTTTTGAGTTAAAAAATGGGAGTTCGAAGGAACTTCTTGTCGGAGTAACAGCTCCGCAAGTTACTCCGACTAACTAGTCAAATATTGTTTGAATTTGTCTCTGATAGCGCTAAAAAGAAATTTAAATGTCTTTATCCTATTTCATAGCACTCTTTAGATTAAACATGCGAGATTTTAATGAAAAATTTCTGATAATTGAACTTTTACTCGAGTGGAAAGAAATAGTTTTAGTGGATACATAGCCTTACTACTGAAGCCAGCCAAAACTTAACGTGTTCAATACCGCTAGCGCGTTTATACTCCTCCCCTCCCCGTGTGTGTGTGTATGTATATATATATATATATACAGATAGATAGATAGACTGACTGATTGATTGATTTATTGATTGATTTACTGACTGACTGACTGACTGACTGACTGATTGACTGTTCAGATTTTTTTCCAATGATACATGTTAGAGAAAAGGATAAAATGCATTTTGCTTTATCTATATACCGGGTGTTTCAAAACTCGCGCACATCAACCTTTATGGTTGAGTTTTAAAGACATGTGAATTATGTTAACAAACAGAATAAAGGATAAACAAAGGTTGAACGATTATCTTTATTGTGAGGTGTCAGACATGGTCAAATCAGTAAATGTTCAAAATGATGTCCGTTTTCCTGGAAACACAATCGAACTCATTTTACCAGATTAGTCGACACTTTACGAAGTGTGTGAGAAGTAATGTCCGATATTGCATGAAGGATGTTACTCTTAAGTTCATCAAGCGTATGGGGATTATTGCTGTAGGCGACTTTTTTCAGATATCCCCAAAGGAAAAATTCCGGAATTGACAAGTCCGGTGAATGTGGTGGCCAAAGTCTTTTGGAAATGACACTATCATCGAAAAATTCAGTTAAAACTTCCATACTGTCCCGTGATGTGTGACACATTGCGCCGTCTTGCTGCAACCAACAAGGATTTTAAGCAACAAGGATTACCATGTGGATGTGCGCGAGTTTTGAAACACCCGGTATATATATAACAGTTTCGTAACTGACTGACTGACTGACAGCTAACGCACAGACTAAACCGCTGGACTAAGAAAGATTTTTGAAAAATTTCTCTAAGATTTTTTTTAAATTAAATATTTATGCTGTTTTCGTAACATTCTTTAAATTTTACATTTAAAATAATAATCTGAGGGTTATAAAATTTATAACGAGAAAGATCATAAATATTCGTTTAAAATGAATCTTTTTCGAATCTTTACCTCCATTTTCTGATTTTTGGTGAATTTTTAAAGATTAAATTTTATAATTTAATTTATTAAATGCTGATCACGTGGTTTTTC
Organism: Dolomedes plantarius; assembly: GCA_907164885.2. Lineage (NCBI taxonomy): Eukaryota > Metazoa > Arthropoda > Arachnida > Araneae > Dolomedidae > Dolomedes > Dolomedes plantarius. Next base: position 75,845,448 of record OU015490.1, read on the forward strand.
TTTTTGCGATACTTTAAATTAATTTTGCGTCACGTGCATAACAACGAAATAAATTGATGATTTTTTTCCCTTTCTAATGCGGCAGACGATTGGACATTATCCAAAAAAATATTAAAATACAGTAAAAGAAATGTTCCTCAAACTGTACTATATTAACTGTACTAAACTGAAGTGCCACTGAATTAGGGATAGCAAAGACTATGCAAATTGTGTAGCGCTGCGCATCATGTATGCGCAAGTGAGGGCGCTGTGGTAACTGCATATATAGCGCGTACTGTGGTTGTTCTGAATTAGTTATTGGAATTGCCAGTATGGGTAAACTGCCTGATTTAGACGCCTTCGATCGCGGACAAATCGTAGGTGCGCGACGCACGGGCCATTCAATTTCCGAAATCCTCAGACAGCTAGGATTTTCAAGGTCGACAGTGTCAAGAGTATACAAAGAATACATGGATGGTGGAAAAAAAACTAGCGATCGGGCAAACTGCAAAGGACAATTTGCCTTGACAGTGCGTGGTGAGAGACGGCTCAGGCATATTGTTCGTAGCCAGCGAAGCCAAACATTAGCTCAAATTACCACCCAGTTTAATGACGGTGCCAGTCGTACAGTCAGTAAACGGACTGTGCAACGCTCGCTTCACCGTATGGGTTTCGGGAGCCGTCGACCTACGAGAGTACCATTGCTCTATACTCGCCATCGGGCTGCACGTCTTGACTGGGCAAGAGAGCACCAGAGACTGGAGTGTAGAGGACTGGAAACGAGTAGCATGGAGTGATGAGTCTCGATTCCGACTACTTAACGCTGACGGGAGGCTGAGAATATGGCGTCAGGCTCATGAAGCCATGGATCCTGCATGCCTGGCTGGAACTGTACAAGGGCATGGTGGCTCAATCATGGTCTGGGGTGCTTTTTCGTGGCACAGTTTGGGATCTTTGGTGCGTGTACCAACCTCCCTCAATGCAATTCGGTACGTAGAGTTGCTGGGTGATCACCTCCATCCGTTTATGCTGTTCTGTTATCCGCACGGTAATGGAGTTTTCCAGCAAGACAACTGTACCTCTCACAAGTCCCGGTTGGCTACTGGCTGGTTGGATGAGCATTCCTCTGACTTCTCTGTCATGAATTGGCCACCTAGAAGCCCAGACTTAAATCCTATTGAGCATCTTTGGGATGTTTTGGAACAAGGCGTGAAAGGCCATTACACAGCACCAAAGAACCTTACTGAATTATGGACAGCTTTAGCCAATATTTGGCAAGCCATTCCCGTGGAACGTTTCCAGAAACTTGTTGAATCTATGCCTCGTCGTGTGGTAGCCGTTATCAAGGCCAGAGGAGGCCCAACTCGTTACTAGGTAGGTATCCCTAATTCAGTGGCACTTCAGTGTATATTATTTAATATGTTCTATAGATTTAATTTCAATATTTTCTTCTACATTATTTTGTCTATAAAAACATCAGTTACGATTTTTTCATAAATATATATTATTTAATTTTTTTTGTATTACTTGCATACATTGACCACTGTATTTATTATAAATATATATATAGATATTTTTTTGCATTAATTGTATACATTGACCGTTGTATTTAATTTGAATGTATTCCGTAGCGAAGCACGGGTATTCATCTAGTAGTGTAATACAAATGAAATCACAAGTGTCGAAAACCCTCCTTACAATTTCACGGGAGCAAAATAGGGCGGATTATTGTGTAAGCTCCCGTGTTGAGGATGTCTGGGTGACTTCAGGAAGCCCAAGCTGGTTGAGTGCTTGGCAAATCGGGTTGAGGAAGTCTGAGTGACTTCCAGAAGTCCAAGTTTGTAGAGTGTTTGGCAATATTGCCATTACTAAAAGGTCAACTACTATATGTTAAATGTTATATGTGTAACTGTGGTGTCTACAAAATAAACGTCTATTGTTACTGTTCGTGAGAGACTATTTATGAGTCATCCTGAGTCTAGTATTAAATGTGGGGTGCTAGTTTGTTATATCAGACGACTAGCTTAGCCCAGTCTAAAGGAGGCGTCACACACACACACACACACACACACACACACATATATATATATATATATATATATATATATATATATATAAAATATGACATGTTTATCAACGCAAATGTTACTCTATAGCAAGGGCACGATGTCCCAGTTGCCAAACGCAGCGAGACAGTGATCTGAACGTCTCTGGTTAGATGCCGGTCACTGACAAATCCGCCGCCGTGTACGCTAATGGCGGCTGGTGCACGAAAAATATGTCATGGTTGCAATGTCCTCCAAGTTCTCAATTTTCCTCTGGAGGTGCGGGATGAAGTGTACAGGTCTCGTCACTTGACTCGGTTCAAAATTACGGATCCGGTCCTTTAGGTAAAGTCGGACTCTGACCTTGTTTTCCTATTTAAAACTGGAGCCGCACCACTCTGCCCAATAGCCTTTATGGACTTGATCTGACATACTGTCGGTCAAGGGGCATAAGCCACAACAACAACTCTATAGCAGAGTAATTCTCAATCTTTTTATGTCTCCACTCCCACTCTCATCCCCTAGGCCTGAAACATACCTACATAAATTTTGAAAGATCAAAATTTGCGAGTTGAGAAGGGCAAAGTCTACTGCGCTAGCTGTAAGTTTACGCGCGCGTTTCGGTAGTGGCCTAGGCAAACAAAATCCCGAGCACTGTTGTTATTGCATATGCCACTTAACCGACAGCAACATCAGATCAAGTCCCGAAGGCTATGGGCGATGAAGGTGGGGCTCCTGTTTTGAATTAGCACCATAAGGGTCGGAGTCCGACTTGGCTATATGACTGGTCTCGTAATTTTGAACCGAGTCAAGTGACGAGACTGGAACACTTGACCCAGCACCTTCAGAGGTAAATTTTGAGAACTTGGAGGACATTGTAACCACGCCCTATTTTACTTGCCCCGGCCACCATTAGCGAACACGGCGGTAAATTTGCAGAGACGGGCATCGAACCAGGGACGTTCAGATCACTGGCCCGCTACTCTTGCTAACTGGGCTACTGCGCCCAAGCACTAGTTGCGCATACTATGAAAGTAGCGTACGTTAACAGTAAATAACACAACGGTTATATGCTGCTTACATCTCTGTCCCACTGAAATCATAAAATAATAAATCAAAAATTAACAAATGCAATAACCATTATACACTCAATCCCTGAATGTAATTTTGGTTTTCCCAAGCCTTATAAAAATACGTTCTACACATATTTTTGCTACCCATTCACGCCCCCCCCCCCATGAGTATCAATCACGCCTCCCCAATTTGAGAATCACTACTATAGGATGTACTGGTATTATGGAAACCTAAATCTTTTCTCCTTTTACGGTTCCATGGCACAAGACAGGGTCCAACATAACAATTAAGGACTTCCGGGATTATCTCCTTTTATGGCTCGAGGTTGTAGTAATGTAATTATTCTATTGTAACTCATAATGATTTTTTTATGTATGTACTTCATACAGGTGCAAGCATTTATCTCGTTACTCTTATTTTTTAAGATCATGTGTTCTTCCCTTTCCTGGATTGTTTTGATCTCGATATTTCTTCCCATAAAAGCTGACGATGAGGGTAAGAAAATATAATTTATTTTGCAACAATTTACTTAACACTTTAATGAAGGGTTACTATATTTCAAAATTAGCCATCTTTTCTTCTTTGAACAGATGCATCTTTATTACTATTCCGTTTTAAAAAAAATGTTTAAATTGATCAAAAATTAAATTTTGTTGCAGATTGAAGAGGAGTTAAGTAAGAAAGAGAAATGGTTTTAATTATGCCAAAAAGATGGTAAAGGTATTTACCTAAATGGAATAGCTAGGCAGAGGCTTCAAGTTCATTAACTAAAGTTAAGATTTGTGAAGTTATTTTATTGGGTTAAAAATCCACTACTGATACTGGATGGAATTGGATGGAGCATAGTCTGTTTGTTTTATACTTTCAGAGTTCGCTCAGTGTATCACGGCAGCCTTCTTATGATATCATATATGTAGCAATATTCTCGCCGCTGTGGTTTGCATCCAAAATAACAGACCTGTATAAGATATTCTTCTAAAAATATCTAAAAAGATTTTTTCGAGTCTCACACTGTAACATTCGATTAGCTACATATTCGCAAGAATCTGTACAGGTTTCGTAAAAGTGACCTGTAGATAACTATTATCTTAAGACTTATCACCTACTGAATTGGGTAGTGTTTATTCATAATTCTCTTTATTAAGAATGTTTTACATTCAGCATTTGTCTCTCACTTTAAGCAAAACATTCTGTCTACGTACAGAATAAACATGTAGAGTCATTAAGTAAGTCACAAAATATTATTACCTCTACAGGTGCGGGGTGTTCTGGTCTCGTCACTTGACTCGGTTCAAAATTACGGGACTGGTCTTTTGGCCAGGTCATACTCCGACCCTTGTGGTGCCAGTCAAAACAGGAGCCGCACCTTCTTCGCCCATAGCCTTTGGGACTTGATCTGATGTTGCTGTCTGTCAAGTGGCATAAGCAACAACAACAACAAAAGATAATTAAAAAATAACTTACAGTGATAATAACTTCAAAACTATTTTTATTTCTCAATATAATCCCCACCATATTTAAGCTCGACTATTATGGGCTCGAGTTGACCTTGCGGGAACGTGCTGTATTTTGGTGCTGAGAGGACTCGGATCGAATCCAGGCGCGCACCGTTATATACCTCTGTGTCTAGGCCGGATATGGGCACGTTAAATCCGTAGACCGGAAAGTCCCTGTATGAAGGTCAATGAGGGTGGGAGAGGGTACGATCCCCTCAGATGTCGCCCCTGGGGATTGTCATAGGGACATGACAGTAGTGTCACGTCCAGGGGCAGGAGCATTGAAAGTACAGGACAAAGTACAATAATTGTTAAATGCAAGAAAGAAACAGGGCAATAAAAGAGAAGGGAAGAAAGCCATAGACCGAAACGAAATTTAGATATTGTGTTTGTAGCAATAAATAGAAGATAAAAGTTGAAGAGAGTGAGTTGCAAGAAGAGAATAAAAGAAAATTTATGATGGCTATAAAACAGCCCACCCAGCTTGAAGCCGAAGCATGGGAAAAAGTTAAATTTGAGGGAGAATTTATAAATCCCGCCCTCTATGCGCATTGGTAAAAAGGGGATTGAGAAGAGGCAGCCACGGACGAATGGCGATGGCATGATAATTTCCATATGACCAATGGAAATTATAAGAGGCGGAGACATTAGTAAGAAAATATATGAAATAAAAAGTAGTGTGAAGGCAGAGATAATCTAAGAAGTGAGAGTCAGTTAGAAGTTTTGTTGAGAGGTAGAAATAGTGTCAAGGCATATAGACGTATGAGTAGAGTGCATTAAAAGTTAGTGAACCGATGCTGACAGTGCCCAAGTGTCCCGTGTAGAATGCTTGCCATGAACGACGGAGCCGTATTCCAGACAAGAAAGTGCCCTAGTTCCATGCGATGATAAATTCGACGAAATTCATCATTACAGTGCCAGCTGCCCAGAGGGATTCCACAGTCATCTTCCGAGGTACTGACTTTCCGTTTCCTTTTCATATTGTTATCATTGCTTCTCAGTGTGTAGCCATAATAATTAGTATAGAGCGCGATGAGTATAGTGTTTGAATATAATATGTTGAGGAATTGACCGATAATTCGTACAAACAATTTAATATAATGTTATGCTTATATATATACATTAATTTAGTAGGAATGAAGTTGAAAGTAATATGTGTAGATGAAATACGAAATATTGTTATAATAAATGAATGAGTCAAATATAGGTGTCGTAAAGAATAAATTTAGTAGGAATGAAGTTGTGAATAATGTGTAAATGCCGGAGGAAATATTGAGTAATATTGGAGTGTATTATATATGTGTGTTAATAATCAATAAAGTAATTTGTCAATATAACCAGAGTTATTTCCATTATTTGGGAAGCACATCAATGTACTAACCACAATCATGAACCAATAAATTACTAAATCATAATAAATATAATTAATATAATTAATAATAAAATAAACTCCCAATCTTTAATTAAAATAATTAATTAAACAACTATCACCGCTACAGGGATACTCAGTCAAAGTTGTGGTGAAACTAGCTAAGACGGACTCCGACCCTTGTGGTGCTATTTCAAACCGGAGCCGCAACCTTCAGCCCGTAGCCTATATGGACCTAGTCTGGAATTTCCAGCCAGGGGGCATATGAACAACAACAACACTTATATCATCGTTTTATCAGTGCCTAATAGCAGCTGCATAAAATTCTTTGGATTGCTGTCTCAGCCACATTAGGACTTCATGTTGAACCTCTTCAAAGAAGTGCAACGTGTTTGTCTTCAAGATGGTTTTGTAGTGGACTACACAAAAAGAATCGAATGGGCAATCGATGTCCTTGCAACATCTTTTTCAGTATGCTAATGAAGATGAAGACATGCTTAACAGAATAATTACCTCTGATGAATCATGGGTTCATCACTATCAACCCGAATCAAAACATTTTTGAATGCAATGGAAGCATCCGTCTTCACCGTCGACCAAAAAATTCAAGGTTGCACCCTCAGCTGGTAAGGTTATGCTTACAGTGTTTTGGGATTTCAAAAAACTGCTACTAGCCCATTTCCAATGTGAATGCTCAAACATACTGTGATGTTTTATTGAAGCTCAAAGAAGTCGGCGAAAGGGTCCAGGCCTATTGGCCAGAGGACTAAGGCTTCATCGCGATAAGGCGAGACCTCATACAGCTCGCTTAACGCGGGAGACAATTCAAAAATTTGGTTGGCAACTTCTTCAACATCCACCTTACAGCCTCGACTTAGCCCCAGGCGAATTTCATCTATTTAGTCCTCTAAAAAACCATCTTTGAGGCAAACACTTTATAGATGATGAAGTGGTTCAACATGAAGTCCTAATGTGGTTGAGACAGCAACCCAATAAATTTTATGCAGCTGGTATTGGGGCTCTGATAAAACGATGGGATGCGTGCATAAATATTGGTGGAGATTATGTTGAGAAATAAAAATAGTTTTGTAGTGATTATCACTGTAAGTTATTTTTTAATTATCTTTTGTGACTTACTTAATGACTTTCCCTCGTATAAGTCGCACCTCTGCTAAAAGAGTGTTATATCTCAAAATAGCCATATTTTCAGGAAGAGCTATTTCATTTCTTCTTTAGCTCTTCCTGAAAATATGGCTAGTTTGAAATGCAACATTCTTCTAGCAGAGGTGCGATGTATATAAATAAAGAATATCACTCTCACGACGTATCTACCTCTCTATTGTTTTTTTTTATATGATTAGCTGTATGAGGCAATGGCGAACGAGAATGCTTTTTATATTGAGCTGTCATAGTGTAGGACTCACATTTCAAAGTTGCGTTAACACTATTGACAGAACACATAGTAAAGCGTTTGGTAACCTTTGAAAATGCTACTTTTGCATCATTAACATTAACATACACTGTGAACTCGATATGGAGACTGCGTCTGAAATATCCAGATACTTGCATAACCAATGTTTTGGACAACTTGGACAGTTTGCTAAATGGGAAATATTCTTAAGTTCTCAGACAAAGATTGTGGAGTGGGAGAGATCGGGAAATTCCCCTAGTCTTTGCTCTTTTTTATAATTAACTTTCGATTTTTGTCCTTCTGTTTCAGTACTTTTTCAATGTTTATTTTTATTAATGTACTTTTATGCTTGTTACAGACAGATATTCTATTCATAAAAAAGAACAAGTATAGTTTCCCAATCACAAAATGTTTGGGTTGGGGCAGGGATTTAAAAGTATATGAATGCAGAAAAAAAAAAAACTTGGCAACTTTTTCAGGTCGAATTTGGCGCTAAACAAATATCTGACGTTGTCAGCAAGAAACCTTCAGAAGCAGGTTTGTCAGGAAGAGTGTAGAGACCTATATCATAACCTAAATCTATAATTTCCAGGTGACCCGGCATGGTTTAGTTCAGCTTTGAAGTCTTGCAGTAGAGAGATGGTTGATGATCTCTCAGAAATGTTTATTACGGTTTACGTTATTTTTCTTCACATTAGCAACTTTTATTTCTTATTCATCTTTCAGTAGGAGCCCATGTGCGATTTTGGTGTTCGAGAAATATGTTCTCTCTTCAGAAAGCTACATTTTGAGTGATTACTAGAACTTGCAGCTTTCTGTGTGAGCTAAAACGAACATTTCATCTGAATTAACACAGTCAAAGGGAAGTTTTACGTCATATTTTTTAACTATGCTTCTTGAGATACTTTTATTGTTAATTTATTTTCCAGGTACCTTTCCCCATGTAACGGTGTCTTCGGTCGGGTCAATTGTACTCTTTGTTCTGCTTTTAATCCTATGTTATTATTGCTGCTGCCGAAAAAAAGCGCCAAACAATGGTTTCAGAAACATGACTAACGAAGATGACTCGGAAAGGTGTAATGAACCTCCCTTCCGACAGAGACGATTTTTCAGAAGATTCAGACGTAATCGTCATTGGCAAAGACGTCAAGCTTTTGAACCACCAACAAATGTCATCGTGCAACCAGTCGTGACTATTGCAGTGCCTTCCCAAAACCATCCCCATAATTTTTCTGCTGCAGTAAGTGCAACGGCACCACCCACAATGACCTCGCCTCCACCTCCATATGACAATGGAATGAGTCGTGCTTCAGCTGCTACTTACAAAATGAATGCACCCCAGTTTTACTGAAATCTCTCTGTGTATATAGCTTAATGAAGGTTTAAATGAATGTAATGTTCGTTGATTTTAGATATTCAAATAATTGTTTTTTCATAAAATGTTTAAGAGTTCAAACTTGTTTGTGTTTTTCGTTACATTATAATGACTAAAATATTCAATTATCAGACTTCCTAAAAATATGCATGAGGATATATTCCCCAGTTATAAATATTCTATACTGACTTAACCCTACTTTTCCCACGAAAAGAAAAATGGTAATCGTATGGGGACAACAGTTTAAGAAGATAAAGAGTAAAAGAAATGGATTTTAAAATGATAATATGTAATAAAATCACAAAATAATAAGTAAATCATTAAAAAATTAAAATCATTAAAGCTCTTTGTTTTTACTAAATATTTACAGTGATGCAAAAATAAAACAATTGACGATGAATTCTGATCAGCAATTTAAATATTTTTTGACTACATTTGTTTTTCCAATCACATTTTACGATGTTATACGATAAAAATATGAAATCATATTTCTGTGTTTGCAGTGAAGAGTGTCAAGTCAAAAATCGTAGTTTTGAGAAAGATGGGATTGAAAAAAAAAAAGGCTTTTGTAAAGTCAGTTTTTTTAAGTTTAATTTTTAATTTTTTAAAGTAAATTTTTCTAATTTTATGTATGTTGAGTAAATAATGTTAAGTCCTTGATTGGGAAATAACCCCTTTAACACTAACACGTTTGTGTTTTCTTTCACAAACCCCAAATTTTCTCCAATGAAAATATTTTGGAGTAGAATTGGACTTAGCTTCCTGTACTCTGCAGTTGCCCTTGGTTTTTCAAACATGCCTGGTTTGATAACTCATTTTAACCCATTTTGGATTTAACACCCTTTGCACAGCAAACACAAATTTATGAGATTTCAAAACGTTAGTCAAAAGAAAATGCCTTGGTTAGTAAATGCTGATGTGTAAAAAAAATATATAGTATCTAATTTTTGTGATTAGTGTCATCAGCTTGAGCAAAAACATAAAATTTTTGAATCTTAGAATTGCCTAAAAGAATGTTATATAAACATTTTCTCCTTAGTCATAGTTTTTTCACAATGTCCCCCCCCCCAAAGACTATGACACATACCTCCAACAAAAATTTATACATTTACTTTCAAGGTTTCAGTTATACTTTCCAATATAATCGGAATTTCATCTGACCCTTCTCTGGTCGGCATATAATTATGGTTTCATCTATCAGATACATTATTAATCGCCTCATAACTTAACCCTCCCAGAAAAATTCTCTTTCGTATACTTAACATTGCGATGGTTGATCACGTCAAAACAAGTCAAGAGCCGGCATTGAACTTCGAAGTTAAATGTGGTGGCTATCATTTCCCGAAAATGGTAACCCTGGTTACAGTGTGCACACGTAAATAACAAGAGACAATACACAACAGTTCGTCAGTAAAGGACAGTAATCAACTTCCGCACTGCTGAAGGTGCTTCAAAATCGGAAACCCATATGGTGCATCCACATATAAACAGAGCGCATATGCAGTAAGACCTGACTCCTCTTGACACATTTTGGGGTCGATTAGTCACGCTCCTCCCCCTGCTATTCCAAAGCGATGAGTGAATGAACACTAGACATTCCCCCATTTAGAACCCCCCCCCTAAGGTCCGCCGTGTCTCTTTGATGACCTGTGAAAAACCGCTCTGACCAGGGATCGCTGCAGAGCGCTCTGCCCCATAAATAACTGTTTTCCCAGCAGAATGCTCTGCAATTCTGCATGTGTGTGGACGCCTTATAAGAGTCACGAGTAATAAGTGCGGGGAAAATTACCATTCGATGAGGGTGAACACCCTCATTGAAAGATTCACCGGCTCAAATTCGCTTCCGGCAGGCGGCCGTTACTGATTATTTTAGAAAATATAAATTGTATTGTATTTCGTTTTTTATAGATTCCTTGAGTATCGTAAAATCTGAGCGCATTTTCAATAAAGTTAACAAAGCCATAAAAGTTAATTTCGAGAGATTTGTTAGAAATTATTTCATGTGAATTTTATTTCACCGTAGAATGGGAAGAATAACAAAGAATCACTCAAATTTTGGAACAAATTATAACTTGAGTTTTCTTTGGTTGGAATATCCCTGAAATAAATTCACACAAAATTGATTATCATTTTGTACCACAAAAGAAATTCACAGTGTAAAATTTTTCAATAAGTACAGTGTCTTCTAACTTGTGTCTACAGTGTCTTTTTTACTAAATGAATATGCTTAGAAGGACTTGAAAATAATATTCTAGTCATAATTTCATAAAAAATACAAACAAGGTTCTGCATATGAAGATATGAGGAGAAAAAAAAAGACTGCAAAGCTTCTCAGGGTTAATTTTCCATCAAGATTGGAAATGATTAAATAAGGGGACCTGCGAGGCCTTATTATCTTTCAAGACATCCTCCATTCTCTTAAATCTTTTCATCAAATTCAGCTGCCTAGAATCAATGCGTGACCTTGTCTTATTTTGCTTCTCCGAATCTTTTTTTAGGTCACGAAAATATTGCTCCAGCTGCAGTAATAACATTGAAGAACACATCATTTGAAATAAAGTACTGGCCTATCAATGGAAGGTGATGATAAAGGTTACCGATGAACACCGGCCTCTTTCCATATATATATATATATATATATATATGTATGTATGTATGTATACATACACACAGACACGCGTTTTTGTGTGTGTAAGTAACGGATTCAGAACCAGAAGAAGATATTATGGCTGGCTTGGATTGTAGTCGTTCGCCTGAGTGATCGGTAAATTGAATTAGTTCAATCAGTGGAGAGGAATAATAATTTTATTTATTTATTTACTTGGACACATCATGTATATTTAATTGTCTAACATGTTTTTAAGAAACATAAAAGACTGGAAGATATTTACATATTTAAAAAGAGCAGAGAGAATTGATGATAGCGTGCGGTCTGATCCATTCCTAAAGACGCTAAATGGCGGACAGTTGGATTTTCTTAACGGGACAACAGAAACTTAGTTTCATTTGTACACTGAACCATACATCCCGCGAACCCTTTAAGCGAGTGGTCCGCAAACTTTTTTTTGATCGCGACCCACTTTCTTTAAATAAAAAATCACTCGACCTTAATGAAATTTTTTTGGTACTAGTAAACTTTTTAAAAAATATAATTAAAAAAAATAATCAGGCAAATGTTGACAAACTATTTTATTGACTTTTGGGGACTATTGTAAGACCGTTTGACATCTTATTTACCAATATGATATTCGATATATTTTTTAACATATAAATTATGTCTATGAAAAAATATTAAAAATACGTAATTACAGATTATTTAAAGTGTATTTCTACACTCATGTCCATAAATTAAGGATAATTCAGAATCACACGGAAATCGAACTCTAAAGTAAAAATTTCACCTGTAGAATTATCACAAACATCTTCAAGAATAATATGCAAATTACATTAAACCACCAGATGGCGCCAATAGTACGTCACAATGACGAGAGTGTAAGAGAGGGGTATATAAGGAATGGTGGCAAATAAGTAAAATTCTTCACAAACGTTCTGTAAGCCATCTCAGTGCCATAACCGAATAGTTCTGACACAGAGGACGCATGTGGTGGATTTTTTACCTTGTAGAATTATCGGCCGCCTGGAATGTGGGCGTACTCAGATGGAAGTATCCGAGGAACTTGGAATTGCCCAAAGTGTCATTTCTAAGCTTTGGCAACGATACCATGATGGGAATGTCAATAGACGTTACAGTACCGGTCGCCTCCGAGTTACAACGCCGAATGAAGACCGGTATTTGACAGTAACTGCCAAAAGAAGCAGACGGAGCACAGCATCCGACCTGTCTCGTCAGCTATCTGCAGCCACAGGTACCACAGTTTCAAGGCAAACCATGTACAGACGTTTGGGAAATATTGGTTTATATGCTCGCAGGCCTGTCAGATGTGTTCCGCTCACGGCAACTCACTGTCGGAAGTGATTAGCCTGTAGTAGAGAACATGTAATGTGGACATCGTCAAAGTGGGCTTGTGTAATGTTTTCCGACGAGTTCAGGTTTAGCTTGCCGTCTGATTCACGTCGGACTTTCATATGAAGAACGCCAGGTACCCGTTACCACCAAGAGAACATCATTGAACGATACCGTTACTGTGGTGCAGTATTGCTCGTTTGGGGTGGATTTATACTGGGCTCCAGAACGAATATGAATGTTCAAATCGGAACCATGAACGACCACATTTATCGGGACAGCATTCTGGAACAACATATACGCTTGTTTAGGGGTGCCGTGGGCGCAGGATTTGTGTTTATGGATGAAAACGTCCGTCCTCACCGAGCAATCATCGTAAACGAATGCCTTAAATCTGAGGATATCCCCCGTATGGAATGGCCAGCATTCTCACCTGACTTGAATAGAGCATGTGTGGGACATGCTTGTGCCGACGAGTTGCAGCCCGTCAACTACCTCCTACATGTGTACCGGAAATTGGGAGAGCATTGCTTGCTGAGTGGAGTAATCTTCCTCAAGATAAGCTCGATAATTTGATACTCAGCATGCCTAGGCGTTGTACGGACTGTATTTCATCGCATGGGAGGCATACAATGTATTAACAATCATACCAACCATATTAAGTTTTTGTAAAGGAGATATTTTTTACAATTGCTCCAGGGAGCAAAAATCGTAATTTTTATGAATGGTATCATACATACACCATTTTTTTTGTTCTTTATCTTTTGTTTAATAAATGGGCTTTATGAATAAGTCACGTTTGTTTTGTTTCTGAACCTTTATTTGCTGGAGCTGGCATTATCCTTAATTTGGGGACATGAGTGTAGTTAAATAATTCAGTATGGTATAAATTAACTTCAAAATATCCGTGAACCAGTTCTATTTGGCAACCCTTCTGTGGGACGAGAAACATGATTTGCGCACCATTGCTTTAAGCGACAGTTAGGCACCATAAGCAGAAATAGTAGGATATGGGCAATGGCAACTTTAAAGGTATTGAACTAATGCATGGTAGGACATTTTTATTATACACACACACACACATGTATATATATATATATATATATATATATATATATATATATATATATATATATATATATTGTCATGTGGTTGACATCGGCACTCCTCTCATTCGACACAGCCGGAGGAGTTGATGACTTTCCCACATGTGTTGCAGGTACATCAAAAGGAACTCTAATGCGAAAAAGTCTCCAAATAACATTCTTTTCTTCTCCCCGCAGTCAGCACGTATGTTGCAGATCAGCGACGGCATTCAATTACCTAACAATGGAGTATGTCCCGGGCCAAATGGATTTCAGGTATTCTTCAAAGGGTCGGCGAAGGTGGAAGTGACCCCCATCGGCCCCGGAAATATAGAGTGTTCCAGCAATTTGTGGAGTCTTCTGAATTCTTCTGGAAAAATTGGTCGAAGTATAAAAGGACTCCCCTTCTTTGTCGAAACGACTTTTAGCTCATCGACTTGCTAGACCGACATCGCTGGAGTGCGTCGGGTCTGTGACGGCGAAAAGCCTATTAATCTCTTGAGAGATTGCACGGGTTTGCTCTGGTGGAACAGAGACCGTGGATAATGATATTTGGCTTGTGTTAGCAAGGGAAATGATTGTAATAAATAATGTTTTGTAAATATTAAGGTTTAATAAAACCTTTTTGTGCATTTGTAAGCAAGTTTCCTTCTCGAATTATTCCGTTTCGTGTTTTAACTTGTTTCACCAAGTTTGTTTTAAGTCGCTATGGGCCACGTCTTCATAATTTATATACAAGGTACATACACACATATATATACTATATATATATATTGTGATATCTTCAGACTCCGGGTAGCTAAAAATGTTCAGAGTCAGTCTACTAAATTAAAATACAGTTTTATTAAATTTTAGTCGGAAACTTTTTACACAGGTGTTGATCTATTACACTCTTTACACAGGTGTTGATCTACCTCTAGACATAGAGGGAACTGGCCTTCGTAATAACCAAATGATATCGATGATAAGATGCACGTACAGTCACAGCGGAACTAGAAGGTCGGTACACAGCCTCTAGAGCGTACAGCTCTGAAAATAGATAACGAAGCCTGTAGAGCAGGATGCTCTGAGATAGCTATACTTCAGGGTGAAGTATTCGTTGACGAGAGCTTCGAGCGGCTGCTCTGAAAATAAGTCAGGGTCAAGTCGGTCGCTCCAGGACAACGTAGACGATAGGTGCTCTCTAGATGAGAGTCTCGACCAAGTCTGTCCAAAAAACTGGATTTCTTCTGCGGCGTTGGCAACCGTGCTTCCGGTCACGTGACTACACAAGTTTTGGTTGGCTGGCACTATTTTGTGACATCATGTCCGTTGGCTGTGATTCGCCTGACCACGAGGCCATGTGTTCGGTTCCCATGATTCAGCTGATCTGAAAATCATTAGTTCACGTCGAAATAGTCATTAGTTTACGTCCTCCCAGGCCCGGCGGCTAGAAGCAACACCATTCTTTGTGTGCAGACACCTTCACGCTGAAAGATAGAACTGTTCGCTGTTCACCTGCTGTGGGAGGTCCGGCTGTCTGGGTGATTTATTCGGAAGGGTCGTAACAGATTCTTACAACCCCTCCCTCCTTGAAGGAGATTTTGGCATAATGGCAAAATCTGAAAATCACTTTTAGACACAGCTCACCTGATACATCATTAGAGGCAATGCATTTAATTTACTACACCATTAATACATTTATTCTAATACATTATGATTACTAGGTTACCTAACACATTAATACACTAAGTTATTTACACAATTCATTAATTATTTTCACACTCTACATTAATTTATTTACAACATTACGCCTGACTTAAGGTTTCTATTCTGCCATGAAACGGCTTAGGCAATCGGCATGACCTATCAATTTACCAGATTTGTGGACAATTTGATAATTGAAAGGCTGTAAGGCAAGAGCCCATCTCATAAGCCTCGGGTTATTTCCCGCATTCGTCTTAAGAAAAACGAGCGGATTATGATCCGTCTCGATGGTGAATCTCTGCCCATCCAGGTAATGTCTTAGTTTCTTTATGGCGTATATTATGCCTGCGCACTCTTTTTCGGTGGTGCAAAACTTCTTTTCTGCATTAGTAATTTTTTTACTAAGGTACAACACTGGATGGTCAGTATTCTCCGGTCCCTTCTGTGCCAAATTTATAGCGATACCAATGTCGGATGCATCGGTGTACAGGATAATTTCTTTGGCGAAGTCCGGAGCGTACAAAACAGGTTTCTCGGTCAGTTCCGTTTTCAATTCTCGAGCCGCTGTATTGCACTCCTCTGACCATTCAACTTTCTCCCTAATTTTAAACTCCCTTCTCACTGACCCTTTATCATGATTAGTTTTCCTGTTAAGTTTAATCTCCCGTTTAGTTTCGGAAGCGATGATCTGATAGTTCCGTAGCCTAATCATGAACTTGAAAACATAATCTGTAACCACATTAGTCTCCGGCGAATTCCTACACCATTTTCCTAAAAGTAGTGTTTCCGGCACCCTTAAATTCTTCCTAAATATCAGTTCGGCGATGCTAAAATCCATAAACATATGAGTCATGTTTCCAAGTGCAAACATGGCTGAGGGTAACCCTACCTTCCAATTCTCTTTTGCCTTAAGGCAGATAACTTTTAAGAGTCGTTCAATGGTGTGGTGAAAGCTCTCGACGGGGTTTCTTTGCAGATGAAACATTGAGTTCCGCGTCACCTTAATATGAACTTCCTCCAGAAACGTGGTCGTTAATTTGCTTGTGAATTCGGTAAAATTATCTGATTGCAATTCCTTCGGAAGCCCTATCCGACTGAAATTTTCTAATAGAGTATTAGTCACATGTTCTAAGTTTAAAGTACTCAAAGTTATGGCTTCCGGATACTTCCACAAAGCGTTTAAAATATACCGGTTTCTTTTTGGTGGGGTTTGCATACGACCAATGATCTCTACGTAAATTCCCGTGAAAACCTCCGTAATTTCTGAGACTAATTTCAGCGGGGCTTTCTTCCGTTCTCTCGATCTCTCTACTCTTTGACACAGGTCCCATGACCTAACATAGTCCTTACACTCTTTTATGCACTGGAGCCCAAAATAATACCTCACTAATTTGTATTTACTTTTTGTCATTCCCATGCGCGATCCGATGCCATCATGGCATAAACTTAAAACTTTAGACTTATACTTAGTTGGTACAATCAATTTTTTTCTTTCCTCCCCTCTGTGATCTCGAGGTTTCTTAGGAAGTAATTCATTTTCTCCCACAATTTCCAGGGTTTCCTGTGGCTTAACTTTTTCCCAAATAGGTGTAAGTTTAGGGCAATTTTTTTGTTCTAAAACGAGAGTGTCGGCACTCTCTTCCACTAACACATTTTTAGTCTCGACGACTATTGGAAATTCAAGTTCTTTCAATTCATCCGGCGAATTTACCTCGGGTTCCTGCGACTCAGTTATTTGCTCGGCCGTTTCCCCGTTCTCTACTGTAATTCCCGTTTGAATTTCCTCCCGCATCCCTCGACTTTGGGTGTCGACGGCATTTACGCTAGCTAGTTTTAATATTTGCGCCTCTATCAGCTCCTGAGTGGAATTTCCCAGCAAGTAGTGGTTCATTTCCACACTCTTACCTACCACGGCGGCCTTTGCTATCACCTGGCCGAATTCGGGGCTCTCAAGGGTTACGCGAGCTAAAGGTAAACGTCTGAATTCATTTTCCAAGGGCTGTTTGAGCAAAACATTCTCTCCGGTGAAATCTCCGGGTTTAACTAATTTAACAGGGCACAAATCTACGCAACTCCCGCTATCACGCAATAATACGGTTTGGACCTGATTCACGCGAGCTTCGCTTAAGTAGGGCTTAAACGCAAGAGAAAAATCTTCCAACGTAACTAAGTTGTTTATGATTTCTCTGGATTTATTTAATTCTGGACAGTTCGGGCGGACATGTCCATTCTGACCACACTGAAAGCAGATGGGGCCACTTCGCTTCTCATACTCCCTGGTCCTCCAATCATTATTATTTTTATTAGCAGCGTTGCGCCACTCTTTCGTACCTGATTCTTCTACTCCCGTTTCCGTCGTGGAACTAAATTTCTCTGACTGCTTGGGGCGGTCTACCTTTTTCTTTTCGGGCGATTTAATTTGCGTCGGTTTCTTTACGAATCGGCGGGTCGATTCATACGCGTCTAGCTTATTTACTAAAGTTATAGGATCATTTAGTGTTCCCCATACATCTACGAAATGATCTTTAATTTCCGCTGGTACGCGTCGCTTTATTTGGTCGGCTACCATAAGTTCTTTGAGTGACTCAAAATCTTTAATTTCAATTCCATCTAACCATCCCTCTAAATAGCTCCTTAATTCAAATATTAAATCTTTCCACAAATCACCGTTTTTCCGTTGATGGGTTTGGAACTTTGTACGGAAAGCTTCGGCACTGAGTCTAAACCTATCTAGCAGTACCGACTTAACATATTCGTAATTATCATTTTTTTCTTCAGGTTCCCTGATGATTATTCCCGCTATTTCGCTCGGCAAAAGACTTAGTAACTCTGACACTAAATCACAATCATTAATTTGCAATTTCCTAGCTTGTCTCTCAAACAATTTTAAGAATAAAGCTATATCTATCTTTTCGGCATCATACCTCTGCATTACCGATTTAACATGCCTAGACGGGTTCCCGTTTTCTGAGTTCACGGAATTCACACTACTATTTTCCCCAATTAGAGTGATTTTAAGTTTTTCAAGCTCAAAAGCGCATTCTGCTGCTTTCTCTTCAAGCTCAAAAGCGCGTTCTGCTGCTTTCTCTTCAAGCTCAAAAGCGCGTTCTGCTCTCTCGGCGTCTTTAATCTCCTGCAATTTTCTATCTTCTATAAGATTTACGAGAATATTTTTCGCACTCTCTTCCTCGAAACCTTCACTTTCTGAAATTTTTCTTGCCAGGTCAATTATTTTATCTGATTCTTGAATTCCTACTTGCAGCTCCAAAGCCAAATTCTGCAAGTCAATTTTCTTGTATTTTGTTAAAAACGACATTTTGCCTCAATAACTATTTATCCACAACTTAACCTTACCGGAACCCTCGGAATTTTGACCTCAACACAACAAAAGAACTGGTTGTCCGCTTTTCTCACGCCTTTACAATAGAGCCCTCTCAATTCGGGGAATTCTAGTGCTACGTTCTTCCAAGAAAAAGGGGGGGGGGTTACTCCGAAAGATTACAGTTTAACAGACTCGTTTGAAATCCTAGCATGGCACATACAATTCAAAAATGTTTAAAATTTTTCAGACCAAATTTCACACACATAATAAATCAATGCTACTTCAATATAATCTTAAGCACTCTACACAAGTTCAATAACTGACTAAATTAATTTGCAATACACAGTTACTTAATTTCAATAATTGGCTAATTTAGTTTGCAATACACAATTTCTTAATTTCAATAATTGACTAAATTAGTTTGCAAAACACAATTACTTAATTTCAATAATTGCCTAATTTAATTTGCAATACACAATTTCTTAATTTCAATAATTGACTAAATTAGTTGGCAAAACACAGTTACTTAATTTCAATTTAGAATAAGTACTTAAATCAGATTATCCACAGTTCTAGTATTCATCTAACAAATATTTGTTCATTTACTTTTCTTTTAAAATTTTAAACACATTGCATACAATTCATTTTTACCTTATTCTTTTGCATAAACAATTCTAATACTTCATTAATTTACTTTTGACTCAATTAATTAATTTCTCACAGATAATTTACTTATTTCAATTCAATAGTTATTTCCCATGAAACATTAATTTACACATGTTAACATTTACACAGATTCTAATCAATTAATTTACTTTTAATTAATCAATCAATTACTTTTGCCTCTAATGAGAAAACAGGCTTACCTTGTCTAATTTTGAAGACTAGATTGTAGGCTCTCATTGAAGCTAGGCAGTCTTTCCAGGCTGGTTCTTGGGGGATTTCCTTATTTAATATGCAGCCCCAATACTTGATCGCTGCACAAATCCACTGTTGGTAGGCTGCTCGCTGCTATATACTGGTATCTGTGATGCACACACTTGGGACGGGACGTCCGCACAAAAAGTCCTAGATGGGCTTCCTACTCTAATTTCCTAATTCGAAGGGGTGGATTGCCAAATTTTAATTAATGGGACAATCCCAAACACGCTGCCACCAATTATTAGTAGACTGTGATATCTTCAGACTCCGGGTAGCTAAAAATGTTCAGAGTCAGTCTACTAAATTAAAATACAGTTTTATTAAATTTTAGTCGGAAACTTTTTACACAGGTGTTGATCTATTACACTCTTTACACAGGTGTTGATCTACCTCTAGACATAGAGGGAACTGGCCTTCGTAATAACCAAATGATATCGATGATAAGATGCACGTACAGTCACAGCGGAACTAGAAGGTCGGTACACAGCCTCTAGAGCGTACAGCTCTGAAAATAGATAACGAAGCCTGTAGAGCAGTATGCTCTGAGATAGCTATACTTCAGGGTGAAGTATTCGTTGACGAGAGCTTCGAGCGGCTGCTCTGAAAATAAGTCAGGGTCAAGTCGGTCGCTCCAGGACAACGTAGACGATAGGTGCTCTCTAGATGAGAGTCTCGACCAAGTCTGTCCAAAAAACTGGATTTCTTCTGCGGCGTTGGCAACCTTGCTTCCGGTCACGTGACTACACAAGTTTTGGTTGGCTGGCACTATTTTGTGACATCATGTCCGTTGGCTGTGATTCGCCTGACCACGAGGCCATGTGTTCGGTTCCCATGATTCAGCTGATCTGAAAATCATTAGTTCACGTCGAAATAGTCATTAGTTTACGTCCTCCCAGGCCCGGCGGCTAGAAGCAACACCATTCTTTGTGTGCAGACACCTTGACGCTGAAAGATAGAACTGTTCGCTGTTCACCTGCTGTGGGAGGTCCGGCTGTCTGGGTGATTTATTCGGAAGGGTCGTAACAGATTCTTACAATATATATATACAAGGTGGTCATAATGAAACTTTGCCGATATATGGACCTCTCGTGGCTGTTCCGTTCAACCGATCGAAATGAGATTTCAGACTTTGTTATTCAGAGGTATAAGCTCGGGATTCTGTGAACGGCAACCAAGTGGCGCTCACGGTTACGGTTATAGGTACAGAAACTGGAAATTTTCAAAAGGCAACACCTATTTTTTCCCATCGCAAAATGCTCAGCGCATGCGAAAACCCTAAAAAGTGTTGGAATGGTACGTGTATCACAAAAAAACGGACGCGTTATGCACGCACAAAAAACAGCTCTGCGAACGGCCTACAAAAACGATATATGGACCTCTAGCGGCCGTTCTGTTCAGTCTATAGAGATGAGATTTCAGATATAGTTATTCAGAGATATGAGCACGGGACTCTGAGAACGGCAATACAGTGACGCTCACGGTTACGGTTCTAGGTATAGAAACTCGAAATTTTCAAATGGCAATGCCCACTTTTTCCCGTCGCAAAATGCTCAGCGTATGCGAAAACCCTAAAAAGCGTTGGAACGGTACGTGTATCACAAAAAACGGACGCGTTATGCACGCAAAAAAAAAACAGCTCTGCGAATGGCTAACAAAAACACGATCAGAGAGCTTTTTATCGGTTTTCTACGCTGAATATCTGGCGAACAGTGTTATATGATCGGTTTCTAGCCTCTGTAATATGTAAATTTCCTCCGTGCGCCCCGATCGTGTCTTTGTTGACCGTTCGCAGAGCTGCATAAGAGTTCGCATAGAGCATTTTGTGAATGCATAACGCGTCCGTTTTTTGTGATAGACGTACCATTCCAACGCTTTTTAGGGTTTTCGCATGCGCTGAGCATTTTACGATAGGAAAAAGTGGGCATTGCTATTTGAAAATTTTGAGTTTCTTTACCTATAACCGTAACCGTGAGCGTCACTGTGATACCGTTATCAGAATCTCGAGCTCATACCTCTGAATAACTATATCTGAAATCTCATCTCAATAGATTGAACGGAACGGCCGGTAGAGGTCTATATATCGGCGAAGTTTCTGTATGACCACCCGGTATATGTGCGTGTATATATATATAACATTAAAAACCCCATACCATTTTAAAATCTAACATTATTCTAAATTCCCTTGGGCGTACGAGCTAAATTTCGCTTTTAATTCTAAACTCTAATAACCTCGAGAGAAAATATTAAATGGCTTCCTTTTTCAAATAGGCGCGGCGTCCCCCATATTTTAGATAAGCTCTGCGCAGATTACATAAAACCACATGTGACTTATCGACAACAGCAAATCCCTAATCGTTATCCTGATCACATGACAAAGTTTATATAAACCACATGAACGGAAACCTGTACGCTTTTCGGATTTTGTAGCTGTATTGAGAAGACGTATTCGCCGACGAAATAAAATCTAGTATAATGCTGTAACCTGCCGCGTCGTTTTTTTCGAGCCACGACTACATCTTCATTCCCTGTGATGTGCTGGACGCCCATTTTTTCCTTGGGTTGTCCAGTATGTTACAAAGAGACGGCAGGATTCTCACCTGCTGCGACCACATCCCACTGGATTTTCCAAGGCATTTCGGCGTTTTCGTTTCAGCGTCACCGCGTGTTTAATTTTCGCTTTCGCTGGGTGCATTAGTGCGCATTTCTGCCTTACGATGGTGAATCAGCTCCATGTGCGACCTTCGATTGGACGCCAGCGTGAACGGCTCCATTTCGGTGCTAGTGTGATTGTCAATAAGTGCTTCGGCTTGCTGTGAGATTCATCCTGGATCAGTTTCAACGTGTGGGCGTCCAAGTCCGGTGTTTCTTCAAAAATTGTGCATTTTCCTTTTCAGAAATCTTGTGCCGGAATGTGTATACTTACGATTTGTGTTCCCCATTGCTTCGTGTGATCACCATTTAAATTCTTCGCGAGTGTCATCATGTAAAAAGTGCGTAATCCCCACCATTTAAAAATCATCAGTGAAAGTATTAGGTCATCGAAATTGTGTGCATAACAGAAAAATGTGTTCGCGATACAACTTCGTTCCAGCAGTTCAACGCAATAGTGCCTTCTTAAAATGTTACCTAAAGGAAAGGTTCTACAACTTCCGAAAAAGAAAAAAAAATTTCTTTTAAAGTGCTCTTTCATAGTGTTCCAATTGGGATACTGTGTACTGGGACTAACTAAGCCAAGAACTTCACCAAGATAAATTCAGAACCGAGCTACAAATGTTAAAATTATGCAGATATGTAATAGTGAAAATAAGGATAATGGTAAAAAGTGTGAATAACACTTCAAGTGGTAAGCTAAAATTTAGAAATTATTGTGAAAAAATTTAATATTAATAGATACTGATAAAAATTTATTATAAATGTGTTTCGGTGAAAGTATTTTCAAATTATTGATTTAATTAAGTACCTATGATAAAAAATAAATCGATAAAAAGTAAAACGAAAGTAAGAATCATTGGTTTAAAACGTGTATTTTGTTTTTGATTTTAAAATGTTTCATTTTGATGGAATTTTAAGAGTATATTGTTTCATATTATAAGATATTTGAATTTAAAGAAATTTTTGAGACTTATATGTGATAAATTTATTATAAGTGTGTGTTTTTAGTGTAATTTTATAATATTTCCATGTTCTTTTTCTGATAATGAATATTTTAGTGTTTTAAGATAATTAATGATCCTTGGTTACGTTAAACTGAAATATTAAATGAGTAAAGTAATGTTATGAGTATCTAATTTTGCACGCAGTTCTGAATCGTCGCGGAAGAAAAGAAAGAAAAAAATAACGTAAATCATTTCCGTTTTCGAGCGCGTTGTATTACATTTCGAAGGTCGCCTCCGCAATAAATTTAAATGCTCAGCATTAGTTTTGTAAACACAATCATGAAAAGAGCCAAACTTGTTTTGATTCATTTAACCTATAAATATTACGGTTTTCAAATTGAGCTTTTCTAAAACTAACATCAGATGCTTGTGGTTTTGATTTTGGAAAATATCTGCAGGGATAACATAGTAATTTTCAGACATCAAGAAAATTTTATAATTTAAGTACTTTGACATATTACATTTGATGTTGAGACCTCGTAGATTGTTCTACGAATTTAAGTAAAGGAGATTTCTGGAGGTTCAGTCGACGTTAAAATTCGTGTTACGATTTTCATAAACGGAGCGTCTTTATAACATGACTTAGGGTGCCAAAAATCCACAATTGGAGAATTGAAAAACCATTGTATGTTATATTTGGTTCATCCGCCCCAGAAAATTCTCGAAATAGAAATAATGAAGAAAAATAAATAAATAGAAAAGAGAATAGTATAATTAGAGATATTTTTTGAGAGATTAAATACAAATGATGAATATTTGGGAACTTTACAGCGAGAATTCATACCAAAATGTGATATAAGAAAAGAAAAATTAATTTTGGTTTATCGATTTCATGATTAACTTGATAAAACTGAGATGGGTATTGGTAAAAGAATTTTGATTATTTGTGTCAATTAATAGAATAATAGTTTGAAATTTGAACATTAACATTAAATTATGGCAATTGATAGAGAATATTAAGGTATTATTATTGTTATTATTGGTATTAGGAGTATTTTATTAGTGTGTGTTTAATACTTTCATATGTTGTGTATTTTGGATTCTATTGAATATAAAATTGATAGACCAAACTTTCACACTAAACGAGATTCTGAAATTGTCCATGCTTGCAGATTGAGATATTATAATGCACCAGAGAACTTAAAACTACACCACGAATAATGACAAACATTAGATCCATTTTTCTTTCTTTTCTATGTGATGCTTAACATCATTATATATTTTTTTAATTGATATAATTAATTATGTGTTGTCCTACTAAAGATATATAAAAAAAAAAAAAAAAAACTGTCTAACTTAAACTTTCTTCTTAAGAATACTATTATATGTGAATTTTTTTTTGGATCTCAATTTAAACACTGACTATGACAACTCTACTTCTTTAACCTGTCAGTAAATTTTCTATTTCTTGAAAAACACTTTCCTATCACCCAACTCTACAAGCGCGTTGGATGCCGTCCCAACTGTTTAAGATCGTTTTTATTTTTTTTTACTATTTGTTTTTAATTCAACAACTCAGTCACTTAAAGTGCTGAAGAACATTTGCTTGAGTAATGGCTAAAACAGGGCTGGGATGGCCACTCCTTTTGTCCTCCCATTTCTATATATTATACTCCCACAGGTATGACAACTGCACCTTTTCCTTTTTCTCCATCTGTGTACTATGCAAGATGCTGTTTTCCAACGCAGTCATATTCTGTCGGAGATTTACGGTTAGTCCACTGTACGGCTAAAAGACTCTTCCTCCTTATTAGTCAGAGAACAATATGGAGAAAGAAAACCCACTTGTTACACAAACATAAACACAACCCTCACTGCTTAGAGGTAGAATTTAAAAAATTGAAACTAAGAGTTTGGGTA
The DNA here is from genome assembly GCA_907164885.2 of Dolomedes plantarius. Lineage (NCBI taxonomy): Eukaryota > Metazoa > Arthropoda > Arachnida > Araneae > Dolomedidae > Dolomedes > Dolomedes plantarius. The sequence goes on from OU015490.1 coordinate 75,870,691, forward strand.
ACACACATACAACAAGGTACCTTCAACACAAAAAATGGATATCCACGTAGAATTAAAATAAGTGTACACAAATGAATAGTAAATAAATAATTTGAAAATAAAGTGAAAAGTATTGAGAATAAATAAATAAAGTTATAAATAAATAAATAAAGTTAGAATAAATATGAATAAGTATAATTAAAGAATATTGAATAGAATTTTGGAATGAATAAATGTTGTCGAAATAAAATAAATATAAGAAATGATGAAATGAGAATAATAAGAAATAAAAGCGGTATGGAAAAGAGATTTTTTCTTTTGATAATAAGTAATATTGAAATAAAGGAGATAAGAGATATTAAGAAAAAAATAATGAGATAAATAAAGATACGAAAACTAGATAATGAGTGATATGTTTTGTAATTTTTATATACAATTGATATATTTGAAGTGTGATTTCATTAAATCTTGTGATTTTTATTGAAAGTGTGATTTTTATTATAAACTGTGATGTTTATTATATAACTAAAGAACTAATTTTCTTTATATGTAAACAAGTCGAGATAATGTGATGTTTATGTATTCTACGTTTGTGAAGCAGAAATAACACAGCACTAAAAAGACTGTGATTTTTTTTTTGTACCCAACTACTAAGGACTTTTTTTTTATTTAAGCCAAGATATTGTAAATTTTTTTGGGTATTCTGCACTTGCGAGATGATGGGTCACAGAACCTACCGAACTGTGATTTTTTTTTTTTGTACTTTTCTCAAGCAACATACTGTAGCTAACATAATAAGGAACGTGAACTATAAGCTACCATGTGTACCTTACAAACTTTTTTGGACTCACCCCAATGTTGTGAGAGTTGAGGAGGAAAGTACAATAACTTCAAATTATTATTGTCATGTTCTATTCCATTTACTTAACATGTTTGTTTGTTGATTTTGATATTTTCATTGTTATATTCTATTATTTGTGTGAGTCGACTCAAGTTAGTTTTTTTTGTATTTAGTTAAATTTAATTGATTTTTTTTTCTGAGATTTTGTTGTGTGGGGAGACGTCCCTATTCAACAGGTTTCAAATACATACTTATGTAGAATCTTCAATTTAATATTATGTGTCCTTCTTTTTGGTGATTTTATATATATTTTTCAGTAAATTTGATAATGTTGCTATGTCAGCTCATCACGTGATCTTTAAAAATTTTTTTTTGCAATTTAACTTTAATTGAAAATTATTCGTTAACTTATTCCAAATTTTTTAACGCCCTGTTCAGCAATTTTCAGTTGATGATGGGTACATTTTTAAATTTAATTTTTTTTTCAAAGCAACAATATAAGAAGAAAGTTACATAATTTGCAATTTTCTATAGTTGATCATTAATTACTATAATTTTTTTTTTACTTTTATTGTGTTCATAAATTAGTAAATCATTAGTGTATTTTTGTGTATTCAATATTGAAATGTGCAATGTCTTGTCATGTGATCATCATACTAAATTAACTTAAAACATATGTTCCTTTTCAAACTTTTCCAAATTTGTGGTCGACGCCCATTTTCCTCACATGGTCGGGTGAGTCTGTCCTCCAATGCAGGCATTGTTGGTCAGCCTCTTCTCGGACGGGGGGGATATTCTATAACATTAAAAACCCCATACCATTTTAAAATCTAACATTATTCTAAATTCCCTTGGGCGTACGAGCTAAATTTCGCTTTTGATTCTAAACTCTAATAACCTCGAGAGAAAATATTAAATGGCTTCCTTTTTCAAATAGGCGCGGCGTCCCCCATATTTTAGATAAGCTCTGCGCAGATTACATAAAACCACATGTGACTTATCGACAACAGCAAATCCCTAATCGTTATCCTGATCACATGACAAAGTTTATATAAACCACATGAACGGAAACCTGTACGCTTTTCGGATTTTGTAGCTGTATTGAGAAGACGTATTCGCCGACGAAATAAAAACTAGTATAATGCTGTAACCTGCCGCGTCGTTTTTTCGAGCCACGACTACATCTTCATTCCCTTTGATGTGCTGGACGCCCATTTTTTCCTTGGGTTGTCCAGTATGTTACATATATATATATATATATATATATATATATATATATATATATATATATATATATATATATATATATATATATATATATATATATATATATGTATGTATGTATAGGTGTGGGTTGGGAATTTAGTTCGGTTCGTCTGATATTTTAATGCAATAAACCGACACCTCATTAATGACTTAATTTCAGGATGAATCATAAACAGTCTCTCAATAGCAATAACAGCAAATATTTATTCATTTGACACCACAATTGACGACATGTAACACTTTAAGCACAACAGTTGACCGCTCAAGGTGATAATTCTGTCCAGCACTCAACAAGCTTAGACAACAAGCTAGGACCGCTCACACATAAATCAGTCGTTTAGTGCAGAATCCCCGACCCTTCCACAGGGTTTCCTACCGTAGTAGTCCTAATCGTTTCTCAACTCTCTAGCCCAGTGATTTCCAACCACTGTACCGCGAGATTAGAGAAATGTGCCACCACTGCTAATTGTAATGATGCGCCTTCAATTTTAAGAAGAAGAAAATTAAATGTAGAAAGAATTTAAAATCAAAGGCTTGCTTCATTACATTGATTTCGGATAGGAGGTAGAAGTGCGGTCTACATGGGAGGTCTCGAAGATGGTAGACTAAGATAGCAAGTTAGGCGCCGGTTGCGACGTAAAATTAGAATGCCCTTTTGTACTGAATATATGAGAGCGGCGTAAGTGATCGATGTGGGGGGCCATCGACGGCGTAGAAGATGACGTAACAAAAGGTAAAGAGGAAGAAGCGTTAGAGTTTTGGTCGGGGGCGAGTTGGCTCGATCCTACGTTCCTAGTTGGAGGGGACCAGACTTGCGAGGCAGAAGGACAACCGGTCGACATAGTTCCCGGACCTTACTCGCAGGATCCAAGAAAATATCGAGCACCGGATCCAGAAGAGAGCGGCTAGACTTCACCGAATTCCGGAGACCAAATACGGAAGGCATAAGGAAGAAGCAGTGACGTTCCTGTGAAGCAAGACCCCCCAATTTCCAGACAACAGCGAGCTGACATTCCAGGAAGTAAACGTGCGATTCGGAGGGAGAGAACCGCAACCCTGCTGTTTCGATGATTATCCTGCCCCGGCGAAATAGAGTGAGTGAAATATAATTTTTGATACATTCAGTCCCTGGTCATTTAAAATTTAATTCTTGAGTGCGGAAAAGGAAAGTTAGGGTCATAGATAAATACTTGTGTATGAGTAGTTTTTCAGTATGCTCCCTGCGCCTCGTAAAGTAGTAGGTAAATGATTAAATGTAAAGAATGATGATATGAACATAAACGATTTTTTTTTAAAATAAACTGTAGATAATATGTAAATTGTAAATAAACTATAATTTTGGTGTTAAGGAAAACTTGCTTTTCGTCAATGAGTTGATTTCCGTTAGTGTTAAAGAAAGTTTGTAGGTTAAGATTTTATAATTTGTTCGTAGGCCCATAATGTCCAGAGTCTGGAGTGTTATTCAACCAAATACCTAAACACAACGCACCCAACTACCCCTTTTGATGACATAAAATGTACTACCACAAATAAAATACGAATTCACGTCCAAACCAAATAAAGTCAGGACAGGCCCTTTACGACACTAATACCCATACAAAAGCGACGTCAGACAAGTAGTTCAATCAGTTATACCTTCCTAGCGGGGACTTACTGAACCAATGTGCAAGACTATTACAGTTTTGGACTGTTAACTTGTAACTCTGGACTATTACAGCTCTGGACTTTCAAATCTGGATCACGAAAGGAGAGTAGCATCATCATTTTTAAGCCCATATATAAATGAAGTTATCAAAAAACAATAAGCTCAAATTTCGCATTAAATGTAATTTGTAGTTAAATACGTAGACATTTTGTTTACTTTGTAATGCAATTTCATTTTATATTTCAATAAAAATTATTTCGCATGCTATTTTTACAAAATATATTATAGATATATCAATTAATTATCCAAGTAAAGTTATTTTAAATTTACCTTAATGTTAGTGTGCCCCCAAATTTTTTAATCATTAAAAGTGTACCGTGACGAAAAAAAGGTTCAGAATCACTGCTCTAGCCTTTCGGTAGGCCAAACCTTGGGATTAATATCCCCGTTCACTCCTAGGAACTAATTCCTTCAACATTCGCGTCCGAGAGCACCCACTCTTTACCGCCTCCAAATAAATTCCTTCTCTCTGCCTCGCGCAGGACCTCTCTTCTTCTGTCGCTGGTCTACGGGGTTGCTCTGGTCCCAATGACTCGATTCGCGTTTTGGATACACCCCCCATATATATATATATATATATATACACTCAAGAGCCAAAACATTATGACCACCTGTCAATAACGAGTTGGCTCACCTTTGGCGCGCAACACAGCTTCAACTCGCCTTGGCATGGATGCCACAAGTCCTTGGTAGATGGCCGGAGACAGATTGTACCAGATGTTTAAGCAACGGTCACGCAAATCCGAGATATTGCGAATTGGTGGTCTTTGAACTTTGGGCTGCCGTACCATGACATCCCAAATGTGTTCTATCGGTTTGAGATCCGGTGAGTTAGGTGGCCAGGACATTAACTGGAATTAAGCATCATGTTCCTGGAACCACTCCAACACAATTTTAGCCTTGTGACACGGGGTGTTGTCCTGTTGGAACATTCCATTTCCAGCTGGAAAAAAAGGAGGCCATGTAAGGGTGCAACTGGTCCGCAATGATGTTCAGATACCCTGTAGCATTCATGGTCTGCTCTACCACAACCACGGGTCCCAGAGACGCCCAAGAGAACGTCCCCCAAAGCATAATACCGCCACCACCGGCCTGTGTATGACCTACTGTACATTGAGGGAGCAACAGTTCGCCTGGAAGACGGCGTATCCTGACACGGCCATCGGCGTGATGAATGACAAACCGTGATTCATCTGACCAGGCAACTCTCTCCCACTGATCCATGGACCAGTCGCGATGTTCCCGAGCCCAGCGCAGACGCAGTTGGCGATGACGCTTGGTCAGCAAAGGCACACGAGTGGGACGTTTGCTGCGTAGCCTCATATCCAACAGTGTCCGCTGAACAGTTTTCTGCGATACTATTCTACTTAGCCCTGCATTGTATTGGGCTGTCAGCTGAGCCACTGTCTGGCTTCGGTTTTGCTTCACCATGCGAGACAGTCTCCGACGACCTTTTTCTTTGATAGCGTGTGGACGTCCAACACCATGTCGTCTACTGCTGGTTTCACCGTCATTCATCCACTTTGCATAAGTACTAACAACTGTAGGTCGCGAACAACCCACGAGTCGTGCAGTTTCGGAAATACTTGTTCCGAGCCTTCGAGCCATTACAATCTGCCCTCTATCAAAGTCGCTTAGATCCGCAGCCTTTCCCATCACACACAGAAGTAAGTGAAAGAATGATTTTTCAGACTCTCCAGCAGCAGTTAAATACCACTTCCACCTGATCACGTGCCTTCCACGTCATCCAGGCGAATTCATTGCAAAATGTAGGGGTGGTCATAATGTTTTGGCTCTTGAGTGTATATACACACAATCAAACCTGTTTTTATGCGGTAAACAGAGGCTCCCAAAAGTGTCCGTACACTTACGATTTTCAATGAAATAGGGGTCTATCCTTTAATTAAAATGAATATTTCAGAATGGGTATTTAATAATCAGATTTATAATCTATTCTTAACAAAACTACATGAAATATTTTAAAATCATAGTAAAACTTTATTTTTAAGAAACCAATAATCAAAATGTAACAAAAACTTTATCTCACAAAAGTCATCGTACACTTGTAAAAAATCTCTACATATTAGTAAATATTCTAATTTTTTGTTAAATTAACTGTTCCTACTAAGTTCTTGGGATTAAGTTCGTCATTTTTCCTTCTCCATACAATTTTACGCCCATCGGAACCAAAAATGTTAAACTTGCTTTCATCGGCAAATAAGACATTATTCCAATCCGTTTGAGGCATATTTGTCATTGATAGTGCGAAGGAAAACCTAAGCTTTCTGTTTTTCTCACTCACAAAAAATTTCTACGGGCAGAACGCCCATGTAATCCAGCTGCTTTGAGGTTTCAGGTGAAATTGAAGTAGAAAATGTTTCATTAAATTCTGCAGAAACTTTTACAGGACTCAAACGAGGATTTTTCACAAATTTTCTAATTATAAATCTCTGAACCCATTTTTGTCAACTTTGCCGGACGACCTTTTCTTACCTTGATTTCGATCCGATTTTCTTCTTTTAAGCGTTTTATCACATACTGCACAGTAGAATAAAGTAGTGGCACAGTAGTGGGATAAATTAAGTAATTTAGCAATATTCCGAACTAATTTACGACTACTATGATGAAAAATAATCAATTTTCGAATGCTGTTTGTTGTTTCTTTACGACTACGAGCCCTTTTTAAATAATAAATAGAATATTACGGAGTAGGCAAGCAATAGAGGAGTAGACATTTCTTTATGCAATTCCTATCCACCGCACAAAAGCAGGTTTGTGTGTGGGTGTGTGTATATATACACTGGGTGGCCAAATTATTATGACCACCCCCGCAATACAATGTTGGGCTACTTTTTGCCCTAAATACTGCATGAATTCTTCTTGGCATGGATTCTATGAAATGTTGGTAGGTGATATGCGGATTTTTAGACCATATCCGAGAAACTGCACTTTCCAATTAAGATTTGATGGTATTGGATCCAGCTGCCTGATGCTCCGTTCGATCTCATCCCACAAATTCTCGATTGGATTGAGATCTGGGGATTGTGCAGGCCATAGAAGCAAGGTAAATTCTCCGTCATGCTCTTCGAACAATCTGAGGACAATGCCAGCTTTATGACAAGGAGCTGAAAGTATCCATCCCCGGAAGGCTACATCATTAACATAACAGGATATACTTGATCTGCGATAACACGTAAATACCCTTGGGCATTCAGACGTTGTTTCACAGGAATCAAAGGAACCATACAATGCCAAGAAAACATCCCCCAAACCATAATATTGCCTCCACCAGCTTGAAGTGTTGCGGCAGTGTAGTTGGGATTCGTGCTTCATTGCTGTTTTCTCCCTATTCGCACTCTGCCATCTGCATGGTCTAGTTGAAAACTCGATTCATCGGACCATATGACACTTTTCCAGTCATCTGCTGTCCAATCCTTGTGCTCCTTTGCTAACTGGAGACGTCAGCTCTTGTTCAAGGTAGACAGTAGAGGCTTTCAAACAGGTCGTTGGCTTCCGTAGCCTATACGGAGTAATGTGCGGCGAACAATTCGTTCAGAGAAGTTTGCAGTTGTTACTTGATTAAGATTTCCCGCTATTGTTACTTGATTAAGATTTCCCGCTGCTGTAGCTCTTCTGTTGAACTGGACAACTCTGTCATGTCTCCTTTCAGATCGAGCATTCAGTAGCCTGTGACGACCACAAGCCTGACGTTGAGACCCGGTTTTCTGCTTGGTAGTCCACTCTCTGTAAACATTAAGAACTACTGCTCTCGAATACTTCACAAGTGCAGCAGTTTCGCTGATACTGGTTCCGACGTTTCGAGCGCCTACAATCATCCCGCGTTGAAACTCAGTTAAATCACGTTTTTTACCCATATCTTCGCAAGCAACACACTGCAATCGATGGATCACTTGTCTTGCATTCCCTTTTTATAGCGATCTCGCCCTCTAGTGCGGAAACACGCCACCTTTAAAGTGAACTAGTGAGACACGGAAGCTGGGCGATTGTTTCATCGTTCACTGTGGCTGTAATATCCAGATTCTTCTTTCTGAGAATCCGAAGAACGTTTTCTCAGAATTCGTAGAAGGGGGAGAGATTGCGATCCTAGGACCAAGGTCATCCCATCCCTAAAAGTGGCGTTACACAATCGTTAATGAGACCCTTGCGAGACATTTGTTACGCTCCAGGATCGTGACTAATCTACCCGACTGACCGTTCTCACTTTCTCGCCTCTTCTTGTCATTTCTGCAACTTCCCGATATTCACCCCTTTGACCTCCCTCCCCGTCGCCATTCATGCCTTTGCGATCCGGTACCCATTCCCCCTTTGACCCCCCCCCCCGCAACAGGGGGGGACGTCGGCCTCGTCCTTTTGACTCGGGCACAAAAGACCGCTCCCGAAGCGAGCGCCACGATTCCGAGGAGGAGAATAGTGGGGTTATCGGCGAGGGCACGTTTACACAACCATTTATACCCCTCTTTCCCCCTACTCTACTCTCCTCTTTCGCCAATGTGTAACGCCGGTGTTAGACCCCATGGGGATTTCCAGTGTGGGGGAGGGAATTGAAGCCTCTATCTCTGCGAGAAAGGTTGGGCGCTGTTCGGTTTCAGAGAGCACTCAAGTTTGGGCAGATCAAGCTGCCCCGGGTGGCAATTGTTCATTGTTAATCTCTCGGTTTCAGACTGGATAGTAGTCTCAGAATAATGTTATACAGTTGTATAATAATTGTACATAAAGGTTGTAAATATTATATGCTTCTCGTGTTCTCATTTGATGAGCACGTAACAAGGCATTCGCTGCTCAAACTAGCGATGGGATACCTGAAGCTTGTTCGTAACCCGAATTTTATCTTGTAACTCGAAGCAAAAAATCTACGGAGAGAATGCTTGTATCTCAAAAAACTCGTAAGTCGAGGTACCACTGTATAACTTACACTTTTAAATAAATAAAAAAATAATGCGTATGATTTATTCCTTTATATGCGATGCGTAGAAAGTACAGGGTGTCCGGGTATCCAAAAGTTATGACTTATTTTCACAGAACTACCCATTATAATTTAAAAAATATTCTTTAAATAGAAAGAACATCTCGCCAAGTTTTAATATCAATCACAGAATTCCATCATGGTATCATAGATTTCAATGTGTGCTCCTTTTTAGCACGATTAACGTCTAAATGGAAATCCAGTTCTCTCCAAGTCTTTCGTAGCATATCAGACGTTATTAGATCTTTTTGCTTGGAGATTCATTAAATCCGTTGTGTTTAAATCAAAAATTGAATCTGTGGATGTGTTGAAAAAGCGTATCATTCAAGCAGTTCGTGCAATAACTCTTGATATGCCACGAAACACTTGGAGGACTGGATTACCATTTAGACGTTTGTCGTGCTACAAAAGGCGCACATATCGAAATTGGGATACTAGTATTTGTAAGGTATACATAAGATTCGATTCACAAGAATCGAACTTTTGAGTGAATGAATTAAAGAAGCTGCTTGAGATATGCTAATTTCGGCATACGCGCTTGGTATAAATACCAAGCAGCTTGATAAAAAGAAAGGTTGAAAAAGGTTTTGTTAAGGTTGACAGATAAGCGGGAGGGAGCTACGAGTTAGGCAGCTCCAGATGTTAACCTGCGCTAGTCCTTAGGGGGCCCAAAGTTTACGTGGCAGTACTGCTGGTTTGACTCTCTGCTGGTTTGTGAGTATTTGCAATGTGTATTTTTATTGAATGTTAATATATATTCCGTACAAGTAGTACGTATGCTTATTGCTGTAAAAGCAAATTCTATATGTGCAACGAATTCAATAAACATTATTTCACGTATAAACTGTGTTTGTATCAAATTCATGTAGAGTGCCCCTAAGAAAACTCTATATATTGTAAACCTGATCGTCGTGATCCGATGGTACAAGCCACTCCTAATAATAATGTAGACACAAATACATGTCTATTTACATCTTGTTTATTATAAAATCAATATCTAGACTAATATTAACATACACACGTTTGTTCCGAAGAACCATCACACATCCACTCAGGGGCGCGGTGTTTATAAATCAGTTCAATAGAGACCCTGTCTCTCTCTATTCTCTCCACTCGACCGCGTCGTTTCGGCAAAGTCCAAGTCCCGTCTATTCTTTTTCTCACGATCTCCTCTATTTATCCCCTTTTCTGTCTGTCTTTCTGGAACAATCTAGAACTTTCTCCACCTCGGACCCCCATCTTCCGGTTTCCTTTTTGCGTGGACCACCTATAGCGATTTTCCCCACCGTCGGCTTTCGCTTTGTTGAATGCCGCTAACGGAATTCGCTAATCATTCTAAATGATGTGTCCATGGTCCTGTCGCTCGCCTCAATTCAGTCCCAATTAATAATGACGGACGCGAGTCTGACAACTATGATCGAAGGCTATGATTGATATTACAACTTGGTGAGATGTTCTTTCTATTTAAATATATATATATATTTTTAAATTCTAATGGGTAGTTCAGTAAAAACGATTCATAACTATTGAATACTTTTAGCCCGGACACCCTGCATTTTATTGTGTCTAAGCCGGATATGGACACGTTAAATCTGTAGACCGGAAAGCCCTTCTCTAAGATCAGAGAGAGTGGGAGAGGGTACTATCACCCCAGATGTCACTCCTGGGGAGGGGGCTGTTGTCAGGGACGAGGCTATGATAGCGCCCCTCCGCCTCTCATGCGCATAACCCTGTCGCCATTTATCGGCACAGCGCATCCTAAGTTCAGTTGAATGGAGATACTCAATCACGCAGGTCATACCGACAAGCGGTAGCCTGACCCCTTACGAACGTCTCTGTTTTATTCCTATCCTGTTGTTTTGTGTGAGTGTTTTTGTTTGCGTCAATAAACGTTCGTCTTTGTGTTTACGAATGAAGATTTTATGTGTCCAGTTGTACATGACAAAAGAACCACGCCAGGTTACGACAGATTGGTGTCATATAGAGGGGTCATGTAAATAAACTGGACTTACTTTTACGGATATACTGAATGATAAACACGTTCATCTGAGAAGCTTTTTCAAGGTAAGAGCTTTAAGTTATCCATATTTAATGCATGCAACGATGGCGGACGATGATGTAAATAATGCTCAAAACGTAACAAAAACAAACGATGATCTTAAAATAATGCTATCTAAAGTTAAGAAAGAAAGAAAAATCGTTCGAACTGCCGTCACTAGAATTACTTCATTGATTGAAACTGCTATTGCTGAGAACAATGTTGAAAATGTCGAAGAGCAGCTAGAATTTCTAAGGTTAAAATCTAAAAATTTGTCTGAGTTAGATAGTAAAATTTGTGAACTCATAGATGAAAATAAAATCGAAACCGAAATTGAAACAGTTCAAGAATACGAAGATACAATAATAAGATGGAAGTACCGAGGTTCTAAATTTCTGAAAGGGAAAAATAGTATTGACAATTCTACAGATTCTAGCGTTTCTTCATAGAAAGAAAGCGATGAACAAAATGTTTCCCCACAACTAAGTGTTCGACTGCCCAAAATTGTAATGAACAAATTTTTCGGCAACCCATATGAATGGCAAACATTTTATAATTCGTATAACACGTCAATAGAACTAAACCAGAATTTATCGAAGATTGATAAGTTTAATTACTTGATAAGTTTACTTGGAGGTTCAGCTTTAAAAGTCGTTGAGGGATTTTCGTTGACCCCAGAGAATTATGATGAAGCAATCAAGCTCCTGAAAGCCAAATTGAATCGAAAAGATATTTTGATTAGCATGCATATGCAAAAACTCTTAAATCTAAAACCGGTTAAGAATTCGAGTGACATTTATGCATTAAGAGAATTATATGACACTGCTAACATACAAATACGTTCTTTAAACTCCCTGAATGTCAAAACAGAAACATTTGGAAATTTATTAGTTCCCTTATTGATGAAATCTATACCAAAAGATATAGCTTTGGAATATTCGCGCAAAAAAGGGTCTGACGATAATTTTGATGTAGAAGATTTAATTGATTTTTTGAGAATTGAAATCGAAAGCCGGGAACGTACAGAGTCTTTAAATTCTGCTTATTTAGACGCAGGAAAAAATGGCGGAAAATTTTCGCGTTGGAACGACAGTTGTTATACATATAAGGCGCCATTCAAGGCCAAACCGCATAGCATTGATGAGTCAAAGAGGGTGAATCGGGTATCTGTGGTTGATGCTCGAGAATCGGGTTGTTTATTTTGCAATAAATCACATGAGATTGAATGTTGCCCGCTGACTCCCACGGAAAAAAAAGAAAAGTTAAAAGAAGCGAAACGTTGTTTTGTCTGTTACAAATTGGGCTGTAGAACTAAAAACTGCAATTCGAAAGAACGATGTGGTTCATGTAAGTCAAAATATCATGGAACTTTGTTACACGTTAATTATGAAAGGGGTAAAGATAAAGATGTCAAAAATGGTAGTATTTTAACCGCTCGCATTTCGTCTGACAAGTACTTTAACGTAAGCCCGGAAAACGAAAACGAAAGAAGTTTTGTTGACACTTTGCCAATGATTAAGTTGAAAGTAGATTCTAATATTCTAATCGGTGTTGCAGATTCTGGAACGCAAATATCTGTCGTCAAAAGTAGTTTAGTACCCGAAAAGTATAAAACACCTCATGGCAGTGTAGAGTTAACATGTGCTTTCGGCCAGAGTTTAAGAGCACCATTAATTAATTTACCATTAACAAAGGTAGAAGATGATTTAAAATTTAAAGAACCCATTTATATAACATGTGCTATGGTACCTGCGTTGTCAAATGATTTATTGTTGTCTGTAAGTGCTTTAAATGAATTAAATTGTAACGTCAAAGAAGTAAATTTAATTTTTAATGAAAACGGAAGTGGTAGAGAAAAGGTATTGCAGAATAATGAAATGAAATGTGATACTCCAGATAATGTTGCATTTTATTTGATAGAAGATAGTAATTTTAATCTACAAATGCTTTATGATGATAGAAGTGAGAACTTAAGTAATATTTCAGATGCTGGTAATGTGTATAAATGTAATGATTTAATCGAGAGTATTGTCGAGAGTACTATTGAATGTTGTGCAACTATGTCTAAAAACGTAAGTAAGGATGATTCCGTTAACAAGATTGATCAAAATGAAATATCTGATTCAGAAAAGTTTCGAAACGAACAAAAGGATGATAAAAGTTTACAGTCATGTTGGCAAGATGCCCAGAAAGGAATTAATCGATTCTATGTGGTTGACAATTTTTTGTACCACCGAGATAAAATTTTAGGTGAACACGTAGATCAATTAGTAGTTCCAACGTCTCGTAGAAAACGGTTATTAGAGCTTGCTCACTCTAGTTTATGGGGAGGCCATTTACGGAAAAAGAAAACGGCCGAACGTCTTAAGTACTCCTTTTACTGGCCTAGTATGAAGACGGACATAGAAGAATGGTGTAACTCGTGTGTTGCCTGTCAGCTTCAAGCCAAGAAACGCCCATTTGATGAGGTCCCAATCACACCCGTTTCACGTCCCGATGAACCGTTTCAAGTGATAAATGTCGATTTAATAGGCCCCATGGAACCAAGTAGCCGAGGCTTCAAGTACGTTCTTTGTGCCGTGGATCAATGCACTAGATGGCCAGAGGCGATTCCGTTGAAGACTGTGACAGCAAAATCTACATGCGACGCCTTACTACAGATTTTTACACGTACAGGAATACCCAAAATGGTTGCGACGGACCAAGGAACCAACTTTACGTCAGCTTTGACGAAAGAATTTTTGAAGAGACTTGGGTCATGCCCTAGATTCTCGACCCCAGGTCACCCAAGCTCGAATGGACTTGTTGAACGTTTTAATGCTGTTCTAAAAGGGATGATTCATCATACGATGAGAGAATATTCGGAAGACTGGGACAAGCATATTCCTTTTTTATTATGGGCTTATCGTGAAGTTCCAAACGCCACCACTGGAGTTAGCCCGTTTCAAATGCTCTATGGTCGACGACCAACAGGACCTCTGTCCATTTTAAAGTCAACTTGGACTGATGAAACCTTGATTCCCCTTGGACAGTTGAAATCAGTTACTGATTACTTAAACAATTTAAAGACGAAATTAGAGAATTCTGCAGAACATGCTGGTCTCACTGCTGCAGGAAAACAGGAAGCCTATGCACACTATCGTAATAGGAAGACCCGTCATAAAGAATTCAAAGGAGACAAGGTAATTGTCCTAATTCCAGATAGTGACAATAAAGTCTATGCACGATGGACCGGGCCGGCTACGATTGTGAAAAGGAAAAACACGTACAGTTATTTGGTGCAACTATCTGATAATGGCATTAGACATATCCATGCCAATAAGATAAGGGAATTCCAGGCATCAGCTAACAATGTCGGTGTTATTTATGATGCTGATGTTGACTTTGGAGAAATTGAAAACGTCCCCAGGATCACTTATTTAGGCCCTGATCCCGAAGTGGACCTGACACACTTAGAACCTAGCAAGAGAATGGACGTTATAAAGATCCTTCGGAAACATTCCAGCCTTAGGTCAGGTGTTCCACGAATTGCTCACGTCGGAGAGCATAACATCAAATTGAAACCAGGAAGTGTACCGAAGAAGCAAAAGCCATTTCGAATCCCAGAAGCTTTGCAGGAAGAAGTCGATCGCCAGATTGAAGAATTATTACAACTGGGACTGATTGTACCTTCTGAAAGTGAATATGCACATCCAGTTGTATGTGTCTCGAAGAAAGACGGAACTGTTCGGTTATGTGTGGATTACAGATACTTGAATTCTCAGACTGAAACAGACTCATTTCCGATGAAAAATGCTACGGACTTAATTTATCAAGTGTCTAAAGCAAAGTACATCACTCTCATAGATTTACTGAAAGGTTACTGGCAAGTAAAGCTTAACCCTGATTGCCGGGACTTAACATCTTTCGTCACGCACCGAGGACAGTATGCATTTGTTGTCCTTCCCTTTGGATTACGTAACGCTGCCGCTACATTTCAAAGAACTATGAATAAGACACTTTCTAAGCACAAAGAGTACGCCGAGTCGTACATTGATGATGTTACGATTTATTCAGATGATTGGAATACGCATCTCAAACATCTTGACGCAGTTATGACGACCCTAGAAGAAGCTAACTTTACTATTAATTTTCAAAAGTGTGACTTCGCTAAAGGAAAGATCAAATTTCTTGGTCATATCGTAGGTTCCGGATCACACGAATCAGATCCTGAAAAAGTGCAGGCTATACAGAATTTAGAGCCGCCTAAAACCAAGAAAGATGTAAGAAGTATCCTAGGACTATTATCTTATTATAGAGCTTATGTTCCAAACTTTTCAGATATTGCTCGTCCTTTGACTACTTTAACTAAACGAAGAGCTCCAAACGATGTTGTGTGGCTAAACGAACATGATGTTGCTTTTGTTAATCTTAAGAAAGCAATATGTAACGCCCCTAAGTGTTATTCCCCGAATTTCAAGCTACCCTTCATAATATACGCAGATGCATCTTCTTATGCTGTAGGAGCATGTTTAGCTCAAAAAGATGAACAGGCCATCGAACATCCTATTGCATTTGCAAGCAAGAAACTGACTGAAGTGCAAGAAAAGTACGCTGTAATCGAAAAGGAAGCTTATGCCGTAATTTTTGCTTTAAAGAAGTTTGAGACTTATGTATTCGGCTCAGAAATTATAATCGTCAGTGATCATAATCCTTTGAAGTTCCTTACGAACTGTGCATCCCAAAGCCCCCGACTTCAAAGATGGTCTCTTGCTTTACAACGTTTTCATGCCACGATTACTTACCGTAAAGGAAAAGAACACTTGAATGCTGATTCCTTGTCACGTTTAAAAGCCGATCACTGGGAAGATAATTAATGACTTTTCATGAACTGAATGACTTTTAATGAACAATTTATTTTTCTTTATTATTAATCCTATATGTCTTGTCTTTTCCAGGAAATAGTAGATGTATCTCGCAGATGATGGAAAAGCTGTTTAATTTTTTTTTCTTATGTTTGATTGAAATGATCAGTATTGGTATATTCTTATTTTAAACCTTTATTCAGTTTGTTAGTTCTCAAAAGTTAAATATTTTAGCTCAATTTTTTTTTTTTTTTAAATTAGTATGTTTAGTGCCTTGCATATGAAGCTTAATTATCAGTTAATGTCTAAGACCTTTTAAAGTATGGGTTTCATTTTTTTTTATTTGTTTATGTGTTATGCTTTTAATAATCTCATGTCTCATTTTTTTTATTTCTCATACATGTTTGTTATCAAGGTGAATGTTGTTAATGTGATGATATATATATATATATGTAAGAAGCAATTTGATTTGTCTTCAAGAAGACCCAATCAAATCTTTTAGAGGGGAGGTGTCAGGGACGAGGCTATGATAGCGCCCCTCCGCCTCTCATGCGCATAACCCTGTCGCCATTTATCGGCACAGCGCATCCTAAGTTCAGTTGAATGGAGAAACTCAATCACGCAGGTCATACCGACAAGCGGTAGCCTGACCCCTTACGAACGTCTCTGTTTTATTCCTATCCTGTTGTTTTGTGTGAGTGTTTTGTTTGCGTCAATAAACGTTCGTCTTTGTGTTTACGAATGAAGATTTTATGTGTCCAGTTGTACATGACAAAAGAACCACGCCAGGTTACGACAGCTGTCAAAATTGAGAGGACACCTGGCTAAATCGGACTCCGATCCTTGTGGTGCTATTATAAACCGGAGCCACTCCCTTGGCCTGCTGCCTATATGGATTTGGAATACTTCCAGCCAGGGGGCATAAAAAAACAACAAGAAGAACCACAGAACGTATTTTAGGAAAATTTAAAATGAAAGGTTACAGTTAGGACTATACCTTTTCCCTTCGAGGTGATATTGCACTTAGCTTATTAATTTTTTTTTCAAACACGGAGGCACTTGTGGCTAGACATTCGCCTGTATGTACATCGCGGGACTGCTGGCCATTCATTTAACCCCTTTAAAGAACTACCCCCTACAAGCCGGTCCCTTAATTTAGAACCGAGTCAAGTGACGAGAGAGGTATACTTGACCACGCACTTCCAGAGGTAAATTAGGGAATTTGATGGACATTGTACGCACGACAGATTTTTCGTGCCCCAGCCGTCATTAGTGTACAGCCTTGATTACTGCTTGATTAAGTTTCCTTTAAAAAACTTAAAAGCAACCCCGGCATTTAAATATAACACTCCATACTGCAGAAGCATTTACAATTATAATAAGGTTTCCAAAGAGCTTTTTGGTAATAAGACAGGTAATTGCTTATGTCATTCTGAGAATCTGACCGATCAAGATCACAAACACATTATAACCGGTAACCTAGAGATAGTTAAACACCCTGGGCTGAGATCCATTATGGGTCTCGGTACTAACTTCAGGTTTCAAACTTCCGGAAATAAACATAAAATATACCAAATCTTTATTGGGGACATAAAAAAGTTTGTATATAAGTGTACAGTTAAGTATAGTATGCCGATATGTGCATTTGACGAATGGAAAGATTTGGTGGTAAAAAGGTATGGGGAATACATTAGAGCCCTAAGATGTAAACCCTGTGTATTCGACAACATAAATACCGATGATATAAAGAAGGAAATAACCACATTACAAGATAAATATGTGATAAGCTACATTGACAAAGTAACATCAAATTACGCCATAACATGCCGAGGCTATTATTGTAAATTATTGAACAAAATATATAGCGATGAATCACAATATAAAATAATGCTAGAAGACAGGCAAACAATAGGAAAGAGAATTATTGCTTTATATAGAAAATAGGACTTAAGATAAATAACATTAAATACCCATATGTAGTGTTAATCCCCAAACTTCATAAACAGCCAATAAAATTTCGATCTGTAACTGTAGGTTGTAAATCATATCTTGAAACTGCTAACACCAAACTACTAAATGTAATTAAGAATATATACATAAAAATTGCTGGTTGCGGCTGTCATATTATAAAAAACAGTAAAAAAGTAATAGATCTTGTGGAGGGGCTTAATGAGGTAACTAACATCAAGTCTTAGAATTTTAACGATTTATTTAATTCCATTGACATCGAAGACCTAACATACATCATGCAAGAGGCATATGAAAAATATGACCTCAAGGAATTTATAACACGGGCAAAATATATGACATTATTGCAAATCGTACTAAAAGAGACTTAGGGCCTGTTCACATAGGAGTCCGTTGCGTAGCGTTAAGGAAAAGATGGCGTTGAGACGAAAATAAACCAATCATAGGCGTTAAAAATTTCATTGCTAATCGTTTGGAGGCCTATGATTGGTTTATTTTCGTCTCAACGTCATCTTTTCCTTAACGCAACGCAACGGACTCCTATGTGAACAGGCCCTTATGTATGTGATGGTCTAAATTTATACAAACAAAAGAGAGGTATACCAATGGGGGGAGCCTGCTCTTCCGCACTTGCTGACATTTTTTTACATGCATACGAAAGCGGAATAGACCTTAATAACGAGATGATATACCTTCGATACGTAGATGATGTCTTGATATTATTCCGAAATGGCGGATCTGTTATTGAGTTCGACTTTTACCCGGAATACTTGGTGTTGACAGAAACATAAAAAAATACGGATGGGAGTATTGATTACTTAGACATAAATCTAAGACGTGGAAACAACGACATGATAGAATATAGAATATACGACAAACGCAAAAAATATAACATTAAAATTAACAGACTGACAGATTGGCGGTGTGCAATGCATAAATCGATATTTCGAAATGTCATTTTCAACCACATAACACGATGTGAAAATTTATACAGTAATAACGCGATAAAAATATATAATATCTTCGAGTATATAAAGTCATCATTAAATTATCACTATCCTTACT
The DNA here is from genome assembly GCA_907164885.2 of Dolomedes plantarius. Lineage (NCBI taxonomy): Eukaryota > Metazoa > Arthropoda > Arachnida > Araneae > Dolomedidae > Dolomedes > Dolomedes plantarius. The sequence continues at coordinate 75,889,381 of OU015490.1, forward strand.
TTTTCGTAATGAAAAACGTGAGTAGATTTTTAAATATTACTAGGAATGAGTTCCTTATTAACATTGAGTTAACTGCGTGAGTGACTGTATACGGATTTATGGGCGTAACAGGTCTGGCAGATTTGTGTACTTAAAGAGTGGCTCGGTCGATTTAATTGGTCTTGTATTTTTAAATTTTTAGTTTTATTTGGGCATGGAGGAAGTTCACTCTTTTGTTCAGCTCTCTTTATAATGATTTAGTTGAACTCTTTTATCGAGTCTTAGGTCTCGAAATGCTCTGGTGCACTGGGAGTGTTCGCTTTGGCACGAAAACATGTTTAACCAGGGAAGAGGGGTCACAACCCCCCTCTGGCCATTTGTGTGCATCGCTCCATTAGCATAATTCTTTTTTTATTTATCTTAACTATATATATATATATATATATATATATATATATATATATATATATATATATATATATATATGCGTGTATGTGTGAATGTGTGTTTGTTCAAATATTTCTCATTTATTTTTAAAAAAATCACAATTTTACTTACTTGGTTAGGCAATTATCAAAATTCTTAGTTAAAAACTAACATTGTAGTTTTCTCACTTTCTCTTCCTTAAGTCTTTAGTAATAAGTAATAAGCAAATTTCGAGAGTGAGATCTCTTAGTTACAGACCGTGTATGGTCTTTGATAAGGAATTATGTTAATGAATTATTATTATTATTATTATTACCTAATTCCGCTTAAAAAGTCGTTTATCACCGAGTTTTCGCCTAAAAGTAGTAAAAAAATAATTTCCGCATTTATTCGCTCTTGTCGGCAAATTTCGCATTTATTCGCATCTATTTCGTAAATATGGAAATTACGTATTCCTAATCATAAAGAATGAGGAAACTAAAATTTGATCTAGTCATAAATGATTTCGCTGATTAAAAAGCCTAGAGAAAATTGTCTGAAAATTTTTGTTCTTTAAATGAAATCTTTGCAGTCTAGCTAATTTTTAGTTATTGTTTTCTTACAAATGTAGATAAAATAACTATGACTGTCTTCCTATTTTTGTGCTTTGTGCTTCAAACACTAAATTTTCATCTTTTAATGCATGGATTCCCAACGATGTCCAGGTGGACACCTTGGGGGGTCGATGAAAGTTTAAAAAGGGTCTATAGTATTCCAGGGGTCTATTAGAGGTCGATGATAAATTTTTCTGTTTTAAAATTTTATTTAAATTTTTAGGAATGTAGAGGGAGAGTCCCAAATATCGCTCCTGTGCCTAATATCGCCTACTCGTGTTTTTAAAGTATGATTCGCGCTATGTATGAGAAAATGAAGCAACTTCTTAGGTATGGGTCTGTACTAACAGCGGCGATAGTGACAACGCTCTTATCACTGACAACAGAAACTATATGGCGTCTGCAGTTGCTTTGGCTGTTGTCTTCGTAAACTTTGGCTCCAAAGAATCAGAATCCAGTGAATGACCAGGTAGGTGCATCCAAATTCTAATTTTGCTTATACCATTTGAAAGTGCATTCCACAGACACTTTGCTAGCTTTTTACAGGTGCTCCTAATTTCGCGTGGTAGGCGGTGAGAGGAACAGAGGTAGGCGATATTAGGAACCGCTCTGGAGTTCACTGGAAATTTCAATTTTTCCAATTTAGCTACGTAACTTAAACTGGCACTGGTATACAAAGATACCAAAAGAAATAGTTCTTAGGGATGTTATTTGAGTTTCCAGCCTAATCAGAAACTATAAAGTGGATGAAATGTCGAAAGTTAGAGTAGGTGATATTTGGGACAACTACCTTAATTATTAGATAATAATATCCGTTTTAATATGTAAGAATACAGATTTGCATGGGGCGGAATAATCCTCGCATTGTAAAATTGTTTAGAAAAATATTTATATTCGTTATGTCAATTATTGTGACTATACGATGATAAAAAAATTTCAGGCCAAACATTAAAAAAATTGTATCAATGCATCAAGCACAGCCGCCACATTAATTGAAATCGAACATTTGTGCAACTACAATCCCTGTTTCTGAAATCTTGTTTAATTTTGTGAAATTAAAAATAAAAATAGCACAAAAATAATAAAACATGAACCTAATGAACCACTTTTTCTAATTTTTTTTATATTTTTAATCAAATCTTTGTCGTTAAGTGTTTTATGCTCAATTATTAGTATTATAATTGTGTTGTATGCTGTATATTATAGAGAAAAATGTGAAGGAGTGGATAGAGAAAATCCTTCTTTAAAAAAGGGTCGATGTAGGAAAAAGGTTGGGAACCCTGCTTTAATGTATATTAATATTTTGAAGGATCACGCCGAAAATTCTGCAGTAGGTTCCCGCAAATGACTGAGGTCGGACCTGTCTTTAGAGAGGAGAAAAAGGTCAGCAGGGGGTCATTCCCCGCAAAATTTGGAGGGTAAAGCTACAATGACCGAAAATTGCAGATAGGGGTCAGACAGGGGGAACGCATAAGGAATGTTTCTCTTCCAGTACATCGTTTAGTCCTGCTGCCGGACATCCATTTTCAAATCTGCGCTTGGGAACCTGGCCTGGTGTTTATCGCAGGGTATTGTTCGACCCGTATTGTGTGACAAGGAACTGGTTTATACCGTTTTTGTTGTCGCATGACTGCCGAATTCTGATGACGAGGAATCGACGTGGTTTTGTATGTACGATGCGATATACTGTGTTCTGAAACGAGAGAGAAATTAGGTAGTCTCATCGAAAGGAATTGTCAGTTTTCTAGGATATACTGCATTCTGAAATAAAGTACAAGTTTCAAGCTGACATTTGAAGTGGTAAGAACTTTTATATTTTATTAAATTAAAATGTAGTACCTCCGGTCTGTTCGAACTTGGACTGGATGTGGGAAAATGATGTGTTTTGAATTTTCCAGGTAAACCTTTTCCTTACGGGGTGGGATAGCATGTATCCCAAGAATACTGGCCCAAGAATGATTATACATACATACATACACACATACATATAGTATATATATGTATAATATATGTAAATATATACATATACATACATATATATATATATATGTATGTATATGTATGTATGTATATGTATATGTATATGTATATCCCCCTTAATGGCCGTTCTTACATAGGGAGTAGGAAATTTACGTTCTAAAGAGGCGGAATATATTTCGATTTACACTCGTATATTTCGATACGAGTGAAATCTGAAAAATGAACCCCGTAAGCTAAAGGTTAATTTTATGAGGTTTTTTTTGGAGGGGGGGGGGGGGAGGAATGCTTATTTTAGCCAATTAGTTACCGCTTTCCCATCGGGTAAAAATTTATTTTCATTCAAATTTCTTTTCTTTTAGAAATGTCGGTTTTGATTATTTTTTTTTTATCTTTTTCAAATTTGAAAATTTTATAGTCATTTTTTTGTAGAAAAATTATTGCTTTGTATTTTTAATTAAAGTTGATGCTAAAATTTTTTCATGAAATGTTTTATGATATCTTTCTATAATTGATATGATATTCCGTTCATTCATGGCATTTTATATCTTTCTTTGTTGATAATCTTTTAATGCGAATAATTTGTCCTTGTGTATCCCGTATTTCTAATATATAAAAATATTATATCGAAACTAGCTGAATACCCGTGTTTCGCTACGGAGTACATTCAAATTAAACACCATGGTCAATGTATGCAATTAATGCCATATATATATATATATATATATATATATATATATACACACACAGTGGAATCTCGAACTATCGTTTTCGAAGGGACCGACTGAACTAAACGATCGATGCGGGAAAACGATAGATGCGGGAACATACAAAAAAGTATTAACATTCCTTAAAGTTCGATATCCTTAAAATATATTTACTCATATACATAAATGCATATATATAAGTGTAACTGAAGATAAAATTACAAAGTTGTACTGAAATCCAAGATAATAAAAAAAGAAATACACGTAGGTTCACAGGAATTCTGATTCAAATAAAAGTTTTTAATCTTCGTTTGTTTTTTGGCGGTTTTCTCTCCAGAAGTAAACAATATTTTTTTCTGTGTTGCAAATTCCCTGCCTGGCTAAGATTCCTTATTGACCCGATTTCTCGCCAAGGGGATTTTGCGCCAATCCTTGTGGCGCGGTTCGTTCCCTGGGCTTCGAAAACCCGCCTTGACGAATTACGTCACAAGGGTTGCTGTAATATCAAGCTAGCCGGTTCAGGAGGTCAAAAGTTAGTTCAGATTTTTTTTTCTGCTCTGTTAGCTGCTTGACCGACGGATTCTTCATTGGATTAACACGTGCTTGGTGACTATACGATTTTCAAACTTCATTTTTAGAGTTTTTATACTTTATTTAAGCTAAATATACTTATACATAGCTTATTTATTCATATATAAATAGTTTACTATATTAATATATAATATATTTAGATTAAATTTTCAAATAGATTGTAGTGATTTAGTTTGTCAATTAGATATTATTTTAGAATTATTACTTTTACTTTGTAAAAAACTCTTAATTTTTTATTGCTATATTAAATTAAACTAAATAGTTATGTTGCTCATTAGCAGTATTGTTTCTAAATATCAGGCTGCATTAGTTAGACTATCCAAGTCGGATTGCAAAATTGGCGGTAAGCATGCGTTCGGCTCGGACGGTATCCCCAATAGGTTTATAGTTGATATTTCTAGAAATAGTCTCGTTTTTCACCGATTTCTAAGGGAATGTTCTCCTTTGGTGAGTACTTTTAAGTGCTACAAGACGAACGACGTTTTTTAATAATAAACTTCAATATTTTAAAAATCATCACCGGATATTTACAAGTAAGTTTCATTTATTAATAAATCTCTTTGCACTCTCATTTTATTATAAAAGTTTAATAAATAAGCTGTGTTGCATGCTATCCGACGTGTAGCGTGAAGGGGGCGAGATTTAAGAACCAGTCTTACTCACTTGCCGTGCGGAGGGCTGGGGTAAACAACAATGGCGTCAAGGTTGACCCGAAAAAATTGGTGTGGCAAGAAAACGGGTCAATTGGGAAGCTATTCCTCATAATTAAAAAAAGATTGCTGCTACCACAAAATTTTCATAGTGGCCGAATGATTTTTACACAAAGAAATTAGGTCTCGGTCGAAAAAAGTTCGCGTACCACTGTGTATACTACACTGAATCCTATGGCTATTTTCGAATATTTATATGTTCTATTGTGGTGTTTGGTCGCATAAAACATACTAACTTTTTTAAATAAATTAGGAGACTCCTTTTAAGTAATGAAAATATCACTTTTATTATAACAACATTAGAACATCGCCCTTAAGCTTATACGATCTTACTACGTCTACTGTTTACATTTGCAGCGCATGTTTACAATTGTAGCGCTTTCAGTGCCATTTCTTGGCGAGGAAAATAACTTTAACAGAATGAATAAAATATACAGTGGAGTGAGTATTTATTTGAACTTTAATTTGACATGTTCCTGATAGCAAGTTCGATTTCATGTAATATTTTTTTTTAAATGAAGAAAAAAATTCTAACAAGGGTACCCGGAATTTCTAATCTCATTCCCAAAGGTACCGTAAACGTAAATTGGTTGGGAATCTCTGGTATAGCTATACAGCAGACCACACGTAGAAAATACAGCATAGAAATATAACATGTGGTAATGATATTATCTAAGACAATGGTTTTCAAACTGGGACTTTCATAGATTAAGAGGATTCTCAATGGAATAAAGTTAAAATTTAAAAAAAATAGATCTAAGAAATTCAATTAGTAATTTGGTCGGAGGAATACATTAGACTTTTAGGGATGACCAAGGAGTACAATAAAGAAAAAGCTTCGGAACCACTGATCTAAGTCACATACGATTTGTGTTATCTGATTGTAAGAGCTCTAGTATTGTTTCGCACATAAACTAAAACTAAGCTTTTTCTAACAATTTTCAACCTAGCATCTCCTTTAATAAGTACTAATATATATTTTTCAGGTTAGCCTTAGATACAAATCAAGAGTTTATACTTCAGGTTGCGTAGGCTGGTGCAACTGCCTTTGACTGGCATATTCTACAGGAGAAAAACATCAACTACATCTGCTTATACAACTAACTAGATATGCCCATCGACGAGGAGAATTTATGTTTGTTGCGTAAGTATAAGATACATTTTATTTAAGTTAAATTAAGCAAATGTTGTTCTAAAACTCGAAATTACTGAATTCTAATATTTTGTTTTTATTTCAATTTGCCACTAGACTAGCATTGCAAGTACTAGATTGCTTAATTTTAAATAATAAAATGCAATCTAGTTTTCTATTTATAACTGTAATAAATAAAACTTCCTTTAAAAGTTTTATAAGAAATAAATCAATAAAATCAAATGACACTCGATGGCAAAAATGTTGGTTTTATAGACCTTAGATTTACTTCTTTTGAATTCCGGTTTCTCGGTTCAAAAATATATTCCCGGTTCTGCAATCCCGACATAAAACCTTTTCTTTTTTTGATTACTTATTAAGTTTTCTTTATTTCAAACATTTTTGATAATATGCTTGAAATAAGCAGCAGTTTTTAATCCATGTTTTCTTTTTGAAGGTGGAAGATTAAATAAACAGGATAATTTAAAAAAACCGTAGTTAATATTTTACAAGACGTAAAGTAATTTATGGCTAGATATCAACCAGAGCCGGATTACGAGTTTGTAGGATCCTAGGCTAGGGTAGTGTGAGGCCCCCAGTAATATCGGTTTGTGGCATAATTGATTTGACAAATGTTGCTTTTAGTGCACCTACTACGTCTTTCAAATGTCTAATTGTTATAGATGTATAGTTTATGCAATACGACTGCATAATCTTTTGTTTTTGTTGTCATCGTTATTTTTTGTTTCTGCCCTTTTCGACTTCTCAGATCACTAAAGCGAGAAATAACTGCTGGTGTCAAGTGACTTTTACATCACTCTGTTTTCAAAATACAAAAAAGAAAATGATTTCTTACGATGTTAACAATAAGCAAAATTTAAGCTTTGTTCTGTGTAATTTCTTCGAAACAAATTTCTCTAAAACATCGATAAACTATAAATCCTTTAGAATATCAATTTCAATTGCCATGATAACGAGTCTCTCGTGTGCCAATGCCAATCTAGCTATTTGAGCATTAGGGGGTGAAGAAGTTAATCCTTTGTTTGCTGCAAGGGTGCTGATACCAAAAGTATTTGGCCTTATCTGTTTTTCCCTGAATTCAATTTTACCTTTTTTTCAATCTTCTCTCAAGGCCCCAGGGCTGTCGCCCGTAAAGTTCATTCCTTAATCCAGCCCTGTGTGCAATTATCCAAATCTGATTTTTCCAAGGTTTAGGCCTCCTCTGTTTACTAGAACTTAACACAGTGGTTGATTAATTTCACTTGGTCACTAACCTGACGATCAGCTTGAGCTCGTTTTCAGTGCAGCGGATATGGTTCGACGACTTATGCTCAAGGCGGAACATAGAAAATGGCAATTTGTTATTAAAACCTGCCAATGGTTGCGCTGAGCAGTCGCAGAGCAATCTCTGTACCTGTTGACGTCTGTTTAAAAAGTTCGGGTTTCTTTTTTTTTTAAACTCTTTGTATTATGTCTTTTAAAAGCACTCTGTTTCCTTGGTGTGATGATATGGGCGACGCTTAAACATGTTTCTTCGGTTTCTTAAATGGAACTAGAAGTAACGTTTTGTCTGAAACCGTTGTTCTTCCGCCGTCAGGTCTGATTTAGGAACAAGAAATGGCACAAAACTTTTAATGTTCTGTATAACTTCAGAACAATAAGGTATTCGAATGAAATAAGCTCTTAACAGAACTAGCTAAAATTTAACGTTCTAGTTTATTCTACGTATTCATACGAGAGAAAGAAACTACAGTTGCTGACAAGGTCTCAAATATTGTTGTCGTTGTTAATGCCCCCTGAACGACAAGTTCCAGACCAGATCCATAAAGGCTTTACGGGCTAAGGAGTGCGTAATGGTTTATGATAGCACCAGAAGGGTAGGAGTCAGTCTTAGATATGTACCGCCTCAATTTTGACCGAACACTCCCAGAGACGACATCTGAGGGGATCTTACTCATTCTGACCTCATAGATGAAATTTCCGGCCTACGGATTTAGCGTGCCCATATCCGGCATAGACACGGTGCAATTTAATGGAGACGTCGGGAAACAAACCGAGCACCCTCAGTGCCGAAAGCCGAAGCGATACCACAAGGCTACCTCAGGCCTTGGAATTCTAATTTTTTCCCCTGTATTTCAGAATTTTTTCTGTATTCAGTTCAAGTCGAGGAAAAGTAACTAGTGTGGCCAAACATTGTGTTTATTACAGTTGGCATCCTTATAAATTTTATTAGCACTTGGAAATTTGGAGACGAATTAAAAACTTGACAGAGAAATTAAGTGCTTCGTAGGATTTATAAACACGAGAAACTGGTGACGTTCGTGCACTTTTGTTTTTTCCATTTGTGTAAATCTTCCGGACAATTTATCGTTGTTCAATTTTACTTTTACTCATTATATATTATCAAGTTACTTACAGGTATTACTAAGTTTACAGTAACAGAAATTCTGCGCTCTTTATCAGTTGGTTATAACGGAAATAGCCACATCTGACGGTGTCACATCCGCTCTGACCTCATAGAGTCGTCGAGATATGAACCAAGCTCCCGAAGCGCTACCACAAAGGTACCTCGGGCCGTCAAACTCAAATTTTATTTTCTGTATTTCAGAGGTTCAAATCGAGAAAAAGTAATTATTGTTGCCAAAGATTTTGTTTATTATCATTTTCGTATTTATAAATTTCTTTAATAGTAATAAAATTGGAAACGAATTAAAAACTTGTCAGAGAAGTAAAGTGCTTCCTAGGATTTCGAAACCTGGAAACTGATGACGTTCTGGTACTTATGTTTTTTCCATTTGTGTAAATCTTCTGAACCATTTTTCGTTGTTAAGATTCAATTTTATTCATATATATATTATCAAGTTGATTACAGGTATTACAAAATTAACACTAACAGAACTTCAGCAGTCTTTATCTGTTGGCTTTAACGGAAAAGCTCAATCCTTTTCTTTGAAGTAATTGATCTATGTTGACAATATTATATTCATTTCTTAATGATGAAAATTTCGTACTTCAAATAAATGTAATTTAAATGGTAGGTATTTCCAGGTTTCAGAAGCCATAGATTGAGAATTAACCATTGAACACTTAATTGAAATTATATTCAGATGGGGAAAAGGAAAGAGCTATAAATGAGGAATTACAGTAACATTTTAACGGTTGTTCTCATACTGTAGCCAGTTAATATCGCAGAGTTTAAGAACAAAGCGTCTTTCACTTTGCACTGTACAATATTCAAGGGAGCTCTTAACGGCGAAACTTAGGGCCATAGAATGTTAGACTTGATGTGCTGAGTAGGCTAGAAATGCTTATTTGTCCTTATTATGGTATGTTCTATGCTATTTTTTGATTGACATGTTTCTTTTGTTTTGTAGATGTCAACAAATTAAGTGATCGAATGAAAAATTTATTTCTCTATGGGAAATATCAAGATGTGACGTTTCAAGTCCGAGATGAGACCTTCCGAGCTCACAGGAGTATTCTGTGCGCTCGAAGCTCAGTCTTCGCCTGCCAGCTGGCCCCCAACAAAATGGAGCCCATTGTTATTTCTGATTGTGACCCTTATTGCTTCAAGAGCTTCTTAATTTACATGTATACTAGGACTTTTGAAGAAATGTCGCTTCAGAATGTGTTCGGGCTCTACCGTTTGGCGAGGCTTTATAAAGTTATCCGTCTGAAAAATCATAGTGTCTATTTCATGGCCAAGTCCCTGACCGTGAGGTCAGTATGTGAAGTCATCCGCGTGGCAACTAAATACTCGGAATATGAATTACTGGAACGTGCTAAAATTTTCTTTGTCGCAAACGTTCAGCAGATTTTGGAAACAGAGGAATGGAGCAGATTTCTCAGGGAATGTCCACGTGAAGCCCACAATGTGTATAGGAAATGCTTTAAAATTTTTGGAGTAAAATATGACTGACTAATTTTGCTGACTTGCATGAAAAAATGAGCTTTATTGACGAATAATGTTTTTGAGATGTTAATAAAAAAACTTATATTATCTAGGTTCATAATACTGTATTTTTTAATCATATGTACGAATGTTTTGACCCCAGCACTATAAACGTATGCAGTCGTAAGTTTGTGATTTAAAGTATTAATTGAAATCACCCGGCATTATTTGTCCATTATATCGTCATCTTGAGTATTTTCGCCAGCGTTAAATTCGAAATAAATATTTTTCTCAGTCCAGCGTATGTGGACGACTTCAAACACCGGACTTATAGAGGTTAAAGAAATAAAACATAGTTAGGGACTTAGAAATAATTTGGAGGTTTTAATTTTGAAAGCATTGGAAGAAAATAAGTGTCAGACACACATTGTTTGGACTCGTTAGTCAAGTCGATAGGAGAAAAGAGCAGGTAAGGAATATATATATATATATATATATATATATATATATATATATATATATATGCCATTAATAAATCATTTCCAGGAATCCAAAAGTAAACTCTCAAAATCTTGAAATGCTTTTTTTTATATATGTGGCACTGTTTACCTTGTCTCCAAAAGTAGGCATTCTTAACCTTTTGATTTCACTGAGTGATAAAAGAAACTCCTATCTTTTTAAAATTTATCTTAAGGAAATAACCATACAGTTATATATAATTAATATATATATATATATATATATATATAAATGATAATATATATATATATATATATGTATATATAAATATTTATATATATGTATATAAATATATATAATATGAAATTATATATATGCTTGACTGAACTATTTTCAATAACGTATCAAAACAATTCTATTAGAAATTGATATATTTGAGGTTTAACGATTTCCTTACTACCATGGTTATTAATTGTCGCTGTCTGTCATTCTATGTCAATCTTGAAGAACCGAAATCCTACTTTCAAGTATTTATGGTCAAAATGACAGCAATTTCATTTTTGATAATATTTGCATATGATGTATTCCATGTAATAACTGGATGTAAGCAAGATTCAGTCGTTCAAAGAATGAAAAAAAGGCATAAGTACTTTATTTCCATACGGAATGTTTGTCTTAATGAGTACAGCCAACAGGCATTTCAAGGAGAAGCACAGGCTGTGGAAAATTCACATTTATGTACTGATATTGCTATTAACCATGATATTAGCATTTCGACCACGAATTATAATGGGGATACAAGAATAACTAATTCTAAAACTGTAGTACTACCGTGGAACCCACTTAATACAAGCATGGTTGATACGACATCACGGGTAAAACGTACTAATTGTTTTCGTATATTGGTTTCTAATGTGTAATGAGAAAAACTTCAAGCTTTATACGAGGCCCTTCACGGTTATAATGGGAGCTGAAAAATATCGCAACCACATTTCGTCACTTTCAAAGCAAGGAAATGTCGTTTTCAGCCCAGGCAGGAGGTGGATCACTGGGGGAAAAATGACCCTTCATTCTTTGTGTTCACTTCTTTATTATAAGTATGGTATGTTGACACAAGAAAATGGCTATTTTCCGAAGCATTTGGACAGTGAGAGGACATCTTTTGAGTACGAAATAGATGACATACGGATTTGAAATCAGCTGAAAACTATTTCTTTCTTTGAAACATCTCCCTTTCTTTCTGAAATTCCAGTAGTAAGGGCAGTATACACTACTGTCCAAAAGTATTGCAAGTTAGGGAAATCTAAAATTTTTTTTTTGAAAAATAAGCCCCCAAAATAATATTTTTTAATGTCAGTATATTAAATTAGTTTAAAGACAAGAAATTATTAAGTTATTGAATAAAAATAATTATTTAATTTTATAAAAATAGCATACAAAAAATGTACATGTCATCAGAAATCGGCACCCATTTTGGTTCCCAGGAATAAAATGAAATAATTTCACGTTCTTCTGAGCAGAAAATTTAATAAAAGAGTGCAATTGAACCGAAAATCATTCAATATGTTGTTGGGCCACCTATGGCTTTGATCACAACAGCCACTCTTTTAGGCATGGAATCCACAAAGTTTTGCAACACTTCTTTTGGTATTTATTTCATGGGGCCAAATTTTAATTATTGTTTTCTGAATCTCTCATTTTGTTCTGGGATGATTTTGAGGTATTTTCCTTCCAATTATACTCCTTAAATTCTAACAGAATTTACATCTGGCAAGTTTCCTGGACATGGGAGAACATCAATACCATGTTTTGCAAATTCGGCCTTAACCTAAAATAAGGAATGTTTCGATTTAGAGTTCAGAAATGAACACTAAGGAAATTTAATCTAATTTCAAAGTTTTTCTTGCCTTTTTCGATGCATTGCAGAGCGCTAGGTCTTGCTGAAACATTCATTTCTGTCTTGGGAACATGTCATGGGCACTAGGAAGCAATCGATCCTTCAGCACACTAATATAGTGGTCACTCTTCACAGTTCCCTGTACAAAATGGAGTCGTCCATTTGACTTATATGACATGCAGCCCCACACCCTTTGGCTTGCTATACGAACCAGGCAGTCTCGTCTCATGCAAAACCTAGAGTTGCAAAACATTGTGGATTCCATGCCTAATAGAGTGGCTGTTGTGAAGCCAGAGGCGGCCCAACAACATATTAAATGTTTTTCGGTTCAATTGCACTCTTTTATTAAATTTTCTGCTCAGAAGAACGTGAAATTTTTTATTTATTTCATTTTATTCCGGGGAATCAAAATGGGTGCCGATTTCTGATAACCTGTACATTTTTTGCATGCTATTTTTTATATAATTAAATAATTATTTTCGTTCAATAATTTAATCGTATCTTGTTTTTAAACAAATTTAACATATTGACATTAAAAAATATCAGTTGCATTGAAAAAATATTATTTTAGGGGCTTATTCTTGAAAAAATGTTAGATTTCTCAAACTTGCAATACTTTTGGCCAATACTGTACACTTCGTAGAGGTCGTATGGTCACTTCGTAGACAGTGGTCCTTGAATTTTTGCAGGATTTTATCATAGGTGGTGTATAAAAGGAAAGCTCTGTTCATTTCTGAAAAGATTCAAATTGTTCATAGTTTGCAAAAAGGGGAAACAAACGCATCGCTGAGTAAAATACTTAAATTGTCTTCATCAACATTATGGAAAAACAGAGATAATTATGTCTACTTTTTTTCAACAACGTTTCCAATTGCAAGAAGCTGAAAACGTGTGATAAATGTGACATTGATGAAGCTCGACTGCGTTGGTTTAAAGGGAAACGGCAAAATGGATGTTCCATCAATGGGCCTATATTTTAGTTGCATGCCAAAAAAAATTTCTAAACACCTAGGATATGAAGACTTCCAGTACAACAACGGGTGGATAGACAGATTTAAAAATAGACACAGCATTGTCTATGCTAAAATTTTCGGTGAAGCCTTCAATGTAGATCCACAGACAGTGAGCGATTGAATTACCAACGTTTGGTCCACTTTTACGTGCAAATACAGAGAACAAGACATTTTCAGTTCTGATGAAACTACTCAATTCTACAAAATGACTCAGAGTAGACATTTAAGGCGCCAATGCACCTTCAGATTGACAAATTTGTCCCTAAAACGAATTTTTTTTTTGTTTGTTTAGAAAATTATTCTGCAACTCATCAGCTTTAAATTAAAAATATGTATGTTTATCCGATCATTATTAACAGAGTTATAATTATTTTTTCAAACGTAAACTATGGAAATGTTACGTTAAATGAAATCTTTAAAGGCTATTTTCTCAGAACAAGTTTTCATATCGTTTCGGTAAGTTCAAAATGTTCTATGCGTCCTAATGTTTCTTGAATTTTCATAAAATCCTTATTTATATATGTTAGAATAAAACTTACTAATAAATTCATTGTACTATTTTAAAACAACTTAAAATTTTTACAATAAAAAAATTTTTTTGATAAAATTTTGCTTAATATGATCTATTTTTATCGATTTATTTTCTAGTTTCTATAAATATGACTGTAAATCAAATATTGCTACTGACTTTTATTATAACTATATAAAGCTAGCTTAAAAGAGAAAATTAGATATCTGAGACAAAAATTGATGCGCATGGAGCACTTTAAAATAGAGTAATTATCAAACTGATTTTAATATCTTATTTAATTATTTTTAAAATTTAGAATTTTCATCTCTAAACATCACGATATAAGTATACGAAATTTCATAGCAATTGGTTGATAAATAAAAAAAAAAGTTTTTTATGGTCCATTGTCGACTTTAGTGTAAATCGAAAAGTGTACCGGTATTACAAAGTCTAAGGGGAGATTAACTGTTTTAGTAGCATGTAGAAGTGAAAATGGTATAATTCCCCACGGTGTGTGGACAATAAAGAATGTATTATAAAGGATGCAGGGGAAAATACAGGATTGTAAACCAATAAAAAAAATAGAAGAATAGCTGTCGGTGTGGCCAGTGATAGCTATCTGAAGTCTAAATTTTACAAGATGGATGGTCGTTATTTTATGGCCCACAGTAAAAACGTCAGATGAGAAGGGTCATAAAGATAAATAAAGATATTAAAGATAAATAAAGATATAAATAAAGATATTAAAAAATAATATAAATGAAAACTGTTTTACTTTGAAAAAGATTCTCTGATTCAATTTTTCTTAAATTAACGACGATGAATGAATCACGGTGAATGAATGACTCTCTCGTGTTTACATTTTCAAGTTCTGAGTATATAAAATGAATACTTCTTATTAATTTAAATGAAACACTATAACTCGAAAGGTGGCGGAAAAGAGGTAATTATCTAATGAATATAAATATCACAACAAAAATGCGTTACAATGAAAGGATATTTTATGCTGAGAACAATTTTAAACGGTTGCGAGCTGTTTTGAAACTGTCATAATCGTTTATTACAGCTGTCTAAAAATCGAAATAAAGTTGATTTGTGTCTATATTACGTTGTTTCTAATGACTTATTTCGGTTTAGATAGCAAATAATCTTTTTTAACTTTACTTTTAACTTGTTAAGCCGAACTCATAAAACAAAATGGATGCCATAGGCTGATAAATTTATGAAGCGGTCGCTCCGGAAGCGTTCCAGAGGTACAGTACTGGGCTATTATTAGGATAGATCTTTGCACTATTCAGGGTCAAATCTGCTCTGAACTTAAAACTGATGTTTCTTGTTTATGTATTGCGGCTCAAAATGTTACTCTGGACCTGAGAACTCTTTGGCAACTGGAAAAACTTGGAAATGATGATAAACGAGTGCAAGTATACGAAAATGATTTTGAACTGATTAGGGAATTCGAAAATAATTTGGGTTTCTTCATGGTCGGTATGAAACAGGTTTATCATTTAATTCATCTCGTAGTCTTTTGCCAAATAATTTTTTGGTGGCTAAAAAGCAATTTTTCACTCTAGAAAACAAATTAAAACATGATGAGTATTTATTCCAAAATTATATTAGACTATAATGAGGGGCTCTTCCCATGTTCGATAATTTTCGAAATTGTTAGGAAAGCCTTTCTACGTTACTATGGTGTAAATGACTTTGCTTTAGTATCTCAGGGTATTTTGCACTTATTTATATTATATTTGGCTCACTAGTCTAAATTACCTACCGGCCCCTCCTCGGGGTGGGCCTTGGAGGTTGGAGAAAAAAGGACATCGACAATCATTATGGAAGAAAAGATTGAGAACTTCAAATAGAGAAATCCAAGGTGAAAAAGTTAGTCAGGAACAGATACAACAAAATGAATGATAATATTAGCGCATCTAAGAGGTGCGCTAATACTAACAGGTGCTTGAATGAAGATCTCTTTGAGATCGTGAAGGTTAACAACAAGCAATAGGAGATGATCCCCTTACTGGTGGGCAGGGGCGGCTCCAGACCAGAGTTTTTTTGGGGGAAACGTCGGCTCTTATGGTTATTTACTCTGTGTGTGTGTGTGTGTGTGTGTGTGTGTGAGAGAGAGAGATCGGTTTACGAACATAATCCGTTCCAAGACTATGTTCGTAAACCGAAATGTTCATTAACCGATCATCGATTTACCATAGATTTTTGGGTCCTCTTTCCATAGATTACCATAGATTTGGTCTTCTTTCGTCTTCCTCTTTTTCTGAAGTAGTCCTTGATGCTGGGAGCACAAACTTCAAACAGCCATTCTTTGAAAAGAACCTGCGTGACCCATGCCCTCAGATTTGATCTCCACATCACTGGCGGTATTTTCTTGATTATGAAATTTTTTTTAATGCTCTATGATTCTCAAAGTGATAAACGAGAAGTGTTTTAAGTTTCATATCACCACTAGCGTTAGCTCCCAAAAGTAACGTCAATCAGTCTTTCATGGGTTTATGCCCAGGAAAACTTTTCTCATCTTTTGTGATGTAGGTACGGTTCGGCATGCGCTTCCAAAACAAACCTGATTCATCTCAATTGAAAATTTGTTGTGGATAATACCCTTCTTTTTCAACGAATTCTTGAAATTTGAGACAGAACTTCTCAGCTTCTTCTTTATCTGCACTAGCAGACTCACCATGCATTACCACATGTTTAATGCCAGATCTCCTTTTAAACTTTGCAAACCAGCCAGTGGTAGCCTTGAATTCTAACTTCTCGGATGACTAACCTGGAGTTTATTCCTTCAACTTCTCAAAAATTTCTCTAGCCATCTCTTGAATGATGGCCATAGTAGTTACATCTCTTTTCATTTCCCTTTCGTTTATCCAAACTAAAAGCAACCTCTCAGTATTTTTAGGGATCGCACTTCTTTACTTCTCAGATGTGATTTTCGTTACTCCTTTAGCTGCTTGAGTCCTCTCGATGATATCTTTCTTAGCTAAGATTGTGCGTACTGTAGACCTGTTCAAGCCATATTGTCTAGCAACATCAGATATCTTCTGCCCACTCTTTACGTTGGCTATAATCTCTTGGTTTTTATGGCGAGCTCAGTTCTTGACACTCCACTTTTTTTAGGCCTCATAATATTGCCATATTTTCTAATATTTTTATTTTTATTTTAATTTATTTTTTATAAGGGGTTCAAAAAAGCACATATACAAAAATTCAGAAGGGCAGAAACCAACTAGCGTACATAAAGGTTACGTGTACAATTCACAAAGTCTCGGCGCAAACTACGCAGTATGTGACCGTGTTGTGTCCTCCGAGCTCCGACGAGAGGTTGTGACGAAATGTGTGACGTAGCGAGCATCGCCCCCACCGTTTTTAGAATTCGACTAGATGGAACTTCTCCATGTAAGCATGGCTTTTAGATTAATGGCAATTTGTAGACCCCCGTTAAGGGTTGTACATACATAAAAAATAAATGTTTATAATTACAATTGTATCGTTATATATATATATATATATATATATATATATATATATATATATATATATATATATATATATATATATATACATATAGACCTCTTGATTATATACCTCTTGATTAGAATTATTAGATAAACTCACTGAACCAACCCTTCGTTGATCTTGGACTACTAGAAACTTTTTTCGACCTGTTGTCATGGAGGTGTTCGGAAGAAATCGTTTTAGTTCGTTATCCGAACATATGTTCGCTGTCCGAACTGTTCGTTACCGGATCACTCACTGTGTGTGTATATATATATATATATATATATATAAAGAAATAAACAACATTTAAATGTAAATTAAATTTTTCTTGGTAATAATTTATTAATGTTTTCATTTTGATTTTGACATGTGCTTCCAAAACAAATATGTGGAGTTTTATTTAACATTGAATTTTAAGAAAATAACGGGAAATAAGGAAAAACTGATAAATCAAAATGATATTAAGAAATAAAGAAAGGAATTCGTAGTATTTACAAAAACAAACACTAAAAGTTGCCTGCTTGCATAAAAATAATATTTCATTTGTAGTGATAGAACAACTGGATAGCAAGCTAAAAATTCTACTGTGGTAATCGTTTTATCGCATTATATCAAATAACTTTTATAGGCGTAAATAAAAATTGAGAAACCCCAAAAGTAGACTTACACGACAAAAACAAGTACCCGGGTTTTGCATTTAGAAAAGCATTCAATAATTTTCTCAATGTCAAGATAAATGTCCTTATGGACGTGTAACAATCACAGTACAGTCAAACGTTCTTCAGTCATTCTCGAGCGCAGCCTCGTCTTCACTCGACGCAAGGTGGAGAACGTACGCTCAGCCGATGCAACACTAACAGGGAGAGTGATAAGAATCTTTAGTAGAGATTTTATCGTAGGAAAAAGATCCTCATCGCAAGAGTTAATGAGGTCCATAGTTTTTTCTGGGGTAAAATTTCTTTGCGATTCACTGTTCCATTTGTTAGTCCATAATTGAAGTTCGCCTCTGAGCATAAGTTTTAAAATATTCTTGTCTTGACTTAAGGACGTGAAAACTGTTCTAAAACCCTTTCTATCTGTTCTTGTTTGGTCTGAAAATCAACACCGTCTTCTGATAATAAAATTTTTGGCATTAAATTTCTGAGTCCAAAACATTGGAGGGTTGAATTTCCAAATCTCTCTCTTATATCTTCACAGATGTTGTCTAATAAGGGAATGTAAATGCACCTTCTGAAATATTCTTCCGGTGTACTGCCGACAAAATTTTCCCTATTAATTTGCTGTGCAGTGATGCGAAGCACTTTCATTTCGACACCAACTGCGTCAGCTTGTTTGCTAACTCTAGCAAACACCTCAGAGAACACGGAACCACATTCTCTTCTTTTTTTCTCTAAAGTAGTAAGAGTGTTTTGAATAGCATTCGATGCTCGATTAAGGTCCAGAGCAGGCATCTGTAGCATTCTGCTAATCGGAAGGTTCACTTGTAAAATGTCTACCAAACTGAAAGTGGAAACAAGAAACTCAGGAGTGCAAAGTGAATGAAGTAGAGAAATAGCTTTTGAGAATGTCTGCGTATCTTTCCACGTTGAAATGAGGGTAAGAGCATCTACAATTTCTGTAAAATACGTGCAAAATTGTGGGAGTCCATTATGTCGCTCTGCCCACCTTGTTTCACATAGTCTTGATAATTGTTGCTTTAATCTATTTTTTATTACGAAGTTTCTCTTTGCAGACATATTAAAAAATGAAATCATTGATTTCATAATGCCAACCGAGTTTCTCACATTCACTACAGTATTGGACTTTGACAAAGAATTATTGAGAGCATGATTAAAACATGGTACTCTACATGCATTTGTTGCTTGCTCACTTATTTCTTTTATTGCTGCTACTACTCCAGATGACATAACACTGCAGTTATCTGCTCCTATGCCTACACACAAATTCAGATCAAGTGATAGTTCCTTCATTATCCTCAAAACTATTTTACCTAATGGTTTACCCTTTGCCTGATAACTTACGCTCACTTTGTGGGTCATCATCGGTTCCAATTGTGGATGTGTCATCGTAGGCTTCAATAAACTTCAGGAAATCTTCACGTATTTTACTGTCATAAATATATCTTATATTGAAAGAGAGTTGTTCCACACGAGAAATGTCTGTGGTCTCATCGAATAAAATGGAGTAGTAGCCTGCTTCACGAACTCTTTTGAGTATAATACTAGTTATTTCCTCTTCACAGCACTTAATAATATTATTTTGAGTGTTTTTCCCGGTGTAAGTTGCTCTTGACGATGCTGTTGCAAGATGCATCTTCAAAATGCTGTCCCCACTAGCAACTTTAAATTTTAAGAGCTCTTTAAAGTTTCCTTCATTCGAAGGCCCAGCCTCATCATCCAGTGGGCCATCATCCCTATGCCCTCTCAAAGGAATGTTTTGCCGTCCCAAAAACATAACAGTTTCAATTATGGGTCGTAATTTGGCTCTGTTTTCCTCAACTTGTTCAAGTCTTTGCTTACTGATCTTGTTTACAACTTCTTCCCCAGGAGATTTGAACGTTCTTACAAAATCTTGGCTAACTTGAACACATTCTTTGTGATACTTTATATTTTCAAGTGAAATCAGGAATCTTCTCCAATGCAGCAGACGGTTACTTGGACATTATGCTTACCGTCATATAACACCGCGGTTTTGCTGGCCACTTTTCTGGGTGCACCGTATAGGTAGACCAGCATTACCCCCTATGGGCAGGTCCCGTAATTTTGAACCGAGGTATGTGACGAGACCGATGCACTTGACCCAACACCTCCAGAGGTAATGTGAGAAGTTGGAGGACATTGCAGCCAAGACAGATTTTACTTGCACCGGACGCCATTAGTGTATACGGCGGTGAATTTGCAGCGACAAGCATCGAACCAGAGACGTTCAGATCACTGCCCCGCTGCTCTTGCGAACTGGGCCACCGCACCCTTGAGACTTAATATTGAAACTTAATATTGAAGCTAACTTAATATTGAAATTTAATATTGAAATGATTAGTGATACTATTTATGAAAGAACTTTTTAAAAATATTTATAAACTGACAGACGAAATTTCCATTTAGACTTAGTCCTTCATAAAGGGTAGTCCGTCACATAAGGGTCCTTCACATAAGGGTAAAAACTTGCTATAACATTAATCATTAATTATTATTTTCTTATAAAATTATTAGATTTATAGATACTACTGTAATTTTTTATATTTCACAGTTGGTTGTTTTATTTATGTAAGCAAGCACAAGCACAAGCACACACACACACACATATATATATATATATATATATATATATATATATATATATATATTTTCAGATTTTAAAATTTTAATAAACAACTACATATTTAAATACCACTTCAAATAAAAATAATAAAGAAGTATTTTTAAATAATTTTAACATTATAAAGAAATACAATAGAAAAATAATAGTATTAAATTATAAATAACTGACATAGTAACAATTCCTAAAATAATTTTAAAATCCGATGGAAAATTTAAGCTAGTGGTATACACTGCTGGCCACCCAAATTGCAACACCAAGAAAGACAAGAGATATCACAACAAAATTTATTTTGTAGATAACATGTTGACCAAGTATCAAATGATTAAATTTATAGAGTTCTATGAAGTGTGGTTCCTGCCAAAATCAGTAGCCAGAGTAGCCGCCATTGTTGGAGATCACCGCTGCCACACGCCTCGGCATTGATTCAAAGAGACTTTGGATGAGTTCTTGGGGTACAGCAGACCAAGCAGCTTCCACACGTTGCCAAAGTTGATCTGCTGTGGCAGCTGGGGATGGAATCTGGGTCAATCGTAGAGCAACCATGGACCACATGTTTTCTAGCTGTGGGGAAGCCCTGAAGGTAAGGAAGGACAACTGGCTCCAACACCTCGGAGATGTAGAGCTGGCTGTTTAAAGTACCGGCAATGCGTACTAGAGGTGCGCGAGAGTGATATCCAATACCGCACCATACCATAATACCCGGTGCAGGACCAGTGTGGCGGTGCATAACGCAGCTGTTCAGAATCCTCTCTTCACGGTGTCTCCGGACTCGAATGCGACCATCGTGGTGTTGCAGACAGAAGCGTGACTCGTCAGTAAAGACAATTTCATTCCATTCTGCCGTCCACATCCTTCTGTCATCTCACCATTGGCGGTGGAGACGTCTGTGGTTCTGCGTCAAGGTTAGACAAAGCAATGGACGTCTTGCGGACAGACCACTCTGCTGTAAACGGCGTCGAATGGTACGCGCAGACACTGGATGATGCGTTACAGACTGCATGTGCTGTGCTATGGTTCGTGATGTGACTGAGCGATCCGTCACTGCCATGAGCACAATTTGCCTGTCATCACGTGAAGTGGTGCGCTGAGGTGGATGCGATCGAACACGCCGGTCCGTCGTACCCTCCTGCATCCAACGATCACATATCCGCATTACAGTTGTTTGGTTTCGTCCAACACGACTACCGATTTCCCTGAAAGATAATCCACAATCTCGGTAGGCTACTATTCTTCCTCTGTCGAACTCGGATACTTGATCAAAAGATGATCGCTGTTTTCGACGAGGCATAATTGATCGTTTTTTTGAAAAAACCACAAAAAAAACACAATTGCCGAACTTGAAATCGTCGAAATCTCCAAGCCTTAAATAGCGCTTTGAAGTGGCGCCACAGGCGCGCGTGATATGCGTCTGCGCTGAAATTCTAATCATTTGCATATCTCACCTCCGCTAATGCATGTTGTAAATTTCATGTTATTTGCATATTTCCTTCAGGGTGTTGCATTTACAGTGGCCAGCAGTGTATTTGCATTTGTTTCTTGCTTGAAAGTAATTGAATATTTTGATCAAGCTTCGTAACGCGAAGCCTGCGTACATACATTCATGCCGTTCTATATTGTTGTAATCTATAAAATTAAGTATTATTTAATACTAGTGCTAGTTTTTATGAAGGCTGCACAAGAAGATCACGGAGGCCGCGCGTTCCCCACCTCTACCCTATAAGTTCCGCCGCACGAACTGACAGAGGGTTCCAATCCAAGTTTCTCAAGAGTGATACAACGTCACAAAATGACATTAAAAATCTGAATTAACCCCAAAGTAAATTTCTATTGAGACAGTCTGAAAATAAATTTTGTATAAACTTAAAAAGTTTAAGTCCAGTTTTCAATATATACCGTAATAAACTCTTTATTTTAAATTATTTAGACGCTTTCCACTACATTGTTATTTCTTTGCCGTCGGGTGGTAGTAATGCTTTATTTTCGAGTTCATAGAATGCAAGTTCCTACAAATAGACCTATGAACTATGAAAGCAATTAATTTAAGAAAGAACACTTGCCTCCATTTTCAGAAATTTTCAGAAAATCGTGCAGCCGCTGGCCTAGAAATTAAATGGCTCTCTCTCAAAAAACGCAAAGTCTATTTATTATTTCGAGGTCCTTCCTTTGTCGACGTCCATCAGACTAGCGCTACATTCCTAACACAGTACCCTACGAGTGGAACAGGCAATTTCTACCAGGACGTGAAACAGGTTTTAGGATGGGGCGCCATCTACTCGCTAATCTGTTGTTATCACAACACTGAACACCAAAACAAAGACATTGTGATGTCGGCAACTTTTGCCGACACAGGCCTCCACTCCTGCCTTACTATTCTGTAAACTCGGCAGAAAGGTAAAATTGCTTGCGTGTGATGTAGGCAACACATTCCGCTAGCGGAAGACTTAATTGCCTCCATTCCTCATGTACACTCATGGACAAAAACATTAGCGCACCAAGAAATAATTGCGGGATCGTAACGAAACTTGCAATAAAGGTACATGTCGGGGAGATATGCAAATGATTAGAAATGCAGCGTGATTGCGCATTACGTATAGCCGGTAGAAAGCGTTGAACATCGTACTCTGTGGAGTATAAAACAGGTAACCAAAGCTTGTTTGAGTGTGCTGAATCATTTCCAAAGGAAGAGCTGAGATAGACATGCCATTACGCCGTGTTCGACAATATAAGACAATATAAGCAGTTGTCGCAGTTTGAGAGGGGGAGAATCGTCGGGATGAGGGAAGCTGGGTGGTCAGCTAGGCGAGTAGCTCGTCAATTAGGCCGCTCTGATTGTGTTGTGAGGAGGTGTTGGGACCAGTGGACCCGAGAGATGTCATGTACACGAAGACCAGGCTCAGGACGCCCTCGACAGACCAGTCGTCGAGAAGACCGCCACATCGTAAGAAATGCACGCGTACAGTCAACTGCTTCATCGGCCGCCATCCAGGCACAGGTAGAACCTTCACTAGGGGCCTCTGTGTCTTCTCGAACCATACGAAGGCGCCTGGCTGAAGGACAGTTGGTATCGCGGCGCCCATTACGTGTGCTGCCCTTGACGCCCACCCAACGACGCCAGCGTTTGGAGTTTTGCCGCGCACGAGGAAACTGGACTGCAGTGGAATGGAACCAGGTCGTCTTTAGCGACGAATCCAGATTCAATCTCGGCAGTGATGACAATCGTGTTCGTGTGTGGAGAGCCCGTGGTGAACGCTTCAATCCTGCCTTTGCTGTACAGCGACACATCGCTCCCACAGCTGGTGTGATGGTATGGGGTGCCATTGCCTACAATACACGGTCATCCCTAGTATTGTTCCGTGGCACCATGACAGCCCAGCGGTATGTTCATGAAATCCTGCAACCACATGTGTTGCCACTCATGCAACGGCTCCCAGGAACCATTTTTCAACAAGACAATGCTCGGCCTCATACGGCAAGGGTGTCACAAGACTGTCTCCGCACTGTTACTACCCTTCCTTGGCCTGCCCGATCCCCAGATTTGTCTCCAATCGAGCATATCTGGGATCATTTGAGCGACGAGTTGGGCATCCCACGAGTTTGAACGAACTAGAGGCAAGGTTACAGCAAATATGGAACGAAATGTCTCAAGACATCATACAGAACTTGTATGACTCAATGCCCAATCGTATCGCATCGTGCATTCGCGCTAGAGGGGGTCCAACGGAGTATTAACTCCTCCGTTCTTTTGCCTTTTTCTCTGAAATAAATTATCCTTTTTCTTTGATTTTCTTATCATTTACTTATATCAAAGTAGTCATTACGTATGTAAAATTTCGTTTCATTTTGACGACTCCTTCTTGGTGCGCTAATTTTTTTGTCCATGAGTGTATTATTCGGAGAACAATATTGAAAAGGCAAACTGTCTGAGGGTGACAGCTTTCTTGGCGGCAGATGATC
The DNA here is from genome assembly GCA_907164885.2 of Dolomedes plantarius. Classification (NCBI taxonomy): domain Eukaryota; kingdom Metazoa; phylum Arthropoda; class Arachnida; order Araneae; family Dolomedidae; genus Dolomedes; species Dolomedes plantarius. The sequence goes on from OU015490.1 coordinate 75,914,053, forward strand.
TCCAAGGAAAAACCCGTTAATGATTTTTCTATTCCAGAGAATTGTACATTTTTCAGGCTAACAAAGACCCGATGAGGGGCGATGCAACCTTTCAGTTCCAATTACGGTTAGGTAAATTGGAAAAGCATCGTTAACAAAACCATCGATCAAGAGGCCTGATAGATGTCCAGTTGAAAGAGGAACCCGCGGCCGATAAAGACAAAAGACCCTGGGATGTTGTTATCAGCTGGGGAAAAAAGACTGAAGCAGCGGTCTCTGGTGTCTGTTTGTACAAAATCATGTCATTATCATTACGAGGCGCTGCGGCCACATTACCACAACATGAAGACATGTTTCCCGCTAAAAGAAGCCTTCCCCTTCCCAGTGCGATCTAATATAAACACATTTCCCTCATTCTAATTTTAAAAAGAAAATTTTGGACTTTATTGAGAAACATCCTCTCATTTTAAATTTAAACACATTTAGTATTAAGTCTACAATTATACAATTTTAGGCTATGAAAAAAAAAGATACGCAAAGTTTTTTTTTTTGGGGGGGGGGCAATTGCCCCTATTGCTCCCCCCCCTGAACCGCCAATGCTGGTGGCACAAATCAGTGATTTACGAGCTGTCACTAGCTACGCAGAAGTGGTTAAACAGGAACCGGTGACGAAGAAGAGTACCCGGTCTACAAGGAGTGGGGGAAAGAACCAATTTGGTTACCATTTCTCCAAAGGAAAAGAAAAAGGATATTAGTGAAACGCAGAAGGAGATTCAGAACCTTATCGATCCGAATAGATTGACAATGGGAATTAGTTCCTGTAGAAAAAGAGGCAAATGAGGTCTACTTGTGGGGACAGAGAAGGAGGAATATATCGATAAATCGTTTATCGAGTTTCAAGAGATTGAATGATAAGTTAAGAGAAAACTACAGTATTCAAAAGTTAAAGAAAAGGGAGGCTCAAATTATATTGTTTGGAATCATAGAAAGTTATGATAAGGAAAAAATTAAGGAAGAGATTGGTGGAGCAGAATAAAGAACTTAGAGAAGCAGAAATTAAAGTGCTTAATAGATATAGAGCGAAATTTGGAGAAAATTGGATAATTAGTATGAATGGAGAACAATTTAAACAGATTGAAAAGCAATGGAAATTGAAGATTGAAAAGCAATGGAAATTGAATTTAGGATGGTAGCGGTACAATTGGATGGAGTACCTGAAGTCAGTAAAGATGTTTCGATCGCTGGAAACACGGGCATGTTGCGAAACATTGTAGGGATCCAGAGAAAACTTGAAAATTATATGGAAAATGGGATCACGCTCCTAAAGAATGCGAATTTCCTCCTACACGTGGTAACTGCCAGTGTTATTGTTCAAAGTGAAATATACAGGGGAAACTAGATCTCCTCCCTACGGATCCTGAGTGTCCAAGATACCAGTACAAGTTCGTGAAATTGATCGAAAAACGAACTACGGTTCTTTCGGTGTCCAGCAGTAAGCTCTCCGTTTGGTGCTTGTTTTGTTGTTGACTTTTGTTGTACTCTTTTGTTGTTCATGCTTTTATATGGAACATTATTGTTGATTTTTTTACTTGTTTATTATGATGAATTTACTGTACTTTGCAATATAGCTCAGGTATTATTACCTGTGGGTAATAGTATGAATCTAGTACAATGTACATTGTTTTAGGAATCATACTTTATAAGAAAGATGGTAACATATATGTGGGTTCGTTACTCGTTGAAAGAGTTGATTGTATTAAAATCGTTGATTGTGTTACAGTAAACACTGTTGTTAAACATTAATATTGTTATGTCTTGTTGTTTGACTTGCATAAATCTGTATAACCATTGTGAAACTACTTTATGCTGTAGGATCGTGTGATATTTCTGTAAATAAGTTACTTTGCTTGTTCAATAAAAAGAAGTTGGAAGGATGTGTCGATAAATCAAAGTATGTTGGCTGCCCGTAAGGATATGAGGAAAATTTGAATCCTAGAGTGCGAAAAAGGCACTACCCGCTAATGTGATGAGCGGGGTTGCTGTCGCGCGATTGGTCTTCAGATTGTATGGCCGTATAATCTTTGGGTGAGGGCGGAGTTAGATTTTTGACTTATATTATAATGAAGCAATTAAATGAAGGAATTATTGAATTTTGTAATGAAGATAGTGTCGCTAATTCATACTATATGTCGCAATGACCCGTTATCTTCTTTACAGAATAATTGTCTTTCCTTCAATGACTGTTTAATGTCTGGACCTAATTAAAAGCCCAGTGTTTTGAACATACGAGTACTATCAAAATTCCGTAAATACAAATTCGCCTTCTCTGCAGATATAGAAAAGGCATTTCACCAGACTTGAATTTTGGAAGAAGATCGTAATTACCTGAGATCTTTATGTTTTGAAAATGAGGATCGAAAGAAGACCGTGCATTTGAAAGGTTGATTACTTCTCTGTATGTTGACGATCTCTTTTACGGGGCGGATACAACAGAACATGCTTATAATTTGTCTACAGACGCGGTGAATATTTAAAAGGAAGTGTTATTCATTGGCAGAAAAAGGCAACTGGTGTAATATTGATTCCTGAATTTGAATTTGAGACACATATTGTGTCAAAGTTATTGCAGTGCTGTATTTTTAACCACTTATGTGCTTTTACTTAATGTGTTAATAATATAGAGATAGTTACGTTTATTGTTTTTGTGTTTTAAACATTTTAGTTATGTACGTACATTCAGAATTTCAGAATTGGCTACAGAGAAATATTTTGTAAGCTGATGTATTCATCCATAGAAAATGGTTATTTTTGTTCAAAAGTGACGTTTTTTTATATTAAACATCCCCTATCTTAAATTATATAATTTTGATAATGATATATACTGAAGTGCCACTGAATTAGGGATAGCAAAGCCTATGCAAATTGTGTAGCGCTGCGCATCATGTATGCGCAAGTGAGGGCGCTGTGGTAACTGCATATATAGCGCGTACTGTGGTTGTTCTGAATTAGTTGTTGGAATTGCCAGTATGGGTAAACTGCCTGATTTAGACGCCTTCGATTGCGGACAAATCGTAGGTGCGCGACGCATGGGCCATTCAATTTCCGAAATCGTCAGACAGCTAGGATTTTCAAGGTCGACAGTGTCAAGAGTATACCAAGAATACATGGATGGTGGAAAAAAAACTAGCGATCGGGCAAACTGCAAAGGACAATTAGCCTTGACAGTGCGTGGTGAGAGACGGTTCAGGCGTATTGTACGTAGCCAGCGAAGTCAAACATTAGCTCAAATTACCACTCAGTTTAATGACGGTGCCAGTCGTACAGTCAATAAACGGACTGTGCAACGCTCGCTTCACCGTATGAGTTTCGGGAGCCGTCGACCTACGAGAGTACCATTGCTCTATACTCGCCATCGGGCTGCACGTCTTGCCTGGGCAAGAGAGCACAGAGACTGGAGTGTAGAGGACTGGAAACGAGTAGCATGGAGTGATGAGTCTCGATTCCGACTACTTAACGCCGACGGGAGGCTGAGAATATGGCGTCAGGCTCATGAAGCCATGGATCCTGCATGCCTGGCTGGAACTGTACATGGGCATGGTGGCTCAATCATGGTCTGGAGTGTTTTTTCGTGGCACAGTTTGGGATCTTTGGTGCATGTGCCAACCTCCCTCAATGCAATTCGGTACGTAGAGTTTCTGGGTGATCACCTCCATCCGTTTATGCTGTTCTGTTATCCGCACGGTAATGGAGTTTTCCAGCAAGACAACTGTACATCTCACAAGTCCCGTTTGGCTACTGGCTGGTTGGATGAGCATTCCTCTGACTTCTCTGTTATGAATTGACCACCTAGAAGCCCAGACTTAAATCCTATTGAGCATCTTTGGGATGTTTTGGAACAAGGCGTGAAAGGCCATCACACAGCACCAAAGAACCTTACTGAATTATGGACAGCTTTAGCCAATATTTGGCAAGCCATTCCCGTGGAACGTTTCCAGAAACTTGTTGAATCTATGCCTCGTCGTGTGGCAGCCGTTATCAAGGCCAGATTAGGCCCAACTCGTTACTAGGTAGGTATCCCTAATTCAGTGGCACTTCAGTGTAGTTTAGAGCAGTTTTACGCAAAATGTTGGTCTTGAAATTAATTCGAGGGATCAATGACAGTTTGAATCCAATTTATATCATATTGAATTACTTAATTATAAAATTTGTTATAAATATGGTAATAATTTTCAAATCATGCCCTCTTTTAATTTAATTTTTGTTAATTTTTACATAAATGAAAAAAAAGGCTCATATTAATATTTGAATTTGAAGTTTCAGTCATACGAGATTTGCCAATATACAAGTTGAGACATTTTTTTATTGTCATTCCGCAAAGTAAGTATGTATCCAAAATTTACACGTCGTCGATTTTTAAAATGGTCTGCCAAAATTTGCTTATTTCTTCTTTCGATTTTTCTTTTGTAGAAGATCTCCTAAATTTTAAAAAATCTTGCTCCTAAAAAAAAAAATGTCAGGAGGGAGGGAGGGTTCGAGCGATTTTTATCAAAAGAAATAGGGTCACAGTAGATTAAATTTCACGCAACACTGGTTTAGAGTAATAAACCTGATACAGTCAAACCTCGATATTTCGAACTTGAAGGGAGAGACAAAAAAATTCGAAATATCGAAAATTCGAATTATCGAAAAATCGCATGTTATCAGTAGTAAAATAGAGAAAAAAAGCTTTTTTTCATACCTTTTAAAAAAGTAATCCATTTTTTATTTTAATAAACACTATTTACAAAATTATTTGAAAAAAGTTCCAATTGTTTGCTTCAGAGGAGAGTATGAAATTTTATCAATTACACTTTCTAAGTAGACAATGGCTTTACATGTGTCCTCAAATGTCCGCTGCAAATAGTGCTTCTTTGTTTGTTACATTTAGTGGCAAATGGCAGATTTCTTCCTCCTCTTTTCCTGATAATACACAAGAAGCTTTTGTCTGACCGATGATGTCATTGTCCTCCCACTGACCACACACTGTTACTGCATCAGCTACGATGACAGACTCATTGAATTCCATGTTATCGAGGTCCATGAGTCTGGTTAATCGGCTTCAATCATTTTCGGCGCAGTTTTCAGCAGTATAGTAGATGTTAATTATCTGAGTGCTTTCGTGGTCTTTTATGAATCCAGCCTTTTTAAAGTTATTCATTATCGTAGAGGAAGACACAAGGTTCCAAGCTTTGTCTTCCATTCGCATAGCTTGTAGAATATTTACCAGATGGGAAAACACCTTATTTAATTTCGGACAGCATTTTTTTAACCACTTGATGACGATACTTGACTTTGAAACTTCGGATGATGCCCTGGTCAAGTGGTTGAAGTTTTGATGTAGTATTCTGGGGGAGGGATACAATTCTTATGTTTTCCACTCTAGGTATGTTACTGTGCCCCGTACAATTATTGAATAAAAGCAAGTTTTCAAAACGGTTAGATGTCATCCAAGCTTTTCGGTTAGCTTCGCAATCCAAAGGAAAAGATTTTATCCCGCTTATTTTTTTCGATTTCCCTATCATTAACGGTTTTAACTTCTCTGTTCCATTCATATTCACGCAAAACAATAAAGTTAAGCGCTCTTTTCTCCTCTTCCCTCCATGACATGCTTCACCCTTTACATACATGGTTTTGTCTGGAGTGCATTTAAAAAAAGTCCTGCTTCATCCGCCTTGAACACATCTTTTTCGTCGTAATCTTTCAGTATCAAGCTTACTTTCTTTCTAAATTCTACACAAACATCCTCATCTACGCTAGCAATTTCACCACACATTTTTAAAATTGTAATGTTATTTCGTTTTTCAAATTTTCAAACCAACTATTACTGCCTTTGAAATTTAAATAACCTAATTCTTTTGCAAAAGATTCAGCTTTATCTTTGATTAAAAGTCCATCTAGGGGGATGTTTTGAGTTCTACAATGCGTAATCCACATTACTAGGCACTTCTCCATATGGGGAAATTCAATGGTTTTGAGCTTCTTTAGCTTGCCTAAGCCGTCATTGAATTTTTCTAGGATAATTGCTTTATTCTTTAAAATTGTTGACAACGTGCTGTCTGGAATCCCAAACTCATTTGCAATTTCCTTTTTAAAACTTCTTTCAACGTCATCGATAATTTACTTCTTCACTTCAATAATAAGCGTATTCAATTTTTGTTTGTTAGCCATTTTGAACAGATGACTCGCAGAAGATATCACCTTCTCCAAATGTTGTTTTCGAACGATTTCTATGTTTTCTGCAGTAACCAACATAATGAGAAAGGAAACTTTTTAGCCTTTAAAGGAGCGGCACTAGCTTGAATGCGAGACAGCCCAGGCATGTATTTACACGTGCAGTTTTTTCTTTCACACCTTGTTGGAATGATAAGAAATTCTACAAATCTTCTTGGAACCCACCCATTTTTTTTTTTCATGCCTTTATTTCCTGTTTCGTTAAAACCACCCCAACCCCTCTAGAAAGTAACCTTGATGAATAAAGGGACAAAAAAAATGAAAGAAAGGATGAATGGTCACTGCATATGCATGGCAACTGACTGAAAAGACATAAGGAAACAAACAAGAGTTTCAACTCCCATCTTGGGGGGTCAAAGAGAAGTTGTGATTGCATTGTTTTATCTTCCTTGTATATACCCCTCCATTTTAAAGTTCATGTAGGGTTTTGCCACTGTAAATTTTGAATAGATGTTCTATTCTTTGGAAATTTCTATTTTTTTATATTATTTTTTATTTTTAGAAAACTTTTTCTTCTCCATTTATGGAAAAAAATTAAAGTTATCGAGGGATGAGCCCAAAAAATTCGTCAAATCAAGGTTTTTTTAACACTGAGTGTATAGTAAATTTGAAGGGAAATTTTTTTTCTTCGAGATATCGAAAAATTCGTGAAATCGAGGTTAGAGTTAGCGAGGTTTGATGTAGTTTGATAATTGTATATTTAAGTGACTATATCTGATAGTAAAGCCAAAATATCTCGTATTTTTTCATGTCAAATATATTATAAGATACCTTTAGTGATTGTAATCAATTGTTGCTTGTAACAGTCGATATAAGTAGAGAGTTGCATCGAGCGAAATGTTGGGAAAGTTTTCCGCGGTTTTCACAGTGTGTAGAGAAGGTAAGGTAAACTTACAAAGCCACCATTGGCAGAAGAGTGACATCTAAGCAAACAGGTTGTGATATCCTTCTCAATTAATATAATAATCTTTGTTTTACAATAATTGTGTTCCATCACTGAATATTTATAAAAGCTTAAATTATGAAATGGCAGCAAGCAGATATGTAACAGGGTTGAAAATTTTACAGCCAATAGAATTCTTGCCGTATCCTTGCTGGTTCTACTTTATTTCTTCTTCTTTTTTTTTCGTATTTATGGGAGTTAACAATTTTAAAGGCGCTAGTATGCGGTTTTTTGTTCTCCAAAAAAGAAAACGCACCCCTTTACTTAAAAAACACGCACCTATTTATTTAAAAAATACGTTTAAATGAATACCATTTTCAGAATTTTCCCGTATAAATGTACTTACTAATTCGGTATTAATCAATATACATACCTACATATATATGTACAAACATACATCCATATACATACATACATACTTCTCTAACCGGCCTCCCCCAATAAATGGCCATATATTGTTCAGAACCGATTATAGAAGCAATAGAGCGAATGTTATAGAGGAAACCTCTTTTCGACGGCCTCTCCTCAAGACGGCCATTTTTTTCATAACCATTACCTGCCGCCATAGAGAAGCTTCCTTATATATATATATATATATATATATATATATATATATATATATATATATATATATATATATATATATATATATATATATATATATATATATATATATATACACAGTGGTACCTCCCTTCACGGACTCTCCCGAATAGCTGACAGGTATTTTTGAAAAATTTTCAATTATTTTGGCAAACATTTCAAAATTATTCTAACAAGCAAGCTAAAAATATATGCTTATGCGTCTTTAAAACGAACTTCTCCCAACTCCTCCCTTCCGTGCTTGACACAATGGAATTAGAAATATCATGGCTTTCAAGTAATGATCGAAAGACTATGTGAGTTAGAAAATCATGCTGCTTTAAAAAGGTGTTTGAGACATGCCAAACAAACAAATGAAAATAATCTCATAAATGAACTTAACGTGTAAAAGGAGATACTTTGTGTTTGGATTGGAAATCGTTTAGTATTTTTATCGGTCTGCTTTATCGGCATCTTCTTTCACTCTGTTTTTACGGCGAATATACACTATGTGTTTTAGATTTATTTAGTTTGAAAATTTTCTCTATCAATATAAGGTGATATAATTATTTTTAATGAACTGTAACATAACTTTTAACTCGATTTCATTAAACAGTAATCTAGAGCAATATATTAGTCTAGAGAGTAGATAAGTCTATAACAGTAGTCTAGAAAAAATATTTGGTTGGTCTGAAGCCATACGGTCAAGTTTTTAACTACATTAGGGAGAATTAAACCGGGACCTTCAGTTTAAAGCCGATTCCGAACGGCTACAAAAAAGATTCCTTATCGTCTCAGTTGAAGGTCAAGGTGATTTCGCGCAAATCCTTGTGTCGCGATTTGTTAACTCATGTTGAAAAACCGGCCTGGACGAGCTACGTCACAAGGGTTGCTGTCTTATAGTACGCTATACTATAGACTTGCGCGTCTTTCGCGAGCGACTCGGCGCCCAATGCGTGGAACAGTCCATTTAAATTTAGAGGTGGGATACGTTAGGTTCTAGGGTGGCGCCATCTATTCGCTATTCTACGATTCACTTGCCTGTTACAAGTTATTCGCTTGTCTTGTGTGTATCAATTTAGTTGTGTGTTCAAGTTAGTTCTGTGACAAAATGTCTGAAGTTCTTTCAACAAAACGGCCCTTATCAGGGCCAAACAATTCTTCTGAAGTTCTTTCAACAAAACGGCCCTTATCAGAGCCAAACAATTCTTCTGAAATTGTTTTTAAAAAATTGCGCAACAACTCTTCTGAAATTGTTTGCAACAAATGTGATATAAAATTCAGTCAAATGAAGAGTTTATACCGTCACAACCGAAAATTTCATGATGCAGAAATGGCCATGACAGGTAATCAACTGTGTGGAATGTGTAACCAAAAGTTCCGAACTATGTCTAATTTACAGGAACATGTGCAAGATATTCATGATGTAAAGTTAAATTTCGTTTACAAAACCTTTACTTGCGAAGAAGACTTTTCAGCTTGGAAATTGAGAGTTCAGCAGGAAAATAAGTCATCCTTTAAAGTTAGGAATACTAATGAGAATGAAGCAGGAGTGAAATTTACTTATCATGTCTGTCATCGTAGTGGTGTTTCGCACGCCAAAGTGAACAGGGTACGCAACATTAAATCTTCTGGATCAGTTAAGTGTGGTTTTACTTGCCCAGCAGTAATGAATGTCACAAGACAAACTATTGATGAAATCACTGAAATAAAAGCCCAGTACCAATCTGTCCATGTTGGGCATGATACAGAAGTTGGGAAGCTTCCTTTAACGAAAGAGGAAGAACAAGTCTTGCTACTTCTCTTAGCATTGGTGTTCCCATTTCAAAAATTTTAGATCGAACAAGGGAAATGTACTCTCCTACCAAAAGATTTGGGCTCACTACTCGCCAAGATCTGTATAACATTCGTAGGGATTTTAACATTCAGCAAAAAGTTGTCCTGCACCCAGATGATGCAACGTCAGTAGATATCATTGTGCAAAAGATGAAAAATTCCTCTTATAATCCTGTGTTGTTGTACAAACCTATAGGAGTTCCTTTGGCTGATTTTCCTACGATTGACCAAAGTGAATTTTTGCTAGGGATCATGAATGATGCTGAAATTAAATTATTTGAGTTGTATGGCAGCACATGTGTAATGGTTGACTCTACACATGGTACAAATCAGTACAACATCCAACTGACAACACTCATGGTACATGATGAGAACCATGAAGGTTTGCCTGTTTGCACACTATATTCGTCAAAAACTTCAGCAGAGACTATAATACCATTCTTTGCTGAAATAAAAAAATGCTTGCCAAACATTAAAACAAATGTTATAATGAGCGACGACTCTAATTCGTATTATAATGCTTGGCAAGCAGTATTTGAGGATAAGGCAAAACATTTATTATGCTCTTGGCATGTTAATAAAAATTGGAATGCGAACATCAACAATAAAGTGAAAGATATAGCAAATAAAGAGGCAATGAAGAGAGAATTGAAAGAATTGCTGACGGAACTAGATTACAAAACATTTGAGGCAAGGGTAAGAAAATTTTTAAACTCGTATGAAGTCAGTGAAAAAAATTTCACAACATATTTTAAAGATCATTATCTAAACAGGTGTGAAAAATGGGCGTATTGTTTCAGGGCAGGCCTTGGAATTAATACGAACATGAAACTTGAACGTTGGCATCGCCAAATTAAATACGAAGAAGCCGGTGGCCTAGTTTTAAAACGGCTGGACAAAACTATTGCTCTAGTGAACAATGCCATAGCTAAAAAATTACTCGGCCGCCTGATATCCATGGAAAGAGGGAAGTTGACATCCAGGATAGCCCTCATTCGCAGGCGGCATAAAAACAGCCTGGAAATGGCTACAAACTACAACATATTTGAATCGGGTGACAAATATGTCGTCACGAAAAATGCATTTTGACATACGATGTTAAAATATGTAATTCCACATGTACATGCAATATTAAATGTGATAGATGTAATATCTGCATCCATTATATGTCATGTACATGTGTGGATTATTGCATTCGATTTGTAATATGTAAACATATACATTTTGTGTGCCAAAAAGTTAATATTATAAATAGTATGCCACTATCTAGTGATGATGACGACCTTTTCATCGACACCTGTGACCAAAGTGAAAGACGAACCATGGAAAAAGAGGCCATTGTATCCATTTTACAAAAGGATGCAAATACCTCTAAAACTACTGAGGACAGAAAAAGCAATATAATTAACAAATTATCAGAGCTTCAACAAATAATAAAAGGATTGCATTCTTTGCAAGAAATAAAACATGTAGAGGATAGCATTAGTGCTATAAATGCCTTTTTGGATACCTCAGTTGCTGCTGAATGTCAGCCAAATTTAATAGCAGAACAATCCATATCCAAAGCTCCGCCTAACAAGCTTATTAACAAGCAAAGAAAATTTCTTTCAAAAAGTAAAAATAAAGATAAAAAAAATAAAGGCTTAAAATCTGCAATATTAAAGTGTTATTTTGTATTTTCTCACATTTTTATTTTACGTATGAGTATCAACTATTTTTGTATGAATATTAACTCTTTTGGTATGAATAATACATTAGAAATTATTAATATGTGTTTTCCTGGTATATGTGGTGTAACTTATATCAATGCTCAGAAATTTTCATTAGATCACTGAGAAAATTTAATTTTTTAAACCCTTTTTGACCTTATTAGGTCATAATAAACCGGTTCCAAAAATGGAAATTCAAGGATGCAAAGATGGCCGTTTTTTTTTATATATCTGGTGTAAAAAAATCAATTATATTGCTGATTCTCTTATTTTGTCATATATACATGGTATATACACACCCACAGCAAGAATTGTTTACGGAATTACAGTATATCATACTTCACATATTTCCCCCACTGCAGTTATATTCGCAGACAAGACATTCATCTGTTTCAATGTGAAATCTATCTGAGCAGTCACTGCCGTTGTTCTATCAGTAGAATTTTGATAGATGGCGACTCTACCAACTCTCACACCTGGACGTTTAAAATTGACACTGCTATCAAAATTAAGTTTCATCTTTCATTTCCTCATTCTGTACCAAAGTCTCAGAAAGAATATGTAGTGTTGATTTTTACGCTACTTCTTCAATGAAATCATTTGCACAAGCTTTCAAACTTTCACAATTTAATAAAATTGTTGACAGTTCTTTCCTGGTGCTGATAAAATCAATCATTTATTTGCTGACAAGTATATAACCCCCAATCAAAAATGATGGAATGTTGATCAGCGTTTCATTGTAATAAGATATCGTAGAAACAAACAGCATATTTTCTAACAGCTATATTTTTTGTAAACACTCTATGATCAGGCAAAAGTTGACCTTGCAGATTTGTTTTACGGACAAATACTTTTATTTTACTCTGATCTTTGCATCGTGAGAGTCCAACATAAAGTTCACCCTGCAAAAAGACTGGTTCCTCCAAATGCAAACCAACACTATCGAATGTTTGTCCCTGCCCTTGTTTATAGTCATTGCAAAAGCAATGATTATAGAAAAATGCCTTTGAATAAGATTAAATGGCATGCAAAATGGGATTGAATACACCATGCCAAATAGCAGTTTGTGCCACTTTATACACTTTATAAATTTTCAGCTGAATTCAACACGCCTTGATTGTATGCATTCACTGAATTATTACACAGGAGCAGTCGTATTTCATGTGGGCAAAGTCTATCATTCTCTTCCTTTGTGGAAAATCGTGATTCCAGTAATTATAACTCATGCTTTTCTAATTGCGAACCATTTCCAATTTTAGTCAGTAAATTTGAAAATATTTGATTTGATTGTCTCATAATTTCAACAAATTCCATAAATTTGTCCATGCCATAAAGAGGGACCTGCTATTCATTGTCTAATTTGTTTATAAAACTGTGTAGCTCTTACTGGTGGCAATTGTCATAGATCACCAATCAAAATTATATCAAAGCTTCATAGTTGCTAGTTAAGGGTTGGGATGGTGAAAGCAGTCATATCAGGGGAGAGCCCAGGCGGTCAAACACAAGGTTTTTTTTTGGGGGGGGGGGGACTGTGATTTATGGTTTTATATTGGTGATGATACAATTCCTGAGCCCTCAAAAATTCACCGATTTGTCGACGATTTGCTTTAGAATTGACCATTTTTAAAGTATTTCCACATAAATTTTCTTGGTGTATTATGCGTCAATGGTTCTTTATCAAACGAGAATTTTCAACAGCAATGGCATCGCCTTCTATTTATCATAACCTTGTTTGTGAATGTATTCAGAAGATCATAGAGATTGTGTGTTCATGGTGTTTCATTCTTTATATTAACTTTAATATCATTACAAATATGAAATGTTAAATGTATAAAAACTTCACATTTCATTTTTGTAATGAATATAATATACAGAAATTGCATACGGAATTTTGTATAGAATTAAAGATATGTTAAATGATGTACTGTCGATTTGTTGAATGAACAAAGCGGGATCTTTAATGGCCGCCTGTCATCATTGCCGAGGCGGGCTATTGATATATTTTCTCGCTTTGAGCTCCTTTCTGGGCCGCGCTAATACTTGCTTTGGGCCACTGGTTGGGCATCCCGGGTTTAAATCTTCAAAATGAGCTCCCGATAATAAAATAAAAATAAAGACAAAAACATTCTATGGATTACCGACCTCTGAGATTATCTGCAACAAGAAAACCAAATAGAGTCGCGAATCTCCCTTTTATATATATATGTATGTGTGTACACTCTTAGACAAAACAAAAATCCAACGCACCAAGGAGTTAACAGAATGGGACGGAAATTGGCAAATGTGATGTACATATACAGAAAAACAAATTATTACAATCTGAGAAAAATTGGATGATTTATTGAAGAGAAAGAGCTTCACAAAGTGAAAAAGTCAATACAAAAGTCAAAAGACATTCCACGTCGAATGTGCCCGACACCACTGCAAACGGGATTGTCGGTGTACAGAGGTCAATGGTAGTCGGCGCAAGGGGCGCCACTACCATTGACCTCTGACGATTGAAAGATCCAGATCTGGATGTTTCAATTACCATATGGGTTTATTGAGTTGTTGTTTTTTAATCAAAAATTTCTCATGTAAGAGTTATTTAATTATGTAAACGTAATTATGTGATTTGAATATGTAATTTTGTAAATAAATTAAAGTAAAATAATATAAATGAATTTCATATCGTTTGAATTGTAATATATGTGTCTCTCTTACGAAATCCTCCCAGAATTTTGGTATTTGTTATGTAATATCAACGATGGATCTAATCATTAGCTTACGGTTCTGTGTACGTATAGAAAGTTTTCATAAGTTAGTAGAAAGAAAACACACAAATTCTACTATCTTACAGGTTAATTGCATAACAAATTTACACATTTTTGAAAATTTTCACCTTACAGTAATATTTTAAATAAAGAAATGTTAAAATCAAGTACAAAAGAAATAATCCTTATGTACTGTATCAAATAAAATACACATATACATTTTAAAATTGTTTATAAAACCGTCGGAGCTTTCATAAAAGACTTTGTGAGAAATGTGTTTGTAACTTTAACTGTTTTTAAACAAATGTTGTAGGAAGAAAACTCAATGTTCTATTTAAATTATTTTTTCTCATTTCTAAATTGTTAACGGGAAAGCTTACTAATTGATTTACTTGATAAAAACACATCATTAAAAATTAAAATTAAGTTCAATATTAATAAAAAATTGATAAATAAGGAATTGCAAAACGGATAAATTTATTTTCTTTGAAATCAAAATTGGTCGCATAGCTAGAGTGGTAGATTTCCAAATCCCAACTAACTGTCTGTCTTATCACTAAAAAGCAGGAAGTTAGTGTGGGGGGGGGGGAAAATTGAATGTGAAAGGCTGTAAATAGGGGAAGATACCTGACCCCATCCCCTTGTTCAGTCGAAGTGTAGGCAAGAACCATTGATAGCTTTGTTGACAGTTTCAAATAACGAGGGGGTGCTACTACCCCTTCTCAACTTCAAAAACTATTCCCTCTCTGATTGGTTGCTTTTCTGTCAATCATGTCGACATTAGTACTGCCTTCCTCTGAAGGTTTCTTGTGGGTTTTAGCGAATGCGGGGAAAAAAAATAACTCCAGCGGCCCCTTAAGCCTTGCTTCGATTTGGGATAATAATTCTGTGCTGACTATACTGCTCTCACCAAATATAAGCACTTGAACACACTTGAAGAGGGCTCAACATTGTCATACTACTTTAAGGGACAATGGAAGAATGTTGTAAAGAGTAATTTTTAAACCACTGCGAATTGTGCCATCAATGGCCAATGCAGCTTTAAATGTGGATGCAAAATATTTAAAGAGAGAAGATTATAAATAATTTGTATAATTTGTACATGCAGATCACCTGCGGAAGTGCACATTTCATGTTCCGCAGGTTCCAGTCCATAACAGTGTGCCACTTGATTATGTGAGTGGATCTCCAGTGACATCTACTGATGATGATGCAGGGGTCGCAAAACCTGCTTCTGAATTCACGGGAAATGAGACTGTATCTCAAACTCCAACAGAAATAGTGGAAAAAGAACAGATTATATCAGGAACTGTCAAACCACCTAAAAGAGCCTTTGACTCTTTTAGGTGTCAAAGGCCCTTTTAGACCTAAAAGAGTCAAAGGTCTCAAAGTTATAAAATAAAAACTTTGATTTGATGTCTAAAATGACACAGTAAAAAAGGCTAATAAAGCCTCCAAATCGTTTAAATTTATAGATCTGTAAAAATAATTTGTATTGTATTTTAGTTTTAACTACATACTTTTGCATGCTGTTGACCCTATCTCACGAGATTTTAAGAAGGTGTGTGTACTTATAGGTCATTACTTATAAATCCATATTTGTGGCAACATATATTCATGCTAAGTTTAGGCAACGGCAGTTGTCAGTTGGAAATAAACAAGTTTGGTTAACAAATAACGTGTGCTATCTGATTATTCTAATTTCACATACATACATATTGGCACTTTATTCCAGTTTGGCAAAGGCACCCTGTTCTGTTGTGAAAGCATTTGGTGTAGATGTGACCTACCAAATGACAATAAATTAAAAATGTAAAGTCAAAATCTTAAAGATAGCGTCTGCCAGTTTTTATGTTCTTGACTTAGCTATATCAAAAGCATGTGAAGTAAAACATTAGAATTTATACCATGTTGAGAGAACCAAATTCATCATGAAATCACTATAAAGATTTTTTAAAATCTCCAGTATACTGTGTATACTGTGAACAGTTTATGAATTCATCCCATCAGATTTATATAGCTACATGCTATTCCATTTATCAATAGCCCTTTTGTAACTAATGTGGTACTATACAATATTCAATTTAAACAGACATACTGTGTTTAATTTTGTATTTTATCAATAAATGAATCTATTTCATTGAATTCAATTGTTTAATTACATACAACTCATCACAGGGAAGTCCAATATTAGTACATAGGGAAGTACATATTCAGTAGTGACGTAGCGAGTATAACTGTCGCCCGAGGCACGATACCTTTTTGGCACCCTCCCCCTTTCCAAAAAACATTGTAATATAATATATAGAATTAATGAAAAGGACCATTTTGCGCCCGGGGTATGATAGACCCCCCTTGCCCACCCCTCGTTACGCCACTGATATTCAGTGAGTGCCCTAGAGCAAGTAAAGTCAGTGCACCCACAAGTTTCTGTGAATGGTTCTGGCGAAATTTCTTTTCTATCTAACCCTCTTATCTCAATTTTAAACCTTACTTAAAAACAATTTATTTGAAATTCAAGACATTTCAACAATAGCGTATTCAATTTAATATATATATATAATAATAATAATAAAATAAAATATAATTCTTTAAGTACGAAGTACCATCTAATATTTACTACATATTCTATACACTGTATTGACAAAACGTACTCATTCATGTTTAGTTTGCACTTAAAAAAAACTTTAAAAACTGTTGTTTTCTCTCGCTTTTTCATTTTCAAGTCGGTCAATCACTTTCTCCAGATCAAGCTGACAAGTTTTTTTTTTTTCAATTGATATAGTAGCCAAAGAGCTAAGAGGGTGTTGTGCTTCTTAAATTTGTTTCTGATTAATTTTTACTTCATTCTGCTGTTACTGTTGTTACCGGTAAAGTTAAAAAATCAGGCATGCTGTAATAAAGTCGGAGAATCTATTTGAGGCTGCAGTGTGAATTAAAAGTAGTTCGGCAACTTCACGTATAAAAGTAATTTGTTTGACTTTAATATAAAAGCAAATTTTAAATCAAAGCAGTTGAGGTCCAAAACTATGTAAAACATTAGAAAGATATGCTGATTGTAACAATTCTGATTCTTCCAGAATACTTTTATCAGTTGATATGACGTGATATGCAGGGGATATTTCTATGGTAAATCCATTTCTTTATAAAACACCTCGAGTTTGAAACATTGTTAACTGTTTTCAATGCATTCATCTACTTGTAATACATCACAGAACTTTTTTTACACAACACAATCTTTTTTGACGTAAACAAGGTTTAATATTCCATACGCCTGATAACTGAAGGGCATCATTTTTAAGAAACTCCCAATTATTCCTTAAGTTCTGGATTTAGGTTATGAGTGATTAAAGTTTCTCAACAGATTTCTGTATATCTTCACAAGTACCTTGCAGCATTTTTGAGATTTTATTAAAAGTTTCAAGTATTTTACTTTGTACAATTATTAAAATAATTGTTGGAAATTGTTCAAAATGCTTGTAATTAATCAAATTTTCAGCTTCATGTTGATTATCACAATTTTTTCTATTCAATAAAAAATATGTCAATATTTTAATTATAAAGTGTCTATATTTTTAAGATCTATAAGGCGTGGATGTTCTAATGGTTCAGAATCCACTTTAAACCATAGGTCTCAGTCCAAAATGAGCATATTTGACCATACAGTTACAAATCAACCAACCAATAGTCCAAATTTAATATTGTCTGTGTCATTTTGTTAATTTCTAATTAAAATCTTCTAATAAGGATTACCAGAATTTGAGATAAAAATATCTTGCTCTTTAAAAATGATTTAATCATTATCAACCTGAATTAAAATTAAGGTATAAACTGAAGCTACTAAATGAATTCAACGGTTGAAGATTATAAAGGTACTAATTATGGCTACTAGGTTATCTAGTGTAATATGTACTCAACTTTCCTTAGAATTAGATCTCATGGAATCCCAAGAAACATAAATTATTTATCTCTATTACCCAAAAGTTACAGAATTTACAGTGTTTCATTTAGCTCTCTTTGGTAATTGTAAAATGCACTTAGCATCCTTCAATTTATCGCCACAGCTTCGAAAGTACTGGCTTTTGAGGTTATTGAATATTAGAAGTTCATTAGTATTGTTATATACAATACAAATGATAAATGCAATCTTTTCAGGTAAGTAATTTTTTAGTAATTTTTATAAAATAAAATTACTAAATAAATAAAAAAAAAGCACATGATGCAGTAGTATATGCCCAAAGACTTGTATGATCATAACACAAGAAATAAAATGTTGAATACCAGAACTTTAACGTTATGTTTCAAAATGCCTATAAATCTTTAAACAACAAAATAAAAACCCATTAAATTAATTCTACACTTAATGAGCAGTATAATAAATAAATAAAAACGTTCAAACATTAATAACTGCAACAGCATACGTATTTAAAAAATATAAATTGATAATGAAAAATTAGTAATTGAAGGTGTCAATAGATGGCGAAATAAAAATTGTGATAATTACAAGTATTTTGAACAATTTCCAACATTGTTTTAATAATTGTACAAAGGTAAAATACTGAAACTTTTAATACAATCTCAAAAATGCCTGCAAGGTACTTGTGAAGATATTACAGAAATTGGGTGCCGGCTCGGGTACCACGCATTGAGTGTCAAGTCGGCAAGTGAATCGCTAGATAGCTAATAGATGGCACGACCCACAACCTAACGTATCCCACCTCTAAATTCAAATGGACTGTTCCACGCATAGGGTGCCGAGTCGCGAAAAGACGCGCTAGTATACTATAGCCGGTTCAGATGGTTATTACGTCAGTTCACAGATTTTTATTTGTTCTGCTGTTGATCGCACCTTGGGTTACCTGTATTCCACATCTAACACGTGTTTGGTAACTATACGATTTTATAATCTCATTTTTTAATAGTTCATATATTTTATTTAAGCTAATATATTTATAAATAGCATATCTAATATATAAAAATGAATGTTTGTATCTCTGTAATTGTATAGAAATCCACAGTTTAGGAACAACGATCGTGAAATTTTACATACAGGGTCTTTAAAAACAGCCGAGGGTCTGAAGAACTTCAAAATCGCAATTAATTACCGGTGATTTTTAATTAATAAAAAACCAACAATTGTAAGCTGTTACACTTTGTGGAATCACCGCTCGAATATGGCGTCCACGTTAGGGTTAGCAAACAGCGAGCGAAAAGACTAAAAATAAATAAAATCAAAAAGTTTCAAGTTCTATATTAAACCAGAATAATAAATGAAAATAATAATCTTTAAAGTCAGATTTTATACTCTAAAATAAATCGGATCCAACGGCATATTGACACTCTGACACGCGATGGAAAATTCGAATCAACCACGCTAAGTGTCGCGATCTTTTTTAATCGCTACTGCAATCCCTCCTAGCTTATGTTCTCTGTGTCTATTGAAGAGTTAAAGGACTAAGCTTCTATCCTGCTAACTTATTTCTCACTTAAAACTCCTCTTTACTCCATAAATGTATGTAATCCACCAACCCATAGCAACTTTCCAAAAAACTGATACGTATATTTTTACTTTACTCACCAGTTTTGTGCATTAATCGTGGCGTAGTAGTTAAAGCGGTTCATTTGGTACCCCGTAAGTTTCGGGTTCGAGTATGGGATCGTGCAAATTTTGCTAAACCTGTATTTTCAGCTTTTTTATGAAGGCTTTTTATTTCAGATTTTATTTTATTATTTTTAATTATTATCTTTATTTTATTTATTATTTTTTAAATTATTATTTTTATTTTATTTTATTATTTTTAAATTTTTTTTTTCAGCTTTTTTATGATGAAGACCCGAATATAGCTGAAATCTGAGGAGTTTATTATACATTTATATATTTTAATTCGTTTTCATATTATTAATGTGTATAACATTTCGTCTGCTTTTTTTCTATGTTATTTATACTGTGTTTAGTTTTTAAATGGATTTGGTAGGTTTATTATAAATAGATGGCCCACTATGTTAAACTTTTAGTATTCCATAAACCAGGTGTTCCTATGGTGTTTCCTATAACGCCATAGGTTAAGTTCCTATAACCAGGTGTTCCTATAGGTGTTTTTTTTCTATGTTATTTATACTGTGTTTAGTTTTTTAATGGATTTGGTAGGTTTATTATAAATAGATGGCGCCACTATTTTAAACTTTTAGTATTCATAAACCAGGTGTTCCTAAACGAACGGTACATTCAAATTAAATACAATGTCAGTGTATGCAATTAATGCCAATATATCTATATCTATAAAGGAAGAAGTCCTGACTTATATATACATACACGTATCAACGCCCAGCAAAAACTATTGGAGATACAGATATCAAATTTTAGGAGCTTATTACTTTGTGCTGAAGGCGTCATTTAAGAAGCGAATTTTCAAAATTCGCCCCCCAAGGGGGGAGGGGGGGCAAAACGTGTTTTTTACATATTCCTTCATATCTCAAAGAAGGATATTTATATCCATAACATTCTTGCTTTAAAATGTAAGTAACATGAATACCTAAAAACCAATTTCAGGATTTTTCAAAATTAGGCCCCAAGGGGGGGAGGGGGAAAAAACGTGTTTTTTACGTGTTTTATCACATTTTCCTTCATATCTCGAAGAAGAAAACAGATATCCATAAGATTCTTGCTTTAAAATGTAAGGAACATAAATACCTAAAAACCAATTTCAGGATTTTTCAAAATTCGCCCCCCAAGGGGGGGAGGGGGGCAAAACGTGTTTTTTACATATGCCTTTATATCTCAAAGAAGAAAATCGATATCCATAAGATTCTTGCTTTAAAATGTAAGAAACATGAATAGCTAAAAACCAATTTCAGGATTTTTCAAAATTCGCCCCTCAAGGGGGGGAGGGGGGCAAAACGTGTTTTTTACATATGCCTTTATATCTCAAAGAAGAAAATCGATATCCATAAGATTCTTGCTTTAAAATGTAAGAAACATGAATACCTAAAAACCAATTTCAGGATTTTTCAAAATTCGTCTCCCAAGGGGGAGAGGGGGGCTAAACGTGTTCTTACGTGTTTTATCTATATATATAAAGAAATCAACACCCAGCAAAAACTATTGGAGATACAGATATCAAATTTTAAGAGCTTATTACTTTTGGGCTGAAGGCGTCATTTAAGAAGCGATTTTTCAAAAATCGCCACCTAGGGGTGGGCAAAACGTGTTTTTTACATATTCTTTCGTATCTCAAAAGAAGGAAATTGATGTCCATAAGATTCTTACTTTAAAATGTAAGGAACACGAATACCTTTACAATTCCAATTTCAGGATTTTTTAAAATTTGGCCCCAGGGGACGGGGAGGGGGGCTTAACGTGATTTTCACGTATTCCTTCATATATCAAAGAAAGAAACAGATATCCATAAGATTCTTGCTTTAAAATGTAAGGAATACGAATACCTAAAAACTAATTTAAGGATATTTCAAAATTCGGCCCCCAAGGGGGTTAGGGGGGGCTAAACGTGTTTTTACGCGTTTTTTTACATATTCCGTCATATCTCAAAGAAAGAAACAGATATCCATAAGATTCTTGATTTAAAATGTAAGAAACACGATTAAATGTAACAAACACGATCAATGTCACGATTTTTCGACATTCGCTTTAGATTTTGAAAAAATTGCTAGAAACAATCCAATAATTTATATTTCCTATATATCACTATTTTGAACACCAAATTGGTGGTAGGAGAAAAGTGAGAGATCAACCTTAATTAAATGAAGTGTGGAAAGGTGTGTGTGTGTGTGAATTGTATATATTTCGGTTGTTAGTACGTATACATCTAGAGCTCAGGTTAACTCCATTCATTTTTATTATCCTGGGCAACGTCAGGTAATTCTTTGTTTATGAAACCGGCGATTTCACAAGGGTTTACGGGGAAGCCCTCAAACTCCTCGAAGGGCCGGGATCCAGTGGGTTATCAAAATTGAAAGAAACATTTTAATGTTGACATTAGCATGGGGGGGTGGGTTATTATAATATGCTGATGGGATGATGACCAGTGGAGAGGGGTATAGATTGCCATAAAATACAAATATACATATCATACAAGTAAGCTTTATTAAGGGTTCACCCGTGCAACGCCGGGTATATAAAGCTAGTTTATACATATATAAATAGCTTACTGTATTACAAATTTTTTGCACGGGAGTAATTTGCAAGATTATTTAATCTGATTTTCTTTAGTTTATATATTTTATTTTTGCTTTATATGTTTATATGTAGCATAATTATACACATATTTTTTAACATTTTTTATAGTTTATATATTATATTTAAGCTAAATATATATATATATATATATATATATATATATATATATATATATATATATATATATATATATACATAGCTTACTTATACATACATATATATATAGCTTATTATTTTATTGTATAATATATTTATATTAAATTGAAATAGATTATCTATTCCATATCTAACACGTGTTTGGTAACTACGATTTTCTAATCTCATTTTTTATTGTATATATATTTTATTGAAGCTAAATATATTTATTCATAGCATATTTATACACATATATAGCAAAATATATTAATATATAATATATTTATATTAAATTGAAATAGTTTATCTATTCCATACCTATGTGTGCAGAGCCTGACTAAGGCAGGGCATACGGGGCAGTTGCCCCGGGCCCCCACATCAGAGGGGGGCCCCCAAATCGAATAGAAAGTTTAGTATTAAGTATTAAGTTCTTCATTACTGAAGTAGTGAAGCAGAGGGGGGGCCCCAAAGAACTTTTTGCCCCGGGCCCCAATTAGGCTAAGTCGGGCCCTGTATGTGTGTTTGGTAACTGTACAATTTCATTATCCCATTTTTTATAGTTTGTATATTTTATTTAAGCTAAATATATTTATACATATATAAATAGGTTATTATATTGGTGTATAATATGTTTATATTAAATTGTAATAGACTTTACAAATATTTTGCACCTGAGAAATTTGTGGGATTTTTTAATCTTATTTTCTTTATTTAATGTATTTTATTTTTGCTTAATATATTCATACATAGCATATGTATATGGCATAATATATTAATATATTATATTTAGTTGAAATAGACTGCATAAATTTTTTGCACGTGAGTAATTTGTATGAATTTTAATCTGATTTTCTTTAGTTTATAAATTTTATTTTTGCTTAATAAATTTATATGTAGCATATATATACTTATATATAGTACGATATATTAATCTATAATATATTTATATTAAACTGAAATAGTTTATCTATTCGATATCTAACACGTGTTTGGTAACTATACGATTTTATAATCTCATTTTTTATACTTTATATATTTTATTTAAGCTAAATATATTTATACATAGCATATTTATACATACATATATATATATATATATATATATATATATATATATATGTATGTATATATATATATATACAGGTGGTTATCAAAATAATGGAAACACTTAGGAAAAATATGAAATTCTTTAATAATATGGCATAGGACCATCTATGGCATTTAATACCACCTGGATTGATTAAGGAAGTTAATTATGCAAGTCATGAATAGTGGTTAAGGGAATATTATACCATTCTTTATGAATAAATCGTTAATGTTCCTGTAGAGATGCTATTGCTGGATATTGAATCCTGACCCTGTTCCCTAAAACAGACCACAGCAGTTCGATGATATTGAGGTTTAGGGACTGTGCGGGCCAGATAAGGTGTTTGACTTGGTCTTTATGTTCCTCAAACCACGACCTGACACGTCTAGCTGTATGCAGGGCCCGACTTAGTCTAATTGGGGCCCGGGGCAAAAAACTTCTTTGGGGGCTCCCCTCTGCTTCACTACTTCAGTAATGAAGAACTTAATACTTATTACTAAACTTTCTATTCGATTTGGGGCCCCCCCCCTCTGATGTGGGGGCCAGGGGCAACTGCCCCGTATGCCCCTGCCTTAGTCAGGCTCTGCCTGTATGGATCGGAGTATTATCCTCATGGAGAATGCCATCTCTACAGGAAGCAATTTTTGCAACATAGAATGAATCTAGTCGGCTAAAAGTTTGATATAGTCCTTCCCAGTCAATCTCCCTTTCGGGGTTACAATAGATCTCTTTTGAAAACCATGAGATGGCCGCCGAAACCCTAAGAAATTTTCTCTCCATGTTTGACAGTTGACATGAGACAAGCATGATAATACGCTTGTGTAGATGTTTTCAGACATACGCCCGTCCTGTTGTAGGGGACAAAGTGAACAATGATTCGTTCAACCAAATGTCATATATCAACGTATCACTCGACCAGGATTTATGCTCGTGGCACCACTGTAGAGGACGGTTTGTTTTCACATCTGTTACAAGTTACTTGGGAATTACTACTCTGCCATATGTTTTGCTTTTGAAGTTTTCTCTTACATGTAATGACTGGTACTGGAGCCTGCAGATTCAGATGGAGCTCTACGGTCACTTTGGCTGCAGTTGTCTTCTTGTTTGATTTCACAGTCTTCAACACCAGTCAGTCTCTTTCACTTAGCTTTCCCTTTCGTACGCTATTCTGTTTCACAAAAGATGTCTTTCCGTGAACTCTGTATGCCATCATGACTTCCGATATCATAGCTCGGTAATCACCCAAACCAGTGGCGTAGCTGCATATTCAGCGCCCTGGAGCAAGTAAAATGGGTGCTCCCACTTGTTTCTTGGAAGAGTTCTGGCGAAATTTATTTTTTATCTACTCTTATTTCGATTTAAAACCTTACTTAATAACAATTTATTTGAAATTCAAGACATTGTAACAATAAGAAATTCAATTTAATAAATATGAATATTATTGTGTCCCGAGCAATATTTAAACTTCAAAAATCTTCGTCATTAACAGTTAGGTAAGAAAACTTATCTTACCTGAACATCTTGATGGTCCGGGTTTGTTGTTTCCTCATTTAAATAAAAGTTGAGACACACGAATCAAAGAAACAGGACGACCTTTGGCTAATTTATGACATCTATTATTAAAAACATTAATTTACACATTAGTTTTAACAAATAAACACGAAAACATGACAGGCTATTAGACACGACGCGCGAACATTACATAAAACTAAACTAAACCGAAGAACATCTAAGTTACAGTTGCTCTTCTTCACTTCACTTCTTCCGTGCGTACTTGCGCAGAACGGAATTCAGGGGTAATGCCGCATTCCGCAACAAATATAATAATAAAACAAATTATAATTTTTTAAGTACGGAGTACCCACTGATATTTACTACGTATTTTATAAACTCTGTTGACAAAATTTACTTGAGCATGTTTAGTTTGCACATAAAAAACCCTTCATAATTGTTGTTTTCTCACTTTCTCGTTTGCAAGTCGGTCAATCATTTTCTCCAGATCAAGTTGACAAACTATTGCTCTTTCAATTGATATCGCGGCCAAAGAGCTAAGGCGGTGTTGTGACATATTGCTTCTTAAATATACTTTGATTAATTTCAGCTTTGAAAAACTTCGTTCTGATGTCGCTGTCATCACCGGTAAAGTTAAAAAAAATCATGCATGCTGTAATAATGTCAGAGGAGCTACTTCAGGCTGCGGTGTGAATTAAAAGTAGTTCAGCAACTTCGAGTATAGAAGTCATTGATCCGTTCTTAATTTTTCTTACAATTTAAGATGAACTTGAAAGAAAGTTTTAGAAATGATTAGTGATACTATTTATGTGAGAATTTAAAATATTTATAAACTGATAGACAATATTTCCATTTAGAATTAGTCGGTCATAAAGTCTTAACTTCTCTTTAATTTCGAATGTTTTGACTAAACGTAAACCTGTTCTGAGTTTTTACAATTAACTTAATATTGACCACAATTTTACTACTAATAAAATTATATAATTGCTTCTATTTTTGCCCGAATGCAACTATTTTTTTTTTCAATCGTTTTCCTAACTAAAACTTATTTTATCGACAAAACTAGAAAAGTTTTAGGTAAAACTGAAAACTGTTACTACAATTTAGTTTAATTTCCATTTATTATGATTACATTTTGGAATTTGGGTGCACGTTGCCCCCGATTAAACACGTAATTGATTTCGGTGATGTTAACGGGATTCAACTTCAATGAATTATAATAGTTATGCTAATAACAACACAAAAATAATTACATCTGTTCATTTGCAATGTTACTGTACCGGGCGATGGCGGAATGGCTAGGGCGCTGGCATACGGTACCAAAGTCTGTGGGTTCCAATCCCACTCTTGGCATGCATGTGTTTGTATCCGTTCGGAATAGGTTTTAATACGTAGTCCTGGTCTAATAAACCCTCGTGTAGCAAAAATTGAAAGTAGTGCTCCAAACCAAGCAATATTACTGCATCTTATTTGCACTAATATTGCAAGTGATTGAAAATTAATCACAAATTTTACATTTGCTCATATGTTTTTGTACTTTTCAGTCTTTTTCGGTTAATTTAAGTAAAGTTTAACTAATTATTCATATTACTGAACACTGCTTTGTCTACAAATATTATTTATAACATTGCTCTTCCGTTTAAACGCAGAATAGTGAAACTGGAAGTACTTTAATCTGTCATACGCAATACTAGTTTTAATATTAAGTTGATTTCTTTCCTAAATAACTTGTTACATTCTGCTTACATTTATCATTCAATAGATGTAACTGAAATGGATTCAAATGTGCCAACTGCTCCGAAATACGGGGAGTTTTTCCAACAAAAAATGTTAAATGTATGTATACTCCAGGTATTTTGACAAATGGAAAAGCAGTGCTGAAATGCGTTTTCAACGAAATATTTATTCTCTTCCTCACTTCTATTAAGGAGAAATTCGTTTTAAAAGAAATAAGCTCAGAAAACCTCAAATCTTCAAGGAATTGCTCAGATAATTGCAGTAAACTTTGGGGCAATATTGCAGATATTTTGAATTCTAATTCCGATTTTAGTCGGATGAGTTATTTACCCAGGCAAACGCAGAATCACCCTAACATAGGGTTGCCATAATTCTCGGACTACAGACCGGGACAATCTCCCCTCCCTTCTCGTTACGCTTCACCCCCCCCCCCCCCCCCAACCCAAAAAAAAAAAAAAAAAAACTTTTATCGACAATCATACCTTTATTATGAAAAATTGCACAATCTTATAAAAATTAATTTAAAATATTTGAAAGACAAAAAACAATTAAAGAAGAGGTTGATAATAAGTATACCAATAGCAAAAAGGTTCGATAAATGGTGAATCATTTTGGAAGACTCAGTTCGACTGGAAAAATTTGATGCTTTTTGTGGATGCGCCTGTACTAAATCTAAAATAATATAATATAAATTAATGGGCGATTGAATCTAATAAAACCAAATAGAATCTTACATTCCATTCTTTTCTTGCCTTTACTCTCCCTCTTCCCTGACTTCGGTGACTTCATTACAATCGCTCTTTTTTGCTTCGAATGTGTTGCTTCGAATGTCGGTGTTGCCACGTGCGCGTATCAATACTAGATACTAGCTGACCCGTACCCAGTTTCGCTTGGGAACATTTCGTTATTTTTGACTTACATGTTTAAAAATATATGTATTCATTCGTAAATTTTAAATCGACCGGGACAAATGAATCTTGGAACGGGACATCGGGACACAGACCTCGAAACCGGGACATGTCCCGGTGTACCGGGACGTATGGCAACCCTACCCTAACATAATGCACAGAGTGATCTTATGTTATCCCCCACACTAATAGAACCAGATATAAAAAAGTTTATATTTGGCGCTCGTGGGAATCACCGGATACATGCAACTTCTTTGCAGTTACAGTAAACACAACTTATAATATGTATAGTAAGTGCCTATACTAGTGCTTTTAAGCATTCTTAGCAATCATCATACATTTTTATAGGTTTATTAGAGGTATATAAAGCGTTAAATTTAAAGTGAAAATTTTCTGAAATTAAAAATTATGGTAAATCAAGTACATTCTAATATATTTAGGTACTTACAGTTTTATTTACTTAAAAATATTTCATTTATTTTTTGTATATTTTATAGAAAATCTGACAAATCGAAATTATTTATACAAAAGTTTTCACAAATTTTTATTTCACTCTTTCAAATTTTGCGCCCCTCATGATTCGTGCGCCTGGAGCAGTTCGCTCCAACTGCTCCACGGTAGCTATGCCCCTGACCCAAACCCATGGGGGCTGTTGTAACAGATACTCCAATTAAACGCGCTTCCACAATTTGCCCTTCTGCACGGTCTACAAGGTTTGACATCTTACGCTATCCCCCGAAGAGCCTGATGCCCATAGTTTCATTACTGCTACTTTAGAGTAGAATAATGTATACACTATAGTCTATAAAAAATATCGGTCTCTAAACTTTTTTAAGGAATACGAAGAACTTCCATAAACACCTCTAATATTGATGTGTTTCCATTATTTTTATAACCACCTGAATATATATATAGCTTATTATTTTAATGTTTAATATATTTACAATAAATTGAAATAGATAAATAGATTGCAGAAACTTTTTGTACGTGAGTAATTTCTATGATTTTCTGATTTTCTTTCTTGCTTAATGTATTTAAACATACATATTTATAGCATAATTTATTAATATCTAATATATTTAAATTAAATTGAAATAGATTTTCTATTCCATATCTAACACGTTTTTGTTAACTACGATTTTCTGATATTATTTTTATTGTATATACATTTTATTTAAGTTAAATATATTTATACATAGCATATTTATACATATATATATATAGCAAAATTTATTAATATATAATATATTTATATTAAATTGAAATTGATTATCTATTCCATATCTATGTGTTTGGTAACTACGATTTTCTATTCTCATTTTTTGTAGTTGATGTATTTTATTTTTGTTTAATATATTTATACATAGCATATTTATACATATATAAACAGCTTATTATATTAATGTATAATATATTTATATTAAATTGAAATAGACTGCGCAAAATTTTTGCGCGTTAGTACTTTGTGATTTTTTAATCGGATTTTCTTTATTTTATGTATTTTATTTTTGCTTAATATACTTATACATAGTATATTTATACATATCTATAGCATAATATATTAATATATAATTTATTTATATTAAATTGAAATAGATTATCTATCCCCTATCTAACAGCTGTTCGGTAACTATACCATTACTTAATCTGATTTTCTTTTGTTTACATAGTTTATTTTTGCTTAATATATTTATACGTATCATATTTATAGAAATATATAGCATAATATATTAATAAATAATATATTTATATTAAATTGAAATAGCTTAAATTACATTGTTAAATTTGAACTTATTTTTACTTCATATGTAGTGATAAAAATTGTCGATTGAATTTAATTTTAGAGAATTATTTTTACTATGTAAAGAATTCTTAAATCATTTTTACTATGTAAAGAATTCTTAAATCATTTTTACTTTATAAAAATTAAACTAAATAGCTGTGTTGCCAATTAGCAGAATTGTTTCTAAATATCAGGCTGCATTAGTTAGACATTATTAAGGCACTAATTCGCTAAGTCTCTTATTAATAAAAGAAAACCGTTCTTAGTGATTTCCATTGTAGTGCTTTAGTGCAGTGGTATAGAACAGCGGTTCCCAACCGGTGGGTCGGGACCCACTAGTGGGTCGCGGAAGGGTTACAGGTGGGTCGCGACTCGATCCTAAAACTATCAGAAACCATCTAATAAACCATCAGAAAAGATAAGAAAAATCGAAACTTACTTAAAAACAGCAATTTTAGATATTGATAGTTTGTGATAACAATTTTCTTAACTGTAATTATATCAAAACTGTATGATTTTTTTTGCCTGAAAAATTAAAATGGTCTTTGTGTACTTTTATAATTGTAGTTTTTATGTTCACATAGGAACACTTGTTAGTGAGTATGAAATCACTTGTTGCATATATTGCAAACATATATCTATTGTTAAATAAATAACTGTTTTGCTACAAAATGCATGTATTTTATCAACCATTTTCAAATCAGAACACAAATAGTTTATCAATCTGTATCTTCAAAAAAGCATATATATATACAGTCGAACCTCCATATATCGAAGTAGCAAATTGCAGGAAAAAAAATTCGATATATAGAAATTTCGATATATAGAATTGAGCTTAGTTTTATCATAATTTTCCTAAAAATAAAATTAAAGCTAATTTTCGTTTACGAAACTCCATTTCTAATTTATATGCGAATCCCATTAAATGAAGTTAATAACTAAAAAATGAATTAATATAAAAGATTTATTGAGTACTACATATCTTTAAAAAAACAATAATGCAGACAGTGGTTACAATGATCACAGTTACATTCTTTTAAAAAAAAACTACGAATATCTTGCTGAACAGCCAGTTTTGCGGAAAGTTCAAAGAAATGTTCGTATTTATTGAGTCCACTAAAAACTTCATCAGGGACATTTTCCACGAATTGAAGCCCACGACGTATTGTTTCAAATGCCAAAAATTGGGAGATTTTATTCTAAAGTGGAATAAAATCTCCCAGTTTGTCTTGAAAAAAAAAATTCGATATATAGAGATTTTTTCTATATATAGAAACAATTTTTCTATTTAATGAACATGGAGATTCGCTAAGAGTTCGATATATAGAAAATTTCGATATAGGGAAGTTCGATATATGGAGGTTCGACTATATATATATATATATATATATATATATATATATATATATATATATATATATATATATATGTGTGTGTGCGTGTGTGCGCGCGCTAGCTAGCTATATATTATATATATATATATATATATATATATATATTTATTTGCAATATTTGATGGTAAATTATATGTACATAAAGAAGGAATACGATAAAAATAAGTTTTTTACTCCACGATGGACCGTGAAGGTATTCCGATAAGGAAAGGTGGGGAACCACTGGTATAGAACTATGGATTGCGAAAATTATTAGAGAGGTCCCGGATAAATTGATGTAAATTTATATCATTGAATTATGTAATTGAAAAATTTCCTGAATATGCTAATAATTTTGAAATCCTGCTCATTTTTAATTTTTTAAATTTTACCTTAATGAAATACATATGCATATTATTATTTAAATATGAAGTTTTAGTCACGTGAGATTTTTTCATAGAACATAAGACAAGGAAAGTATATCTTTAATGTTGCAATTCAAAGTAAATATGTACCTAAAATCTACAGTTTTTTTATTTTTAAAATAGTTTCTCCAAAATTGTTTTTTTTTTCTACATTTGCTAATATTTTCCTAATTAAAAAAATTGCTGCTATCACGAAATTTTCATAGGGGTCGAGTGTTTTTTTACACAAAGAAATTGGGTCTCGGTCGAAAAAAGTTCGCGCATCACTGTGTATACTACACAGAATCCCATGGCTATTTTCGAATATTAATATGTTCTATTCTGGTGTTTGTTTCTTATAACTTTTTATGAATGAATAAAATATACAGTGGAGTGAATATTTATTTGAACTTTAATTTGACATGTTCCTAATAGCAATTACGATTTCATGTAATATTTTTTAAAAAATGAAGAAGAAAATTCTA
Organism: Dolomedes plantarius; assembly: GCA_907164885.2. Classification (NCBI taxonomy): domain Eukaryota; kingdom Metazoa; phylum Arthropoda; class Arachnida; order Araneae; family Dolomedidae; genus Dolomedes; species Dolomedes plantarius. Next base: position 75,945,743 of record OU015490.1, read on the forward strand.
CAAAGGGTACCCAGAATTTCTAATCTCATTCCCAAAGGTACAGCAAACATAAATTGGTTGGGAATCTCTGTTATAGCTATACAGCAGAACACACGTAGAAAATACAGTATAGAACTATAACATGTGGTAATGATATTATCTAAGACAGTGGTTCTCAAACTGGGTCTTTCATAGATTAAGAGGATTCTCAATGTAATAAAGTTAAAATGAAAAAAAAAATAGATCTAAGAAAATCAATTAGCAATTTGGTCGGAGAAATATATTAGACTTTTAGGGATGACCAACGAGTACAATAAAGAAAAAGTTTCGAAACCACTGATCTAAGTCGCATACGATTTGTATTATCTGATTGTAAGAGCTCTAGTATTGTTTCACACATAAACTAAAACTATGCTTTTTCTAAAAAATTTCTACCTAGCATCTCCTTGCATAAGTACTGAAATATTTTTCAGGTTATCCTTAGATACAAATCAAGAGTTTATACTTCGGGTTGCGTAGGCTGGTGCAACTGCCTTTGACTTGCATATTCTACAGGAGAAAAACATCAACTACATCTGCCTATACAACTAACTGGTTATGCCCATCGACGAGGAAATCGGCGAAGTGCCAGTGAAACTTGTCCACAGAGAATTGCAGTGGAAAGTTCACGGCATAGAGGAACTATTGTCAATGGAGGATAACAAGACATGTTACAGTGGTGCGGAATTCGAGTTTGCCGGACACACATGGTACTTGATGCTCTATCCTTTCCATATGTGCAATTCATCCAAGGAAACTTCATTGTACCTCATGAGAACCAGCACTGGACGTCCCACAAAAGTTTCCTACACATTTGGCGTTAAGACGGTGACTGGAGAAGTCGAAAAAATTATTGAAGAGACTGAATTTTTCGATACGGATACCGTCCCCAATTGGGGTCGGGGCAAGTTTATACCTAGGTCCGTACTGCACAATCGGATGTCCGAGCTAGCCCCGGAAGATTCAATGACCGTCACCTGCAGTCTTATCGCTGGCCAGGAACTGAAGCCCAACAAAGGTAAGACGAACCATAAGATCAGGGATTGCAAAACGGGACTAAAAATTCAGAATGGGGTATACGAGTATTTCCCATGTTTGCATAATACATGATCAGAAATCATTTACCCTAACTATTAGTGAGAAAAATATATTAATTTATAATGTAAAGAATTCCAGTTTGCTACGTTAGTATAACATACATTTTATTTAAGTTAACTTAAGTAAATGTTGTTTTAAAACTCGAAATTACTGAATTCTAAGATTTTATGTTTTTATTTCAATTTGCTAATCTAGCATTGCGAATACGAGATTGCATTTTATATTATTTAAAATAAAGCAATCTATTTTTCTTTTTATAACTGTAATAAATAAAACTTCCTTTAAAAATTTTATATGAACTATATTATTAAAAGCAAATGACACTCGATGGCAAAAATGTTGTTTTCATAGACCTTAGATTTACTGCTTTTGAATTCCGGTTTCTCGGTTCAAATAAATTCCCTCGTGTTCCCGGTTCTGCAATTCCGACATAAAACCGTTTCTTTGTCTGATTACTTATTAAGTTTTCTTTGTTTATTTCAAACATTTTTGATAATATGCTTGAAAGAAACATCAGTTTTTAATCTATGTTTTCTTTTTGAAGGTGGAATATTAAATAAACAGGGTAATTTTGTTTTTAAAAATCGGTAGTTAATATTTTACAAGACGTAAAGTAATTTATGGCTAGATATCAACCAGGGCCGGATTAAGGTGACAATGGACTTTCAGATTGACAAAAAATATGTCCCCAAAACGTTTTTTTTTTCTTTCAGAAAATGATTCAGCAACTCATCAGCTTTAAATTTTTAAAAAAGTACGTTTATCCGATCATTATTAACAGAGTTATAAGTATTTTTTCAAACGTAAACAATGAAAATATTACGTTAAATTGAAACTTTAAATGCTATTTTCTCAAAACAAGTTTTCATGTAGTTTCGGTAAGTTCAAACTGTTCCATGCGTCATAATTTTTATTGAATTTTCATAAAATTTCAGAAAAAGATTATTTATAAATGTTAGAATAAAACTTAGTAATAAATTTATTATACTATTTTAAAACACCTTAAAATTTTTAGAATAAAAAAAAATTTGATAAATTTTGCATAAAATGACCTATTTTTATCGATTTCTTTTCTAGTTTTTATAAATATCACTGTAAATCGAATATATCTACAACTTTTATAACTATATAAAGCTAGCTTAAGAGAGAAAATTAGATATCTGAGACAAAAATTGATGCGCATGGAGCATTTTTAAATAGAGTAATTATCAAACTGATTTTAATTAATATCTTAATTAATTAGATTCTGATTATTTTTTAAATTTAGCATTTTCTTCTCTAAACAACACTGTATAAGTATACAAAATTTCATAGCAATTGGTTGATAAATAGAAAAAAAGTTCTTCACTGTCCATTGTCGCCTTAAGGGGATGGTGGACCTTTCAAAACGATTTTTGAAATTTTTACCACAGAGATATGAAATTGTGTATATATATTAATTAAAGTATAACAATATTAAACACCTTATAAAATTTTATAAAAAATTTTAAAAAAATATTTTATAATTAAAAAATTTAAATTAAATTACCCTTCTTTAAAATGCTCCTTGCGACTCAATTTTAAACTTTTCCCCTTAATTTTGCCTTTATATTGCTTATAAATACTTTCTGAACAAAGTTATGTATTTTTTTGTACTTTCGTTGAATAGTTAATTTTTAGAAAATATTTTTATGCTTGTACTCTGAATTTTCGCGAAATTTTTGTACTTTTTTACACTAAAGTTAAACTTTTATAACCCAAATGACCTCGAATCCTAAAATGGATACATAACTTTATTTTGATGTATTACAGGAATCTTTATTATAAATTTCATAAAATTTCGTCAAAAATTATGACGCGAGGAGCATTTAAAGACTTGCAAATCTGGAAATTTCTCATTTTGAGAAAAAATCATTTAAAAGATAATTTTTTATCTACCTTTAATACTTACTACTCTAAAGCCACCAATTTTTCATTTTTCTTTTCACTACACATTTTAAATGCATTTCATTCCAATAGTTACATGTTTTTAAAATATTAATACACTCCCCAAAAAAATTCCAATTTTTGCTCGATTTTTGGTAATTTGAAAGTCCACCATCCCCTTAAGAGTTTGTAGGATCCTAGGCTAGGGTAATGTGAGGTCCCCAGTAATATCGGTTTGTGACGTAATTGAGCTGATAAATGTTGATTTTAATGTACCTACTACGTCTTTAAAATGTCTAATTTTCATAGATATATAGTTTATGCAATGCGACTGTATTATCTATTGTTTTTGTTGTCATCGTTATTTGTTGTTTCTGCCCTTTGCTACTTCTCAGATCAACAAAAAGATGAATAACAGCTGGTGTCAAATGACTTTTACATCACTCTGTTTTCAAAAAGCAAACAAGAAAATGATTTATTACGATGTTAAAAACAAGTAAAATTTAAGCTTTGTTCTGCGTGATTTCTTTGAAACAAATTTCTCTAAACCATTGGTAACCTATAATTCCTTTAGAATATCCATTTCAATTGCCATAAGAACAAGTGTTTTGACTCTCTCGTGTGCCAATGCCAATCTAGTTATTTCAACATTAGGAAGTGAAGAAGTTAATCCTTTGTTTGCTGCAAGGGTGCTGATACCAAAAGAATTTGGCCTTATCTGTTTTTCCCTGAATTCAGTTTTAGCTTTTTCTCAATCTTCCCTCAAGTCCCCTGGGCTACCGCCCGTAAAGCTTATTCCTTAATCCGGTGTTCAGTGCAATTATCTAAATCTGATATTTCCAAGGTTTAGGCCTCCTCTAGGTTTACAAGAACTTAACACACTCGTTTATTAATTTTACTTGGTCCCTAACATGACGATAGGCTTGAGCTCGTTCTCGGTTCAGCGGATATAGTTCGACGACTAATGCTCAAGGCGAAACTTAGAAAATGGCAATTTGCTATTAAAACCTGCCATTGGTTGCGCTCAGCAGTCGAGAGCAATCTTTGTATCTGTTGACGTCTGTTTAAAAAGTTCAGGCCCTTTTTTTTAAACTCCTTGTATTATATGTCCTTTAAAAGCAATCAGTTGCCTTGGTGTGATGATATGGACGAAGCTTAAACATGTTTCTTCGGTTTCTTAAATGGAACTAGAAGTGACGTTTTGTCTGAAAGCTTTGTTCTTCCGCCGCCAGGTCTGATTTAGGAACGTGAAATGGCACAAAACTTTTAATGTACTGTATAACTTCAGAACAGTAAGGTGTTCGAAAGAAATAAGATCTTGACAGAACTAGCCAAAATTTAACGTTCTAGCTTGTTCTACGTATTCATACGAGAGAAAGAAACTACAGTTGCCGGCAAGGCTAGAAATCTTGTTGTTAATGCCCCCTGAACGAAAAGTTCCAGACGAGATACATAAGGGCTTTACGGGCTAAGGAGTGCGTCCCATGTTTATAATAGCACCGCAAGGGTTGGAGTCAGTCTTAGCTATGCACCGCCAAAATTTTAACCGAGCACTCCCAGAGACATGTGAGGAGATCATACTCATTTTGGCCTCATAGATGTACTTTCCGGTATACGGATTTAACGATCCGGCATAGACACGCTGCTATTTAATGGAGTCGTCGGGAATCAAACTAAGCACCCTCAGTGGCGAAAGTCGAAGAGCTACCACAAGGCTACCTCAGCCCTTCAAATTATTTTTTTCCCTGTATTTCAGAATTTTTTTCTGTATTCAGTTCAAGTCGAGGAAAAGGAACTACTGTGGCCAAAAATTGTGCTTATTACAGTTCGCATACTTATAAATTTTATTAATATTTGCAAATTTTGAGACGAATTAAAAACTTGACCGAGAACTAAAGTGCTTCGTAGGATTTCGAAACGTGAAAAACTGGTGACGTTCATGCAATTTGTTCTTTCCATCTGTGTAAATCTTGCGGCCAATTTATCGTTGTTGAGTTTCGCTTTTACTCATTATATATTATTAAGTTACTTACAGGTATTACTAAGTTAACAGTAACAGAACTGCTCCTGACTTTGTCAGTTGGTTATAACGAAAATAACCACATAGGAGGGGGCCATACCCGCTCTGACCTCATGGAGAGTCGTCGGGATTCGAACCAAGCTCCCGAAGCAGCTTTATCAGTTGGCTTTAACGGAAAACCTCAATCCTTTTCCTTGAAGTAATTGATATATGTTGGAAATATATTCATTTCCTAATAATGACAATTTCATATTTCAAATGCATGTAATTTAAATGATAGGTATATCCAGCATTCAGGAGCCATACGTTTAGAATTAACCATTGAGCACGTAATTGAAATTATAGTCAGATGGGGAAAAGAAAAGTGCTATAAATGAGGAACTACAGTAACATTTCAACGGTTGTTCCCACACTGTAGACAGTTAATCTCGCAGAGATTAAGAACAAAGCGTTTTTCACTTTGCATCGTACAATATTCAAGGGAGCTCTTAACGGCAAATCCTTAGGTCCATAGAATGTGAGACTTTATCTGCTGAGTTGGCTAGAAATGCTTATTTGTCCATATTATGGTATGTTCTATGCTATTTTGTGATTGACATGTTTCTTTTGATTTGTAGATGTCAACAAATTAAGTGAGCAGATGAAACAGTTATTCCTAGATGGGAAACATCAAGACGTGACGTTTAAAGTGAAAGATGAGACGTTTCGAGCTCACAGGAGTATTCTCTGTGCTCGAAGCTCAGTCTTCGCCTGCCAGCTGGCCCCCAATAAAACGGAGAACATTGTTATTTCAGAGTGTGACCCTTATTGCTTCAAGAGCTTCTTAATTTACGTGTATAGTGGGACTATTGAAGAAATGTCGCTTCGCAATGTGTTCGGTCTCTACCAATTGGCGAAGCTTTATAAAGTTATCCCTCTGAAAAATCGTTGTCTCAATTTCATGGCCAAGTCCCTGACAGTGAGGTCAATATGTGAAGTCATTCGCGTGGCAACTAGATACTCTGAAAATGGATTACTGGAACGTGCTACAATTTTCTTCGTCGCAAACGTTCAGCAGATTCTGGAAACGGAGGAATGGGGCAGATTTCTCAGGGAATGTCCATATGAAGCTAACAAATTGTATAAGAAAATCGTTAAAACTTTTGTAGAAAAAAAGACTGATTAATTTTGCTGACTTGCATGAAGAAATGAGCTTTATTGACGCATAATGTTTTTGAGATATTAATAAAAAAATCTTATATTATCTTGGTTCATAAAAACTATTTTTTAATCATAGGTACGAATGTTTTGACCCCAGCACTATAAACGTATGCAGTCGTAAGTTTGTGATTTAAAGTATTAATTGAAATCACCCGGCATTATTCGTCCATTATATAGTCATCTTGAGTATTTTCGCCAGCGTTAAATTCGAAATTAATTTTTTTTCTCAGTCCAGCGTATGTGGATGGCTTAAAACACCGGACTTATATAGAGGTTAAAATTATAAAACAAAATTAGGGACTTATAAATAATTTGGAGGTTGATAACTTTGAAAGCATTTGAAGAAAATAAGTTTCAAACACACATTGTTTGGACTCTTTTCTCAAGTCGATAGAATATCAGCGCAGGTAGGATATATATATATATATACATAGATATATACAAGCATAAATATATTTACATATAAAGTTGGCTCTCTGTTTAACGACGATCTCTACTTAAAGACTATATTTCCCAGTTCGGCCCCTCCGACGTTATGGGAAATGTTATTTTTTCACAAATTCTGTTTAAGGGCGATCTCTGCTTAAGGACGATTTTTCACGGTCCCTTGAAAGTCGTTAAACAGAGAGTAATTATATGTAATTATATTATATATATATATATATATATATATATATATATATATATATATATATATATATATATATATATATATATATATATATATATATATATATATATATATATATATATATATATATATATATATATATATATATATATATATATATATATATATATATATATATATATATATATATATATGCTATAAATAAATCATTTCTGCGAATCCAAAAGTAAACACTCGAAATCTTGAAATTTTTTTTTATATCTGAGGCACTGTTTACTTTTTTTCTAAAAGAAGGCATTCTTTACGCTTTTGATTTCACTGAATAAAAGAAATTCTTATCTTTTTAAAATTTATCTTAAGGGAATAACCATACAGTTATATGCTTGACTGGACTGTTTTCAATAACGTATCAAAACAATTCTATTTTTCATTCATATATTTGAGGTTTAACGATTCCTTTACTACCGTGGTTATTAATTGTCGCTGTCTGTCATGATATGTCAATCTTGAAGAACCGAAATCCTACTTTCAAGTATTTATGGTGAAAATGACAGCGATTTCATTTTTGATAATATTTGCATATGATGTATGTAGGAAGGAGTTAGTACTCCTTCCTTTAGAAGTGAATCATTAGACTTAATCATTTTGAACATTTAATTAAACTAGACGATGTTTACAAGACAAGACTAACACTTAGTATGAAATTAAGAAAAAACAAAGCATTAACATAGCTATTTGACTCAAAACGGCAAGCCTGCGGAGCGACACATCCGCTTCGTAATGTCACTAGTCCATCACACTGTTTGCGTGCCAAGTCCTTCGCGCCGAAGTAGTAGGAGTGGAAGTTGTAGTAATAGTTCAGTTGTGTTGCCAAACTCACTCTCACACGGCCGTTCTGACTTTCCAGACGTCCGCGGCTGGGTTGTCAACAATAATTCTGAAAAGATAAATAAAAAAAAAGAGCAGAAAAAGGAAAAATATTTCAAAAAATCAAGCAGTGTTCAACACAGTGGTATTGGTGTTCAGTTTCTGCACCACTGTTTCATTTTGTCCGCTGCAGTTGATGTTATGGTTGGACCATCGTGATGTCCTAACTTTCGAACTTCGTAACGATCGTTGGGGTTGATGTTCGTGATCTCATATGGTCCGAAGAACTTTGGTCGGAGCTTTAATCCGGTTCCAAATTGAGTTCGTTGTATTGCCACTTTGTCACCGATCTTGTATTTACAAGCCGGTTTACGCCGTTTGTTATATTGTCGTATGTTTTCTTCCTGTAAACGGAGGATATTTCGTTTAGCTTCGATACGTAACGCTTCTTTGTCATAAAGAATTCTTTGGTGGTGTTCCTCGTCAAGAAGATCTTTAATCTGTAGATCCTCTTGTTGTTTCATTTTAACACCAATTAAAAGTTGAAAGGGTGTGAATTTTGTACTGCGTGTGGTGGTACTATTTAAGATACGTTGCAATCTTGGGACATATTTAAACCATTTGTCAGGTTCATCTAGAGCTAACTTAGTTAAAACGGGAATAATTGTGCCATGAACACGCTCAACCTGACCGTTGCCACGTGGCACACCTGTTGCTATTGAAATGTGTTCAATTGACTGTTCCTGGCAGTAACTTTGAAATTCTGAAGATGTGAATGCGCTACCTTTGTCAGTAATGATTTTTGAAGGGTTGCCAAATGTAGTTTGTTGCAAGGATAATTTGTCTAAGGCATCTTTCGTAGAGGTGGACTTCACGGGATAGATCCATACAAATTTGGAAAAGGCATCAACTACTGTAAAAAGATACTTATAACATTTTTTTGTCGATGGTAAAGGTCCTAAAAAGTCGCAATGGTAACATTCAAGGGGTGCATCACCTTTTGGAATGGGGTGAAGGTATCCTTCTTGTTTTCCAGATTTTCGCGAGGACAAAATGCAAGGAATACAGTTCGAAATAATTTCTTGAACTAATTTCTTAAGTTGAGGAATGAAAAATTCACGAGAAACAATTAATTCGGTTTTTTGTGAAGCAAAATGACCTTGTGAATGGGCGTTTAGCACTATTTCTTTCTGCATCATTTGTGGGACTACTAAAAGTTCGGCATCCTGATGAAGTTTATAAAGAATTCCGTTTTTAACAAAAAATTTATCAGAAGGTGTAGATTCAAGCATAGATTTAATTTGAGATATAAATTCATCCTGGTCTTGGGCATTTTTCACCTTTTGAGTGATATCATTTGAGGTAATTACAAGAATGGGGTTACGACTTAAAGCATCAACATGTTTCATCTGTCTACCGGGTCGATGACAAACTTCATAATCAAAGTCTTCTAACATCAATGCCCATCGAGCAATTTTAGCTGGTAGGTCTTTTTTGTGCATCGTTTTTTGGAAAGCATCACAATCGGTGATAATTTTAAATTTTGTTCCCAACAAGTAGTTTCGAAATTTTTTTAGCGCTTCAATAACGGCAAGAACTTCCAGTTCATAACTATATTTTTCTTGTTGAACTGTAGTTTTACGGCTAAAATAATGAATAGGATGAAACTGTCCATCATCGGATTGTTGCAAGAGCACAGCGCCAAAACCTAAGGAGCTGGCATCAGTGTGGAGTTCTAATGGGTATCCCTGTTGAAAAACACGAAGAACTGGATTTTGTGAAAGAATGTTTTTCTGTTGTTGAAAAGTGTAAAGAGTCGGAATGTGAAAACAACAGAAACCTAAATTGTTAAGGGGCCACCCAGCTTGCGTGGACAAGCAAATTTACAGTCCCGACATTTTTATAACGCCAGATTTACGGTACCACAAAAAACGGAGAAATTAAGTTGTCAACGGCCGTATATCTGAGGTCGGAGGTCGAGCAGGTGGGGCCGTCTGATGGGAAGTTTTACCAGACATAATCGGCGCCAGAACTTAGGCAATTGCGAAAGGCAAGAGACAAGAATAACCTATGAGAGCTAATCGCATCCGCCCCCTCTATAAACAAGGGAGGGGCGAGCGAATAGGGACCGAGGAAGCGAGAACCAATGAGACGAGGATGGAGAAGAATATATACAAGATGATGAGACATTTGTAGGAGAGCGCCATTAAAAAAAAAGAGATGATAAGACAGTAAGCTGCCAACGGGCCGACGAGAGCCGTAACTTACGAAACTCAACAAAAAATAAGCTGCTACAGGGCTGAGAAGAGACCCACTGTATAATATTAGAAGAAAGACGCCGGTCCTACGCAAGTACATAATACGTACGGATTGAACAGCGTTAGCTCCGGACGCAAAATAGAATAATCAGCGACGAGAAGTTGCAGAAGTAGCGATTGCCCATAGATGTCAACATAGTGCCGAGGGCGAAGAGACGACACTACCATTAAGTTTAAGCCGATACCAGAGAGATACGCACCGTCGCTTAGTGAGTTGGACACCCAGAGGACCACCCATCAGTGCTGATCGAACCGCATATCGGAAGAGAAGGTACCTATGCTGAGCAACATTGACCGCCCACCCATGCTGACCGACCCGCATAGTGTAAGAAAAGCTACCCGTGCTGAGTAACGTACGAGGAGTCTTCAATAAGTGACCTTCGACATAAAAGGACCCCGAACTCTTTAGTCCCAAGAGAACTGGATAAATAGGACGAGGATACACCGCGACGCTACAGTGAACAAACTGTACCCACGAACTCTGTGAACACTGTGTGAACTTTATATACTACTATGGACCAGCGTTATCGGTGAATTCGATGCAGACGGCTGCGACAAATGGGTGAGCATTTTGTATTATAGCAACTAGCATACCGACTCTTTACATAATCGCCCCTAACCCGCCAGGGCCGGCGACATCGTAAGATTTAAAAGATAGTGATTGGATAAGATTATATATATATATATATATGTAAATTCCTAGCATTACTAATGTTTCAGCGTTTGCTAAGTGTTACAAGTTCGAATGTATGTAAATATGTATAAATAAAGTGTATATATGTATATTCAGTATCATTCTTGAGAGTTGGGCCCATCTATTTAATTAATTAATTACCGCCCTATTGGCGAACTTACAACCAGTGTACGAGATACGATTTCAGCCGTAGTTAATAGCAGCAGGTCATGATCCTGTATTATTACAAAAAGCTGCTATTTGTTCAGGGGGTTTGGGAGCTTCAATAACTTGAAATTTTGGTTCAACCTTTTCACTTTTGACGGATTCATTCTCAAGGGCATCATCATCGGCATCAAATATTCTTGGTTCAAGAGTTGCTTTGATAGTTCCAATATCAAAAGCATTATCATCATCGTTATCATGAAGCAAATCTAAATCACTGGCATCAGCATCATCTAAATATTTTCCATCATCATTATCATGAAACAAATCTAAATCATTGGCATCATCATCATCACGTTCAAAATCAATTGGATTATCCATTTTCTCTACCCTAGAAATCTTATCTTGAGTAGATGTTAGAGGTTTTTCAGACATGCATATTTGGCCCTGATCTTGAATTTGTTTTTCTACAATTTTCTGTTCCGCAAAAGGGAGTCGTCGAGAACGTTGATTTACGGGGATTTCATCTTGTAATAAAATAGTCCTTTTAATTTCAGTGTCTTGAACTTTATGGGGTTTGTAGGAAGTAACGATATTTTGAACTTCCTCACGAATTTCAGAATTCAAAATGTGTGAAAGATCAAATGGGAAAGCTTCGTCATCAGGAATATTAGCAATATTAACGAAGATGTTATTATCAAGAGTAAAACGAATACCGTCTTCATCAAATGTAAATTGGGTTTGCTGCAAAAAGTCGATTCCGATAATCACATCAAAAGGAATCAAGTCATCCTCTAGAACATGTATTTTAGCAGGTAAAGTAATGGTTTGAATTTCGATGGAATCCTGATAGAATCCGATGCTGTGAACTTGGTTTTTGCCAATTCCTGAAAAGGGAATGTTGGTGGGCTGCAATGGTGGCGAACCAATTCTTCGATAGGTTTTCTCATTGATGAGGGTTGCCTGTGACCCAGTGTCACAGAGTGCTGTCAATTGAATTCCTGCAAGTTGAATGTCAACATGCATGGGATTTTTCGATGAAGTTTCAGGAGAAAGTGCATTTACAGTTTTATCAGAAATAGGTTTTTGAGAATCAGGTTTTGGTTTAGAATTTCGATAACTTTTAGGGCAATTAGCATGAACATGACCAAAACTTTTACATCCGTAGCATTGTTTACCATGTGACTTATTCAAACATTGGTTGCTTTTGTGACCTCTCAAGCCACAGGAAAAACATACTGGCTGTGTATTTGGGCTACGTGTATTATCGACTTTCACATTGAGGTAGGAAGCATCAATTTTTTTCTGATTATTTTGTCTGAAATTTTGTGATCTGTTAAAGATTTGTTCATAAATTTTCAACTTTTCCTTAAATTCAGGGACGGATTTACAACCGTAAAGAATAACTTTATTGTTTGTTGAATCAGGAATTCCGTTTATGACATACTCAAACAGAGAGGAGTCATCGAGAGAACCTTTGTGTGCCAAATCTCTCATAGCTAAGAAATATTCTTGTAGGGTTTCAAACGGTTTCATACGTCGAGATTCCATTAATTTATGTAACTGAATACCGTTAATTTTGTCCGAAAATTCGTCTAATAAATGGTGCTTCAATTGTTCCCAATTTGTAATTCCACGAATAGACCTAATTAAAGTTTGAGCGGGACCAGTTAAACATTTTCAAACAAAAGTAATTTGGTGAATTGGATTGTTTATCTGATATAAACAAAAAAGTTCTTCAACGTCAGATATAAAATTCTCAACACTGTAATTATCACGAGACGAGAAAGGTTTTATTAAATCAACAACGTCTTTCAGACTAAACAACTGGAAAGAGAGATTCGCAGTTTCAACTGAAGGCAATGAATTTTGATCTGATTCACCAACGGAAATGTGTGTATTTTGCTTATTCGAAGATTCTTTTGCGTCAATGGTGGGGGAAAAGGGAGATCTATTTTCCTCTATAACGCTGTTAGTTTGGGATGAACGTGCACCCGGAAGTGAGTCATCATTCACTTCGCATTCCGAAAGATCAGAAAATTCTGCTTTTTATAACGATAAATCACTAAGACTCATAAGAATGGTATTGGCACATTTGTCTGGGTCAGTTGAAAATTCTAAATGAAGTAGATTACAAATAGAAATCAAGTCTTTAAGTGAAAATTCTTTAAGTACTTTCTGTTTCGTTGCTTCCAACACGAATGGCTGTTTAAAACCTGTAAATTTACGTAATCTGGTACGATTTTGTCTGTCGCCGTCTGTACCAAAAATTAAACGATGTAGAACCTTTATTTGATTCGTACTACCAATTTTTAATGATTTTGCAATATTGGGGTAATCGTTGAGAGTAGCCATAACTATATACTAGGTTCAAACAATTATAGTACACAAATATACAAATATTCAAAACCAAAATCACTAATTATAATACGTAGTTACTCAAATTCAAAAGTAGAAAATAATATTTCAAATCGAAATTTTTTCAAATACCAATTCAATAATAAAATATTGATTCTCAAAATATGCATCAAAATAAGTAATCTTTAAAACAGGTTTTGTTCAAGAAAACAAAATTATGAACTAAAATAAGCATCAAATATCAAATAATAAGTTCAAAATAATTTCTCTGGTTGAAGAAAACAGATGACGTAAATTTAGATATGTATCAAGTTAGATATTACTTCAGCAAAATATTCAAATTAATCTTCAAAATAAATCACTGTTGAAGAAAATAGAGGATGTAAATGCAGCATCAAAATAATAGTTAAAGTTCTAATGTTAAAAGCATCAAAATTGGGAAATCGAAAGTATCAAAATTGTGAAATCGAAAGCATCAAAGCATTCTGCAAAATAAAAAATATTCTCGCAAGAAAACAGCAGAATTAAGTTCAACATCAAAGCGCATCAAATAAGCAAAGTTGTCATCAAATAAACATTCGCTTCGTCAAAATTATGCATCAAAATAATAATATAATAATCTTCAAAAGTATTCAATTCGCGATCTTTCAAAATATATATTATGTTGTGGTTTGTTCAAGGAAACAAGATTCTTCAAGTTAAATGTCGAAATTTTCATCAAATCATCAAATAATTTCATCGAAATAGAATTCTCTTCAAGAAAACAGAAGTGATAAATTCAACGTCAAAGACCATCAAAAGTGAATTTAGCATCAATTAAATTCCTGCATCAAAAGAACGTTGAAATATCTTTCAGTTTTCAAAAATCATCAATAAGTTGAGAATTCCCTTAATCATCAAAATTTTCTTGAACAAGCGTCAACGTATGCATCAAATAATTTTAATATGATCCAAGTTACTTACAATTCTGGTTTTGGTTCTCATCATCCCATCAGAGTATCATCAGAGTCCGTGGCACATCACTTTGGCTTTCGCTTTCGATATCCAAATCCAAAATGACAGACAACAGTAATCCAGTCGAAATCAAGTCGAAATCAAGTCGTATCATCGAAAGAAAATAAAGTTTTTTTTTTTTAAGTTCAGCATGCTAGGGGTATTTTTCGAGTCCGAGGGCCGAGCACCCATGTAGGAAGGAGTTAGTACTCCTTCCTTTAGAAGTGAATCATTAGACTTAATCATTTTGAACATTTAATTAAACTAGACGATGTTTACAAGACAAGACTAACACTTAGTATGAAATTAAGAAAAAACAAAGCATTAACATAGCTATTTGACTCAAAACGGCAAGCCTGCGGAGCGACACATCCGCTTCGTAATGTCACTAGTCCATCACACTGTTTGCGTGCCAAGTCCTTCGCGCCGAAGTAGTAGGAGTGGAAGTTGTAGTAATAGTTCAGTTGTGTTGCCAAACTCACTCTCACATGTATTCCATGTAACAACTGGATGTAAGCAAAATTCAGTCGTTCAAAGAATGAAAAAAAGTTATAAGTACTTGATTTCGGTACGGAATGTGTCTATGAGTACAGCGAACAGGCATTTCAAGGAGAAGCACAGACTGTGGAAAATTCACATTTATGTACTGATATTACTATTAAGAATATTAGCATTTCGACCACGAATTATAATGGGGATACAAGAATAACTAATTCTAAAACTGTAGTACTACCGTAGAACCCACTTAATACGAGCATGGTTAATACGAAATCACGGGTAAAACGTACTAATTGTTTTCGTATATTGGTTTCTAATGTGTAATGAGAAAAAACTTCAAGCTTTATACGAGGACCTTCACGGTTATAATGAGAGCTGAAAAATATTTCAACCACATTTCGCCACTTTCAAATCAATGAAATGTCGTTTTCAGTCCTGGCAGGAGGTGGATCACTTGGGGGAAAAATGACCATTCATTCTTTGTGTTCCACTTCATTATAAGTATTGTATGTTGACAAAAGAAAACTGCTATTTTCCTAAGCATTTGGATAGTGAGAGGTCATCTGGTGAGTACGAAATAGATTACATACGGATTTGAAATCAGCTGAAAACTATTTCTTTGAAACATCTCCCTTTCTTTCTGAAATTCCAGTAGTAAGGACAGTATACACTACTGGCCAAAAGTATTGCAAGTTTGGGAAATGTAACATTTTTTTCTGAAAAATAAGCCCCCAAAATATTATTTGTTAATGTCAGTATGTTAAATTAGTTTAAAGACGAGATACGATTAAGTTATTGAATAAAAATAATTATTTAATTTTTAATAAATAGCATACAAAAAATTTACATGTTATCAGAAATCGGCACCCATTTTGGTTCCCCGGAATAAAATGAAATATATAAACAATTTCAAGTTCTTAGCATAAAAGATAATAAATGAGTGCAATTGAACCGAAAAGCATTTAATATGTTGTTGGGCCACCTCTGGATTTGATTTCAGCAGCCACTCTTTTAGGCATGGAATCCACAAAGTTTTGCAACAATTTTGGTATTTATTTCATGGGGCCAAATTTTAATTATTTTCTGAATCTCGTTTTGTTCTGGGATGATTTTGAAGTATTTTCCTTCCAATTATACTCCTTAAATTCTAACAGAATTTAAATCAGGCAGGTTTCCTGGCCATGGGAGAACATAAATACCATGTTTTGCAAATTCAGCCTTAACCTAAAATAAGGAATGTTTCGATTTAGAGTTCAGAATTGAACTCTAATGAAATTTAATCTAATTTCAAAGTTTTTCTTGCCTTTTTTCTGTGCATTGCAGAGTGCTAGGTCTCGCTGAAACATCGATTTCTGTCTTGGGATGTAGAAAATCACCATGAAGAAATATAATCCAAGATTCTTGAAATATTATCCAAGATTTCAAGCGTCAGGCTTTATTCACGTTCAAGAGTATAACACCAACTAACTATACACACACTTCGCGCGAAGCAACCAGGTGGCGCAACCAGTACGCCAAAAACAAATACAATGTACTATACAATTTCAATGTGCAACATCTTGCCCCCAATTGAACAGGAGGTTCAAACATTTTAAAACAGTTTTACATGCATAAATCAGGGATATCAAATAATCATATATATCAAGTAATCAGATAAAGAATAATTTTAAACATGAAATCAAGAAATTCAATTATAAAATATAAGAATATACAAAACACAATTAACCAAGTAACTTCAAATTATATCTAGAAAATTATAATGAATTAATACAAAGAGAAATTTCAATTTAAACATGCCTCCAACAGTCAACAGTCCTTAAATAAAAGCATAACGCTCAAATTTTTCTATTTTTTTTTAAAACATAAATGTATGAAGAAAATATTTACATTATATACAGTATTCAATTTAGTTTAAAATATGTACATATGCAGTTTAATTTTAATCGTTTTACTCAAGATTATATAATTGTACAGGTCGTTTTACTACACCTGTTTCTGTTTTTATGCTACAAGATCTTATTTTGCCATCTCTACCAGGAAATACATCAACAATCCTTCCCAGTTTCCAAAAGTTTCTGGGCAAATGCTCTTGATGAATCAAAACAATATCGTTGATTTTAAATTCGCGAATCTGTTTTTTAACTTACCAAATGTGTAGATCTTAAATTCACTAGATAATCTTTTTTCCACCTATTTCAAAACGATTGCATTAACCTTTCTCTATAATTAAATGTTTTAACTAATAATTTCCTGGTAGAGAACTGACCTTCACAGTGTAATTTTACTGCTGGTAGATTCGTAACTCTTCTACCTAAATGAAAATGAGCCGGCGTTAAAGGAATCGGCTCGTCACTAGTGGTGTAAACATAAGCGAGTGGTCTGGAGTTTAATACACCTTCAATTTCCGTAATGACAGTCTCCAGCTGCTCTCGTGTCAACGATGATTTTCCAAGAGTTTTTCTTAGGGCAACTTTTACAGAACGGATCAGTCTCTCGTAAAATCCGCCCCACCACGACGCCTTTTCAACAATATAGTTCCGCGTAATTCCATGTGTAGAATAGAAGTCTTTCACCCTAGGATCACTGATTGTTGACCACCAATATTTCAGTTAGAGTTCAGCTCGATTAAAGGTACGTGCATTGTCGGAGTATACTGTAGAACACAGTCCACGTCGTGCAACAAATCACCGAAAAGCTAACAGAAAAGTTTCTGTTGTTAAGTTTCTAAATAATTCCAAATGCACAGATCTCGTAACCGCACAAGTAAAAAGTAAGATGTACTGTTTATCATGACTGTCTGTGACATACAAGGGACCACCGAAATCAATTCCAACCACAGAGAAAGGTGGTGCTTGTTCGATGCGATTAGCAGGAAGAGGGGCAGTAATCTGTGTTCCAGGAACCGAGTTAAGTCTTTTACACACAATACATTTTTTAAGTTGATTTTTTTATGGCTTGTCTACCTTTCGTCAGCCAAAATTTTTCTCGTAACTGTACGATAGTATTAGACACTCCGGCGTGGAAAACTTTTTCATGAGCGTCCCAAATCAATAGTTCAGCAAACCTGTCCTTGGAAGGGATTATTATAGGATGTTTAGTATAAAACTCCAGATTAGACTTTTGCAACTATTAGATCATCAGAAAGCATAGGGTTCAAGTCAAGAATTCTCTATTTCCTAGGGACTTGTTTTCCTTCTTTAAGACATTTGAGTTCAAAATAATATTTCCTTTGGATTTGTCGAATCCACATTTTCTCTGCTTCTTCCAATTCTGCTGATAACTCAAAGTTTCGATCTTCCTTCTTATTTTTAGCATTAGAAATAAATCTTTTTACCCATGCTATTATACGACAAACTTTTTTGATAGAATTGTACTTTCCCAAATCCAAGATAAATTCCACTTTAGTGGTGTATTCGATAGCACAATGCAGACTTAGTTCAGGTTTTGATTTCTGTTCTTCTGCAACATTCACTTCTTTTTTAATAACACAATCACTTCTAGGCCACTTATCTTCAGACAATGACAAGTATTCAGGACCATGCCACCATTTCCAAGATCTCTGTAAGTCTCTAACACAACAACCTCTAGTTAAAAGATCAGCAGGATTACTCTTACCCTCACAATGTCTCCAATCTATAGGATTCGTAAACTGTTGAATTTCTATTACCCTATTACAAACAAAGGGTTTCCATTTCTTAGCAGACCCCTTTATCCAGCTCAAAACTATTTTTGAATCAGTCCAAAGAAATAGTCTGAAACGAGAAAATATTCTTCAAATAACTAACAATCCGCGAAGCAATTAAAGCTCCCATGAGTTCAAGTCTAGGCAACGTTAACTTTTTCAAAGGACTAACTCTACATTTAGACACGATAAATGAGGTCAATATCTCACCACTATCATTCTCGAATCGAATATAAGCAACCGCACCGTACGCTACAGGAGAAGCATCACAAAACACACGTAGCTGCGCATTGGAACTCATTCCATGCATACAACCCGAAAAATATATCAATTCTTAACTACTTCCATAGACGTATCTCCGAACACCAATCCTTCCACTTCACTATCATAAATTCCGGCAAATCACCGTCCCAGTTTAATCCTCTTTCCCATATTTCCTGCATAAGATGCTTAACTCGTAACACGAATGGAGATACAAAACCCGCAGGATCGAATGTATGCACCACTGTACTCTTACACGCACTTAAGTCTTCTAAACCGTCCAATAAACTAGCTACCTCTAACTCAAATTTATCCTCGACCACATTCCATACCAAACCTAACACTTTAAAACTTTTATTTTCCCTATCATTACTAACATCAAAGTCCATGTTCAACGAATAATTTTTTCAACTCTTGAGTTTTATTCAGTTTTCTCAAATTAAATCCAGCATCACCTAAAATAAACACAGCATCCGAGGACAAACTAAATGCTTTCGACACACTTTCAGCTCCATAAAACAAGTCATCAACATACAATGATGTATCCAACATCTCAACGCACTCTCCTTTACCTTCTTTATATTGTTTAATATGGTGTTTGATCGTAGCTGCCAATATAAAGGGACTACAAGTGACTCCGAATGTCACTCTTCATTTTGTAGGGTACAATATTTTTCTCAATGTCACGGTCGTCAAAATATAAAAAGCGTAAGAAATTCTGGTCTTCGTTCTTTATCTTTATTTGCAAAAATGCACCTTGAATGTCCGCAGAGAAAGCTATTTTGTTTTCACGAAATTTTAATATAATATCCAAAATGTTAGGATTCAAGTTTGGCCCTGGAAACAATCATTCAAAGATGGGCCATTCAATTTTGAAGAAGCATCGTAAACAATACATAATTTTGTATCCCGATCAGTTTTCAAATCACGGGTCTATGAGGCATATAATATGAATCATCTAGAGCTAAATCCTCACTTTTTCAATTATTCCTGTATTTAATGGTTCCTTTATAACTGAGTTGTAATTATCAAATAATTGCCTATCTTGATTAAATTTATTTGCTAGGTTATAAAATCTCCTTTTTGCGACCACAAATTTGTTTTCTAATTCTTTTGATTCATTCCACAACAATGGTGCTTTATAACGCCCTTCAGTAAAGTTTAAGCTATTTTGAAAATCCTGCAAAACGCGGCATTCGTCAGAGCTCTCATTTGTTTCAACAATTCCCAGAGATTCTAAATCCCAAAAGTTTTTCAGATCGTGAGAGGCATTCATCACAGCAACTCTGTTACAAGCTACAGACGTTGACCTCCGTAAATCGGCTTGACCCTGAACAGTGCAGCCGAATATTGTTTGTGAAATAAATAAGCCAGGTTTTACTTTCCGAGTCTCTCCCACGTATATTTGCCACAAAAAGTTTCCTCCTAACAAGAGCTGTATTGGCAACTGTCGACAGCTATCGGCGAGTAAACATCTACCATCAGCAATAAATTTGTTTACATCCGGGTCCTGTGAATTATAGCACGGCAATGTGGCGCCGGTAACATTATCTATAACTAAAGCTTCTACTTCGATATTTTGTTTGGGATCTATCAGACTGGATAACTTTACATCAAACTCTTTTTCCCAAGCATTTCGCTGACCGAAGGAATAAATGAATAGCCTCTCTTTTCTATTCGGCTGTAAGTGAAGGACACCTGCAATGTTTCTATCTAAGAATGTTTTTTCTGAACCAGAATCACAAAGTATTCGAATAATTTTTTGATTTGCCATTCGCGGAAGCTTCAACAGTACAAGTTTGTAAAAGTACCATTTAAATCTTGTTTAACTTTCTTTTCACACAATGAAGTTCCTACATTTTCGTTTTCAAGTGGAGAATTATTAATCGGAGGCTCATATTTAATTTTTCTCAACAAGTTTTCTGGATTTTTCGATTTTGTACAAAATAACACATTATGAGCATTTGAATTGCAATTTTGACACTGTTCCAATTTAACCCTGCATTGAGAAGAAAGGTGCCTTCCAAAACACCGATAACACTCCCTTCTTTTCTCAATTTAAAACGTTTTCTTTCAGATTCAGACTGACAATTTTTAGAATTATGTTCAGTAGATTTACAAAAAATGTAATACGTTTTAGAAAAAAGTATTCAAGGCTGCCGCTGACGGAATACTATTTTTCCCATACGATAGTTACTTGACTTATGACTTGAATAATAGCGATCATTGTTAATATTACTTAAGATTTTAGTATTATGAATTCCTGTATGCCGTAGAGCGGCTTCTCTACATTCAATTTCTTTTATAAATTTTACCAACTCTGTTATTTCATTATTCTTTTCAGGATCACGTTTTCTATGATAATCAAGAACTAAATCATGGGGTAGTAACTTTAATAATATCGGACTCAAGAGATGTCCGTACGAAGCTGAACCTACGCCGCAAGAATCTAAATTTCTTATACAAATTTCAAGTTCATCATACAGTTTTCTTAAACTTTTAACATTAGAAGAATGTTTAACACTTTCGATATTCAGTATTTTGTTTAAATTACATGATATATGATATCGCTAGGCTTCCCAAATCGATCTTCTAATAAATTAATACAAGCAACATAATTTTCTTCTGTCAGCGTAAATCCGGCTACTGTTTTATATGCAGGTCCCGTTAAAAGCGATCTCAAATAGACAAATTTTTCTATTTTCGTTAGTGACTCATTCGAGTCAATAGCTCCCTTGAATGAATTAAATTCAAGAAATTCACTTAATTACCATTAAAAGGTTTTATTTGAAGCTTAGGTAGTTTAACACTAGAACCGCGGGACTTTCGATATACCTAGAACCGCGGAGCGGGTCATTTTGACCCTAGATTGTAAACTTATAAAATATGCACAAGCGCTTAATTTATTTAACTAAAACATTTTTTAATAATAATCAATATTTCTCAGAATTTACATTAAATAATTTATATAAATCAAGAGAAATTAACTTAATTTTTACAAAATTATATTATTTAAAATTTTATGTCCTTGAGTATAACAACATGTGTCTTTAAAAAAATATGACATAAATTTCCTAATTTCAATGGAAAAACAGAGTATCTCTTTTTAATGTTTAGACATAATTTCAAAAAATTAAAAATTAAAAATTTTATCAGTTACTAAATATTTTATCAGTACTTAGATTTACAGATTATAAAATCCAATTTATTGTATGCATTTTGTACAAAACTGATTAATAAGTTTTGAACATTTTCCACAGATGTGTGCTTTACATTTTGAACAGATATCTAGAGTTTTATTTTCACATTTCGAAATGTGGCATCGGACTCGTTTACGCTTAATTTTTGGATGTCCGTCGTTTTCATTGGTTGCTTCAAATGCTCTTTTTGCAACCTTTTTATGTCGGAAGAGAACAAACTTTTCTCGCAATTCTTCAACCAAGTCTTGAATGAATTACCGTCTACTAATAGATTTTCCAGTTTCAGCTTTATATAAAACCCAGGCATTGATTGTAGCAAGGTCCAAAATATTACAAAAAAACCTGCACCTGCCACCTACGTGAAGCGGACTTGACTGTAAATTTCCTTGCCATTTGTTCAATCACGTCCACACCGTATTTAGTTGCGTTGTAGAAAGCGATTGTATAAAGGTAGTTTTTTTGGGTTATCTGCAATTTCTACGTTTGGATGGAGAATACATAGCAACAAAACGCTTTTATCTTTTTTACCTTGATAAACAGTTAGAATCATGTCTTTATGGGTTAGTATCGTAGTCGAATACAATGTGGATTTTAACATTTTTACAGAGACTAGTATTTCTCTTCCTGAGCGTTTTACAGTTCCTACAAGGCTAGTGTTTTTGGATTTCAATGCCTCTGCAAGCTTCAGTGTCGTGAAATAGTTGTTCGTAGTGACATTTCTACCTTTGTTCTCATATGGACTAAAGATGAAGCTCATCGGCAGATTCAGGAAGGAGAATGGAGTATAACATTAGAAGAAATAGATGCTTTTATATAAATTTTATATGCACGTGGTATATATTGTGCAAAAGGACTTGAACTGGATAGCTTATGGTCAAAGAACTGAGGACCACCATTTTTCCAAAATACAATGTCAAAAGACCAATTTCGTGAAATAATGGGATTTTTACGCTTCTACATAAAATAAACAAGATCAAAGCGTCTAGAGACAGACACAGCACTACATGTTCACATGTAGTGCTACATGTAGTCACAGCACTACATGTTCAGAAAGAGAAACGTTGGATGAATTTTGGTTATCTTTTCCAACATACGGGAATCCATTTATCAGATATTTTGAGTCAAATCTGCAGCCAACCAGAACTTGATTCCACACTTATCTGGTTTGTTTGGCATGTATTGGATAAACCTACACCTAGCTTTTGTAGGAAATAACTGTTTATCTAGAGTTACATTAGGACCTGGGGTATAGTTAGTCTTTCAATTTTCCCTGAAATGACTCCAGATATCCGAAGTAAGGGCAAATTTGTCTGTCTCTAGATGCTTTGATCTTGTTTATTTTATGTAGAAGCGTAAAAATCCCATTATTTCACGAAATTGGTCTTTTGACATTGTATTTTGGAAAAATGGTGGTCCTCAGTTCTTTGACCATAAGCTATCCAGTTCAAGTCCTTTTGCACAATATATACCACGTGCATATAAAATTTATATAAAAGCATCTATTTCTTCTAATGTTATACTCCATTCTCCTTCCTGAATCTGCCGATGAGCTTCATCTTTAGTACATTCCTTTATGTGTTTCAATATCCATTCATCTATAAAAAGAATCCAAGCACTTGAAGGACTGTTGTAGATAACATTGCTTTTAGCATGTGGTGTTGGGCCCCCAACTTCTTTCAAAATATTACACTTTGATTTTCTTCCTCTATCGCTTGTTCCTAATTGAGCGACATTCCAAATTGTCCCATCTTTGCCATCTTCATTATTTCCAACTTTGAATGTTATTGTTGATTTGTTTCAAATTTCTTTGCGTGTCTGTATCTTTTCTTGGAATGTTTGATTTTTATTTTTTATCAGATAAATTATCATCAGTATTGCGATGAGAAGGACCAGGGATTGTTAGAGCATTGCCAGAGTCATCTTCACTTTAATTTTCTTCATCCGAATCCAAATTTTATTCTTTAGCAGGCAGGTATTCATCCTCACTACTCAAAATCGAATCTTGAGAAACCTTTTTCCGAACCTTCTGAATCCTTTTCAGATAATTGTTTTAAATATTCTAAAGCTTCCTGAACAGCAAGATTACGGCGTCGTGAGATAGTTTTTATACATATACTAATTACAGAATAAAAACAACTTCAAAAACTTCTAAATATTCGCAGTAATTTTTCACTATTCGAACGTAGTTCGTGTTTCAAACCTAATATAATGACCTTGACTGAAAAACCTTCACTATTCCCCCTTCTGGTACTGTCCATTTAAGTAATTCTAGGGTGGGGTAGAAGTAATTTTTCAGTTAGAGTTCGAGAAAATGCATCTGTTTTTCGTCATTTGTGCAATAACATTTCTTACGGGTCAAAATGACCCGCTCCGCGGTTCTAGGTATAAGTGTTAATAATCGGGAAAATATTTATGTTACGAATTTTTTAATTTGGTAAATTGTTGTTCACCTTAAAATATTAAAAGTCAAAAGGAATTGTTTTTTCAATCGATACTTTTCGCGTGGTGATAAATTAAACATCGATTTGGGTCAAATTGACCCGCTCCGCGGTTCTAGTGTTAATTACCGGTGCATTACTTTTGATTTTACAAACAGAAGAATTTAAGAACAGAAGTGTTTTCAGATACGGAAGCATCTTTAGAAAGTTCGGCAGCTTCACGTTTAAGCCGATTTTTAATTTTAAATTTGATACTAATTATTTTTTCTAAATACTCTTCGCAAAGTTGTGTTTCTTTTTCAAACTCTAAAGGATCAATTTCATTTTCGATTTCGGAATCCAATTCTTTTAAGGAAATTTCTTTTCCATTTAATTGTTCAAGACTTTCTGATAAAATATCAGTTATTGTTTCATCTATGTCAGCTTGTAAATATGATTCTATTTTCGATATTAATTTAGTTGTTCCAGACCCAATTGTGGAGCGTTTGCTTTTCAGCTTCAATTTTTTCCATTTCAAGATGATTCCGAAATCAAATCACTAAATTTCAAAAGTCTAAATACCTTACCTTGAAGTTTCAATATATCTAAATGTACCCCAACTCCAGGTCGCGTGGTTCGGCACCATGTAGAAAAATAACCATGAAGAAATATAATCCAAGATTTCAAGCGTCAGGCTTTATTCACGTTCAAGAGTACAACACCAACTAACTATACACACACTTCGCGCGAACCGCGAAGCAACCAGGTGGCGCTACCAGTACGCCAAAAACAAATACAATGTACTATATAATTTCAATTTGCAACAGTAATTTGAGCTAATGTTTGGCTTCGCTGGCTACGTACAATACGCCTGAGCCGTCTCTCACCATGCACTGTCAAGGCTAATTGTCCTTTGCAGTTTGTCCGATCGCTAGTTTTTTTTCCACCATCCATGTATTCTTGGTATACTCTTGACACTGTCGACCTTGAAAATCCTAGCTGTCTGACGATTTCGGAAATTGAATGGCCCATGCATCGCGCACCTACCATTTGTCCGCGATCGAAGGCGTCTAAATCAGGCAGTTTACCCATACTGGCAATTCCATCAACTAATTCAGAACAACCACAGTACGCGCTATATATACAGTTACCACAGCACCCTCACTTGCGCATACATGATGCGCAGCGCTACACAATTTACATAGGCTTTGCTATCCCTAATTCAGTGGCACTTCAGTGTATATTATCAAGCTGTTTACAGGTATTATTAAATGAACAGTAACAGAAGTGCAGCGGTCTTTATCAGTTGGTTTTAACGGAAAACTTGAATCCTTTTCTTTTAAGTAATTGATCTATGTGGCACCTATTATATTCATTTCCTAATAATGACAATTTCATAATTCAACTATATGTAATTGAAATTGTAGGTATATCGAGCATTGAAAAGCCATAAGTTCAGAAGTGACCATTGAACACTTCAGTGAAATTAGATGGGGAAAAGGAGATTTAAATGAGAAATTTCTGTAACATTTTAACAGTTGTTCATAAACTGTAGCCAGTTCATCTCGCAGATGTTAAGAAAGCGCCTTACACTTTCCATTGTACAATATTCAAGGGAGCTCATAACGGCGAAAGCACTCCCCGTATTTTCGCTTATTTGCTCTGTACGCCTGACGTGCGGCTGCCGAAATGTACGTCACCGAGTGACATTCCGTATTGCTCCTCAAGCATGCGCAAGGGGACGCTAGCCGTAACACAGGAGAAAGCGGAGAGTATAAAACGATAGACGGCATGCGAGCAGCAAGCTCGGACACTCCGCGCTGTACACCGAGGTGTGCAGACGTGTGCTTCAATTGCTGCGTAAGCCTAGCGCGCCTATACACGTGCTTGCACGTGCTATCGCTCTGCAGCCAGCGTTGCTTTTTGCTCGCTCGTTTCCCAGTTACGTTCAGTCGGGTGATTCTGTGGGGCTATTTTTATAGCTTGCTCATGAGTGACCGGGCTAATGTAGCTGGATCGGCGGGTGTAAGCCCTGTTGGTCGTTTTTATCGGTCTTCCGACTCTGATTCTGGGGATGAAGCCCCGTTTGTTTCAACAGCATCACTCTCCCGCTCGGACTTTCTTAATAACTCAACGCAACCGAAGAATGACGACGCTCTGCTGCGTAAGGCAGTGGATGCCAGGAACGAACTTGGAACGGACTCAAGGAAACTATCCAAAAGTCAAAAGAACAAACGTGCTGCCCCCAGGAAGCAAGTCGACGCCACCAATACAGTGCCGACCGACCAGTCGCCAGATAATGAACTGACTGAGATGGAGAAGGAGGAAATACATAGAAAGCACAGCGCTTTCCACAATTATATCGACGCTCACTACCCAGTGGACCAATACAGCTACTCCGGGATGCTCAAGATCTTTGCCAACGCACTGTACCACAGATATTACTTCTTACCGGCCGAAGAACGTCACAAGGTAAGTGATGCTTTCGATCAGTTGTACTCAGTGCTCAATAGTAATAGGGCTAAGGATATTAAGGACTTTCTCCACATTTTCCACCTTGATGAACTCTTAAAGAATCAATTGTCTAATTTTAATCATAACTTTCTTGCTAAATTTAACGGAGAACTTTTCCTAGCTGAAAACGGTACTGTAGATTACAGAGCTAAAACTGCAAAACGTCAGAGAGTAGACTCTGCCCCCTCCCAGGATCCTAGTATTATAACTACTACTAATAATTCTGAACAGCCGATCGCTGGCGCTAATGATAACATCGAAGTTACTACTTCTCCTGAAGCTATTGATATGGAGACGCAAGATTCCGCGGAACCTAAGCGCTCGCATAAGCATCATATTTACTTTGAATCTGGTCTTAATTACAAAAACCTAATTATGTCTATTAAAGGCATTTGTCCTGAAGCCGAGCTAGTTATGGCAGGCTCTCTGATCCACGTTGTACTCACGAATGTCGTGAGTTACAAAAACGCGCAAGAATTACTAATCAAAACCAATGTCCCATTTAGAATTATCGATCCAAGGTCGGAAAGGCCACGCAAGATCTTAATTAAGGGTTTACCCGCCAACACCGGTAGGCAAGATATACATGATGCTTTAACTAGCATTGGCATAGAACCCATAAAAATCGCTTACCTGACAAATAAGAGAACCAAAACTATACTGCCGCTATTTATGGCCTCCCTAAAACCATCACCTAACAATGACAACATTAACCAACTCACTAGTATTAACTTTCTTAAAATCACTATCACCCCTTTTAAAAACTCAGGAACAGCTCAATGCTACAACTGCCAGCGGTTCGGGCATGCGAGCACCACTTGTAATTTAACACCCAAATGCCTTTTGTGCAGCGGGAGACACCAAGCTAGGATTTGTCCCATTAAGGGAAATCCAGAGCTTTTCAAATGTGCAAATTGTGGAGGTAACCACACTGCCAATTACACTAATTGTCCTAGACACTCCAAAAACATAGCTAAACCCAAAACTGACACCAACACTAACAACTTTAATAATAATACCAACAACAACTTCACTCCCGCTCCTATCCCAAGCACTTCTGCTTGGAACAAAAACTTCAATCACACAATTTCTCAGAATTCTAGTAATACACACTCTGACTATCTCAGACACTTAAAATAACACTCCTAGTGCTCCGGAACTTTCGTACGCAAGAACCGCGCCTAGGAAAAAGATTGACATCGAAAAACCTATTTCTAAATATTCCGCTCACTTTCCCCATACCACAGAAAATCACACAACTAATTATAACGGCCTCTCCGACTTCTCGGAAATTATTAAGTACGTGAAAGAATTCTCAAATTTTTTCTATCCCTGACGTTCTGCAGCTCCTCAGTAAAGTCGCCGCGGCTCTCAGAAAGCCCGGCGACAACGTAGCCAAACTGCTAAACGCCTTTACCATGCTTTGCGAGCACTTCTGCCCCGACCCGGGTTCGAACCCAGCTCAGGGAACTTCTGGCTAGCTCTTACTTAATGTTTTTCTGGCACGCTAATGCCGTGCCTCTTTTGCTTACCTCTTCGTTTTAACTTTATTTACTTTTTTCACTGGTATTAATTACTTTACTTAATTTAATTTTAAGTCTCCTAATTTTTTCCTTACTGTTTTTTTAAGTTCTGCTTAAATTTATTTAATTTTCTCCTAACCCCTAACTACATTTACGTAAGCTTTATCTTATTCTTTTTTCACGAGCACTGAATTACAACTCGATTTCGAGTATCACTGCGACTGTTACCTTGAAATGTCTACCGTGCTGACCGGAGATAAAGTCCAATCGGACCAGGGAGCTCCAGTTTATACCCCAATTAGCTGTTCGAAGCAGCAAGCTCGAGAGTCAGGCGAGTCAGAAGCAGACTCAGACAGAGAAGACTCGCTCGCGCTGCGAAACTGGTCAGACGTGTTTTTCCGCGCTCTGATCCTGTTTTCGCTACAGCGACTTTTTCGCCGCGTATCTTTTGCGTGCTTTCCCGCAAGTGTTATTTTCCGCTGCTTAGGCTTATCTTGCTTTACGGTCACCAGTTACGGCTGGTCTAGTTAGCCTGTGGGGTAGAAAAATCTGCTTGCACATGGGTGACTCGGCCGGGGTAGCTGGCCCGTCGGGCATTAAGTCTGACATTATCTGCGTTAACCCCACCGAAATCTCGGGGACGATGAGGACGACATGGACGTTGCCTGTATACAAAGCTCCAATGCTGGACTGACGAAGGAATGTTTCCTCGTGGATCGCACTCCGCGGCCCTCCTGTGTTAAGCCTCAAGAACGTGCTGTGAAAAGTATTACGTCTATAGTCGTGGAAACCCTGGATTATTCCGCGAACTCTAATGTTTTCTGTGACAACAACGAAGACTGCAGTAATGAACCTCCTGCACATCGGATCCCCATCCCGGACAGAGTGACCGGCTTACTATCTTCGAGGACACCTACTCCCCCGAATGGGAATATTACGAAGTCATCAATAGCTTCATCCGGTTTGCCTTGAACATGCTAAGGAACCCTGACAGCTACCCTCCAGTAAAGGTAAATCATTTCTTAGATTCTATTAGCAATGTGCTCAATGATCGTATCACTGATATTGGTAGGTTTATTGCTATTCCTCACTTTGTAGAATTTGCTAGGGTTTTTAGGAAGGAAATTAAAATTTTTTTTGCATAAATATAACCTCAGTATGAATGTTGTTAGGAATCAAGTTAAAATTGGCCCAGGTCAGGCCCACAAGAGACGGAGATCCGAGGAGCCAGACGTGCAGGTTTCCAACAAATTCGTTTTACTCAGCTCTGAAGCTGACTGTGATAATAACCCCTTAGTAAATAACGAGCCTGAAAATGAAAACAACGAGGCTATGGAAGCCCAAGATACCACTCAAAATTCTAACAAAAATACCTTATCTACTACGAAACAAACACAAATTACTACACTCTCTTAAATAACATCATGACTGCGGCCCCGAACACTGATTCTCAGTTAGCGGGTAATCTCATCCACCTTACCTTTAAAAACACTGACGACTACAGAACAGCCCAGCGTATGCTAATAGAGGCTAAAATCCCCCTCCGTACTGTTGACCCTAGGTCTGAAAGACCCAAAAAATTTTTGATTAGGGGCCTCCCTGCCAACACAAACGTTAAAGACATTGAGGATGCTCTTAAATCTGTGGGTGTAGAGCCACTCAAGGTGGCCTACCTCACTAACAAAAAAACCAATGCCGCTCTTTATGACTAGCCTTAGGCCTTCTCCGAATATCGACAATCTCGATAAACTAACTAAAATTAATCACCTGAAAATAACTATCCAAACCTTTAAGCAAGTGGGGTTTGCGCAATGTTATAATTGCCAAAAATTTGGGCATAGCAGCCTCACTTGCAAGCTTATTACCAGGTGTCTCATCTGCAGCGAAAACCACCAAGCTAGGTTCTGCCCTGTCAGAGGAGATCACACGAAAGTTAGATGTGCAAATTGTGCCGGTAACCATACCGCGAATTTTAAGGGTTGCGACAGGCACCCCCTCAACACAGACAAAAGTAAAAAGAATTCCCCCTCAAACTCCGCCGCGACCACGAAGACTTTCGTGCCGGCTCCTGTGCCTACTGTTTCGGCATGGGAAAAAAGAGCTTCCGTGCAACCGTCCTCCCATGTCTCTCCCCCGGAGGAAACTAACAGTCCCCCACCCCCTACAATCTCACAACCCACCACTTCTCACGTGGACCCAAATATAAATGCAAAGCCAAGAACAGCCCCCAAAGTTAAAATTGCTCTTGATAGCACCCCAAGAAATAGCCAAAATAATTTCATAAACAAAAACACTACCAGCAATAATAACCAAAACACAAACAGCTTCACTGATTTTGCCGACATAATT
Organism: Dolomedes plantarius; assembly: GCA_907164885.2. Taxonomy (NCBI): domain Eukaryota; kingdom Metazoa; phylum Arthropoda; class Arachnida; order Araneae; family Dolomedidae; genus Dolomedes; species Dolomedes plantarius. The sequence continues at coordinate 75,976,433 of OU015490.1, forward strand.
AAAACTATCCAAAACTTGCTTAACGAATATTCTATCGCTGACATCATTAATCTTTTCAAAGATATAGCTAGAATTTGTCGGGAACCTGCCGACCCCATCAATAAAATTATGGACGTGTTCCAAACTATTTGTAATTATTTTGCCCCTCAGCCTCGCTCTGGATAATCGTCTCTCCTCTAAGCCCGCCTTCAGAATTCTGTTTTGGAACGCCAATGGTCTGGGCAGGTCTATTACTGAGCTCAGAGAGTTTTTGGAAGAATCAGACATTGATGTTGTGCTCATCCAGGAAACTAAGCTTAATAACTCTAGATTTAATATTTGTAACTAATCTTTATAGAAAAGACAGGATTTCCCCCCCTCCCGCGCGTCCGCAGCTCCGTATTGCTATTTACGTTAAGAAAAATATCAACCATTACTCGCTTGACGATCTTGTCACTCAGGACTTGGAATCCTTTTCTATCATGGTTAACCCGTGTGAAAATACTAAATTACTCCTCACCTCCGCCTACATTCGGCATCGTAGCGGATTCCCCTCCCGTGACCTCACTAAAATCTTCTCTTCTCATAACAGTTGCATTGTAGCTGGTGACTTCAATGCACATAATAGGGCCTGGAATTGTAAAGGTACGAACACTTATGGCAGGGAGCTCCTTGCTTATGTCACTTCCCATAGTGACATTGTTTTGACTCACCCCCCCACCCCCACTCATTATTCGACTGGTAATCCTTCTATTATTGACTTAGCCCTTTTGAAAAACATTCCTTTCTCCCATGAAATTGAAGTCTTGGATTTATTAGACTCGGACCACCTACCGGTGCTCCTGACTCTAAATTTGAATTTTTTCTTCAAAATACTGATTCCCAAGTGTTCACCGATTGGCGTCAATTCCAGGACCTCCTCGCCTGCTCTAAATTGTATTATCCCCTAATTCGGTCTCCTCCTGACATTGACCGTGCTGTCCAAAATTTAACTGACACTGTTGTACAAGCCACTAAATTAGCCTCCCAGAGTGTCAGTAAAGCCAAAATTCATGACCTTCCGGCACATATTAGAAGTTTATTAAAAAAGCGCAACTCAGCGCGGAAACTTTTCCAAACTTATCGTGATCCTCCCAGCAGGCAGGAATATTATTTTCTCCGGGCTCGTGTTAGAAGGGAAATATCTCGTTTCCGACAAAAGCGTTGGGCCGAGCTAATCTCTAATCTTAACCCGCAAGATAACTCCCTGTGGAAATTCCAAAAACGTCTTATAAACACCAATAGAAAATTTCCCCCTATTCATGGTTTTAATGGCGTAGCTTTAAACAATCTCTAAAGCGGAAGCCCTCGCTGTTAATTACTCCGACCAATTCTCCCCTAATGATGATATTGAGGACGAGGATCATGACCTCTACGTTTCACGTACGGTCGATGACTACTTATCCTCTCCCCCCCCCCTCCCCCTAATATTACTACTCACCCCACTGACATTATCAGCATTATTAATAATCTCCCCAACCGTAAGTCACCTGGTTTGGACACCATCACTAATAAAGCTATTAAAAATTTCCCCAATAATATCATTTACTTAACTGCCATTATTAACGCTATTCTTAAATTTTCCTATTTCCCCACCGCCTGGAAAAATGCTATTGTCTGCCCCATCCCAAAGCCGGGTGCTAACTTAACCTTCCCCGAGAGCTACCGCCCTATTAGTTTACTTAGCTCCCTATCTAAAATCGCCGAACGGGTCATTCTCAATCTTATTAACGACTTTTTCTATGCTAATAACGTTATCATTCCAGAGCAATTCGGTTTCCGGGACCAGCACTCCACTTCTCACCAGTTACTCCGCGTTGTGGAGTTCGCCTCTGGCGGACTTCAGGACCGCGTTATCGATACGCGTATTATCGTAACGATATCGTAACGATTTACATTAACGATATCCCCCGTAACGATCACACTTCTCTCGCCCTGTATGCGGACGACACTGCCATCCTCTGTACCTCTCACAATATCAATCTTATCGCCTCCCTTATTCAAAATCACATTGATGCTCTGGAATCCTGGTTCATTAAATGGAAAATTAAAGTTAACCCCTCTAAATGCCAAGCTATCTATTTTTCTCGCTCCTTTAAAAACCCTCCTCGCCTTTATATTTCTGACTCTGTGGTGAATTGGGAGACTTCGGTAAAATATCTGGATATCACGCTCGATCGCCGCCTCACCTTTAAACCCCATAATTTGAAAACCAAGCAGAATTTTAATAATAAAGTCGAATCGCTACGCTCCCTCCTTTTCGGCCCCCACCTTAATAATAGGAAGAAGATCCTGCTCTTCAAGTCTGTTATTCTTCCAACGGCTCTCTACGCTGCACCTGTCTGGACACATGCTATGTCAAACATCAAAATTCTGGAACGCGCCCAAAACAGGGTTCTGCGGAGAATTAGAAAGGCTCAGATACCTTTCTAATGCGGTTATTAGGAGAGACTTCGATATCCGCACTTTTGCCAGGGAAGCCCATCGGCTCTCCGTAAATTTTTACAATAATATCAGTAGGCTCCCAAATGAAATTCTCGGCGAGTTCCCGGATTACGATTTCCGCGAACCCTCTTATAGAAGGCGCCCGCGCGCTGCTCTTCTTGAGCCAGTGCCGGACTAATCCTTCTTGTCTTTCTGCTTCATTGTCCTCTGTTAATTTTGCATATAATTTTAAAAAAAATTATAAACTTTATAATTAATATTATTGCTTATTTACTATTTGTATTCAAAAATTTGTCACCTATTCGTCTTTTGCTTTCTTAAGACCCAGCCTTCATGTAGCATGTTTTTCATGGAATAGCAAAACCATTCTAAATCAGAACTTGTAAGGTATCTTAAGACAATCATATTTATATTCTTTTGTAAACTTTCACGAGCACATTGTTAATACTTCTTATATCTAATACTGGAGATAAAGCTACAGCAGCCAAGGCACTCCAAGAAAACCCATTATTGGAAAAGCAGCAAGCTCATTCCCGTCCGGACTCGTTTGAGGAAGAACGTGTGTGAAGTTTGCTCCGTTAGGCCTCACGTGCTTGCACGTGTCTATAAGCACAGTTATTTTTGGTCAGTGACCGCATGGGGATTTTATAATCTTGCGTGTGAGTAACCGACCACTGATAGCAGTGTCCCTTGTTTTCTTCGTTTAGCTTTCTTCCTAAGTTGTGCTTCGTTATGAGCAACTTAGACGCACCAGCTCGCAACATCGCTCCTACAGCTACGCTTCCTGCTAACCCTACTACTCTGGAAAACCCTACCGAGACTCTGAAACCGCTGCCATCTTTTGACGAGCTATACGTATTCTACGATGCCAACTACAGAGAATGGGAATACTACCGTGTCGTCAAGGCCTTCCTGGACTACGCCGGCAACACTCATCAACTCGCCTGATGCTCCGTTGTTGAGTAGATTTTTGTTTTCACTGGCGGAAGTGCTCAATGATAGGTCTAGAGATATTAACGATTTCTAAACTTCGTACTTAGACTACTTCTACACGAACCAATGGGTTCAAATTAATGATTACTTGGCCCCTCTTCATCTCTCCCTTATCATGATTGACAACAAGATTACGCTCAGGAGTAGATCCAAGCGTAAAGCTAACAACATTTCTGAATCAGAGAGCGAAATAGAAACTAAGAACAGATTTGCTGTTCTTAGCAATAATGAAATTGACGGAACCCAGCCATTTGAACCGGCGACCGAAATGGAAACCAGCGGCCAGGCTGAAGGTTCAAGCAATAATACTCAAACGGCCTCTAAAAGATGCCAAGTTTTCTTCGAAATTAATAATAATTGGCGAAACATGCTAAAAACAATTAGCGGAATGGCCGACGATGTGGAAGCATCCCTGACGGGTTCCCTAATCAGAATAAACATCAACAGTACCGAGTCCTATCGGAAAATTCAGCATTTCCTGGACGAGAATAAAATTCTATTCAGAACGCTCGATCCCCGCTCCGAGCGTCCTAAAAAATATATTATTCGCGGTCTGCCCGTCAATACGCCGGTGGAGGACATAGAAAGCTCTATAAAGGAAATAGGACTCGAGCCGATTAAAACGGTTTATCTTACGAATAGGAAGACTAAAAGGCCCATGCCTTTGTTCTTGGTGGCTATTAGACCTTCAAACTTAGATAATTTAACTAACATTAAGAAAATTAACTACCTAAAAGTAAGCTTTGAACACCACACGCAAACCGGTGTCAGCCAGTGCTACCGGTGTCAAATGTTCGGGCACTCTTCATTAAACTGTCAATTATCTCCGCGCTGTGTCAAGTGCGGAGGTGACCACACAGCGAAAGAGTGCTCCTTACAGGCGACAGATGGCAGCACATGCTGCACCAATTGCAAGGGCAACCATACGGCTAACTACCGTGGCTGCCCAATGAACCCCAAAAAAAGGATTTGGGTCTTTTAGTTTTAATTTTTGCCTAAGTCCAATAACCCACAGAACAAGACCCCTAAACCTGCTCAATTCATTCCCTCCGAGCCACCAAAAACATCGGCATGGAAGACACCACTGAATTTGAACAAAAAACCAACGGAACCGGCCAGCGTTGCTTCCCCATCCAGCGGCAGCCGAACACTGAGCGCCGAAATTCAAAGTGCCGAGGTAACCCCCCGAGCGGATCCAAATCCAGCCATTCTGAGCGCGGCTAGAAGGTCCAATCAAAATACGCGTTCTATGCCCGCGCCTAGCGCTGCACGGACTGTTGCTGCTTCATTTCAGAGCAACACTAACACGAACGAACAGCCATCCTTGGGCTTCTCCGACTTTATCTCTATAGTCAAAATTCTAAGGGAATTCATGTCGGCTTTCAACATCTCTCACATAATGCAATTATTTAAATCGATTGCGAACATTATCAGGAGCGATGTTGACTTTTACTCTAAATTGGAAGCCATAGTTGTAGAACTTGGCAACTACTTAGGTCCCGCTCTTGGTCATGAATAATTCCCATCCTTTTCCTTCACTGCGGGTTCTGTTTTGGAACGCTAATGGTCTCACCAATAAAATTAATGAATTCAGGCAGTTTATGGAAAACTCCAATATAGACGTCGCCTTAATTCAGGAAACCCGCTTTGCTGCACCTTGGCGGTTTAATATTTCTAATTACACCCTATACAGAAATGATCGCCCCCCCCCATCCCTAATTCTCGTAGGAATCCCGGTGGTGGCACTGCCATTTATATCCGTAGGGGACTTAACCACTTTAAAATTAATAGCATTAATACTACCGCCGTTGAGAACACTTCAATAATGCTTCTCCCCGACAGAGCTACCAAAATTCTAATTTCCTCTGTATACCTACCCCCCTCTAGATACTTTCTCAAATCGGACTTTTCCAAAATTTTTAGCTCTTGTAACTACTGTATTGTGGCTGGTGACTTAAACGCACGCAATACAGCCTGGAACTGTCGCAACATCAACGCTGCAGGCAGAGCCCTTTTTAAGTACGTCACCGATAACCATGACATTAAACTTATCTCCCCCCCCCACCCCTACCCATTTCTATTCCACGGGCTCTAGCACTATCGACTTCGCTTTAACTAAAAATATCCATTACCCCCACATCATCGAGACTCTCGACCTGTTCGACTCTGATCATCTGCCTATCCTAATTACTTTTGACAAGCAGGTCGACATTCAAAATCCTAGCCCTCCCCCCCCCCCACCCGTACTAATTGGAAGCAGTTCCAGGACAATCTAAAATACTCCCCCCTCTACTACCCCTTCATCCGCTGCTCTGAGGATATTGAACGTGCCACCAATACCTTAACTAACGCCATTGTCACCGCCAAGGCTAACTACTCATGCCTTGAAAAAACCGCGTTATCATAACCTCCCTGCTAATATTGTTAATTTAATTTAAGAGCGTAACGCGGCTCGTAAACTTTTTCAGTTCTCCCGTCTCCCCTCTCACAGGAACAATTATCACTTCCTGTGCGCGCGCGTTCGGCGGGCTATTAGAGTTTTCCGTGAAAAAAAAACTGGGCTGAATTCATAAATAGTCTTTCTCCTGAAGATAACTCCCTCTGGAATTATGAGACGTCTCAAGTCGCAGCATGTTCAATTTCCGCCCATTAACAGCCCCCCACGGAGTTGCACTTACCGACTCTGACAAGGCTAACGCCATCGCCGATACGTACAAGGATCAGTTCTCTCCTAATACGGACTTGGTTGATGAAGACAACGACCGTCTGGTTCTCAGCACTGTCGAAAGCTTCCTCTCCTCCCCACTCTCCGAGATTACTCTCTCGACCTCCATGCACGAGATTATATTCTTAAGATTAGAAATGATGTCGTTAAAGTCCCCTGGTAACGACCACATTAATAACTTCACCCTTAAATTCCTCCCTAAAAACATCTTTTACTTTACTGGCATAGTCAATGCTATACTGAAGTTAAATTATTTCCCTGAGTGTTGGAAAACTTCGATCGTATGCCCCATCCCCAAACATGGGGGGGACCGCAACGACCCCAGGAGTTACCGACCAATCAGCTTGCTGTGCTCCCTTAGTAAGGTGGTGGAGCGCGTTATTCTGAACAGAATCTCCTATCACCTCGACATCATTATTCCCGAGCAGTTTGGCTTTAGGACTTCACATAACGCGACGGAACAACTCTTAAGGGTAGTTGAATTTGCCCGTGACGGGATTTTAGCTCGAAGACCTACCGCTGCACTATTCCTCGACATTAAATGCGCTTTTGACAAAGTCTGGCATCCGGGACTGATTTTTAAGCTTATCCAAATTCACATGCCAGACAGTCTTATTCCATTTAATCAACCACTATCTACTTAATCGAAATTTCACCGTCCGCATTCATAACGAAATGTCCCGGAGTAACTTTATTACCTCTGGAATTTTACAGGGATCGATTTTAGGACCGACCCTGTTTAACATTTACATAAACTCAATTCCAAGGGGTGAAAATACTCTTCTTGCTCTTTATACGGACGATACAGCTATTCTTTCCACTGCTAACAATATCAACTACCTTACTATTCAAATTCAGCGTCACATTGACACTTTAGAGAATTGGTTTCAGTGCTGGAAAATTAAAATCAATCCCTCGAAGTGTCACGCGATCTTTTTTAGTAATAGCTATCTCAATCCTCCTCGCCTCTATCTTCATAACTCCCCACTCGAATGGGAAATCACAGTCAAGTATCTTGGGGTAACCCTGGATCGCAAGTTAACCTGGAACGCTCGTGTTAATAATACTGTCAGTAAGTGCAATGCTGCGGTAATGCAACTCCAAAGTCTTCTCCACGGTGGTCACCTTAGTATGAAGAACAAGACCCTTGTCTTTAAACAATGTATCCTACCCATTGCCCTTTATGCTATTCCTGTGTGGTTTTCTGCTGCCAATAGCCACATTAATAAACTGGAAAAACTGCAAAACAGAATTCTCAGGCGAATTCGCCGAGCTTTTCGCTACATGTCAAATTTGACTGTTAGGAGAGACCTCGGCACTTTATCTTTCACACAACAAGCGCACAAAATCTCCAAGAGATTCTATGATAACTTGCCCAACCTTCCAAACGAAATAACTATGGAATATACTGATTAAGATTACTCTAACAGAGCTAATCGTAAGCGCCCTCGGGCTTGCCTCCTTAAAAGCTAACTCTAATTCCCTACCGTGCCATTAATCGCACCTTGCTACTTTCACTCGTGCTAATCATAGCACAGCGCCTTCGCACTGGCACGGAATCGCTCTCGTACCGGGTTCGATCCCAGCCGGTGTCCTTTTTCTAAATCTCTCGCTACATTTAGCTGTCCCAATGCATATACCATAGTTATTTCTTTTCGCAGTGTATGGTCCTGTGGGACTTTTTTTTTAACTGCAGTTCTCGACTTCGAAAAATCACATAAAAACTAGAAAAAAAAAATTGAACTTATAAAACAAAATATATATATATTTGTCCTGTACGATGTTAATTCTTGCATTCTTGGGGCCTCTTACTCCATATTTTTTATTATTTCTTACTAATTTCTTTAATATTATTTAATTTTCTTTTTTTATCGCGTATTTCTCTTCTTAATATTAATTTACTCTTAAATTTTAACTACTGAGCACTCCCACCGTGATAACAATTATCTTACTTACAGGAGATAAAGCCGTCAGGCCAAGGTACTCCGCTTCCAAAATTAAATTCTGCTTAGCAAGCTGAAGTGTCGCTCGCTTCGTGAAGCTTGTTGGCACGTACCATCACTGTATATGAACACGACCGTTTGGTGTGTTAAAGAAACAAAATTAAAAGCGGAATGAAGTCAATTTGAGTTTATTGCAGAACAAAAACTATGCGACCGTTTGTCACATAGCTAAGCAATAACAACCGCCATAAACGAAGTGTTGCCACACAGAGCGGAAGAAACAACAGAAGAATATTGAAAAGTGTAAATACTTACAAAAGCGACATCTACATACAAATAGCTCGGAACATTCCGGCCGCCTTGAAGCACTCAGGGGCTTCAAAGAAACACAATTGAAAATCTTAAAAAAAACTAAACAAAAGGATTAATAACAAATTTTTTACAAGGTTAATATTTAGGAATATAAATGAAATTGGATATCAATTGAAAATCTAAAATTAATGTCAAGGTTCAGCTTAAAGATCAAAATGTTCAAGTTCAAAATGTCAAAATTCAGAATGTTTCACTGGTAATGGGCAGATCTTGACAATGGGTCTTTTGATTTCACTATTTGAAGTGCGAATGCTTACAACTCTAACCTTTCCATCAGAGCAGGGGTGAACACGAGTTATTCGGCCAAAATTCCATTTGAGAGGAGGGATGTTGTCTTTGATCAAAACTAAATCATTCACAGATAAATTATCGTGAGATTTTCTCCACTTATTTCTATGTTGTAGTTCAGATAGATATTCTTTGCTCCAATATTTTCAAAAATGTTGGAAAATTAACGAAGTCTCAGCGGTCAGCAAGAGACCTTGGTTGATCTAGTTGGTTTTCTTCTGGCAGAGCTGTGAAAGCAGTTCCAATGAGAAGTGACCAGGTGTGAGAACCGATAAATCTGTAGGATCATCAGATTGCTGAGCTAACGGTCAGGAATTCATACATGCCTCAATCTGAGTAATTAAGGTCCTGAATTCAGGATAAGTTAAGATTGCTGCTCCCATTGTTCCTCGAAGATAATGTTTCATGGACTTAACTGCAGATTCCCACAGTCCGCCGAAATGTGGAGCGCCTGGAGGAATAAAATTGCACTTTACATTTTCTGAAGACAAAAATGCTTGAAGGTGCTCACTTTTTTGACATAAGGATTTACGAATTTCTTTGCTTACACCTTTAAAATTCGTACCACAGTCATTAAATATTTCCTTTGCCCTTCCTCTCCTTGCAATAAATCGCTTAAATGCTTCTAAACAAGCTCTAGAGCAATGATTTTCAACTTCCAGATGGACAGCTCGAGTTGTAAAAACAAAAATGAAAACATAAGATTTAAATGATTTTTGGCCACGACCAAATTTATGTTTTATCATGAATGGGCCAGCAAAATCCAAACCAACTCGAAGGAAAGCTCGTGAAGCTGTAATCCTGGATGCTGGCAAGTCTGCCATCATTTGCTTGGCCACTTGAGCGCGATGTCTACAGCAAATAACACATTGCTGAAGAATTTTTCTGATTTCTGATCTAGCTGCGATAATCCAAAATCTTTGCCTCATTAAGGAAAGCAAAAGTGCAGGGGCTGCGTGCAAATAAGTTTCGTGATAATGTCTTATGATAAGTTTAGAGATAAAATGTTTCTGAGGGGCGAGTATCGGATGTTTTTGATCTTCGGAAAGCTCTGAGTTCATTAAGCGTCCTCCAGCACGAATTATTCCCTTCTGATCCAAGAACGGGGTTAATGAAAGTATTCGACTGGAAGACTTCAATGTTTTTCCAGCCTTCAAACTTGCCATTTCTTCAGGAAATTCAGAACGCTGTAAAGTTCTTATCACAGCACACATTGAATCATTTAGTTCTTCACTAGTTACAAATTATTTTCTCGTTTTGGATTTTTTCAAAGAGTTGTTCACAAATCTCAAACAATATGCTGTGATGCAACAAAGTTTCAACCAAGATGAAAATTTAGACAGGAATGTGTCGTGGGGATACGACATATGTATAAAAAGAAAAGATAGAAAAGGTGCAAAAAAAAAAAACCAATTAACAAACGGAACGAAAATGGAATAGTAAAATGACGCCAGGCGATACGAGAAGAATGTTGTGGGGATACAATGTTAGGAGTTCAAAAAGGGCAGACAACCCAATTAAATCGAACAGTCGGTGGTGCTATGAGAAAATTGGAATGGCAATTGATCAGACAAAAGGGCCGGATGAAGAGAAGAGATTGAAAGGAAACAATTAAGAGTCGAAACAGCGAAGGAAGATGTTGTGATGAAAAGGGAATTGTGGACAAAGAGAGGAGGACCCCACACATAGGAGATGTTCTGGGAAAACACATTTCCTAGAAAAATAGGAATGAGTCAAGGACGGGATTGTTCGAGTATAAAACGCCCCTCACTCTAAGTGGTGGAAGGAATGATGAGGGGAGGATCATGTTAACGAATCAAAAGTGGAAGTATAAAGAAAAAGGTTGAACATGAGACGAATGGAAATGTAAAAGGCGGGGCGTTGAGAACATAATAAAAATAGAGGGAGTGAAAAAAAAAAAGGAATATCAGATTGATGGTGACTCTGAGAGTTTGCACCCAAAAATAGAGAGTGATAGCCTCGTAAGCGAGAAGGCAAACGAATATATATGGGAGATTGCGCCCCGACATAGCGCATCGCTATAAGCCGGCAACTCAACGACGAAAGGAGCATCAATGAGCAGCAGAGCCGACATAGATTGCATGAACCCCGCAAGCTAGCATAGAGAGTCCGCGGAGCCCAGATTGATTGCCTGAACCCCTGCAAGCTACCTATGAGATAAGAGGTGAAACGCGGAACCACGACGGAGTGCCTAATCCCCACCAGCAACGAATGGAGAACTGATCCGGCCGTTAAAGTCTGCCTCTTCCTATGTTATTGAGCGAGTCCGAATAGAGACCCCAACAGTCACCTGAATATGCCAGCCAAAGTCCACTTCTGCAGTCTGCAAAAATGGAGGTAACCTTTTATTAACTATTGCCAAAATTTCACGAGTTACCCGAGTCTTATATGATAGGCGGAAATTAAGGGATAAGATGATATATTGCGTACCGAAATGATATTAATTTAAATAGATGAAATAATATAGGCAAATAATACATTGATATAATGAGAATGTCTGTAAGTTCAAATTAATAAGAATATAAGTGAATGTATACTAATATTTGCATTGTGTGAATAAATTAATGTATTGTTTAAAATCAGAGTAATGGTATCATTGCCTACCACTATAAACAATCACGACCCACCCAAAAAGAAACTCTACGACAGAATGAATCTTCACTAATTTTGACAAAATTAACAACGTAGCCTTTTCTTTCTTCTTTGAGTATGTTTTCATTGTCCAGATTGGAATAAGGCTGCTCATACTCCGAAAGTTCTTAAAATTTATTTTGGAGCCAACTTGGTCCATGAAACTCCATCCACTGATCGCAATCAATTAATTCAGAAGGTTGTAAACCTCTTGTGGCAAAATCAGCAGGATTGGATTTTCCTTCGACATGACTCCACTTCACATCTGGTATGCTATCTTGAATCTTCGAGACTATTGGCTACAAAGGGAAGCCACCTCCGTGATTCAGAAGCAATCCAGGAGAGTGTTATGGTAGAATCGGACCAAGCGAAACAATTTTGAGATGGCACATTTAAAGATATCATGACAGTCCCTAACAGTTTCGCAAGCAATAAGGCAGAACAAAGTTCCAAGTCTGGGCAATGATTGAACCTTGAGTGCTGAGACTAGTTTTAGCACACAGCAATACAACCTTACTTCCTTCTTCTGAATATGATTTTACATAAATAGCAGTGCTGTATGCCTTTTCCGAGGCGTCACAAAATGCATGCAATTCAATTTTGTGACAATTTTCAATTATGACTAGTCTAGGATTTTTGAGAATGTTAAGTAAGCTTAGTTCTTTATGAAATGAAGTCCAAGCAGAAGCTCTTAGTAAATCATCCCATTGGACCTTGCAAATCCATAATTCTTGGAGAAATACCTTAGCGTAAACCACACTTGGTGCAAGCCAGCCTAATGGATCAAACAGTCTTGCGACTTCTGAAAGCACACTTCTTTTAGTTACCGCAAAGGTACTAAATGGAAGAACCTTGAAATCGAATGTGTCACTATGGGGGTGCCAATTGATACCCAGTACTTTCCTTGGTTGATCTTTCAAAATGTCCAAGTGGTTTGAATCTTCTGAGTTCAAGAGGTAACTCTTTCAAAATTTCTGATTCATTGCTTAACCATTTTCGAAGCGTAAAACCACCCTTGCGCATCAGTGAGTCAATATCAAGAACTAATTGTTTTGCTTCTGTTTTTAAAGAAGCACCAGTCAGCAGATCATCAACATAAAAATCGGATTTCACAACCCTGGATGCATTTGGGTAGTTATCTTGCTCGTCTAGAGCTAGTTGAAGAAGCAATCGAGTTGCTAAATAAGGTGCAGGAGACGTGCCATAAGTGGCTGTCAAAAGTCTATATTCCTGGATGGGTTTATTTGCATCATTTCTCCAAAAGATGCGCTGGAAATCGGCATCTTCATGATTTAAGCGAATTTGCCTGTACATCTTTTCGATGTCCCCACAAATAGCAACAGATGCGTTCTAAATCTGATTAGAATGTCAAACAATCGTTCAGTTTCGATTTGAAAAGCTCAATTTTTGCAACAGCTTGTGCGATCTCAGAAGTTATTTTTATCCTTTAACTTTGTTAAGTTGCATTTTTGCAACTTTCTTTTGTGTTAAAAGTAACTTGAGATCCATATTTCAAAAATAAATGAATGAAGACTCACCTTCAATCAAGCAGCGAAGAAATTGTGTACTAATCCTTGGCACTAATCAAAACAATCGAAGTTCCAATGAAGCACTTCAATAAAGAAGTCATTCGAAAAGTTTTTAAATCAGCAGCGAGAAGACAGACAAAATCTTCTTTCAACCAAACAAAGTTAAAAAAATGACTTCCGCTCGCAACGAAAAATGCAGACAGCGAAATCGAAAGGGTTATTCCCAACAATGCGTTCCGAGCTGTGACGGAATTCAAATTCTTTTCAATGACTGTTCGAAATATCCATAGATTGCCGATGACTCCGGCAAAAGACGACTGACCAAATGAACACGACCGTATGGTGTGTTAAAGAAACAAAATTAAAAGCGGAATGAAGTCAATTTGAGTTTATCGCAGAACCAAAAACTATGTTTGTCACATAGCTAAGCAATAACAACCGCCAAAAACGAAATATTGCCACACAGAGCGGAAGAAACAGAAGAATATTGAAAAATGTAAATACTTACAAAAGCGACATCTACATACAAATAGCTCGGAACAGTATATATACATTAAATCGTTAAACCCTGTAAAATGTGTTAGTATCATTGGTTTCTGTACTGGAATATAACTAGTGGATGTAAAGGAGCCATACGAGGCTCGCCATACTGGTGACCCGGACGTTTACTCTTCATCGACATGCCGAAAACTCAACCTACTGCAGAGGATGTAAATTCCGAAGCGGCTTCATTACCAGGTGCTGAAATTAACCGGATTATTGTTAAGGTGCCTCCGTTTGGAAGGATAATCCCGTAATTTGGTTTCGTCAAATTGGGAGCCAGTTTATAAACAGCGGAATTACAGTGGAGTCAAGTAAATATCACCTCGTCGTTGGACATATCGAGACTGATGTTTTAGCACAGGTGAGTGATATTGATCCTCCCCTGGAAAAAGACGCTTATAACACCTTAAAAAAACGTCTAATTGAAGTTTTCTGACTCGGAAGAAGAAAAAACTAAAAAAACTGTTGCAAGATATTGACTTGGGGGATAAACGCCCCTCTGTTCTGGTAAGACAAATGCAAGAGTTAGCTTGTCCTCTTGTAGGTGCTGAACTACTAAAATCTTTATGGCTTCAGTTTTTGCCATCTCAGATGCAGGAAATATTAGACTCTTCCGATATTGAGCTTAAAAGTTAGCTGCTATGGCAGATAAAATTGCAGATGTCACTAGCCCTACCCAACTTAGTTCTATTGACTTAAAAGGTACAAATAATGATTCTGATGCTATACAGAAAGTGTTAAATGACTTGTAACATCAAATCTCAGATTTAAGCAAGAAGGTAGACAAACTTTTCGTTACGTGCTCTCGTAGTCGTTCACGTTTAAGAAATAGTTCTAAACAACGTGGCCTTGTGAACCGTTCACTCAGTCGCAATAAATTATGCTGGTACAATGTCAGGTTTAGGGAAAAAGCCACTAAATGTATAAAACCATGTAGTTTTAACTTGGAAAACTAACTGGCCGAGCGTCGGTGGCGACATACGCCAGAATAACTGTTGCCTGCTCGTTTTTGAAACGCATTTAAAAACAAATTTCTTGATAGATACCGGGGCTGACCTATCTGTCCTTCCTCCTACCTCAAATGACCGACAAAAAATAACTTCATTATTAGATTTAGTTGCAGCTAATGGAACTAAAATTGATGTATACGGTAAACGTCTCGTTAACATGGATATAGGTCTACGACGAATTTTCCCATGGACATTTACCATTGCTAATGTATCACACCCCATTCTAGGTGCAGATTTTTTTAGTCATTTTGGAATTATTGTTAACTTAAGATCTAAGCAACTAATTGACACCTTAACCAAAGTTAGTACTAACGGTAAAATATCTCAAAATTTTTCCTGAGATTACAGTGTTGCAGCATACTCGCAGATTTAATTCCTTACTTAAAGAATATAGCTATCTTTTTGAGGATGTTTTAGAATTAACTAGTAATTCTCAGTCATAGTATTACTCATGTAATTGAAACAACAGGTCCCCCTGTTGCGGCAAAGGCGAGGTGCCTGGCGCCAGATAAGTTAGCTGCAGCGAGGGCGGAATTTACATACCTTGTGCAAAAAGGAATTTGCAGCCCTTCAAAAAGTTGTTGGAGTAGCCCATTACATATGGTTGCTAAACCTGATGGTTCTTGAAGACCATTTGGCGACTTCCGTGCTTTGAATGCTATAACTGTTCCAGATAAATATCCTATTAGACATATTCAGGATTTCTCTTTCAATTTACAGGGTAAAACTTTTTTCGACACTTGATCTTAGAAAAGCATATCATCAAGTGCCAATGAATAAGAAAGACATACCAAAAACTGCTATAATCACTCCTTTTGGTTTGTTCGAATTCAACTTCATGACCTTCGGCTTACGCAATGCAGCACAAACCATGCAACGACTCCTTGATCAAATTTTGTCAGATCTAGATTACTGTTTCGTTTATACCGACGATCTCTTAATTGCATCATCTTCACTTGATGAACATTTAGTTCATCTCGGAGAGATTTTAAAGCGCTTACACAAACACAATTTGGCAGTAAATCTTCCTAAATGCATTTTTGCAGCTGAAAAAGTTAAATTCTTGGGACACGTAATTGACAAAACTGGCATCATGCCTTTACCCGATAAAGTTAAAGAGGAATTTCCAAAACCTAATACTATAACCGAACTCCGTCGCCTTCTGGGAATTCTAAATTTTTACAGGAGGTTTTTAAACCATGGTGCGGAAACACTACTTCCATTACATGGAATGATAGGTAATTCTAAAAAAATGACAACACCTTTAACGTGGAAGCGAAACTGCATTTCAGTTATGTAAACAGCTCCTAAAACAAGCAACACATTTGGTTCACCCAGACCCTAAAAAAAGCACTTTTTGTGCGGCGCCTCTGACAGAGCCATAGGCGGTTGCGCTCAGCAATACAATGGAAACAAACGCATGGAAACCACTTGGATTTTTCTCCCGAAAGCTAAGTGAGACAGAAAGAAAATATAGCACATATGGTCGGGAACTTTTAGCGATATTTACCGCAGTAAAATATTTCCGGTATCTCTTAGAAGGTACACAATTCACAATTTTCACTGACCACAAGCCGTTAATTTAAGCCTTCTCACAAAAATATGACTAACTTTCACCCCGGCAAATTAACCAACTAAATTTCATAGGTCAATTTTCTACCGATATCCAACATGTGAGTGGAACTGAAAATAGTCCTGCAGATGCACTTTCAGGCAGAAATATGGTAAATAATCCCGTTCCTGTAGACTGACTGTCACAAGGACAACTTAATGACGAGGATCTAAAGAATTCTTTAGCGCAGGAAAATTCTGTTCTAAACTTGAAAAAATTAAAAATGCCTGACAGCTCGGTTGAATTGTATTGTGACATTTCTAATGGTATAATTCGCCCTTTTGTTCCTGAAAGTCATAGAAACATCGTCTTTAATGCCTTGCACACCCACTCTCATCCAGGTAGAGAAGCAACAGCTAAATTGATTGCAGATCGTTTTGTTTGGCCGGAAATGAATAAAGAAATTACCAAACTATCCAAAGCATGCATAGTATGTCAAAAGTCCAAAGTGTCGCGACACGTACGCGCTCCCTTAGCAGAATTTTTCGTCCCAAGTCAACGATTGTCTCACATAAACATTGATTTGGTAGGCCCCCTCCCTTCTCAGGGAATGTCTTATTGCTTAACCTGCATAGACAGGTATACCAGATGGCTGGAGGCTTTTCCTTTGCCTGACATGCGTGCGGAAACTGTTGCTAAGGCGCATTACTCTGGATGGATTTCACGATTTGGTGTGCCAGCACACATTACGACTGACCGTGGCACCCAGTTCCGAAGTGAACTTTTCCGTGCCCTAACAAAAAACTTTGGAATTAGTGTTTCTCATTGTAATGCTTACCATCCACAATCTAATGGCATTATTGAAAGGCATAGGTCTCTCAAACAGGCCATTAGATGCCATACTTCTGTGCATTGGACGCAAGCATTACCTTCCGTGTTACTTGGACTCCGTACAACATTCAAGAAAGACCTCAATTGTTCCCCAGCTGAACTGATATATGGTGAGGCTCTTCGTCTCCCCGGACAATTCTTCGTTCCTTCTGAAGATGGTCTTGAGCTTGATTTTCTACGAAAGTTACGTGATCACATCGCAGCGCTTCGACCCGTTCCGACTTCAAACCAGTCTAAGGAACGAATTTTCGTGTTCAAGGACTTCGATCAATGCTCGCACGTTTTTCTGCGAGTGGATGCAGTGAAACCTTCGTTGCACACTCCATACTCAGGACCATATGAGGTACTCAAACGCGACGATAAAGCATTTGCCATCCGTATACACAGTAAACCCACAACGGTGTCAATAGATAGACTTAAGCCTGCTCATTCGATCCCAGATGATAGTCCTGCTTCATTACCTCAGCAGTCAACTTCTCCAGCGGACGAACAGCCTCCCGTGCCTGGAAGTTCTTCACCATATAAAACATGATTCGGCCATTCAGTCTATTTTCTAAAACGTTTTAAGCAAAGCTAATTTTTCTTCCAGACATTTAAAGTTTTCTCGAGGAGGGGAGATGGTGTGGGAAGCACTCCTTCCCGTATTTTCGCCTATTTGCTCTGTACGCCTGACGTGCGGCTGCCGAAATGCAAGTCACCGAGTGACATTCCGTATTGCTCCTTCTAGAGCATGCGCAAGGGGACGCTAGCCGTAGCACAGGAGAAAGCGGAGAGTATAAAACGATAGACGGCATGCGAGCAGCATGCTGAAGTGTCGCTCGCTGAAGCTTGTTGGCACGTACCATCACTGTATATATACATTAAATCGTTAAATAAACCCTGTAAAATGTAAGTGTTGGTATCATTGGTTTCTATACTGGAATATAACTAGTGGATGTAAAGGAGCCATACGAGGCTCGCCATACCTAGGTCCATAGAATGTTAGACATGACCTGCGGAGTTGGCTAGAAATGCTTATTTGTCCTTATTGTATGTTTTATGCAATTTTGTGACTGAAATTTCTCTTCTCTTTTGTTTTGTAGATGTCACCAAATTAAGGGAGCAAATGAAACACTTATTCCTCTATGGGAAACATCATGACGTGATGTTTCAAGTCCGAGATGAGACGTTTTGAGCTCACAGGGGTATTTTCTGTGCTCGAAGCTCAGCCTTCGCCTGCCAGCTGGCTCCCAACAAAACGGAGGACATTGTTATTTCAGAGTGTGACCCTTCTTGCTTCAAGAACTTAATTTCCATGTATAGTGGGACTATTGAAGAAATGTCGCTTCGTAATGTGTTCGGTCTCTACCGTTTGGCGAAGCTTTATAAAACTATCCCTCTGAAAAATCGAAGTCACAATTTCATGGCCAAGTCCCTGACCGTGAGGTCAGTATGTGAAGTCATCCGCGGGGCAACTAAATACTCGGAAAATGAATTACCGGAACGTGCTACAATTTTTTTCGTCGCAAACGTTCAGCAGATTTTGGAAACTGAGGAATGGAGCAGATTTCTCAGGGAATGTCCACATGAAGCCAACAAATTTTATAAGAAAAGCGTTAAATCTTTTGCAGTAAAAAAAGTGACTGACTAAATTTGCTGACTTGCATGAAAAAATGAGCTTTATTGACGCATAATGTTTTTGGAGAAGTTAATAAAAAAACTTATATTATCTTGGTTCATAATACTTTATTTTTTAATCATAGGTACGAATGCTTCGACCCCAGCACTATAAACGTATGCAGTCGTAAGTTTGTGATTTAAAGTATGAATTGAAATCACCCGGCATTATTCGTTTATTATATCGTCATCTTGAGTATATTCGCCAACGTTATATTAGAAATAAATTTCTTTCTCAGTCCAGCGTATGTGGACGACCTCTATGGTAAACTTCATGGTATTCCTCTAAACGTCACGTCTTGAAGTTTACCATAAAGTCCAAGGTGAGACGTTACGGGCTC
The DNA here is from genome assembly GCA_907164885.2 of Dolomedes plantarius. Taxonomy (NCBI): domain Eukaryota; kingdom Metazoa; phylum Arthropoda; class Arachnida; order Araneae; family Dolomedidae; genus Dolomedes; species Dolomedes plantarius. The sequence continues at coordinate 75,995,391 of OU015490.1, forward strand.
ACAGGAGTATTCTCTGCACTCGAAGCAAAGTCTTCGAAGGCATGCTGCTCCCCCACCGGACGGAGGACATTGTCGTTTCAAATTGTGATCCCGATTCCTACAAGAAATTCTTAATTTACCTGTACAGTAGGACTATTGAAGAAATGTCACTTCGTAATGCGTTCGATATCTACCCTTTTACGATAATTTTTAACCTTATCCCTCTGAAAAATCTGTGTTTCAATTTCGTGGCCAAGTCCCTGACCGTCACGTCATTGTGTCACGTCATACGCTTGGCAAATAAATTATCGGAAAAGAAATTGCTGAAACGTGCTACAGTTTTCTTCATCGAAAACGTTGAGATTTTGGCAACGGAGGAATGGAGCAAATTTCTCAGTGAATGTCCAGAAGAAGCCAACCAAATGTTTAAGGAAAACGTCAACTTCTAGTATAAAAAAGAACTGACTAATTTTGCTGACTAGCATGCAAAAATGAGCTTTTACTGATTCATAAAGTTATTGCGAAGTTAATAAAGAATTTCATTCTCTGTGTTCAAATTATTGTAATTTGAAATCATATGTACGAATGTTTTGACCCCAAAATTATAATCATGTACAGAAGTATTTTTATGATAAAAGTATTATTTGAAATCATCCTGCAGTATGTATCCATTCATTACATCGTCATCTTGAATATTTTATATTTTCGTTAACGTTATATTCGAAATTAATTTCCTTTTCTCAGTCCAACGTATGAGGACGATTTCAAACTCCGGACTTCGAAATAAGTATAAAAAAATAGTGACTTTAAAATAATTTGGGATTTTTAAATTTGGAAGCATTTCAAGCAAATTAATTTCAAACACACATTGTTTGGACTCATTAGTCAAGTGCATATGAGGAAACCGCATATATATATACACACAACGTGAAGAAAAACAGGAAATAGCTTTCGTGGCCATGCGCTAAAGCAAACCTTAACCACAAAGCACGAATACATCATTTATCTAAAGTTTGCAAATACTATAGCCATATGCATGACGCAGCCTAGCAGCTAATACAAAAAGAACAAAAACACAGGTGCATTAGCACCCAAAGATAGAAATATAGGTGAATGAACACCGAAAAGACAAAAAGTCAAGCAATTAGACTGAAAAAAGTCAAAAAGATAAGAAAATCATCTGGCTTTGCATGGCTCAGCCGTGGGTAAAGCAAAGAAACATAATCAAACACAAGTGGTTTCGGCATGGTGTCATAGTCAAAAAGAATTTAAATTAATATGGCTGAATCAGATGACAAAAAAACTAAAGGAAATTGTTATGACACGACGGTCGTAGGTAGGTGCTACAAAATAACCACTTATAAAAGAAATGAGCACCACCCCACGGGACCACTTGTAGACCTGCAAATAAACTAAAGAGAAGTCATACCAGAATAAACTGCGTTAAAATAGAAATCTTCGTATCCAGGCTTCAGAGCTCGTACAAAAGAACAGACGACTTAGAAACTATGAACATAGCCAATACACGTGCGGTCGTTCCATCACATACGTCAGCAGCCATCCGGCCCCGGGCGTCCAATGGCTTTAACCCGGGCCATTCATATTCTTTACGTGTGCAGGTGGAATAGCCAAATTAGTAGCGGCCGACCCAATATAGCATTCTAAAAAGTCCAACGGTATGCTATTATCATAATTTGTTTCGCCTTGGAAATAAAAAATTGCTTACTAATAGCTTCTTTAGAATTACATATTTTGCAAAATCTTAGTATCTGGCAAAAGATAATGTTGATAAATATTCTCTTCGCAATGTTTGATGACCAGTGTGTTAATGATATTACTTTAAAAGGGAACGTTATTCTTTTATCGTATACTGACATATATAAAAAAACTGTTTTTTTATTTCGAAAGCAATATCTAGGAAGTCCGTGTTATAAGAGCCGTCGTTTGTGTTTTATTAATGTAAGGCAGTCTGGATATATATTCTCTAAGCTGAAATCGTCTGGCGTATTAAAATAATGAGATCAATATAACGAAAAATCTTTAAATCCAAATTAACAGAATCCGACATATTGTATGCATGCTCATAAAATAAAAATTAGTTGGCTGCAGTACTGGAGTAACTAGTTCCCATACCTATTTCATTTGTTTGCAAAAAAAAAAATATCCTTTCCGACCTTAACAAAGTTATTAAATAAACAGAAACTGCAGAGATCGTAAAATAAAGTAGATCAAACATCCGTCAAATCCTCCGGACCTCATCGTACAGTTGTATTAGGACATTTTTCAAAGCTGCAATTGGTATGTTCGTAAATAAGTTTTCAAAATCATAAGTGTGTATTGAGTCGATATTTTGAAAACCGTTACCCAGACTCGGCACAAGTTCTATACTATTATAAATTATCCAGAAACTGTTTCTGTACTTATATTTTAACACATTTAGAATCTTTTTTAGGTAATTTTCAAACCTCAAATTTTTCAAACCTCAGATTAAAATTACTGTCAATACTTTTTACATTACTACATATAAAACGAAATTTTACAGGTTTTTATGAAATTTTGGAGTCTAAAACAAATAGGGAAGACTTCTTTCAGAAACAGGAATGCCACTTTTTCTTGCGAAGGCACCAAATTTTTAAATAATACGTTAATATCCTGATTATACACTGCTGGCCACCTAAATTGCAACACCAAGAAAGACAAGAGATATCACAGCAAAATATTTTGTAGATAACATGTTGACCAAGTATCAAATGATTAAATTTATAGACTTCTGTGAAGTGTGGTTCCTGCCAAAATCAGTAGCCAGAGTAGCCGCCATTGTTGGAGATCACCGCTGCCACACGCCTCGGCATTGATTCAAAGAGACTTTGGATGAGTTCTTGGGGTACAGCAGACCAAGCAGCTTCTACACGTTGCCAAAGTTGATCTGCTGTGGCAGCTGGGGATGGAATCTGGGTCAATCGTAGAGCAACCATGGACCACATGTTTTCTGTCGGCGAAAGATAAGGAGAGCGAGGCGGCCAGGGAAGCAATTCAATCTGGCGATTGACGAAGAACCGTTGGACAATGCGTGCCACGTGTGGTCGCGCATTATCCTGTTGAAATATGGCTGTGGGCAAGCCCTGAAGGTAAGGAAGGACAACTGGCTCCAACACCTCGGAGATGTAGCGCTGGCTGTTTAAAGTACCGGCAATGCGTACTAGAGGTGTGCGAGAGTGATATCCAATACCGCCCCATACCATAATACCCGGTGCAGGACCAGTGTGGCGGTGCATAACGCAGCTGTTCAGCATCCTCTCTTCACGGTGTCTCCAGACTCGAATGCGACCATCGTGGTGTTGCAGACAGAAGCGCGACTCGTCAGTAAAGACAATTTCATTCCATTCTGCCGTCCACATCCTTCTGTCATCGCACCATTGGCGGCGGAGACGTCTGTGGTTCTGCGTCAAGGGTAAACAAAGCAATGGACGTCTTGCGGACAGAGCACTCTGCTGTAAACGGCGTCGAATGGTACGCGCAGACACTGGATGATGCGTTACAGACTGCATGTGCTGTGCTATGGTTCGTGATGTGACTGAGCGATCCGTCACTGCCATGCGTACAATTTGCCTGTCATCACGTGAAGTGGTTCGCTGATGTGTATGCGATCGAACACGCCGGTCCGTCGTACCCTCCTGCATCCAACGATCACATATCCGCATTACAGTTTGGTTTCGTCCAACACGACTACCGATTTCCCTGAAAGATAATCCACAATCTCGGTAGGCCACTATCCTTTTTCTGTCGAACTCTGATACTTGATCAAAAGATGATCGCTGTTTTCGACGAGGCATAATTGATAGTTTTTTTTTAAAAAACAAGAAAAACACAACTGCCGAACTTGAAATCGTCGAAATCTTCAAGCCTTAAACAGCGCTTTGAAGTGGCGCCACAGGCGCTCGTGATGTGCGTCTGCGCTGAAATTCTAATCATTTTCATATCTCACCTCTGCTAATGCATGTTGTAAATTTCATGTTATTTGCATGTTTCCTTCAGGGTGTTGCATTTACAGTGGCCAGCAGTGTATAATGTATACGTGTTGCGATTAATTAACTAGACTTTAATTGTATTTATAAAAAAAATTCCTTTCAAATTACTGCAAAATTTGATCCAGCTTTATCTATGGGACAAAAAACAAATTTCTCAGTGCCTTAACTTTCTGATAAATCGTTTTATTCCATCTGTAGTATGTGTGCTCATTATAATTGATAAAATGTTGAAGAAAATCTTCAAAATAAATCAAAAGCCTTGTTTTCTATTCACGGAACAAAATTAAAGGTGTAACATATTTGTAGCTAAGGCCCAAAATGTAGTTGTCCAGATACCTTTTAAAAACGTCGCATGCTGTTTTAAATTTGATTTTTTTTATTTAATCTAAATTTTGTGCCAAGAAGTAAAAATGACCGAATAACATTATCTTCTATGATATCCAGATCGCCTGTAACTACATGTCCTAATTTATCTACAAATTTTGAACCAGCATATTCAGCACATACTCAAGACACATCGACACCGCCAGCACGAACCAAAGCACCGTAATTAAAATAATAACTTGCTAAAAGGTTTCGTGTACCTAAGTGTCAGTATCACTGTGATGCCCTTTATAGGAAAAACATCAAGATTGTCTTTGACAGCATTGTGCAATTTCAGAAAATCAAAACTCTTTTGTTGAAATTCCAAAATAACTCTTTGTACTAGTGCTATTAATGCCTCCCATTCGGTAAGATATGTCCCTAGTAAGATCCATAAACTGTTTATCATGGCTCTTAAGAAATTACAAAGGATGTTGAACACTTTTAAGTGATTTGACCTTAAGTCTGAACAATTCTACCTTCACATAATTTACATTTGGTTCCGTGCAAAATTTCTTACCTAAATTTTCCAAAAAGTGTTTAGGTACAATATTGTTGATATCGAGTGCATATTTATGGCTTCCTCTATTTCCTCTACTGTATTCAAACACCTGGTGTCAGAATTCTTTAAATAAACTGTAGACGTATTACCATCGCTTAAACTTCTATTATAATTGAAAACAGTATTCAAATCGTACGGATACATCGTACGGTGTTTTAAAATCTGAATATTTTCCTCCCTTAATCTATTGTTACTATCGGGTACTGTCTTTAATATTTTAATCCTTATATTTTCAAAACCATGCATATTGAAATGTAATACCTCGAAAGTTTAATTTTTGCTGACTCTATTTACATACGACCTATGCAGGTTAATCCCAATATGCAACTCGCTTCCAGTTTGACCGATGTATGCTTGCTGTAACACAGATCAAGTGATTATATATACTACATCTCGAGATTTACAAAACAGATTGGAAGTTGCACTACTATCAGAGTCGGCATCGTTAACTGAATATGTTTTTCATCTTTTATCTTCACATTTCGAAAAAGCCATGTTAAAAAGAAAAATAGATTCGCACTTATTTTTAAGAAAGATTTGTAGAGACTTTTACTCTCTTGCTAGAAAACAACCAAATAACATGGCTAAACAGAATCATACACAGAGCTACAGCAAAAAACAACCGAAATGTATCATAAAAGAAGCGCTTAAAGCTGCATATTTCCATCAATTATGTACACATATATGTATATATATACACAACGCAAAGAAAACAACAAATAGTTTTCGTGGCCATGCGCTAAAGCAGCCATTAACCACAAAGCACGAATACATCATTTATCTAAAGTTTGCAAATACTATAGCCATATGCATGGCGCAGCCTAGCAGCTAACACAAAAAGAACAAAAACACAGGTGCATTAGCACCCAAAGATAGAAATATAGGTGAATGAACACACAAAAGAGTCAAGCAATTGGACTGAAAAAAGTCAAAAAGATCAAGAAAAGCATCTGTCTGCTTGGGTCATCACCCGTGGGTAAAGCAAAGAAACATAATTACACACAAGTGGTTTCGCTATGGTGTCATTTTCAAAAAAACTTTTATAATTAATATGGCTGAATCAGATGACAAAAAAACTAAAAGAAATTGTTATGACACGACAGTCGTAGGTAGGTGCTACAAAATACCCGCTTATAAAAGAAATATGAGCACCACCCCACGGGACCACTTGTACACCTGCAAATAAACGAAAAAAAAGAAGTCATACCAGAATAAACTGCGTTAAAGTAGAAATCTTCGTATCCACGCTTCAGAGCTCGTATAAAAGAACAAACGACTTAGAATCGATGAACATATCCGTCTATACCTTATATGCGTAAGTCAGTACACGTGCGGTCGTTCCATCACATACGTCAGCAGCCATCCTGCCACGGGCGTCCAATGGCTTTAACCCGGGCCATTCATGTTCTTTACGTGTGCAGTGGAATATCCAAATTAGTAGCGGCCGACCAAATATAGCATTCTAAAAAGTCCAACGGTATGCTATTATCATAATATTGTTTCGCCTTGAAAATAAAAAATTGCTTACTAATAGCTTCTTTAGAATTACATATTCTGAAAAAATCTTAGTATCTGGCATAAGATAATGTTGATAAATATTCTCTTCGCAATGTTTGATGACCAGTGTGTTAATGATATTACTTTAAAAGGGAACGTTATTCTTTTATCGTATACTGACATATATAAAAAACTGTTTTTTATTTCGAAAGCAATATCTAGGAAGTCCGTGTTATAAGAGCCGTCGTTTGTGTTCTATTAATGTAAGGCAGTCTGGATATATATTCTCTAAGCTGAAATCGTCTGGCGTATTAAAATAATGAGATCAATATAACGAAAAATCTTTAAATCCAAATTAACAGAATCCGACATATTGTATGCATGCTCATAATAAAATAAAAAGCAATATCTAGGAAGTATGCGTTAAAAGAGCCGTCGTTTGTGTTTTTTAATCTAAGGCAGTCTGGATATATATTCTCTAATCTGAAATTGTCTACAATAAATTTGTTTTTTGTCCCATAGATAAAGCTGGATCAAATTTTGCAGTAAGTTGAAACGAATTTTTTATAAATACAGTTAATCGGAGTTAAATAATGACAACACGTATGTTCCGACTAGAGCGATTTGAACTCTCCTTCGAAATCACGTCACTTGTGACGCGAAGCTGTTCAGCGCGCATGCGCTAGTCATGTAACTTTTCTTTCTCCTTTTATGTGTAACAGACAGTGTTGCCAACTTGGGGGTTTTACCCCTAAATTTGGGGGTAAATTAGATGAAAAGGGGTGTTTTTAGGGGCCACATTTTGTTAGGGGTATTTTGAGGGGGAAACATTTTTTTAGGGGTATTTTCTAGGGGGTACATTTTTTGGCGCATTTTTTAGAAGTTCCCTTTTTTTAGGGGTATTCTCTATGGATGACTTTTTTTATGGGGGTTTTTGGGAGTGTAGATTTACAGTTCATTAAAAGAATATTAGAAATTAACTCTTCAGTTCAATTTTAATCAGGTTAATTTCAAGTTTACTGCCACTTTCTCTCATTAAAACGAAATAAAATAAACAGTCAAAATACAACCGTAAACAAATTTTATCATTGTTACTTTTACTGTGTTTTTCGGTTTTTCTCTTTTGTGGTCTTTCCGGAAATTCAGCATATTTCATTCGAATATAATTATTATAAAGATAAATTCGGTTTTTTTCGGTGAAGAAATGACAAGTGATCACAACCTTCTACATATTAATTAAAATAATCGATGCTGATGCAAAAACAGTGCACAGTGCCATTAAAGTTCAATTAGAACAAGATGGTTTGAGGGTTGAAAACATGGTTGGGATCGGCGATGGAGCGAATGTCATGGTTGGCAAACATAATTCAGTTACTGCTTTGTTTAAAAGCGAGATAAGCGCCGTAGTCGTCATGAAATGTGTTTGCCATTCGCTTCATTTGTGTGCCGAAAAAGCAGCGGAGACATTGCCTCGCCAATTAGAATTTCTAGTACGAAAAAAGCACAATTGGTTTTCTTACAGCCCTAAACGGTTGGAAAAATATAAGTTGCTGTACGAAACCATAAATGGTAACGGAAAGCGAAAAAAAAAATCAATCAAAGGTCTTAGTGGGACTCGTTGGCTTGCAAGATCCGAGGCTATTAACACAATACTGGATAAATGGGAAGAATTAGAACTGCTATTTTCAATTGCTAAATCGGAAGACAGTTGTTATATGGCTGAACAATTCCACGACATTATGAAAAGATTACCATTCAAAGCTTTTTTTTTTTTTTTTTTTTTTTTTTTTTTAATTTGAACTAAAAAGTATAACCCAACTGAATTTACTTTTCCAAAGCGATCACGTGGAACCTATTAAATTGCTCGAAGACCTATTTCTGATGTTCAAAAGCTTGCTTCAAAAACTCGTTGTGCAATCTAGTCTACAGAAATTGGGTGACAGCGAATTAGCGGATTTCGATTTTCAGTCCCATCTAATGCATACGTCAGCGATATATTTTGGCTTTGAGTTTCATTCTATTGCACAAAATATCAAGGAGAAAGAATTATTAGATGTCAAAGAGAGATGTAAGAAATTTCTGTGTACTTTGGCTCAAGAAATTCAAAAACGATTACCAGATAACTTTTCTATTCTGAGAACGATGTCCAATCTTCATCCTAAAGTTGCATTATCTCAAGTGAAACCTAGTCTCAATGACATTTTTATGAAATTCCATCGAACTCACTTATACGGCAATAAAAGTGATGTAGAGTCAGAATGGAATCAATTGCAAAATAAATTGTGGTCAAATGTAGCTAATTCTGTTGAATTTTATTCAGAAGTATTTGAAGATTGTGATTCTGCGGGGAAAAAGCGATTTGAAAATATCGCTAAATTTTCAGTGGCGCTAATAACACTTCCAATTTCAACCGCAAGTGTCGAACGTACTTTTTCGACATACAAAGTAATTAAAAATAAATTAAGGAATAAGTTGTCCCTCGAAGTACTTCAAATTATTATGATGGTGAGGTTTACTCTACAAAAGAACTGCGGTTCATGTGTCAAATTCGTTCCTTCCATCCGTATGCTCAAATTGTTCAACGTTAATATATATGACTTTAAAAATGCAGGCAATAGTAAAGCACAAAATGAGAGCCAGGCCCATGTCTTTGATGAAATACTCTATAATTATCCTGACATCGAAGAAATTTAAAATTAGAAAAATCGACAGTAATGTACAATCGAGACGCGTTTTTTTTTAAATTAGATTATAAGTTTCATACATATGTCAAATATAAATAAATCTCCATTTCATTATGTAAGTGTGTATTTTTTATTTATTTCAATTTATCTCTCAAACAGGATGCCTATTTGGAACCAGAATTTCTTTTAGGAAGGTCTAGGGGATCTCAAGTTGGTGTTAGGGGGAAACAGGGGGATTTCGAGATGGCGCTAGGGGGAAACAGGGGGATTTCGAGATGGCGCTAGGGGGAGGCGCTTTGAAAAGGTTGGCAACACTGGTAACAGATTAGATCTAGATTTAGATGAGATAACATGCGCTTTAACCTTTTATTAAATTTTTTCTCAAATTTTTGCATAGATTTCTTTTTGCTGTGTTCTTATTGATTTAGATTATAGATAAACTGACTAGATAGTGATTAAGTAATTTTAAAACTGAACCACCGTACCTCGACCATAATTGGTGCATCAGTGCCGCGAAAAGATTCGGATTATAAATAACCGTTGAAAACATTTTTGTGATTGATTAAAGAATACAATTGGAATACAATTTCGCCTTGACTCAACTCCTTAGATCAAGGTAAGGATTTCTGATTCATTAATACAAACTATTAGTTGAACTTGAAGAACATTGACTATTGAATAAATAGTGATAATTCAGTTAGAAATATAAAAATGGATAAGCTATCTAAGCTTAAAAAGAATAGAGCTGTTAGACGTTCTGTTGTTACACAGTTCATTAATAAACTAGAAAGTGAATTTGACTCATATGATATAAATTCATTGCAAGAACATTCAAATTATTTAGATGAGCTCTACAAAGAGCTAAAGGATTTTGATGATAAAGTTCAAAATGTTATTGACAATGAGAAAGATTTCGATTTAGAAGTAGAATCATCATTTGAATATTCTCAGAAAATCATGTTGTGGAATTCTAAAATTTCCGCTCAGTTAAAAGCTCAAAACGAAACCAGAAGTTCTCAGTCAAATTTCACCCAACAGAATATTTCTGCACAAACTTCTCAGGTTATCTTAGATCACGATAACTCATTGGATAACTCGAATTCTGGAAATAGAAATATTAATTACTCGAAGTCGATTAAATTACCTAAGTTAACTATCAACAAATATTACGGAGATCCATGCACCTGGCTGGAATTCTGGAACCAATTCCAAAACTCCATTGATCAAAATAATGCTTTGACGGAAATAGATAAATTCTCATATTTAAAATCATTACTTGGAGGTGCAGCTGCCAATGTTGTTTGCGGCTTCGCACTTTCAGATGAGAATTATGAAAAAACGAAAACGCTATTAAAGAACAGATTCGCGAAGTCAAATAATTTAATAACCGCACATATATCTAGATTATTAAACCTTAATCCTGTGAAGGACTCTAACAATGTAACCGGACTGAGAAAATTGTACGATACTTGTGAGGTACAGATCAGAAGTCTAGAATCGCTAAATGTTACTTCTGGTATGTACGGTCATTTATTACAACCCATACTTTTAAAATTGATACCTGAGGATCTTGCTTTAGATTTTAATAGAAGATGTTTAGATAAATCAGAAGACGGCGAATCCAACGTGTCAGAATTATTGAAATTCTTAAACATTGAAACTGAGTGTCGCGAATCGTCGATAATGCTTCGAAGTTCGAGAGGAGAGGGGGGGGGGGAGAATGTTAAACTACAGCCAGACAATCTCGGGAAGTGCTGGCGTCAGGTCGAAGCAGTTTTCGAGAGATAGTCAAAACAATTTTCGCGATAAACAACATGATCGTTACCGAACGTCAGCGGTAAATAGTTCTAAGGTACACGAATATATGTTGCCAATTAGTCAAACTTGCATTTACTGCAATGGGAAACATGATTCAGAGCGCTGTGAAAGTTTGAGTGTGAATGAAAAGAAAGATGTTTTGAGAAGACAGGCGCGTTGTTTTTTATGCCTGAAAGCACAACATAGAATTAAAGAGTGCAAAAAAAGAGAATTGTGCGATCTTTGTAATAGAAAACATAACAGATCCATCTGTTATCAACTCGAAAATAAATCAGACAGTAACACTGAAAATAAAGTGGTTACGGCAATTTCTCACTACAAAATTGAATCGGAAAATACTAAACCAAACGGAAATTCTCAGTGCAGTGTATTACTTCAAACATGCACAGCAATGATAAGGGAAACCCTTAACGATGATAAAATCGAACATGTTCGCTTGTTACTTGATAATGGCTCGATGAGGAGTTTTATAGCTCAAGATATTTCTCAGAAGTTGAAACTACGAGTTATTAGACAAGAAACTTTATCTGTGTACTCATTCGGGACCAACAAACCAACTGAAAAAACATATAATGTAGTGAAATTAAAACTTGAAAACATATAAGAACCTTCCTTATATATCGAAATAGAAGTGCTAGAAACGGTGCAAATATCCTCAACTAATATTCCTGCTCCAGAGATTAATTTGGTTAGAGCTAAAAAACAGATGAGGGGATTACAGCTTGCAGACTGCTATAATTACGGGAATAAGAACATTGAGATTTTAATCGGTGCTGATTATTATTTTGATGTAGTATCAGGAAGACTCAAACGTTTAGGTGATAAGCTTGTAGCCACAGAAACAATTTTCGGATGGTGTCTTCAAGGTCGGATTGAATCAACTAGCGAGTTACTGAGTATGAAGGTAGTTGTAGAAGAAAAACTTATCTCAGATCAGCTAAGACAGTTTTGGGAACTGGAGAATCTGGGCGTCGAAGCTGAAGACAAAGATAGTAGTAATTTCGACGAACAAATTATGAAAGACTTTGAGGCAGGTATATCCTACAATAACAAGAGATATAAGGTGCGACTTCCTTGGAAACCTGAGATGAAGCAATTATTAGAAGATAATCGAGAAGTTGCAAATAAAAGATTTTCAAGACTACGATGTACGTTTCAGAATGATCCAATATTATTCACAGAATACAAGGCTGTTTTAGAAGACTACTTAAGTGAAAATATCATAGAGCCTGTTCCTGTTTTAGATGAAGCCAGAGAAGCCCCAACCTTCTACCTCTCACACAGGGCAGTGATTCGAACAGACAAAACCACGAGTAGATTAAGAGTGGTGTTTGACGCTTCTTCACATGGCAAAGGACAGGTATCCTTAAATGACTGTCTGCATACTGGAAACAATTTGTTACCCGATCTTTTCCTTCTTTTAATTCGATTTAGACAACACCCTGTTGCGCTGACTGCGGACATTAAGCAGGCGTTCCTGCAAATAGAGATAGATGAAGAAGATCGAGACGTGGCCCGATTCCTTTGGGACGATAACCCCACTAAACCTAACGCAGTTCCAGAGCTCAAGGAGTTCAGACTCTGCAGAGTCTTGTTTGGGGTGAGTTCATCACCATTCCTCCTGGCTGCAACCATTAAGTATCATCTAAAGAGGTATGTAGAAAGCTTTCCTGAAATTTACAAAATTTTAAATACATCTTTGTATGTAGACGACTTGATCACTGGTGGAGAAAATGTAGAACAAGCCTATAATACGAGCATACAGAGTACTAAAATATTTGAGGATGCAAGCATGGTTCTACGTAAATGGCAGACCAATTCGTTAGAGTTACGTGAACTGTAGAAGAAAGTAGGGATAGATGTAAATGAATCCGTTGAGCCTAACACTCAAGCTCTGTTACCCCAAAGGGTGCTAGGAGTGGCTTGGAATACCAACGATGACTTGTTTTATTTCGAAACAAAAAATTTAGAGAAATTCCTTTCAAAGCGAGTAAACACCAAACGATACCTTCTACAAGCAGTAGGTCGCATTTTTGATCCCGTGGGATTCCTCGGACCTTATATAGTTAGAATTAAGTGTCTAATTCAAGAGATTTGGTGTTTGGGACTGGATTGGGATGATTATCTCCCTCAGAATATAACCGTTGTTTGGGATGAATGGTGTAATGAAATCGAAAAGCTGAAGGATATCAGTATTCCTAGCTATTGTTTCGCTAATGCCCTTCCTAAGGAAATAAATGATATACAAGTACATTGTTTTTCAGACGCTTCGAAGAAAGCTTATGGCGCCGTCGTTTATCTACGTATAACACGCAGTGATGGAAGTATTTTTACTAGTTTTGTGGCGTCGAAGAGCAGAGTTGCTCCACTAAAAGCAATTTCGCTACCCCGTCTTGAATTAATGGGTGCTCTTCTTTCTGCTAGGTTATGTGATAAAATTTCAAAGGGCTTAGAATATTCATTTGAGCGTTATTTTTGGACAGATTCGTCTATAGCTTACTTTTGGATAAAGAATACGTCCGACAGGTTTAAACCATTTGTAAAAAACAGGGTACAAGAGATTCAGCAATATACCAATCCTAGTGAATGGTTCCACTGTCCTGGAAAGGACAACCCGTCAGATTTGATATCTAGAGGATTAACTGTCGCCGAATTAAAACATAATAAATTATGGTGGAACGGACCTGAATGGTTGGTTCACGATAAGGAGAAATGGCCCAGATTTGAAGGATCAAAAAAGGGCTTAGACACCGAAAAACTTGAAATTCGAAAAGGAGCTTCAATGAATGCAACAGTAGTAGATAGTGTAACGACAAATGATTTCATTAACAAATACTCTTCATTCAGCAAATTAGTTAGAGTCACCGCTTGGTGCTTAAGATTTTCTAAAAATTGTAGACTTGAACCTGAGTTAAGAAACAAAGCCTTTTTGAGTAGTTCCGAAATTCAAAATTCAACCAAGATATTGGTTAAATATGTTCAACGTTCCGAATTTCATTCCGAAATTAAATCTTTACAATCAAATCGCCAAATCCCAAAGAATAGTAAAATTCTCTCATTAAACGTATTCCTAGACAAAGAAGGACTTTTGCGAGTTGGTGGACGATTAAGCAATTCGAAACTTTCAGAATTCCGGAAACACCAATTACTTTTACCCAAAGCTCACCACTTTACTGAATTATTGATAGATTACTACCACAAAAAATCTCTTCATTCGGGTACTCAAACAACCCTGTACCTTATTAGACAAATGTATTGGATACCTTCTGGACAGGATAGAATCAAACGAGTTATTAGTAAATGCATGACTTGTTTCAGAACAAGAAATCAAACCATGAAGCAAATTATGGGTAACCTACCAAGAGATAGAGTTATACCGTCTCGACCATTTGAAAAGATAGGACTGGATTTCGCTGGTCCAATACTTACTAAACCTAATTTGAGACGATCTAAAGTGACTATGAAATCACATATCGCAATATTTATTTGTTTCAGTACGAAAGCTGTTCATTTTGAAATCGTATCCGATTTAAGCACTGAAGCCTTTCTTGCAAGTCTTAGGCGATTTATCGCAAGACGATCAAGACCAACTACCATCTGGAGTGACAATGCTACAAATTTCAAGGGCGCTAAAAACATCTTAGATTCCTGGTTTAAAATATGCGAATCGGACTCTGTACAAAAATTCAGTGCCGAAGAAGGCATAGAGTGGAACTTTATACCACCTGCATCGCCACATTTTGGTGGATTATGGGAAGCTAATATAAAATCGATGAAGAAACACTTGGTGAAGACTGCGAAAACAAAGATTCTAAATTTTGAAGAGTTGTACACGCTCGTAACTCAAATAGAAGCCTGCCTAAATTCCCGCCCATTAACTCCTCTTTCTGCAGATCCAACAGATCTTCAAGCCTTGACTCCAGGCCATTTCCTGATAGGTGCCTCCCTATTACAGTTACCAGAAACTAATCATACTTCAGATAATCTGTGTTTATCTTCCAGATGGACCCTAATACAAGACCTAAGATCTACATTTTGGAACCGATGGACAAACGAATATCTTAGCCACCTGCAATCTCGAGCCAAATGGGCTACACAAGAACCCAACCTAAAGGTAGGACAGTTAGTTTTAATGAAAGACGAAGCAAAATTCCAATGGAATGGAATCTAGCACGCATCGAACAAACGTTTACTGGTCAAGATGGACTAGTTAGAGTGGTGGACCTGAGAACGAGAAACGGGGTTTACCGCCGTGCCATCAACAGGGTCGTCCCACTCCCCTTTCCAGATGATGTTGGACCACCGTCCAACGGGGGCCGGGATGTTCCGACTAGAGCGATTTGAACTCTCCTTCGAAATCACGTCACTTGTGACGCGAAGCTGTTCAGCGCGCATGCGCTAGTCATGTAACTTTTCTTTCTCCTTTTATGTGTAACAGATTAGATCTAGATTTAGATGAGATAACATGCGCTTTAACCTTTTATTAAATTTTTTCTCAAATTTTTGCATAGATTTCTTTTTGCTGTGTTCTTATTGATTTAGATTATAGATAAACTGACTAGATAGTGATTAAGTAATTTTAAAACTGAACCACCGTACCTCGACCAACGTATAGATTATATAATCAGGATATTAACGTATTATTTAAAAAATTTGGTGCCTTCGCAAGAAAATGTGGCATTCCTGTTTCTGAAAGAAGTCTTTCCTATTTGTTTTGTACTCCAAAATTTCATAAAAACCCTGTAAAATTTCGTTTTATATGTAGCAATGTAAAAAGCATTGGCAATAATTTTAATCTGAGTTTTGAAAATTACCTAAAAAAGATTCTGAATGTGTTAAAATATAAGTACAAAAACAGTTACTGGATAATTTATATTAGTATAGAACTTGTGGAGAGTCTGGGTAACGGTTTTCAAAATATCGACTCCATACACACCAATGATTTTGAAAACTTATTTACGAACATACCAATTGCAGCTTTGAAAAATGTCCTAATACAACTGTACGATGACGTCCGGGAGGATTTGACGGATGTTTGATCTACTTTATTTTACGATCTCTGCAATTTCTGTTTATTTAATAACTTTGTTAAGGTCGGAAAGGATATTTTTTTTGCAAACAAATGGAATAGGTATGGGAACTAGTTACTCCAGTACTGCAGCCAACCTATTTGTATTTTATTATGAGCATGCATACAATATGTCGGATTCTGTTAATTTGGATTTAAATAGTTTTCGTTTTATTGATGATCTTATTATTTTTAATATGCCAGACAATTTCAGATTAGGGAATATATATCCAGACTGCCTTACATTAAAAAACACAAACGACGGATCTTTTAATGCGGACTTCCTTGATATTGCTTTCGAAATAAAAAACAGTTTTTATATATGTCAGTATACGATAAAATAATAACGTTCCCTTTTAAAGTAATATCATTAACACACTGGTCATCAAACATTCCGAAGAGAATATTTATCAACATTATCTTATGCCAGATACTAAGATTTTGCAGAATATGTAATTCTAATAGAAGCTATTAGTAGGCAATTTTTTATTTTCAAGGCGAAACAATATTATGATAATAGCATACCGTTGGACTTTTTAGAATGCTATATTGGGTCGGCCGCTACTAATTTGGATATTCCACTGCACACGTAAAGAATATGAATGGCCCGGGTTAAAGCCATTGGACGCCCGGGGCAGGATGGCTGCTGACGTATGTGATGGAACGACCGCACGTGTACTGGCTATGTCCATCGTTTCTAAGTCGTCTGTTCTTTTGTACAAGCTCTGAAGCCTGGATACGAAGATTTCTATTTTAACGCAGTTTATTGTGGTATGACTTCTCTTTTTTCGTTTATTTGCAGGTCTACAAGTGGTCCCGTGGGGTGGTGCTCATATTTCTTTTATAAGCGGGTATTTTGTAGCACCTACCTACGACTGTCGTGTCATAACAATTTCTTTTAGTTTTTTTGTCATCTGATTCAGCCATATTAATTATAAAAGTTTTTTTGAATATGACACCATGGCGAAACCACTTGTGTTTGTTTATGTTTCTTTGCTTTACCCACGGCTGATGAGCCAAGCAAAGACAGATGATTTTCTTGATATCTTTTTGACTTTTTTCAGTCTAATTGCTTGACTTTTTGTCTTTTGGGTGTTCATTCACCTATATTTCTATCTTTGGGTGCTAATGCACCTGTGTTTTTGTTCTTTTTGTGTTAGCTGCTAGGCTACGCCATGCATATGGCTATAGAATTTGCAAACTTTAGATAAATGATATATATATATATGGCCATTTTGACAATTAATGTATATCCTACCCTGATTTCGCGCAGTTCACTGAGATTTCAAAATTTTGGACACAGGCCCATTTTGATCCAAGGTACACACACACACACACACACACATATATATATATATATATATATATAATTTTCATAAAGATTTTAAAGCCACAAATGGTTATTATTTATTGATGTTTATCTTTTTTTATTGATGTTGTGATTGAGATAATTATTATTTATTAAGCAATTTTCAAGCATTTAAATTTGAACTGGCTATTTTTCTTTATGGTTAGTTTATTAGGAGATGTTATCAGTATAGACTGAATTACATCGCACTTCAGAGTAGAAGTTGACTCTGTTTCTATATGGTAATCTTTAATATCTTAGATTTAGTTATTTGGAGAATTTTTATAATAATATTTGATATCTCCTTAAATACTCCTTAAATATTGTCAATGGAGGATAACAAGAGATGCTACAATGGTGCGGAATTCGAGTTTGCACATGGTACTTGATAGCTCTATCCTTTCCATATGTGCCATTCATCCAAGGAAACTTCATTGTATCTCATGAGAAACAGCAGAGGACGTCCCACAAAAGTTTCCTACACATTTGGCGTTAAGACGGTGACTGGAGAAGTTTAAAAAGTTATTGAAGAGACTGACTTTTTCGATACGGATACCGCCCCCAATTGGGGTCGCGGCAAATTTATACCTAGGTCCGTACTGCACAGTCGGATGTCCGAGATAGCCCCGGACAATACAATGACCGTCACCTTTCTTATCGCTGCAGAGGAATTGAATCCGAACAAATGTAAGACGAACCACAAGATCGGGGATTGCTGAACGGGACTAAAAATTCAAAATGGGGTATACGAGTATTACCAGGGTTTGCATAATACATGATCAGAAATCATTTACCCTAACTATTAATGAGAAAACTATATTAATTTGTAATGTAAAGAATTTTAGTTTGTTGCGTAAGTGTAAGATACATTTTATTTAAGTTAAATTTAGGAAATGTTCTGAAACCCGAAATTACACAATTCTAAGATTTTATGTTTTTATTTCAATTTGCCACTAGACTAGCATTGCGAATACTAGATTGCTTAATTTTAAATAATATAAAATGCTATCTAGTTTTCTATTTATAACTGTAATAAATAAAACTTCCTTTAAAAGTTTTATATGAAATAAATCAATAAAAGCAAATGACACTCGATGGCAAAAATGTTGTTTTTATAGATCTTAGATTTACTTCTTTTGAATACCGGTTTCTCGGTTCAAATGAATTTCCCCGTGTTCCCGGTTCTGCAATCCCGACATAAAACATTTTCTTTTTTTTTTTTTGATTACTTATTAAGTTTTATTTATTTGAAACATTTTTTGATAATATGCTTGAAAGAAACAGCAGTTTTTTATCCATGTTTTCTTTTTGAAGGTGGAAGATTAAAAAAACAGGATAATAAAAAAAAAAAAACCGTAGTTAATATTTTACAAGACGTAAAGTAATTTATGGCTAGATATCAACCGGGGCCAGATTAAGAGTTTGTAAGATCCTAGGCTAGGGTACTGGGAGGCCCCCCAGCAATATCGGTTTGTGGCATAATTGAGTTGACAAATGTTGATTTTAATGTACCTACTACGTCTTTCAAATGTCTAATTTTTATAGATATCATCCTGTGTTTTTGTTGTCATCGTTATTTGTTGTTTCTGCCCTTTGCTACTTCTCAGATCACCAAAGAGATGAATAACTTCGGGTGTCAAGTGACTTTTATATCAATCTGTTTTCAAAAAGAAAAAAAGAAAATTATTTCTTATGAAGTTAACAACAAGTGAAATTTTAGCTTTGTTCTGCGTGATTTCTTTGAAACAAATTTTTCTGAAACATCGGTAAACTATAAATCCTTTTGAATATCAATTTCAATTGCCATGAGAACAAGTCTTTTGAGTCTCTCTTGTGGCAATGCCAATCTAGCTATTTCAACTTTAAGAAGTGACGAAGTTAATCCATTGTTTGCAGACCTGCCAACTTTCCGGATTTACCCCGGCAATGCCTGATTTTTAATGCTTTTTCTAGGTTTCCGGAATGGACACTATTATTACCGGATTCTGAAACTTAAAAAAAATAACGCAAAAATGTGTGAATTTTGATCGTCGTCTGAATAATAGCAACGCCAACGATTGACTTGCACCGACCGACATCGCTTGTACGCTTTCCTGGAAAGCGATTTCACCCACTTCTATTAACCCTGCACAACAATAACGCCGAATTTGCAACCCCTCCCACTTCGAAATGCCCAACCTTTTTCCCCTGTCTCTACCTCAGATCAATCGATTTCACTCACTTCTTGCAACCCGGCAGCGTGCAATGACGAGTTGGCAAACCCTCCCCCTTCGTGCTCTATGTCTGTGCTCGCATTTGTGGTGATGATAATTAATAGTTTAATAAATAATTAAAGGTTATTTTAATATCGGGTATTGAGATAATTAAGTTAGTAAAGTAATTAAGTAAACAATTAAAAGTTAGTAACGGTTGTGCTTTGTTATAGATTTATTAAGCCTCTTCTAAATATACTTGGTTAAACTTGGTGATCAAATATTAATTGATTTGATTAATGTCATCGTATTTGGAGAAGTGTGCGCAAGTTTCTCTAAATGGTTTGACATTGTGAAGAATCAAGATGAAATAGATCATCACATGTTATACCTTATTGTTAAAATATTGATAAATTTATAAACCTTGTAAGTGGCTGGTACGTATTTTTGGCTGGTGAATTTTACTTCAAAGGTAGAAGAAATCTTGATAAAGGGTAAAAGTTTTAGAAATATTCATTGTTTTTCTTTCTTTCCCTAAAACTGACCCTGCGCCTAGCAACAAGTTCTTATCGCTACCTCCGCTGACCGCTGTCTGTAACCCGATACTTCCGCTGCGCGCCATTTTTCGAACGGGGAAGAAATCTCAGAATAACAGGAGATGGAAGGTGCTCAATGATACATCGTCAGGTGGATGACCAGGGCGCCGTGAAATAAAATAATTAACAAGAGCGAGATGAGGGGTGGAAAAAATAAATTGTATAACGATTTGCAGAGTGCAAGAATGCAATCTGTAGCCTTTCCCCTCATTTCGACCATCAGCAATCTACGGTGCGCCGAGGAACTACTTTGTATGGAAGCTGATTTTACGTGTCTGATGCAAGTGGTGACAAGGAGCTGACTCGGGAGCGCGGGAGTTTGAAAAAGGGGATTCTAGATCCTGAACTGGTGGCGAGGGGAGCGTGGGACCCAAGCTTGGGCCTCCAGGCCTAGGGACGATGGCCACGGATGGATTTCTTTCTTTTCCTTTCTTTCTGTTCTTTAAATACTATCCCTAATTTCTCTCCATTTTGAAGCTGCAGCAGGGTCACTAAAGGCTCATTTTACTTTATTTTATTTTTTAATGTTAGCAATTACACATAGAATAATTAAGTTTTTTTTTATTCACCAGCCACTCCTTATTGATTTATTGGAATTTTCATTTTATTTATTTTATTGTGTTGAGAAGATATAAATTTTAGCTTTACAGCAATTGCATTTTTAATAATTGAATTTGGTATGTCGGAAATGTGTTGATTAGAATTTGATTACAAGATTGATGGTGATAATGTCAGTGAAATTGTTAATAAATTGTTATTATTAGTTTGTAAAGTTGAGTCATGTCAGTCCTTGCCTTAGAGTTAATTTTCTGATTTTCAGCCTGGGTTTTCTTTTATTTCAGCAGAGTTGAAGTTTTGGAGCTTTTTCTTTTAGGTGATGAAATTTAATTTCTAGATGTTCTCAAGTAATTTTATTAGATTTAATTTCATTTTTCGTTTTGGCTCATTAACCACCACAGTGGTGCAAACAGTAAATCGAACCTAGGGTAAATTTTAATTATTAATTTGGTTTATTGCTACACACAACGCACGTCTTTAAAATGTACTAACCACTAATGGCTATTATTGAAAAAATTTAGCTGAAACCTAGTATTAAATGTAAATGAAGTAATTGATAGTAAAAAGAGTCATCCTAACTTAAAATAAGTAATTATTAATTGATTTTAATTACCCCATTATCACACATTTTCGTCGCCACACATTGAGCTCAATGGTACTCGTAGGATTTTTCAACCTGATTTTTTCTTTAATTGTGTAGAGCTTCGAAGTGAAAGGAAAAGAGATGTTGATCGTGAATAGCACGTTGCTTCATAGTTGTATGATGGCTGGACGGAAATATAAATAGTATTATGATAAATCATATACAAGTGATTACCCATTCATACTGGAGTGTAAGAAAGCACCACATTATGTTTTCTGTACAGTATGCATGTGTGATTTTTCAGTTGCCCATAAAGGCAAAGGAGATGTAGATGGACATCTTATAACGAACAAACATGCGGACAATTTGAAATGTGTTAAGCAGAACCAAAAAACAAATTTTGCTCCATCATCAACCGATGCCGTTACGCGGGCCGAATGCTTATTTTCGTCATTTATTTTGGATCATAATTTGCCCATAAATTGTGCTGATCATGTAAGTTTGCTTTTCAAAAAAATGTTCCCGGACAGTGCTATTGCAAAAAAATATGCTTGTGCAAGAACCAAAACGACAAGCATTATAGGAGAAATGGGAAATTCTTCTAGACAAGTATTAATTAAAGCTATGAAAAATGGTCCTTTTTCAATAGCTACTGATGGCAGCAACAAATCTGAAAAATACTATACTCTCGTTACTTTTTTTGATACTAAAAGTAATAATATTCAGCCTTTTTTGTATAAGGTGCCTGTTTTAAGCGGCGACAGTACTGGACAAAACATTTCAGAATTGATTTTGGGCTGTTTAACTGAGGAGGAAATTCCATTGGATAATTGCTTAGCTCTGAGTGTAGATAATGCTCCAGTAATGATAGGAAAAAACAATGGTTTGCTAGCCTTTTTAAGAAAGGAAATTAAACATTTGGCTTGTATTGGATGTCCATGCCATCTAATCAATTTGGCTGCCGAGAAGGGAGCAACAGTCTTTCCCATAAATATTGATGAATATTTAATTGACTTATATTATTATTTTCAAATAATCCATAAAAGGCAAGAAAAACTTAAAAACATGCATGATAAGGAGATGAAGTTGCTAAAGAATGTATCAACGAGATGGTTATCACTAAATAAGTGTTGAGCCAGATTGTTTGATCAGTGGGACATATTAGTCTCCTACTTTAAAGAAGAAATAACACAAAGCAAATCTGTAAAAATTTCAAAAAAATGTGAGATTATATTATACCCCAAAAAGCCGAAACAAATGAAAGGAAATGTGAAGACAATTTGCCAAGCACCAGCAAAAAAAATTGCAAAAAAGATGTCTGTGACACAAAAGCCCCTAAATTGCTAAAGACATTTGAGTCCCAGAAACAAAATTAAAAAAACCAGAGACAATGAAATCTTGACACGCGAAGAGAGGATTTTTATGTTTCTGTCGGAGGATTTTCATAAAGGTATTGCTTCATTTTTATTATTTGTATTACCATTGTTTGACAAAGCTAATTTAAATTTTCGAACAAATAAGCCAATAATTCATATAGCCAGATCACTGTTTTTAGATTTCCTCAAAAATCTTTTATCAAAATTTGTATTACCGTCAATTGTCAAAAATGCTGTGTCACTTAAAAATATTGACTACCATTCTCTGGAAAATCAAAGATCTGATGAAGATCTAGTCATTGGCAGCAGTACTGAAAAAATTAATGCAGATTTAAATCCTAAAAAAACAAAGAAAATTTTATTCTTGCATTAGGGACTTTTTTGTAACTTCATGCGATTATATCATTCAAAAATTTCCAATTGATGATGAAATATTCGTAAATGCCCAATAAGCAAACATAAGCACCATTGATAAAGAATCTTTTTCCAAAATTAAGTTCTTTATTCAAAACTACAGTGTGTGTTTAAAAATTATTGGAGCATTAGATGAAGATAAAACATGTGATGTTTTAAAATCAGAATTTTGTTCTCTACAACAACAGGAAATTTCAAGTGATATTCTGAATGAAGACCGAGCAGATGTCCAGTGGCATTTAATTGGCCAATTGAAAAATTGTGATGGTACCTTAAAATATAAAAATATATCAGATGTAATGTTTCTGGTTTTAAAAATCAATCACAGTAAAGCAGAGTGTGAGAGGATTTTTAGTCGCATATCAAAAATATCTACTCAGTTCAGATCATCCATGTCAAGGGAAACCTTAGAAAATTTACTAATATGCAAATCAAACCCACAAGGACACTGTTATGAAGGCCAATTTGACAGTGAATTTTTAAAAAGAGCAAAATCAGCAACAGTGAATGCTACAAAAATTCCAAGATATCCTTCAATTGATTAAAACAAACATTTTAAAGAAATAGATGTATTCAAAATATAGACTGCTGGGGTCCCTGCTAGTGTAAATATGATGTACATTAAAATGTATGATTAAAAATTTCAAATATATAACTTTTGTTTAACATTATAATTTCAAGATATACTGAACAGTACGAAAATATTTTGAACTATGTAATATTATTAAAGAGATCCTATAAACTATAAGTAAGTATACATAACAATTCTTTTATAATTTTTTACTATACTGGTTTGTGTTATGTCGGTATCTCGATTATTTTATGACGGTAGAATATTGCAGGATTTTGTTCTTATGCACGGTAGAATATTGCAGGATTTTGCTCTCACTGAGGTTGGCGGGTCTGTGTTTGCTACAAGGCTGCAGATATCAAAAGAATTTGGCCATTTCTGTATTTGCCTGAATTCCATTTTAGCTTTTTCTCAATCTTCTCTCAAGGCCCCTGGGCTGCCGCCCGTAAAGCTCATTCCTTAATCTGGGGATCATAACATCTGAGGGGATCATACTATTTCTGACCTCATAGAGGGACTTTCCAGTCTGCTGATCTAACGTCCCCATATCCGGCATAGACACGATGCTATTTAATGGAGTCGTCGGGAATAAAATCAAACACCCTCAGCGCCGAAAGCCGAAGCGCTACCACAAGGCTACATCCGGCCTTCAAATTCTGATTTTATTTTTAAAAATGTATTTCAGAAATTTTTTCTGTATTCGGAGGTTCAAATCGAGGATAAGTAACTACTGTGGCAAAAAATTGTGTTTATTACCGTTCGCATACTTATACATTTTATTAATATTTGCAAATTTGGAGACGGATTAAAAACTTGACCGAGAATTAAGGTGCTTCGTAGGATTTTCAAACCCGAGAAACTGGTGACGTTCATGCACTTTTGTTTTTTCCATCTGTGTAAATATTTCGGACAATTTATCGTTGTTAAGTTTCAGTTTTACTCATTACATATTATCAAGCTAATTACAGGTATTACTAAGTTAACTGTAACAGAACTGCTGCGGTCTTTATCAGTTGGTTATAACGGAAATAGCCACATCTGACGGGGTCACATCCGCTCTGACCTCATAGAGTCGTTGGGACCCAAAGCACTATCACAAGGCTACCTCGGGCCGTCACATTCTAATTTTATTTTCTGTATTTCAGAGGTTCAAATCAAGGAAAAGTAACTATTATTCGCAAAGATTTTGCTTATTATCATTGGCATACTTATAAATTTCTGTAATAGTAATAAAATTAGAAACGAATTAAAAACTTGTTAGAGAAGTAAAGTGCTTCATAGGATTTCGAAACCTGGAAACTGATGACGTTCTTGTACTTTTGTTTTTTCCATTTGTGTAAATCTTGCGAACAATTTATCGCTGTTAAGATTCGATTTTATTCATATATATTACCAAGTTGTTTACAGCTATTACTAAACTAAGAGTAACAGAACTTCAGCGGTCTTTATCAGTTGGCTTTAACGGAAAACCCCAATCCTTTTCCTTGAAGTAATTAATCGATGTTGAAAATATTATATTCATTTCCTTATAATGACAATTTCATACTTCAAATAAATGTAATTTAAATGGTATGTATATCCAGCATTCAGAAGCCATAGGTTTAGAATTAACCATTGAGCACTTAATTGAAATTATAGTCAGATGGGGAAAAGAAAAGAGCAATAAATGAGGAATTACAGTAACATTTTAACTGTTATTCCTATAGTGTAGCCAGTTAATCTCGCAGAGATTAAGGACAAAGCGTCTTTCACTTTGCATCGTACAATATTCAAGGGTGCTCTTAACGGCGAAACCTAGGTCCATAGAATGTTTGACTTGATCTGCTGAGTCGGCTAGAAATGCTTATTTGTCCTTACTATGCTGTGTTCTATGCTATTTTCTGATTGACATGTTTCTTTTGTTTTGTAGATGTCAACAAATTAAGTGAGCAAGTGAAACACTTATTCCTCTATGGGAAACATGACATGACGTTGCAAGTCCGAGATGAGACGTTTAGAACTCACTGGAGTATTCTCTGTGCTCGAAGCACAGTCTTCGCCTACCAGCTGGCCCCAACAAAACGGAGGACATTCTTATTTCAGAGTGTGACACTTTTAGCTTCAAGAACTTCTTAATTTCCATGTATAGTGGGACTATTGAAGAAATGTCGCTTCGTAATGTGTTCGGTCTCTACCGTTTGGTGAGGCTTTATAAAGTCATCCGTCTGAAAAATCGTTGTCTCAAATTCATGGATAAGTCCCTGACCGTGAGGTCAATATGTGAAGTCATCCTAGTGGCAATTACGTAGGTACTCGAAAAATGAATTACTGGAACGTGCTACAATTTTCTTCGTCACAAACGTCCAGCAGATTTTGGAAACGGAGGAATGGAGCAGATTTCTCCGGGAATGTCCACATGAAGCCAACAAATTGTATAAAAAAAGCGTTAAAACTTTTGTAGAAAAAAAATGACTAATTTTGCTGACTTAAAAGAAAAAATGAGCTTTATTGGCGCATAATGTTTTTGAGAAGTTAATAAAAAAAACTTATATTATCTTGGTTCATAATACTGTATTTTTTAATCATATGTACAAATTTTTTGACCCCAGAACTATAAACTTATGCAATCGTAAGTTTCTGATTTAAAGTATTAATTGAAATCACCCGGCATTATTCGTCCATTATATCGTCATCTTGAGAATTTTCGCCAGCGTTATATTCGAAATTAATTTTTTTCGTCAGTCCAGCGTATGTGGACGACTTCAAACACCGGACCGACTCAAATACCGAAAAAAATAAAACGAAATTATGAACTTAGAAATAATTTGGAGGTTTTAACTTTGAAAGCATTTGAAGAAAAACGCAGGTAGGAAATACATACATACATACATATATATATATATATATATATACTGGTGAAATAAATTAAGAGAATTTACATATTTTATCGAATTTCATGAAAAGAACTGAACTGAATGTAAAACCACTGCTTCTAGACAAAATGCAAATTTTGTACGTCAAATACGTAAGCGTACACGTGTGTGTAGGCGAAGCCAGTAGCGAAACAGTCTTTATAAGCACGCTTAAGTTAAGACACATTTCGTTCGCTAGCACACGTCGGCGAATTTCTTGGTGTTATTTTGCAGCAATCGGTTAATTTCAAATTGTAACAGTAAAAATGAGTAACCAACAACGTTTAGATGATGGAATGAGGTGGCGAATTGCGGGGAGGCTAGAAGCAAGCCAATCTCAATTCCAAATTTGTAGAGAGTTCATTTTAACGCCCAGCGTCGTGTGTAACTTATGGAAACAGTTTCAGGATACCTGATCCATCGAGAGAAAGCCTGGGCAAGGTCGTCCAAGAGCCATGACGACCAGAGAAGATCGCCATTTGTCGATTATAGCGAGGCGAAACAGGAGTGCTACAGCTTCTCAGCTCTCTCGTGACTTGTATGCAGCCACAGGAACCCGTGTATCAAGAGTGACTGTTTCCAAAAGACTTCATGAGAGAGGTTTGTTTGCAAGAAGACCTGCTGTTTGCGTCTCGCTCACTTCTACGAACAGGAGAATCCATTTATTATGGCGCAGAGAGCATAGAGATTGGAGTATGGATCAATGGGCGACCGTTCTCTTCACTGATGAGTCCCGGTTCAGCCTAAACACCGATTCTCACCGTACATTCATATGGAGAGAACCAGGGACCTGCTACCTATCCTCCAATGTCCATGAAATCGACCATTATTCGGAGGAGGTTTGGACAGGCATCATGTTGGATGGCCGCACACCTCTCCATGTCTTTGAAAGAGGCACTGTGACTGGTGTGAGGTATAGGGATGAGGTCTTGGAGCCCTATGTTCGCCTTTTCAGGGGTGAAGTTGGCCCTGAGTTCATTTTAATGGACGATAACGCGAGGCCACATAGAGCTCTTCTGGTCGACGAATTTCTAGAGAGTGATGATATTCGCCGGATGGATTGGCCAGCCAGATCTCCAGACCTAAACCCTATAGAGTATGTCTGGGACGCTCTGGGAAGGGCAATTGCAACTCGCAACCCCCCTCCGAGAACCATCCAGGGAATGAAAACTGCGTTGCTGAACGAGTGGGACCAATTTCCACAGGAAATGATAAACTGCCTTATTTCAAGTATGAAATCACGCTGCGAGACTAATTCTTGATTTCGATTATGAATGTTTGTCTCTTTGAATACAACCAACAGGCCTTTTAAGTAGAAGCACAGACTGCGGAAAATTCACTTTTATGTACTGATATTACTATTAAGCATAATATTAGCATTTCGACCACGAATTATAATGGGGATATAAGAATAACTAAATCTAAAACTGCAGTACTACCGTAGAACCCACTAATAGGAGCATGGTTAATACGAAATCACGGGTAAAACGTACTAATTGTTTTCGTATATTGGTTTCTAATGTGTAATAAGAGAGAACTTCATGTTTTATAAGAGGACCTTCACGTTTATAATGGGAGCTGAATAATATCGCAACCACATTTCGCCACTTTCAGATTTGAAATCAGCTGAAAACTGTTTCTTTCTTTGAAACATCTCCCTTTCATTCTGAAATTCCAGTAGTAAGGGCAGTATACCCTACTGGCCAAAAGTATTGCAAGTTTGGGAAATCTAAAATTTTGTTTTCAAGAATAAGCCCCCCCAAAATAATATTTTTTCAATGCAACTTATATTTTTTAATGTCAGTATGTTAAATTAGTTTAAAGACAAGATATGATTAAGTTATTGAACGAAAATAATAATTTATTTTTTTTTTAAATAGCATGCAAAAAATGTGCAGGTTTTCAGAAATCGGCACCCATTTTGGCTCCCCGGAATAAAATGACAAATAAGCAATTTCAAGTTATTCTGGGCAGAAAAGATAATAAATTAGTGCAACTGAACCGAAAAGAATTTAGTATGTTGTTGGGCCGCATCTGCCTTTGATCACAACAGCCACTCTTTTAGGCATGGAATCCACAAGGTTTTGCAACACTTCTTTCGGTATTTATTTAATGGTGCCAAATTTCAATTATTGCTTCCCGAATCTCTCGTTTTGTTCTGGGATGATTTTACACCTTAATATACTCCTTAAATTCCAATTATACTCGTTAAATTCTCAACACAATTTAAAACTGGCGAGTTTCCTGGCCATGGAAGAACATAAATACCATGTTTTGCAAATTCAGTCTTAACCTAAAATAAGGAATGTTTCGATTTAGAGTTCAGAATTGAACTCTAATGAAATTTAATCTAATTTCGAAGTTTTTCTTGCCTTTTTCGATGCCTTGCAGAGTACTTTCTGAAATATCCATTTCTCTCTTGGGAACATGTCATGAGCACTAGGAAGTAATCGATCCTTCAGCACACTAATATACTGGTCATACTTTATAGTTCCCTGTACAAAATAAAGTCGTCCATTTGACGTATATGACATGCAGCCCACACCATTTGGCTTGCTGTACGAACCAGGCAGTCTGGACTCATGCAAAACCTAGAGTTGCAAAATATTGTGGATTCCATGACTAAAATAGTGGCTGTCGTGAAGTCAGAGGTGGCCCAGCAACATATTACATGTTTTTCGATTCAATTGCACTCATTTATTATCTTTTCTGCTCAGAAGAACGTGAAATTGTTTATTTATTTCATTTTATTCCGGGGAACCAAAATGGGTGGCGATTTCTGATAACATGTACATTTTTTGTATGCTATTTTTTATAAAATTAAATAATTATTTTTGTTCAATAACTTAATCGTATCTTATTTTTAAACAAATTTAACATATTGAAATTAAAAAATATCAGTTGTATTGAAAAAATATTGTCTTTGGGGCATATTCTTGATAAAATGATAGATTTCTTAAACTTGCAATACTTTTGGTCAGTACTGTACACTTCGTAGAGGTCATATGGTCACTTCATACACAGAGTTCCTTGGATTTTCGCAGGTTTTTATCATTATAGCTGGTGTATAAAAGGAAAGCTCGGTCAATTTCTGGAAAACTTCAGATTGTTCATAGTTTTAAACAAAGCGGAAACAAACGCTTCGCTGTGCAAAATACTTAAATTGTTTTCTTCAACAATATCAATATTAGAAAAATGCAAAGAGATAATTATGTCTACTTCTTCCAACAACGTTTCCAATTGCAAGAGGCTGAAAAGGTGTGAGGAATGCGTCATTGTTGAAGTTCTATTGCGTTGGTTTACAGAGAAACGGCAAAATGGATGTCCTATCAATGGACGTATATTAAAGTTGCAGGCAGAAAAATTTTCTAAACACCTAGGGTATGAAGACTTCCAGTACAACAACGGGTGGATAGACAGATTTTAAAACAGACACAGCATTGTCTACGCTAAAATTTCCGGTGAAGCCTTCCCTGAAGTTCCTGAAACAGTGAGCGATTGGATTACCAATGTTTAGCACACTTTTACGTCCAAATACATAAAACAAGACATTTTCAATGCTGATGAAACTACTCTATTCTACAAAATGACTCCAGACAAGACATTTAAGTGTAAATCGAAAAGTTCACCGGTATTACAAAGGCTAAGGATAGATTAACTGTTTTTGTAGCAGCAAATATGACAGGGACTGAGAAGCAAAAACTGCTTGTCATAGGAAAGGCCAAAAATCCACGTTGCTTGAATAAAGTAAAGAAACTGCTTGTGACTTATACAGGTAATAAAAAAACATGGATGACAGCAGATATTTTTACAATGGAACTGCAATTGTGGGACAGTGAACTCAGAATGAAAAACAAGAAAGTATTCTGAACCTTCACGGCCCCCCACGCGTTTTAGACGCGTATAAGCCAAAAGAAAATCTAACTCCTGATACTAGTCGCCATGACGGCAACCCGCTCGACCTAGGCTCTACAAGTCCATTCACCGGCCCAAGTCCCGGGCCGTAGCACCGAGCACTTCACTCCCCAAGTTTCTAGTCAGCGCCACATGACACCGATCACATCCAAGCCGTCTTATAAGCAGATCATCCAGTAGTTAGAGCCATCCAATATTTAATTAATTTTCCTTTTTAAGCACGCAGCCACCACTCTGCCAAATATATCATTCAACCTAACTTTATTATTTTTAATATAAAATACAAAGACATGCACCACCCGTGCAGCCAACCAAACAAACACAATCTGAGAACTATAACAAAAACTTGCTCCACACGAGCACAAAAGTCGTTTACAAACATAATAACAAAGTAATTCAACAAAAAATTACACAAAAGCACCACTTGTGCAAAATCCAACATCAACTCGAAGATCGGTCCTTTAATATTGAACTATCGGGGCTTTTCTGCCGATCCGTCCTAATCTTTTCCAAAAGTCCATAGAACTCTTCATCATCCGTGTCGCTCGAAGCCGTTTCTTCCTCTTTCGACCCAAACTGCTGGTAGCAGAAATTAACCTCAATACAATGGTGCGAACAACAAATGGACATGGCTGATAAAACGACGATTGATTGGAACAATTTTTTGCGTGAAGTTTGTGTCCATGTTTTAAATTCCCGCTCTGTTAAGAAAATTGGCGGACCCTCAAAAATTGTGGAAATAGACGAGTCTCTTCACGAAAAGAAAAAGCAACGCAGGCCGAATTTTGCCACAACAGTGGATTTTCGGTGGTGTGTGCCGGGAGACGGGAGAGGTTTTTTTGATACAAGTGCCTAACCGAAACGCTGCATAGCTTATGTCGGCTATTCGCGACCATGTCGATGAGGGCAGCACAATATATACAGACTGCTGGAAAGCCTATAAAATGGAAGAACTAGAGAATGCTGGCTTTAGGCACTTTACTGTGAACTACAAATACAATTTCGTCGACCCGATGACCGGTGTGCATACTCAAACCATAGAGAGACTGGGGGGGTCTGCTAAGTGGCGTAACAAACAACATAGGGGGATTGCCCGTCAACATCTAAACTCCCACCTCACCGAATTCATCTGGCGTGAACACGTAGCGGGAGCAGATAAATTTTCTAGCATTTTATCTGCCATTGCAGAATTCTGGCCTCCAGAAACTGTTATGCAGTGTAAAGACTGATTTTTTATTCATATTTATATTTCATATTTTTGTTTCTTTTAACATCTTCATTTATAATATTTTTGCGTATTTCTATTATGTCTTTAATATGAAATTTTTAATTAGATCTAAAATTATTTATATCGAAATCTTGTTCTTCGTCTGCCGATTTTTCTTACAATTCCATGCCTTTTCCCCATACTTGTACTTTTTTTAACATGCTGCTGCTCAAAATGTTGGTGCATGTTTAATAACTGCTTTCGTATATTTCATACTAGCTGAATACCCGTGCTTCGCCATAGAATACATGAGTGCCATGAATTATGTCATCTGATTCATTTCATTTCAATTAACTTTAGCAGTAAGGTGGTGTCATTTTTCAGGAGTTCAGCGCATAATTTAACGATAGTGATCCGAGTTTAAATACGGTTTGGGATATTTCATTTTTATTTTGGGGATTTAAGCCCACTTTATAACCTCCTATAAAGTTCCTTTTAAAAAGGCCTTCTTCTTAAGCACCTAAAGCCTAAGAGGAACCGCCAAGCAAAATTTAATCTTAGTAGGCCTTACGGTTTCAGGCCTTACGGTTTCAGGCATACAGTGATCACTGGATTTTATTTTGGGGTATAAGCTCCTTTTAATCCCCTTAAAGTTTGAATATTTTAAAAAGATTTCTTAATCAACCCCTAGGGTCCAAGAGTAACCAATATTCAAAAGTTTATCTTCATAGACCTTATAGTTACAGAGATACAATTATCAGTCAATTAGTGTTTAGTTTTTGGGGTAAAATCTCTTTGAAACCCCATTAAAGTATGAATTGTTCAAAAACATTTCTAAGTCAGCACTTACAGAAACCATCACGCAAAATTTCAGCTTCCTAGGCCTCATGGTTCCAGAGATACAGTGAGTTTTTTAGGGGGAGAAGGGCTAAACCCCTTAAAATCTGAACTTTAAAAAGATATTTATAGGTGTGCCCCTAGGGCTTAAGAGGAACCACCATACAAAATTTCAGCTTCCTAGGCCTTATGGTTCCAGAGATACAGTAGGATTTTTTGGGGGGAGAGGGGACAAAGCCCCTCAAATTTCAAGCTTTTAAAATGATTTATTGGTATGCACCTAGAGCTTAAGGGGAACAATCATAGGGAATTTCAGCTTCCTAGGCCCTATGGTTCCAAAGATACAGTGGGAGTTTTTAGAGGGGGGGGGGCTATGGGGTAAGCTCTTTTTTAACCCCCTTAAAATTTAGTTTCCAAAAAAAGATTTCTTAGAAGGCACCTAGGGATTATGGGGAACCACCATACGAAATTTCAGCTTCCTAGGCCCTATGGTTCCAAAGATACAGTGGGTGTTTTTAGAGGGGGCCAGAGGCGTTATGCACTTTTTAACCCCCTTAAAATTTGTATTTAATAAAAAAAAAATTCTTATTGGGCACGTAGAGCTTGGGAGTAACCACGTTTTCCACACATTTGTATTATTTTAACATGCTTCTGCTCGAAATGTTGTGTATAATTTCCGGGCAGGAAATAGGTTGCCACTGTGAAGTTAGGTGTTGGCGAGCAGATATAACGCCAAGAGTAAAAAGCTGCCAAGCTTCAGCTATAATACGTAAGTTCCGAAAAATCTAAGCGTGCAAAATGCGTTTTTTGGCCACCATCTTGAAATTTTTTAAAAAATCTAAAAAAATTAAAAATATTATAAAAAATTATGTGTGGTATCAAATTACAGAAAATTTCATGATTGAAAAAGATTATTATATTGGTTTTTCAAAACAAAAATAAATAACAAAATGGTTGCCGAAGAACTGAAAGATTATGCAGCGTTGAAAATCACATTTCTATTAATCAAAATGCGTTTTATAATACAATATTTATTTCATCATTCTTGCATCTTACCTAAGAGAAAAGCTGAATCTAATAGTCTTCTTCAGTTTCTTCTAAATTGCTTTCTTTCAGTGCAATATTTGTGCAATCTCTACCAGACCAGTTACGACTTATGTCAGTGCATTTCACACCATAACGTCGACACGTACATTTACCACTACCACACGACTCATTTGCATCCGTTTTGTAGGTGCAGCGGATCATGTTTAGTAATAACTCTGGTGCAGGGATCATTTCACATGTTATGGTCTGTAGTTGGTCTCTTTTTTCCAACCCCACTCTTCGGGATTAGGCAATATTGGTGTTCATAGTTTTTCAACAAAGACATTGTAAATGTACCCGGAGAAGATGATGAACAGCAGCATCTTCTGTAGGTGGGAATCTTGCAATATTAAATTCACTTTTGGCAGTTGTGACTTTTTTTAAGTAGGGATCATATCGTAGTAGGTTCAGTGTCTCTGTTTTGGATTTCCACCGTACAATGATACCAATGCTTTGGTGCCAATATCTGTGAGTTCCTTTCTGTTTGCATTTTCTGATCGAAACAGAGTAGCACAAATGATAAATTCCTCACATTTCCAAAAATGTCGATATGCTGCCGATTTACTTTTACCAAATTAGCAACCTGTGGTATCACATCCAGTTAAAGCATGTGAAAAGAGTATAATTTTTCATCCAAGTACATGTTGCATCGATTTAATATCACGTTTTTTATCACTGAACGTAGATGACTGCAAACAAATATTTCGCGTATTATGGTAAATCAAAAGTACAAGAATATCGGTGTCGTCGGCAACAACTGTTGCATGCTTTTCTTCTGCCAAGGTCAGTGCTGTTTTTACAATAACAGTGTGAGCATCATCTGTAGCATGAATCACAGTGTGTCCATTTACTTCTAAGTGTTTCCCAAGCATGGTTATAAAGCACTGTTTGTTTTCTTTATTAGAAAGAAAGGGTCCTTTGCCAATAAGAACTGGAGTGCTCTCATTAAATTTCAGTGTTACTGATAATTGTTTAGTGCGTATCTGATGCTCTACATCCTTTGTACTGGAGATGGCATAGCCCTCAAATACAATTGTCACAACTTTATATTGCTTAGCAATATAACTGTTATATAGTTGTAACACATCTGAAAATTTTCCAGTTTTGGGCCATAGCAATTTGTGTATCAGTGCACCCCCGTGAAGAACATACGGTGTTTCCGCAGGTAATATGTAATTTAAACTAGTTGCTATGGTATCCAAAGTTCTTGCCAATGATGATTTGTCACTTTTTCTCAATAACTGAGTTTTTGGATCAAATAGAGATGGAAGTATAGATAATTCATAATTGAAGTTCTCCTTTAATTTTTGCAGATCAGGATCTAAAGAGAAACATATTAGCATTCTCTGGGTGAGAAGTCCTGTATCAATATGTTGAATAGCTCTGTCAATGACAATACCTTTTCTTAAGATCTTCATTGTGACAGCTTGATCCTTTTTAACCATGGTAACAGAATCGAAAGCTTTTCCAGTCAGTTTGGATTGGATTTGAAGTCCAACTGACTTAGCTTCATCTTCAGTTACCTTGTGTTCACTGTCTACTAACCCACTGAAAATATTATTTAGCTCAACGCATTGTGAATCAAATGGATTGTGATCTTCCAAACATTGAAGTAATGTAAGAAAATCTTTCATATCTCTAGATTTTCTAGCATTTGATATTTCAATGTGTTGTTCACTGCTAACATGGTAGACATCAGTGAGATTTCTCATAGGAAAAATAACTTCACAGCATGCAGGGTTGCTCAATATCCATGAAGCTCGTTGACTACCACCCATGCTTCTTCCACCTCGACTTTTTGTTGATCGCATTAAGGTTTGTTCGATGAACATATCTATGCATATTCCAGCCCACAATCTAGTGTGTATATGAAGGGTGAAGTGACTAGCACTCAACAAGCTATAAACATCTCTATGGTTTTTTCCAGGTCTCTCATATGTTGTAGATACACCCTGGCACATTTTGCATAGTTATTGTGCCCCGCGACTGCGAAGAAAGGCAGTATGTGCTCTACAGCTTGCATATGCATTTTCAAGTTTCCTGTTCGTTCAGCCCAAATAAATACCTTGGCAATGTCAACCATATCCAGATACATTATCCATAGTTTTACTGTCCTACTTTGTACTTTTAAAGAGTTCTTTTTCTCTTGCAACTCAGAAGACAACTTCAGCAGTTCGGTAGAGGAAATTATTTCAAAAACTGTACTCTCAAGGATTGGCGCGAAATCATCTTGGCCCGCATTTTTATTAACAAAAATATGATTTTCAACACTGCAAAAGCTTTCAGTATTTCGGCCACCATTTTGTTATTTATTTTTGTTTTTTTAAACCCATATCATAATCTTTTTCAGCATGCCATTTTCTCTAATTTGATACCACACACGATTTTTTATGATTTTTTTATTTAAAATTAAAAAAAAAAATTTTTTAAGATGGCGGCCAAAAAAACGCATTTTGCACACTCCAATTTTTCTAGACTTTTAGTATTCCAAAAAGATACCAACAACGAACTAAAAAACTCAAAACCCGTCTTTGTGGGAATTAGTTCCACCCTAAAACCTATATCTCCTGTACTAGTATTTTGAAACTTTTAACCCTGCATCGTACTACTTACTATTTCACGAAGTAATGGGAGGGAGTTTCAGAAATCCTCAATAAAATTTAGAGTCATGTTTACTTTTATAAATACGGGATCGTACAAAAATGCATTATTATAGATGCAGATTTCTGGGCATTTGGATTTTTGCAATTGTTAGTTTTTTCTTTCGCTGTAGGAGACGCGATCTGTTTCGGTAATTTTGTTTTCATTTAAAATAATGTGTGGCCAGTTATATTTATAACTGATGCAAATATAAAACAAATGGGCTTTCAGATATCGCAGACAGCACGAATAAATGATAAAAATAATTACAAGACAGAAAGAACTTTTAATACACCATGTTTTTAAATTTTCTGTTGAATCATATAAACTTGACAATTCTATATATTAATAAATACTTTAAAAATTTTTTTGATTAATTATCCCATCAACTTGAAAGACAGTAAAGTTAATTGGAAGTTAACTTGCCTTTAACTTTTCGTTCCCGTTTGGGCGATAGATGGCTGCACCAGTCTACAAAACAAAATTAACTGAAAATAACTGAAAATTAATTTAATTCTGCTTAAAGATTGTTAAAAGTATTAAAAAAATGCATTGTCATCATGTTCTGAGCTATTCTAAAAGTTTCAAATGTCTATCTAGTCGGGAAGTTAAAAATCGATTGCAAGATTTGTACTGGACAAACACACAAACAAACAAGAAAGCAAGTTAATAAAAACATGCTAAAAATGACATTACTGAAGTGTGGTTTATAATAACAGATTTTTTTTTCATTTCATGTATTGTAAAGAGTTGATTACTATCAGAGTTTCGGCAAATTCAGTTTTTGGATTTATGTAAAGCATTTCTTACATATATTATTTTTTACAGAATTTTGTTTTTATTTGGGATATAAGTGGTCTGTTCTAGAAATGAGGGAGTAAACACAAAACCATTATATAAGACCTTAAGTTGTGGCCATACTTTTTCCATACTTAATTTACAGAACAAAAATATCTACAAATAAATATTTCTAGAATTTTTTATCTGCAAAGTCATTTATGATTTCATCAAGTTTTAATATCCTCATGCTCTACAGAAAGTATTACAAGACTGTTTAGTCTCTACTGCGATATTGTTGGTCTGAGGTATGTTTTAATTAATTTTGTCTAGAAAAGCTGCTGCTCACGATCCCTATTTGGAAAGCC
Source organism: Dolomedes plantarius (assembly GCA_907164885.2). Taxonomy (NCBI): domain Eukaryota; kingdom Metazoa; phylum Arthropoda; class Arachnida; order Araneae; family Dolomedidae; genus Dolomedes; species Dolomedes plantarius. Next base: position 76,032,749 of record OU015490.1, read on the forward strand.
AGCAGCTCTATCATTCGTAGCGAGGAATTTTAGAATTTTTATGGGTTTCAGAAATATTAAGATGGAAGAATGTTTTAATGCTTCCATTTCTTCAACCAGCATATCGAGATATGCAGCTGCATGTTTTACCCACTTCTTTTGTTCTGAATAATTTTTACATCTCTTAACGCAATTTTCTTGTAGCCATATTATAAATTTTCCTAATCTAATAGGTCCAATCGGCTTAAAGCCGGTCCTGCCCTTTAGAGTGTTATGATGACTACACCTATGACCTCTTCTAATGAAAAATCACATGCAACTTATTTTTTCAATACTTTATAAAATTTTCCCATTTTCCGCAATTTAACAACGGAAATATTTCGTCAAACTCTGATTTCATCCTCTGTAAAACATCTTCTCATAACTTGGATTTTTTAGCCATATTTTTGCCCACTATAAAAATTAAATGAAAACGTGAAAGATGTTTTGGTTAGTTGCATGTTTATAACTTGGAAAATAAACATAAGAAATCAGAGTTCAAACATTTCAGATTATACAGGAAATCACCGCAGTTAATATTCCAATAGGTATAGTGTGGAAAATTTCCTTTCAATTGTTAACTGCAGATGTGTATTCCTCCTCACTTGTCTCTTGTAAACACTGCTTTTTCTTAGGGTAAACCATTACCCATCAGCAGAAAGAAACACTGTTGGAGTCTTCTTTGAGGCAAAAACTGTTATTTGCTGAAAAGTAGGGGGGGGGGGGTGTTTGGTGACAATCTCCTCCTCTCCCGTTGACCGTCGCTTTTGACACTTTCCACCCCGAATTTTAGCTCGCAACTCAAGGCCAAAAGCCGAGAGACCGCTCGTATCTAACACCGCATTTACACAATCGCGATAGCGACGAGTCGAATCGTGGGGGGCGAATGTGTAAACGGTGTTCTCGCCGTTTCTCCTCGCCAATCGTGGCGCTCGCTTCAAGAGCGGTTTTCTGGCACGAGTCAAAGGGGCGAATGGCGCCAGATGTCAGACGACTGGCTGACGCAATCACAAATGACAGCAAGAGGCGCGAATGTGAGAACGGTCATTCGCGTCGATGCAGGAGCGTGACTAATGTCTCGCGAATGTCTTGCAGGTGGCGCGATCGCGAATGTGTAAATGCGACATAAAAGAAACTCGTAAGTCGAGGTACCACTGTGATTTTTATTGATTTTAAAAATATTATTATTTGATTCTTCCCCTCGTTTGCTCTTAGATATGTTCTTAGCGATTGTCAGTTTCTAAGATAAATAAACGAAGCTTAAAATAGATTGACATGTTATATTACTGTACACCTGCAGCAAAAGTTTCAATTTGATATTGCACCCAGGGTATATTAAACTTGGTGCCTTAAAATTTGTCAGATTTCTTAAGTATATCAATAAGTTTCTTTTAATTCAGTTTTGAGAAGAATCCGACTTGACATCTCTATCAAAATAAAAGCCATTGCGTTGGTCAGGAATCATGTTATAAGTGAGGCTAAACACAGAGAGATTAAAACAAAAAATACTTCAAGAATCCAGATAGATAAGAAAAGTTATGCGAAGCAGACCACTGTTAAATTCAAAGTTGTGAATCACTTGAGGTCAAACACTCCTGAAACAGTTTCGGAAAAAAAATAGACTTTTTTTAAGGTACCGCTTTTAAGAATTATTAGAACTAACACTGAATGTAGCGATCATTACGCCGTAAGTTAAGAGCATTCCGGAAGCAGAGAAAACGAAGCTTTTATCAACAGTAATAGAATCAAGAATTGTAAATCCCGGAAAATATTTGTTAGGTTTTGAGACAATTAGCTTCACTTTTCCATTTAGTACATTACGTGATAATTCTTGGATATCGTATTTTGCATTCAATGCCACATTGGTCACCGATGAAGCACATAGACATACGGCCAAGAAACGCAGGTAATTGAATGTGGCAAACAGAACTCTATACGTAAATTCGATGCCTGATTCAGATTTAACAAAGAGTAAATTAAATGACTGATGAAAAACGTGAACTAGGCATTCAACAATAGTTATAAATATCAGTGGGTGGAACGTTTCATTAGCAGTTTTGGTGATATCAATCATTTCGTTATACATTCTTACGAAATGGTTCCTCTCTTCAGTATTTTTAATAGGCAATTTCCTTAAGGCTGCATATGCTTCTTTCAGTGTAAAACAAATGTAACCAAAATAAATTGCTATACATTGTCCAGTATTCTTCCAAAACACACAAGCATATCCAAGCAGAAACCATTTTTCAGAAAAGGATATGGGCCATTCCATGTCGACATTGTTCACTAAAACGAATAAGAAAAAAATCAAAGTCGCAGTGAGGAAAATATCACTTATGATAAGAAGAGCCAATAATTTGCACTGAATGCTCGGCGCATTTTCTTTCGAAATTCTACAATACACTCTTAACACTCTGGATAGCATAGTATTTATTTCACTATTTCGAGAGCAAAGAAAATATCGTTGTAGGATAGTAAGGATATTATAACACACATGAACAATAATCCTTGTAGGAGTTTTACTGTCTGATATATCAAATTTGCTGTACATTATAGATGTAACATACATCGTATTGCCTTCAAAAAATATTGCTAGAAGTATAGACATGGTCACTGCAAAACGGTACTTGCACCGAAGGCCTAATTCGGATGGTAAACCAAAACCATGAATCCAAAAGTAAATGTTTAACATCTTAAGATTCTTTTTTATGCTTCTGATACATTTTTCGCTCCAAGCAACCCAAGGCATAGTCGAAGTAACTTATTTCGATTGAATTGAATGAAAGTTATATGATTTAAGTCAATAGTTTTTCAACATTTATGTTCAAACAACCAGTAACTCACATTGCAGTAAGATGCGTTAAAGTCTACTATGTATTTACCATCCAGTGTTTCGATGTATCTCTTAATTAACGTATTTTTCTAGCTTATCTAAGCAATTACTATAAGAATTTTATTATTTAACATGATTTTACTGGTCGGACCATACGTTGCTCATATCGCTTTTGGAGGAAGTAAGGTATATTTTATTTTTGATAACTCATTTTACGTAGAAATCAAGTATACAGAATTCTATACTTTTATTGGAAATGAACCACTACGCGAATGATTTCTGACAGAATTCGAGGTATAGAGACAAAAATGGTGCATACAATTACAATTGATGTTCAAGTTTCGTATGTTTATCAATGATATTAATATTTAATCATGAATACTCAACGCTTTAAGACCCTTGGTCGTTTTTTAAAGCTTCATAATTTGGGCAGGGTAAAAAAATACTGAAATCAGTTTTGATAAATTACAAAAAATATATTTTTTTCCTCTTAAAAAAACTTCGATTTCAATAATAAAGTGATGTATGAAAACATACTTGCCTTTCGCACTGAATGATATAGGAATTTTCGTTCTGACAGCTGTGAAGAAAATCCTGCTTACTTTTAAATTTGATTTGAAATGAAAACGTATCATCCACTTTGATTTTAATCAGACTGAAAGTATTATTAGAACTAGGGAGATTCTGTTATCACTTTGACATATTAGTATTAGTGATTTTTTTTCGCTAAAATTTCCAAAGAAACAAGTAATATTGCAATGCCTTGGCGACAGAGGAGGAAGTAAAAGCAATACAGCTATTGCCTTTGTGCCGTTGAAGAGAGGAAGGGAAAAATAAATAAACTACAGAGCATATTTAAAATATTGAATCGAGTTTTTTACAGTTTGTCCTTAATTTTTTTAAATAAGAAAGGAACACAATTTTTCCATGTTTCAACCTAAACTAATCCTTTCATAAACCCCTAATCCTTTCAGCTAAATTAGATTCATGACTTACTGTGGAGTGAATCAATTAAATTGCGCAGAGCTTTTTGTAACCTGTAGTAACAAAGCAAGGTATACGAAACAAGGAATATGACTCTTTTAATAAGTCTGAAGTGTATTTTTCATTTGATTGATTGAGATTGATATAGTAGGAAAAAATGTTTTTGTCAAGAGACATCCTCTCAACTGATTATTGACTATAAAAGATAAGGATTTGCGTTGGGAGATATTGATTATAATGCTGAAAGGGTAAAAAATAGTGACGTAAAATGTAAGATACAATTTTGAAAGCAATTTTCGTGATCAATTTTTTTTTGTGCGATAAGCTAGTAGTATTAAAAAATGCTTTCCATATATTTGCCAATGTATATTATGGTGACCGAGGGACGAATTGTTGTAATAAATGTTTTTATAAATGTTAAAATTTGTCAAAACATACTATACCAAGATAAATATATTGTTTCAAAAGTAATGTATCTAAAGCATACGTGATAGCACGATTACTGTATTTCAGAGTACAGATCTTTTAATTTCTCCCTTGCAATAAATTATTCATAAGTAATGGCAAAATATATTTTAACTTCCTCTTTCGAAGTACACCACAGGAAGAGCTATTAGTAACCAGGTTTAGCTGATAAAATGCTTGATCCTAAAATTTACCTTATGCTTATTTCTAATTTCCTTTTCTATCAAATCACAACTCCTTTTCTGAAATGCAACCTAATAATATCTTATTTGATAAATTATATCAGCGCTTAAGGCACGTACCGACATTGTTTCGTAGACACTGGATATCCTTCATCCTCGCAATCAGTAATCAAATACAATAATATTACTATAAACGGTCACCAAACCGTTCTACTGCTCTCGTCCCATTAACTTCAAGAATTAATAAATGAGCACTGTTTAGAACTAATTATCAACTAAAGAATCGCCGAAACTTGCCCCATTCAGGATTATTTCCCTCTAAGCTGTAAACACTTACAAGCACGGGGTTATAAAGCTCGTGATTACTCTAACCATTTTTAGGCGTGATAGAGTCTACGGATGTATGAATCGTACAAGCATGTGGAAATGCCATTTCAAAGAAATCAATTTTCTTTTAAGTTATTTGAATGTAGTTTACCTACACATAGACTAAGGTGTCAATATTGGCGTTGGTGCAGTGAAAATCCTTCCAAGAACACTAAATTTCAACATGATGAAGTTCCTTTGAGTGCAGGTAATGACGGGAGTAACTACATAGGCTTTTCGATAAACCTTAAGGCAATATTACAATATTGAGGCAAGTTTATTCATTACATGTATTATCATGCCCTTAAACTCATTTATTACTATAGGGAGATCCATAATAAATTACCAAACCTTATTATGGGTCCGAGATAGGCTAGTGGTAGCACGTCGGCATTCGGTGCTGAGGGTGTTCGGATCGAATCCCGACAAGCGCCATTGAATACTTCCGTGTCTAGGTCGGGTATGGGCACGTTAACTCCGTGGACCGGGAAGTCCTTCTATGAGGTCAGAGAGGGTGAGAGAGGGTACGTTCCCTCCAGACGACCCTTCTGGCGGTGATTATCAAAATGGAGGTGGCAAGTGGGTAAACCGGGCACCACAAGGGTCAATCCGGCCCTTGTGGTGCCATTTTAAATCGGAGACTTACCCCTCAGCCTGCCGGCCGTTTTGGGCCTGGAGACAGGCCCAAAACCCAGACTTAGGGAAGAAAAGTCATAGGAAATGAGCTCCTGATGTACGGACATTTCTCATAGAATCTGCTGGGAAAATGTTACACTTCTTCGGCATTGGTTATTTGACTTTTACGGCAAGAGTTTCTATATATATTTTTGCATGTTTCTCTGTCTCTCTATCTCTCTATCTATCTATCCATATATATATATATATATACAGTACAAATCGTTTATAAGAACATCCAGGGGACTTTAAAAACTGGTTCTTATAATCGATAGTTTTTATATCCGATAGATACCTTAAAACTGCTGGAAATACCAAATTCGTTGTCACATAATTTCTATTTACACCTGAAACATGGCGTTTAAAAAATGGTTAAAAGGTTCAAGTTCAATCAAAGTTTCGTGTTTGAAACGCAACGTCCTATCCGGGTCATCCTATAAAACAGGCCAGTTTCATCAGTTTTGAAGATTTCATGGTCTTCATAGCCTTCTCTTAACGTGGCCCAAACGGCTTTAAGTCAGTTATGAGAAACTCCTGGTGTCACGGCCTTCAATTCTCCATTGATTCTCCCGAAGACAATGGAATGCCTCTAAAGAAATCTCTGGATTCACGAAGTTGAACAAATAAAATCATATTTTTTAAAAGAGCTTCGCAAATTCATTTGCTTTCGCTTGCAAAATCGGTCCGCTTAGGGGAATGTTGGCACTCCTTTGAATCTTAAACCATTGCAAAAGGGCTTCTTCTATGTCCGCATGTGCACTTTTTCGAAGTTTCTTAATATTAGTCCGATCTTTTGCAAATTGTTCTTTTAATTTTTTTCTATTCTTAAATATATTTGAAACCGTGGCATGACTAACCATTAATTCGTTGGCTAATGCTCCATTTTTTCCCCGTTTCCTAAACTGGAAATTCCGTTCACAATTAACATGTTCTAAGCGATATGTTTTCCCAGAAAACAAATAATTTTAAGTCACTAAAAGCGATATGTTCTTATTAACGATGTTATTATAACCGAATTTTGCATCCATCATTACACATGAGAATTGACCGGGAACTAATAATTCCGTTCTTTTAAGCGATATCTTACTATTAACAGCTGAAGGTAAACGAATGTTAGCTTGTTAGTCAGCAGACACGGGGACGGGCTAATCTCGCGAACCGAGCATAGCAAGATATTGCGACTGGTACCGATGGACGTGGATGGACGAGACGCGTGCACTGGTACCACCCTCCACTTTCAAAACTTTAAGCTTTTTAAATTATTAAATTAAAACCACCGAACTCAAAACAAGCGGACAGCAGAAACAGATGACATTCCGGGTGGGCCAGCTCCTTTCCGTTTCGCAAATTTACACTATTTTCATGCATGCAAAATTAAACTTTTCCGTCCTCCAATCGACAATTTTTTTATTTCCATGTGTTCTACAACTCTTCATCTTTAAGGATATACACATTTTTATAAAGTTAAAAATGTTTTTCATTGCAAACGAAGCTTTTTCCCCAAAGCAGTTTTCCGAATTTCACGAAATCGACAATTTTGATGGACAAATATTTCGGTTTTCTGCACCTATTAATGTCAATTTTACGATTTATCGGCATTTGCTAGATGTTCATCTTCCAAAATATACCAAATACAATTAATAAAATAAATGTTATCATTCTAAAAAAGCGTACTTACAAAACTCTCTTTTGAAATTTCCCGCGATGATCGCCATAGTATCTTAATGTAACTGAATGGGGAGTTCGTAATTTTTCGACTTATTATATTACTCACTAATAATTCCAGCAAGTTCGTGAAATTTGTTTATAATTAATGAGCAACTGATGATGATTCTTCCGCCACCAATTTTGAATTCCTGAGAACTGTCTGTCTATTTTTTAAGCACTTTTTCGCCCATGAGATTTCCTATTTACATTCGGCCATGTTGCCAAAATGAAAAATTATTAGTTGAGAACGAGTCATTTAATAATTGAAATCCAGAAATAATTTTAAAGCACCAGAAATAGTTTTAGTTTCAGGAAAGGAGAAGTTAAAAACTTTAGAATTTTTTTCTAAATGAATGAGCTTCTTTCTTTGTTTAAAAAGCAAAATTTGAAAACGGAAATTTGAAAGAATTACTTCAAAAGCCAAAAACCAAAATTTGAAAAAGAGAATTTTAAATCATTATTTTGTTTTTTAAAAATTCTAATGTATTTTTAAAAGTGATTAAACAGTTTTCAATCTTAATAAGAAATAAAACCATTTCATTTTAAATCGAAAATGCAACACATCGAGTTGCCACTCAGCTAGTTTTTTTATAACCGGTGTTCTTATAAGCAATTTTTACTATATATACATATATATGTATGTATATATATATATAAATATGTGTATATATATACTATATACACATATACATACATATATATATATACATATATATATGTGGGCTCTGTCGATCGTGATGAATAAAAACACCTTCCTTGTAAAACAGATTTATTGAAAGATCAATACGTCGTAAGTAAGTAAAAGCACAACCAAACGTCAATGGCGTCTTCACGTCAAACTTAGTCTCTCTCCCCCACACACCCACCGTCATCTTACTTTTATGTTGTCGTTCCACCTGTTGCCACTCTTCGCCTCAAACATTTTACACTCTGGAGTAACCTCTCGGAGTACGGGAACTCCTGCTGAGGGGCGTGGTTAAGAGCGATAATCAAATCCTACATATATATATATATACACATATATATGTGCCTCAGACTTAGTGAAAAAAAGTCATAGGAAATGAGCTCCTGATGTACGGACATTTCTAATCGAATCTGCCGGGAAAATGTTGCTTTTTTTCGGCATTGGTTATTCGACTTTTACGGTAAGAGTTTCTCTATATATTTGTGCATGTTTCTCTGTCTCTCTATTTCTCTATCTATCTATCCATATATACCGGGTGCGTCATAAATTCGTGCAAACTTCAAAAATTCATAATAAAAGAAATAATGCTCGGAAAATTTTTCTGTTTGCGCGAATATGCTCAGAGGAATTTTGGATTTTTTTCATGTAAAAAAAAAAAAAGTTTCCAAAAGTAACCGAAAGAGAGCGCTCACACGTCCTACTGAGACGTTTTATGCAAATCAGGCTATCAATAAAACACCTAGTTGGAAATGGATCCGTCATTCGAAGCCGGCAACATGCTTTCTTTACCAGATCGAGCGTTGGTTGTTAAACTTTTCTACAAGAATGGTGAATCCCCAACTGTTGCATTGCGAAAGTTTCGCACGGAGAAAGGACTGAAGGCGCGAAAAAGGCCTATTTCATTGAATGGGATACTGAATTTAGTACGACGTTTTGAGGAAACGGGGAGTTTGGAGGATCGTCCACGAATTGGCAGACCATCCTTGAGCGCGGACCGCGCCCATGTTGTACTGTACAAAGTTCCTTGGAAGATTTGGCAGCCGAGACATCAACGGGAAGTAGCAGTGCTCGTGAAGCTGGGAGAAGAACGGGAATTCCGGAACCGTCGATTCGACGTATCGTGCACGGAATGTTGAATCTGAAGCCGTACAAAATCCAGGCACTTCACCAGTTATTACCGGCAGATACAGATGCAAGACAAATCTTTGCTACATGGGCTCTGGCACAAATGGAAAGCAACCCACAATGGTTGCTGAATGTCATGTGGACGGATGAAGCCCACTTTTCACTGCATGGTGACGTTAATACGCAAAACAGTCGTATCTGGGCGACTTCAAACCCTCGTGAGTATCTGAACCGGCCACTACATTCTTCTCGTGTGACTGTTTGGTGCGGTTTCACCGCGTCTTTTATTCTGGGCTCTTTCTTTTTTGAAGAGTCTTGTCCTGTATTCGGGTGGAAAGCCTGTACAGTCACTGCAGCACGGAATCTTACGCTTTTGCTTGACTACGTTAAACCTGCATTGCAGGAAAGACATGCGTTACCTGTTGCCACATTCATGAAAGATGATGCGCCGCCCCACATTTTACGTGACGTCAAGACGTTCCTGTTGGAATCTTTCACTGAAGACCGAGTGATAAGTCGAGGTTGTAAGGTTCAGTGGCCCTCACGATCACCAGACTTGACCCCGGCGGATTTTTGGTTGTGGGGATACTTTAAGTCTCGTGTGTACCGGGGTTCCCCAACCACTTTGGTGGAACTGAAAAATGCCATTCGACAGACAGTCGCTGCCATCGATGGCGACATGCTATACTCCGCTGTAATGGGCGCAGTGACGTGCCTCACTTACCTATTACCTTGTGATGGTGGTAATGTTGAACATCTATTACTTTAAAATAAATGCACAGTCTCATGTTATTGTGATATGTTTGATTTTCTGTTTGTGTTTGCCTGATTTGCATAAAACGTCTCAGTATGCGTGTGAGCGCCCTCTTTCGGTTACTTTTGGAAACTTTTTGTTTTTTTTTTATATGGGAAAAATCCAAAATCTCTCTGATCATATTGGCGCAAACAGAAAAATTTTCTGAGAATTATTTCTTTTATTATGAACTTTTGAAGTTTGTACGAATTTATGACGCACCCTGTATATATATATATATATATATATATATATATATATATATATATATATATATGTACATATATGTATATGTGTGTGTATATATATATATATATATATATATGTATATGTGTGTGTATATATATATATATATATATATATATATATATATATATGTGTGTGTGTGTGTATGTGTGTGTATAGATATATAATAATAACGCCCCACTAATATTAATTGTCCTATATCTAACGCGCATCTTAATTTTCCTGAATAAAACGCAGCACTATTTCAAAAACGAAATCGAAATTATCTAATATTCTCTTTAACGCATAAGGGGGAAAGTTATATTTAGACTTCCGTGATCTCGACCCCCTTCGATGAAATACCACGTGATCGGGGTCAACCAATTAAAAGAATTCTAAGCCTAGCGGCAAAATCGAAAGTTACTCAGCATAAAAGGGGAGACAGGGCGATTTCGCACTCTCTTCTTACTTGGCGCTGTTTCAGTACGTCCTTGCTCGCTGTCAGCGTACTGTTCCAAACTATATTAGAATGTAATCATATTCGATAATCCAGCCTGGGCAGCTATGGGCTGTCCGTTGACGTTATTGTCAAACATCATATCGTCAGCGTGTGCCAAGTCATTCAACTATGTATAACCGTGTATCTTCTCTGATGTCTTGAAGTCCATGGAATAAAATATTTCAAGTGTTCATCGTGTTCCTGTTCTTTCCTGAAGTGTTTATGTGTGAATCCATCTCCTGTACCGGTCTACTAGAAGTAATTACCACTCTGGCTACGTCTACATTGTCGTGTTTCGTGTACTCTACAAAATTAAAGTTATTCGTACGTTCAAGTACCCGTTTATCGTTTCATATATATATATATATATATATATATATATATGTATATGAAACAAATTTTAATCCTTTTAAATATTCCTAACACGCTTTTTCCAAATTCTTTTATCTTATTGCAGCAGAATTCCGTCCCTTAACCTTTGAATTGCGACCTATATCCAACCAATATAAATCTATTTTTCCCCTAATGCCACGTGCGAACGGAGAGTCTTATATAAGCATTATATAACGGACATAGCGAGATCATCAACCGATATGACGCGACTTAATCACGTGCCAGTTTTTAACCAATTGAAGTTCAGCCCGCCTGAAACTCCGCCCCTTTCCCAATAGTTCCCGGCTCACTTTGTGTTCTTCCACGGTACTGTCAAGATGTAATTTTTTGTTCGCGCTGCGTCCCTTTGTCTTCAGTGTGATGACTCCGACGATTTCCGGAGAACTACGATTAGTAAACTATGTGAACCTAGGCTAAAGTGTTAAGCGTAATCAACTTTGTACGTTGTCTAGCCATGGTGTCAACTAATAAATCATCCTAATTTGTGAGCAGATCGCCTCTTCCTTGTTGGCGTAGAACTCAACTTATTCTCTCCGGTGTGCTTGCATCCACGACCACGTCCATTTGCCTTAAACTTTGTCCGACAATAAACTCCGAAAGTATATCTGAGGACATGAAGTGCATCGCCACCGTAATCATTACACACACACACTGCTCGTTATAAAAAATCGTAAGGGATATTTTTATAGATAAAATAATGTAGAAGAAAATATTCAAATTAAATGTAATACGACATACTAAAGAATATAATACAGTTAATATAGTACAGTTTGAGGAACATAATATCTTTTATTGTACTTTAATATTTTTTTGGATAATGTCCAATCGTCTGCCGCATTATCAAGAAAATTTTTTTTTGTCTATTTAGTTGTTATGGACGTGACGATAAATTTATTTAAAGTACCAGAAAAAGAAATCACGTGATCAGCATTTAATAAATTAAATACTAAAAATTAATCTTTAAAAATTCACCAAAAATCAGAAAATGGAGGTAAAGATTCGAAAAAGATATCATTTTAAAGGAATTTTTGTGATCTTTCTCGTAATATAAATTTTATAACCTTCAAATTATTATTTTAGATGCAAACTTTAAAAAAGTTACTAAAACAGCTTAAAAATTTAATTTAAAAAAATCTAAGAATTTTTCAAAAAATCTTTCTTTGTGCACCCTTACGCTATAAGAAGAATCGCCATGCAAAATTTCAGCCCTTTAGGTCCAGCGGTTTGGTCTGTGTGTTGTATGTCAGTCAGTCAATCAGTCAGTTAGTTACGGAACTGTTTTATATATATAGATTATTCTAAGACTAATTTCCAGTCATATACCGAGCGATTAACTCTCAACAATTATCACACGGGCAGCTTGCTCTGCCCACACTTGAGTCGCTCTCCGAAACCAAACAGCGTCCAACCTATCATTTCAAAAACATTCTGAAAGGGCTGATGAAACAGACCTCATGGGAAAATATTTTATCGAAAACCCCTGCAGATGAAAGTGAGAAAGCGTGGCGAAAATCAGCGAATAAGATTCTCTTATTCTGTTCACCCTTTCTCCTCCGCCTCCGTCAGCATCTTCAAGTCGCCTGATGTCCACAGTAAATGTTGTACATTATAGTACTTAACCCACCAGTACACGGATTGGGTCTACGAGACCTAAGACGAATTGTTTGTTTACGTTTTTCAGAGAAGACAGCTGCTGCGCACCTGCGATGTCAGTTGGCGCTGAAAGTGGGCGAGCAGAGATTGTTCTAGATAGGGAGAAATCGGGTTCGTTTATATGCAGTGGGCCTGTGAGATCCATCCCGTGCAATCATGTAAGTATTTTTTCAAAAGGCAATTTTTTGAGATACGTGAATTTATCTTTTGCAGGCAGTTCTTTTTTAGTTCCAAATGAACTGAAAGACTTTATTTCTCGCATTTCAACAGGTTGAAGAGGGAAGAAATTTTACACCTATTAGGAAAAGCAAAAAAATTGCCGCCAAGTTTTGTAACATCTGCAAAGCGTGAACCTTACAGCAGCATCCTAGGATTTCAAGAAGGTATGAGTTTAGTCTCTTATGTACCGAAAAAGGGAAAAATGGTTGTTTTTGTGCCTTCAATGCACAGTGATGACAAAATTGATGAGAGCACAGGTGAACAGAAGAAGCCTGAAATAATCACCTTTTATAGTTCTACTAAGGGTGGTGTGGACTGTGTTGATGAGCGTATGGCCTTTTACAATGTTGCTAGACATACCAGACGCTGGACTATGGTAATTTCTTATGCCTTGCTGAATATCGTTGGTTTTAATTCGTTTTTGATATTTCTAGAAAATAACCCAGATTCTCTGGAATCAAAAAACAGAAGAAATTTTCTAAAAAAACTTGTGTTTACTCTGACTGACGAACACAAATATTACAAAAGCTTTAAAGAATATTACAAAAACAGCTTAAAGATTTCACTTTAAAAAATCTAAGAATTTTTTAAAAATCTTTCTTAGTGCACCCCTACACTATAAGAAGAATCGCCATGCAAAATTCCAGCCCTTTCGGTCCAGTGGTTTGGTCTGTGCGTTATCAGTCAGTCAGTCAATCAGTCAGTTACGGAACTGTTTTATATATATAGATAAGGTCCTGCTGCATAGGAACAAAAATAGCATAAAATGTGTTGGAATTTTCAGTCGCTTATAAATTTGGATATAAATGGTTTGAAACTTTACGGTCAAGTGAATTTTAACGTTCAATTACGTTCCTCAATAACGGTCCTGTGGAAAGCAAAATTTCAGCGTCGTCGCGAGTTATAATTTTGGCAGCGCGCCAAACCCAATAGCAGTAAACATTTAAACAGAAAAGTACCAAAATGCGTCAAAAAAATGCAGAGAGGTAAGCAGTGATAAGTAATCCTACGTTAATAACCCGCGGTAGTTTCGTTGGAAGAGACTACCTGAAATATTTTTTTGATAATTTCAAACCCAATGGAAGTGTCACTTTCCACTTGAACGTTGATGGCACTTCGGAAAAGTGTCGGGGCTAATGGAATTGAAATTTATGTAGGTTAAGCAACATTGATATGAAGAAAGATATTTTTGTTTTTACTATCATCGTGTTTAACATTACGAATTTAAAAAATTGAATTTTGGATCAATTTGGCAACTGTGGTTCCAGTAGCAACATGGGAAGTTCTTCAAATTTATGATAAACTAGGGAAACATTTTCGCGAGACCTACGATTAATCTTTAAACACATTGCTTTAATTTTTTTTTATATCCTAAAATTGTATTTGTCCTTTTCTGAAACGAGTTTCAATTAGAATTCAATATATGACCTTTAAAAATTGAAAAACGTCATTTTTATGAAACAACATTCTCTGCGATGATATTGTTGCCAAACACTGTGGGATATTATCGGAAGAAGTGCATGAAATTATCATCCTCTAACATTAAATGTAATAATAACTATGACAATAAAATCTAAAAATGTCTGAATCACACAATATAAGGTTTCTATAATGACGCTGGAATAGACAGCTGTAGATATTTGAAACAGTCCGTCTTGTTTAAGGAAAAAAATGCATTCGTTTTCCATACCACACTAATCCAAAAGTATATGGATTACATTCTTGTAACTTAATGCAACTTTGATCACTGAAGAAACCAAGAAATGAAATACGATGCAATTCTATAGATGAAGTTCATTTTTAGTGATAGTATTAACACGGAAATAGTAAATGTATGTCTAAACACACTGATAAATGACTCGATTAAAGATTTGGATAACACTGCATGAAAAGTTTTCTTCAGAACTTTATAGCAAAAGCTACATTCTAAATGTTACGTGAACTCTTTTAATTGTTTTTTTAGATTGAAAAAGTTTTTCAAGGTAAGTGAAGTTTCTTTTAACAGAAAGAATATACCACCGACATAAACTGCATAACACTTCTCAGTATTTTTTGGAAGAAGACAAGACTTTTTTTCCGATGACATATATTGAGCCGAATATGTTCAAACATTTTCGTCTCCCCAGTTCCGAAAAATATTTCTGACCTAGGAATTAATCAACAGACCTTTTGCTTGCCGGACTGATGTACTGATCTTTATCCTATGTAATCTTGCCCTACCATTTAAGGTTCATCAATTTGTTTCTTTTAGGATGCAGATTGCATAAAAGAGTATCATATCATGTAAATATGTTCAATAATTTGAATTAGAGAAGGAAAATTTATACAAACTATAAAAAATCTTTGAAATGCCACTTTTTACTTAATCAGGAACGTCCAATATGTTTCGCTTAAAGACAACATTTACATATGAGGTGGTGAAAGGCAAAGTGGTGTAAGTCACATTTTCAACTTTTTCTATTTGCAGGCAAAAATGTAATCTCCATGGTCAATTTATAGTGGAATTGCAAATAATTATTATTTGCAATATTATAATAATAATTATGAATTATAATTTGTCCAATTTATAATGGAACTTTTGGTAGTTTTTGCAGTAAAACGCTTTGGACTTACACCACTTGACTTACTGACTTACACCACTTGACTTACTGACTTACACCACTTGACTTACTGACTTACACCACTTGACTTACTGACTTACACCACTTTGCCTTTCACCGCGTAATATATAGAAGAATATGGATGATTTATTTGTTTCACTTCAAGCCATACGAGTTCATACATGAAGTGATCCTTTCAAAATTAAAACTTTACACTTCATCTTCTTCAGCTGCCATGAAATGCAGGAAAACACGTAAAATCCACACTATTTAGAAAGAGATATCCCATTACATTGGACATTATTAAGACAATAACCTTAACCGTTCTTAGAGCTGACAGTGAACGTTGCAATCATTACACCATACGTCAAAAGTATTCCTATGGCCGATAAAATGAGGCTTCTGTCCACAACAATGGAATCAAGAATTGTAAATCCGGGAAATATTTCATTCATTTTTTGGATATAAAGGGTTCCACTTTTATACCATACTTTTAAAGGTAATCCGTGGATTTCAGATTTTACATTAATTGCCGCATTCGTTACTGAAGATGCAGAAAGGCATATGATCATAAAACACATATAATTCATCGCGCTATGAAGAACTCTATATACTAACTCCCTTTTTGAGTGACATCCAATAAAGAATATAGTGTATGTTTCATAAAATAGGATAATAAGACAGTCCATGAAAGTTGTACATATCAGTGCATGGAATGCTTCATTCACTGATTTAGTAATGTTTAGAGTTTCGTTATATATCTCAATCAAACGGTCTATTTCTAGATTAGATTTGTCAATCATTTGCTTCAAATCTGTGAATGCTTCTTTTAGTAAAAAACAAATGCAGGCGAAATAAAGTGCTATACACTGGCTGTTATTCTTCCAAAAGAAACAAAAATATCCTATGTAAAATATATATAATGTGAAGCTCCTTTTCATTTTACCACTTTCGAACACTATATTATAACTGGAACCGGTTGATAGTATGTAATACAGAACAACCAAAATCGCAGTTACGAAAATATCACTTACGAAAAGAACTGCAATAAGTTTCTGTTTCATGTGTAGTGCATTTTCCTTAGCAATCCTGGAACGTATTTTTAACAACCTTTTGACTGATGTATTGATTTCTCCATTCCGAGAACAAAGAAAATATCTCTGCAAGATGCTAACGCTATGAAAAACAATTAGAAATACCAGTTTAGTCATATCTCTATTGTCTGATATATCATGCTTTTTGTATGCTAAAAATAAAACTAAGAACATGTGTCCTTCAAAAAATATGGCTAGAAGTATCGACAGGGCAACTGCAAAACTGTACTTACACTGCAGTCCGAATTCTGATGGTAAACCATGACCATGAATCCAAAAGTAAATGTTTAACATCTTTAGATTCTTTTTTATGGATGTGATACAATTTTCGCGTCGCGCAGTCAAAAACATTTTCGAAGTTATTTTCTTCGTTGGAGCTGAATGAAATGTAACTTAAGTAAACGTGTTTTTAACGTTTATGTTAAAAAAAACCATAACTCACCCTGCATTAACATACATAAAAGACTAATATACATTTCATCAACCTGTGTATCCTTAACTGTGATTTTTATAATGACCTTATAAAACTAATTTATCTAAATAATTTCTATAAACATTTTTTTATTTGATATGATTTTTATCTGTGGGAACACATGTTGCTCAGATCGCTTTAGAAGGAGACAAAATGAATTTTAATTCTGGTAACTCATTTTATGTTGAAATCAAGTATACATAATTTGATTCTTATGCCGGATACGAACCATTATGTAAAAGTTTCTTATAGAATATGAGGAAAATATACGAAAATGTTGTATACAATTACAATAGATTTTTAATATTTGTCTGACTCTCAATGATATTAATATTTATTCATGCAATGCAATACTGAATGCTGTAAGAGCCTTTATCTTATTTTAAACCATCATAGTTCGGGCAGAGTTAAAAATACTCAAATCAGTTTTGATGTACTTAAAATAAGTTTATCTTATTGTCATAAAAAACTTCTATTTCACTGTTAAATGGATGTATTATAATATACTTACATTGATCACTGATGGAAATCGGAAGAAACTTTCATTCTGTCAACTTCCAAAAATAATTTGCCTTCTTTCAAATACGATTTGACATGAAAAAGATTTAAATTTAATAATCTTAAATCATCATTAACACTAGGATGCTTTTGTTATCACTTCGACAGATTTGTGTTGCCTTTTTTATGTCAATCAATATATCCAAAAAACAAGGAATATTGCAATGCCTTGGCGAACTTTTATCAGAAGAGTAATAAAAAGTAAATCGGCATTGCATTGGTGACTCAGGAAGAAAAAATGACGAATTTCATCAGTAACACCTTAAAACGTATTCAAAATATCGAACGGAGCTTTTTAGTTTTTACTTTGTTTTTTACAACTATAAAAATAGCAAGTGTCAAGCGATGTCCTGTAACTAAAAAAAGTTTCATGACTGACAGTAGAGTGAATCAGTGATACTGCGCAGAAATGTTTGTAACCTGTAGTGACAACGAAAAACATATTAAATAATAAATATCACATTTCCAATCCGACTGGAGTGCATTTTCTATCACATTTATTGCTAATAATATAGATAAATAATGTATCTCTCAACTGACATCCGCTCAACAAATCATTGGTTGTGTTGGGAAAGATTAAATATAATACAATAGTATGAAGAATACTGATGTCAAATGTAAGCTATAATTTTTTTCAACAATTTTCGTGATTAAGTTGTTACTCTTTATCAAAATAATATTAAAATATATCTAACAATACTCAAAGATCTAAGAAATTATATTTTTTTCAAATTTCCAAAATTTTCCAAAATTTCAATTCTAGGGAGACTTTTAACAGAGGCCGTGCATAAAGAAATGTTCCCTCTTGAAGTAAATCCAGATGATTTGGTTCTCACGAAATCAGCACTGTCTTTTGTTGTCAACATTTGATGACAGGCATATTCAAAGTCCTATGACAGTATTTAAGTAATTCAATTTCACATAAACCTTAGCTATGTATATCCAACAATTATTTGTTGATGTTAAGACAACTGTTATTAAAGTTAAATATTATTATAAAACGTATCCTTTTAGAGCATATTAAAGAATTCGAATAAATGGTTAGTTTTGTAGAAAATCAGTCTATCGAGAAACATGCACTGATATTTCATATAAGCACGATTCACCCTTTCAGTTTCACACAGGCTAGTTTGAAACACACCATCTTCTATAACAAATTTTAAAATGCTATGCATTTTATAGAATTTCTGTCTAACATACTTTAACAAAAATTTAACTATAGCCATATAAGGAGATGAATGTATTGCATTCTATGTGGATTATTGCGTTGCCTATGGTTACCACACAAATAACATTTTGATATTAAAAACTCAGTGCAGCTTCCTATCTCCTATAACCTGTTTTTCACTTACTGTTGTGATGAAGCGCTTTCGATTTTAAAGAAAAATTAAATTTTTTAGAGAGATAAAGTGATCGAAGGCTGTTTTCATCACATTTTGGTTAGAATGCTAGGAAGCAACCTTTGATTAGAGGACGGAACAGTCGTCTTTCACGCCTTATAGCCAATTTAAAAGCGGCGGTGCGTGGTAGGGGGTAGTTTGATTGCAGACGCAGATAAGGAGATGGCACCAGGGTTTGACATTAAAGTAAAATACCCTATTGTAAACAAATTTATTGGGTCTGTTTGGGAGGTAGACCGCAAAACACGTGGACTTTGGGTGGTCTGTTTTGTTGTCTTGGGTGGTCTGTTTTATGACGCAAGGAAGGTGTGCATGGGTTATGGGATTATCCAATCAAAGAAATGAAAATTGATGCTAAGTGGTGGATTTTTGAAAGCTTTCCTGAATGGATTAGGAGTCACGAGAAGGCGTGGACATTGTTGTAAAAAAATAAATAAATAGAAGACTTAGAGTTTTTTTTCGAGAATTCACTTTGCATGCGGGACCGGGTTCCCTTCCCCCGGTGCTTAGCATCGCAGGTGATGAAGTGTTGTTATTTTAACTGTCGAGGAACAGTTGAACTTGCCCGGGAGTTTCCCGAAGAAATATGACGTTTAGCGGAGCAGAGATCCGGTTCATGTGTCCCGGTATGAGAGCCTCCTGATCATGATACGAGAGTTTGTTTTGCTGATGATGAGAATCTGGTTGCTGCCTTCACCAATAAATAATTGAGAGTAGGTGTGAAGAGAATTGCGCCTTCACATTGGAGTTCCTATTGAGTCGTCCCGGAGATTAGAAAAGTTTTCGATTGAGAGAGCTTGAGGACATCAAGTGCCTGACAACTAACCCCATGTTTTGAAAAGCGTGGAAGAAACATACGATGGATGCCCACGACAGATGTCCACGACAGACCTCAGAAGCCCACGACAGAGCCAAGAAGGCCCACGACAGCCGAAAGATGTTGAATGCCTGCTACCCGAGAAAGAAGAAAGGAGACCCCATACCCGAGGGTAGCATCGACACCCGTGTTCCAGTGCGGTTAGCATCCAATTGAGTGAGTGTTAATCATTTTGTCTTGTTCAGACCCAACCTCGAAAATTTGAATGATTTAGTGCGGGATCAATGTTTGTTTTTTAAATTATGGATTTTGAGAGAGAGTAGTTCTTTACCGTAGGTAAAATAAATAAATTTATGCTCCCTGAATCCAAAAAGTGTAGGTTTAATTAAACGCATGTCATTCGATATGAATCGAGGAGAAAATGCTAAAAGATTAGTAAAATGTGTAAACTGTGTACGAAGATTTGGTGATTCGGTTTTTGAGTTAAATTTTAAATACACTGCTGGCCACTGTAAATGCAACACCCTGAAGGAAACATGCAAATAACATGAAATTTACAACATGCAGTAGCGGAGGTGAGATATGCAAATGATTAGAATTTCAGCGCAGACGCACATCACGCGCGCATGTGCCGTCACTTCAAAGCGCTATTTAAGGCTTGGAGATTTTGACGATTTCAAGTTCGGCAATTGTGTTTTTCTTGTGGTTTTTTCAAAAAACGATCAATTATGCCTCGTCGAAAACAGCGATCATCTTTTGATCAAGTATCCGAGTTCGACAGAGGAAGGATAGTGGCCTACCGAGATTGTGTATTATCTTTCAGGGAAATCGGTAGTCGTGTTGGACCAAACAACTGTAATGCGGATATGTGATCGTTGGATGCAGGAGGGTACGACGGACCGGCGTGTTCGATCGCATCCAAATTCTAATGGCAAACCAAGACCATGAATCCAAAAGTAAATGCTTAACATCTTGAGGTTCTTTTTTACGATTCCGATACACTTTTCGCACTGTGAAATCCAAGGCATGTTCGAAGTAATTTATTTCTTCTGAGTTGAATGAACTTTATACAATTTAAGTAAACACATTTTGAAATTTTAATTTTCATGTAATGTATAAGTCATATGAATGTTTTTCATGTTATTGAAATAAGTTTTGCATGTTACTGAATTTTATTTTGTCAACCTAAAGATAATTAAACGAGAAGTTTCATGATAACCATATTCTACAAGTTTATCTGACCAAATACTTTGAGCTTTTTGTTACTTAATAGGATTTTTAACAATTAGATGATAAGTTGCTCAAGATCAATTTTGCAGATAATAAAATATATTTTATTTCTGGTAACTCATTTGATGATGCAATCAAGTATACGTTATTTAATTCTCTTACCGGAAACGAACCACAGCACGAGAAATTTCTTACACAATTTGACGAAAAGAGACTAAAGTATTGCACACATTTGAAATGGATACTTATGATTTGTATATTTATCAATAATATTAATATTTATACACGAATACACAAAGTTATAAGATCTTTTATCCCTTTTTTTAAACTTGTTAATTCCTTTAGGATAAAAGTTCTGTAATAATTTTTGATATACTTTAAATAAACTTACTTTATCGTCTTGAAAAAATTCTATTGGACTAGTAAATATATTTTTTTAATCATAAATTTAATCATTTATCTACTTTTGAATAGGATTTGATATGAAAACGTATCATTAAGCTTGGTTGTAATCAGTCTGAATGCATGATTAGCACTTGGGGGCTTTTGCTACCAATTTGAAATATTTGCATTTCTGCCTCTTTAAAGTCCACGAGAATTTCTAATTAAAAGAGAAAGATTTCAATGCCTTGGAGACGTTGAAAGAGGTTCTTATTAAAACCTGCAAAAATGTTCACTCCCTAAGGGTCTTCCACGCAGGTGATCTTCTTATCACTAAATTAGCAATGTCTTTTGTACACAAATGATGATAGGCATATTCAAATAATATTTAACAGCACTATGACTATTTAAGCAATTCAATTTCACATATTCCACAGCTATATCAAGCAGTTTGATGAAATACCTGATATTTAAATTCAAATATTTTTTAAAACATTTTGGAAAAAATCGGAGAAAACCGAGAAATAGGTACTGATATTTCATATAAACACGATCCGCCATTTCAATTTCACAAAGGCTAGTTTGAAACTCACAATCTTCTGTTACTAAATGTAAAATGCTTTGTGTTTCTTCGAATTTCTGTTCGATAAACTTACAAACTCCAATACCTACAAGCATATATGGTGATTAACGTATTGTAATCTCCATGATTATAAAGTTGCCTATGGTTACCACACAAATGGCATTTTTATGTTAAAAACTCATTGTAGCGTTCTGTCTCAGTTATCCTGCTATTTATTTACCAGTGTTTCAATAACTGAAAAAGACATGAACATTGAGTGCGCATGAACTCATCTGAAGTGGAATATGAAAGTAACAGAACTATGTGTAAAAAATAACCGGTAAAAAATTGTTTGAAAACAACAATTCGCATTTAAAAGAAACCTACATAACATAATTATGAATAATATAAAATATGCTAATAAAAATTACAATTTTTCATATAAACACATCGATAGGAACTCAAGATTTCAATGCACCATGAATAGGAGAAAAATATTGTCACATTTGAAATAAATACTAAGGAAATTTACAAATAATAGCTTGCAATGAACCCGTCGCTCTTAATAACAGCTGTAAATGTCTTTGTCGCTGAAAACTTTTATACTTTTTTCCCAATATTCATGGAGTCTTTTCAACTGCTCCATTGTTTACATCTCGTACTTTACCCCCATCTGTAGCCATTTCGATAATTATTCAATGACATTCAAAATCGGGTATCCTGTTGTATGTTGTAAAGTGTGGGATGTACGATAAAACAGATAAAATAGCTATTGGCAAACAGTATGTGGTGTATGTTTTGGGTAATTGTTAAGCTGAATGAAAAGGTTGATATTCTGATTTTGATTATTTTCACGTTGCGGAATATTGTACCTTAGAGAATTGAAGTTGTCCATTGTTCTATCAAGGAGTTCAAGTTTCATGTAACCAGCAGACGAAATTCAGTCCAAAAGCATTACACTGTGATTCCCGTATTTTATTCTGGTGCAAACGTTCTCCTGTTACATCTCTGTATCTTTGTGAGTTGTCTTTGCACAGAATTGAGCGAATTTACCTTCGTCGGAAAACAAAAACAAACGCGTTACTTTCAGTAAATAATATTTTATATTCTCTTCTCTGCCTCGATGTGTGTGTAATGCAATGGTCTATTTTCAAAAAGCAATATGGTACCAATTATCCTAAGATATTTTGCATCATGAGTGTGAAATAAGCTGAGGCATTTTTACCATGTTTTTATTAACTTGCTTTCTTGTTTGTGTGTTTGTTTGCGTGTGTGTTTGTCCAGTACAAATCTTGCAATCGATTTTTAACTAACTTCCCGACTAGCTAGAGATTTGAAACTTTTAGCATAGCTCAGAACACGATGACAATGCATTTTTGAAATAATTTTAGTCATCTTTAAGCAGAATTAAATTAATTTTCAGTTTTTTTTTCAGTTAATTTTGTTTTGTAGACTGGGGCAGCCATCAATTGGCCGGGACGGGAACGAAAAGTTAAATGCAAGTTAACTTCCAATTAACTTCATTTTCTTTCAAGTTGATGGGATAATTCATCAAAAAAATTTTTAAAAAGTATTTATTAATACATAGAATTGTCAAGTTTATATGATTCAACAGAAAATTTAAAAACATGGTATATAAAAAGTACTTTTTATCTTGTAATTATTTGAAATACTTTAATCCCAATTTTAAGATTTTTATCAGTTTTTGCGTAGATTTGCCAAGATTATGAGGTTTTTCTTTCCTCTATAATTGATTCAACATTTGGAAATAGGACGATGGCCTAATAGCTTGTTTACTGGAATGCGGTTTCACAAGTGGTTTCGAGTACTATTGTTGGCATGGGTGCTAGTAGATGTTCAAAATCGGCTTAATTCTGTAGGTCCCAGTGTAATAGTCTTCACGCAGAAAAAGATACCGGGTGATCTCTTAACCAACCATTGTGACGATAGGATAGAATCTGCTTTAATCTGGCAGAAATGAAACATTTAGTCTGGCCCTGTCTATAGCGGTCCGAGACCAATTCAGACTGCCCTGTAGATGTTCTGATCTACACCATCAAGTCTTTTATCCTTCTAAAGAAGAATGCATATATGAGGTCACATTAAGATGCCCAGTTATGCGAATTATTGAAGAAAACTCAATACAATTATGACAAAAATCCATAAAAAGGCAATTTTAAATTAATTATGAACGCCCAACCTAGTTCGCTTACAGTCGAAATTTACGTAAAAAAAAGCATTTTGTTGATTTCTTAGTTTCATTTTAGAATAAAAAATAAAAAACCTTTACAATGCATCTTTTTCACTGCCATCAAATTCATGAATAACATGAAAAGACATCACGTTACATGGGACATAGAGACAATAATCTTAACAATTTTTGGTGATGACAGTGAACGTTGCAATCATTACACCATACGTCAAAAGTACACCCGTGGTTGATAAAATGAGACTATTGTCAACAACAATAGAATCTAGAACTGTAAATACAGGAAATATTTCATTCATTTGCTTTCGACTTTCATACCATACATTTTCTGGTAATCCCTAGATTGCAGACTTTACATTAATTGCCGCATTCGTCACTGAAGATGCAGAAAGTCATATTATTAAACACGTATAATCTATCGAACCATGAAGAATTCTATGTACTAACTCCCTCCTTGAGTAATTTGCAATAAAGAATATGGTATATGTTTCAAAAAACAAATTTATGAGACAGTGTAAAAAAGTCGTAAATATTGCATGGAATGCTTCATCCACTGATTTAGCAATGTTTAGAGCTTCGTTGTACATTTTTATCAAGCGACATTTTTCTAGATTAGATTTATCTCTCATTTCCTTCAAACCTAATAATGTTTCTTTTAATAAAAAACAAATGGAGGCGAACTAAAGCGCTATACACTGGCTGTTATTCTTCTAAAAGAAACAAAAATATCCCAAGTAAAATATATAAAATGCTAAGTTCCTTTTCATTTTACATCGCTATCAATTACTATATTGTAACAAGAATCGGTTAATATTATGTAATACATAACAACCAAAACCGCAATGCTGTGCATCTTCTTTAGAAATCCTGGAACGTATTTTTAAACAACCTGCTGATTGATGCGTTGGTTTATGCATTCCGACAACACAGAAAATATCTTTATACGATTCTAATGCTATTAAAAGCAGATAAAAATGCCAGTTTCGTCATATCTCTGTTCTCTAATATATCATGTTCCTTTATGTTAAAAGTAAAAATAACATATTTCCTTAAAAAAATATTGCTAGAAGTATCATCATTGTCACTGCAAAACGGTACTTGCATTAAAGTATAAAATCTGATAGTTAACCATGACCATGAATGTTTAACACAATTAGGTTCATTTTTATGGATGTAAAGTAATTTTCGCGCCGCGCAACCGAAGGCATAAGTAATTTGCTTCGTTGAAGCTCAGTGAAATTTATGCAACCTCAGTGTATCAGTTGGAGGTCAATGAAATTTATGTAATCATATTCGGTTTAATTAAATAACTTCCAACGATTATGTCAAACAATCTGTGCCTCATATTACAATAACATGAATAAAAATCTGATGTTCATGTAATGAACCTATGATTCCTTAACAGACATGTATCCCTTTCAAAACAAAAGTCACACTATTATTCAGGAATGATGTTTCAATTTTGAGTCTAAATACACACCGAGATATAAACAATAATTGAACAAAAATCCCATTACAAGATATTGCTTACATCTCAGATAAATAGGAAAAACTAAGCATATAAAACCACAGTTAAATTCAAAATTGCAAATCCATCGAGGTCCAAGTCTTGAAACAGTTTCGAAATGAACAGACTTTCTTTGGTACCGCATTTAAGAATAATTAGAACTAGCACTGAATGTAGCAATCATTACGTCGTAAGTTAAGAGCATTCCGGATGCAGAGAAAATGAAGCTCTTATCAATCGTAATGGAATCAAGAATTGTAAATCCCAGAAAATGTTTGTTTGGTTTTCAGACAATTAGCTTCAGGTTTCCATACGTTACGTTATCCGATAGTTCTTGGATGTCGTACTTTGCATTTGGTGCTACATTGGTCACCGATGAAGCAAATAGACATACGGCCAAGAAACGCAAGTAGGGTAGGTGGGGGCAAAGGTTCGCATGGGGCAAAGGTTCGCACATACATTTTAAAATGACCGGGAAGAGTTTTAGGAAGAATAGGGTAGGCAATGCATTCCTCTACTTCCAGTCAGTTGCCTCGTAAAAAATGTTGGAGTTAAGACCCCCTTTTGCAGAGAAAATGAGGTAAGTTTATTTTCGTCTCTTTTAATGTAATTTTTTGCAAATTTTGAGTAATTTTGAGCATCACTCAAACTCACGAACTGTTTTGGGCTTATTTTCGCATGTTAGGGTGGTAAATAACCTTTCAAATCCTACCTTAAGTTTTGGGTTAACTCAAATATAGTGGCTTTCATTCTGCAGAAACAGAACCAGCACGAAATGGGGCAAAGGTTTGCAGTAGTTATGGGGTAAAGGTTCGCAGTGCAAACCTTTGCCGCTCGAACTATTAACATTTGTTTCATGTCCTCTTTTCATTAGGAATCCTTATTAACAACGTCTTTTATTATTAATGGGAATTCACATTTTTGTAATTTGAAAAAAAATTATGGTTTTCGATAAAAACTGCCTGTTTTTAATCAGAAATTTTTTTGTAAAATGCTTGAAAATCCATAAATTAAAAATAAAATAAATGAGTACAACACAAAAAAAAATAGCTCTGAACCTATTTTACAAGATAAAGGAATTAAATGTTGTTACAAGACATTATAAGCTTCGAAGGTCTGGTTAGGGAAAAAAACTCTAAATGAGTAATTTCCAGATTTGCAAGTCTTTGAAATGCTCCTTGCGTCACAATTTTTGACGAAATTTTATAAAATTTATTACAAAGACTCCTCTTATACATTAAAATAAAGTTATGTATCCATTTCAGGTTTAGACATCATTCAGATTATCAAAGTTTAACTTAAGCGTGGAAAAGTACAAAAATTTCACGAGAATTCAGAGTACAAGCATAAAAATATTTCCTAAAAATTAATTATTCAACGAAAGCACAAATCAAAACATAACCCTGATCAAAATGTATAAGCAATCTAAATGCAAAATTAAGGATAAGGTTAAAAATTGGATCGCAAGGAGCATTTTAAAAAACATAATAAAAATTTCAATTTTTTAAATATAAAAAATAAAATTTTAAATATTTATAAAATTTTATAAGGTGTTTGAAATAGTTTTACTTTAATGAATATTTATGCCCAATTTCATATCTCTGAGGTAAAAATTTCAAAAATTGCTTTGTAATGTCCCCCATCCCCTTAATTTGCTTAATTTTTACGGGTTTTAAAAGAATGAGTAAAGCCTAAGATATAATATAACGATAGTGTTAATAGTTGATATTTTAATTGGAAGTTCTTTAGTTTAAGAAAAAAATTATTGAGATTAACCCCTTTTCATTTTGTGAATTTCTTTGTTAGATTCAACTTTCTGTGTTAATAGTTGATATTTCATTTTGAAGTTTTTAGTTTAAGAAAAAATTTATTGAGATTAAACTGTTCAATTTGTGATTTTCTATATATGTAACACCTTTAAAAAGATTACAAGATGTGAAATAAAATTATTTAGACAACTCTATTTGTGATCTTCGATGCCTATCCAGTATGAAACCAACGAGTGGGGTAAAGGTTTGCAGTGCGAACCTTTGCCCCACCGATTGGGGCAAAGGTTCGCAAACAGGTCTTTTGGTAAAATTAAAAATTCGGTGACTAAATATTTCGGGAAAAAATTCATTATTTTATAGAAGGTAGAGGGGATACCCATCTACAATACAAGTGACTTTTTGGGGCGATAGGATCTAACGGAGGCCCGTAAGAAACCCAAAACTCAAAACTGCAAACCTTTGCCCCTACCTACCCTAATTGAATATGGCAAGTAGAACTCCATACGCAAATTCCATGCTTGACTCGGAATTGACAAAGACTAAATTAAATGACTGAAGAAAAACGTTAACTAGACATTCAACAAAAGCTGTGAACATCAATGGATGGAATATTTCATTTGCAGTTTTAGTGATATCGGTAATTTCGTTGTGCATTCTTACGAAATGGTTACTCTCTTTAGTATTTTTAATAGGCAAATCTCTTAAGCTTGCAAAGGCTTCTTTTAGTGCAAAATAAATGTAACCAAAATAAATTGCTATTCAATGGCCAGTATTCTTCCAAAACACACAAGCAAAAAGTTACCAGTATTTGTTGACAGGAACGTTCGATGTATGTTGACAGCCCTGTGACAGTATATATGTAATAAAGTATTGTATATGTAATAAGCTATACACAATAATTTGTTCGCGATTGTAAAATAGTTGTTATTTAAGCAGAAATATTTTCTAAAACATTTCCTTTTCGAGCAGTATACAGAATTCGAATGAATACGCTGTTGAATAGAAAATTGGCCGAGAAACAAGTACTGATATTTCGTATAGACAAAATTCGCACTATCAATTTCACACATATTAATTTGAAACTCACCATCTTCTACAATTAATTTTAGAATGCTATGCCTTTATTAGAATTTTTGTCCGATATACTTTAACAAAAAGCCTTTTACGTATTGTCGTATAAGGAGATGAATGTATTGTATTCTCCGTGATTTTTGTTTACTATGGTTATCACACAAATAACATTTTGATGTTAAGAACACATTTTAGTGGTATATCTCTACTGTCCTGT
Organism: Dolomedes plantarius; assembly: GCA_907164885.2. Lineage (NCBI taxonomy): Eukaryota > Metazoa > Arthropoda > Arachnida > Araneae > Dolomedidae > Dolomedes > Dolomedes plantarius. The sequence goes on from OU015490.1 coordinate 76,061,458, forward strand.
TTTTTTATTTACTGTATGATTGCATTAAAGTAAAAAGACGGATACTGAATATGTACGAACTCATCTGTATTCAGTATTCAGAAATTTTTGCTTTATTAAAATATAAAGGAAAGTAACAGAACTATGTTTGAAAAATAACCAGTAAAAATAGTTTGAAAACAACAAAAGAAACCTGCATACTATAAATATGAATAATATTAAGTATGTTACAAAAGTTTTTAATGTTTCAAATAAAGTCATCCATAGAAACTGAAGTTTCCATTGCACTATGAATAGGAGAAAAATATTGTCACAGTTGAAAATAGTGGTAAAAAAGGTTTGTGACTAATAGATTGCAATAAATCCTTGGCTCAATAACAGCTGAATAGTAAAGAAATGTACAAATACACAACTTATACCCAACGCATCATTGCCAGATGTTGAAAATCCTAATATTAAGAATAGAGAAATACACTTTAAAAAATTACTATTGAAACCAATAAAAAGAAATAGGGTTCCTCAACAGAGCGAAATAAACAATTTCCGCCGGGTTTAATTCTATACCTCACAAACATAATTAAAAATAAAAATGGCAGAGAGAGAGCTAGAGAGATTCCACGGAACAAACGAATTGATGTGTTTATGCGGACTCGTGCTTAGTAAGTATCTAAAGCCAGATTTAAACACGTCGCTGAGAATTAACAGAAAGCAATCTTTTAATGTAAATTATCGGTAATTAATAGAAATTGCGGCTACAAAAACCAAATTTGACACATCTATAAATTTAAATCTTTCATTTAAGATCAAAATGAAGTGAACTGGTGCAGTAGTTTTCTCTCATGGACTGCCCAAAGAATCGGCTTAGCAACTTAAATATACAGATTTAAATTAAAAGTTGCAAATCATTTGAGGTCAAGTAATCGTGAAACAGTTTCGAATGTAAAAGTCTTTATTTGGTACCGCATTTAAGAATAATTAGAACTAGCACTGAACGTAGCAATCATTACGCCGTAAGTTAAGAGCATTCCGGAAGCAGAGAAAATGAAGCTTTTACCAATAGACATGGAATCGAGAATTGTAAACCGCGGAAAATGTTTGTTTGGTTTCGAGACAATTAGCTTCAGTTTTCCATACAGTACGTTTTCCGATAATTGTCGGATATCGTACTTTGCATTCAGTGCTACATTGGTCACCGATGAAGCAGACAGACATACGGCCAAGAAACGCAGGTAATTGAATGTGGCAAATAGAATTTTATACGTAAATTCCATGTTTGATTGCGATCTGACAAAGACCAGATTAAATGATTGGTGAAAAACGTGAACTAGGCATTCAACAAAAGTTGCGAATATCAATGGCTGGAATGTTTCATTAGCAGTTTTGATGATATCGATAATTCCGTTATACATTGTTATGAAATAATTCCTCTCTTCGGTACTTTTAATAGGCAATTCCCTTAATGCTGTAAATGCTTTTCTCAGTGTAAAACAAACGTAAACGAAATAAATCGCTATACATTGACCAGTATTCTTCCAAAACACACAGGTGTATCCAAAGATAAACCATTGTTGAGAAAATGATATGGACCTACCCATGTCGACATTATCATAAAATGCATTGAAAAGGGGATTATTCACTAGAGGGTATAAGAAAAAAACCAAATTCACAACTAGGAAAATATCACCTATGATGAGAAGAGCCAATAACTTGTACCGAATGTTTAGCACATCTTCCTTAGAAATTCTGGAATATATACGTAAAACTCTGGATATTACAGCATTTATTTCACTATTTCGAGAGAAGAGGAAATATCTTTGAAGGAGAGTAAAAATATTATAACACACAAGAAAAAGAATCCTTGCAGGAACTTTACTGTCAAAGTTGCTGTACAGTACACATGAAACATAAATCGTATTTCCTTCAAAAAATATCGTTAGAAGTATCGACATGCTTACTGCTAAACGGTGTTTGCACTGAAGTCCGAACTCTGATGGTAAACCAAGACCATGAATCCAAAAGTAAATGTTTAACATCTTAAGGTTATTTTTTATGTTTCTCATGCATTTTTCACACTGAGCAACCCAAGGCATACTTGAAGTAATTTATATCGTCAGAGTTGAATCAATTTAATATAATTTAAGTAAACACATTTTTTAATTTAGTGTTCATACAATGTATAACTCATATGCATGTTATAGCAATTTACGTCAGATATGTATTTTGTCAACCTAAAACTTTATATTAGAGATATCTAATAATTGCAGTATTCAACTTATTTATAGGAATAGATATTCTGAGTAATTTATTATTTAATATGATTTTTATCTGTCGAAGGATATGTTGCTCAATATCGCTTTTGCAGGAGATAAAATATATTTATTTCTCGTAACTCATTTAACGTCCGAAACAAGTACATATAATTCAATTCTTTTATCGGAAACGAACCGTGAAAGATTTATTACAGAATTTGAGGAAAAGAGACTAAAATTTGCAAGCATTTAAAATGGATTCTCAGCCCGAGGCAGCCCATTGGTATCGCTTTGGATTACCGACAGATGGCACCCAGTTCGAATCTCGACGAGCGTAACTGAATGCCTTCGAATCTAAGTCAGATATGGACAGTTTAAATCCTTTTACCAGAAAGTCTTCCGATGGTGATAGGGGGAGGGGGAAGTTATGAGCCCTCCAGATGTCGCTTTTCGAGTTGATCAGTCCAAATTGCAGTGGCAGCAAGAGGTGGTATTGGTTCATTCATACGGTGCCCCATATGAAATCAACCAGCGAAGTTTTAGGTGGAAGTCGAAATACAATACGCCAGCTGTGTTGACAACAACATAATGAATTCTTATGATTTGTATATTTATCAATATTAATTTTAACCATGAATACTAAAAGCTGTAAGATTCTTTTATATCTTTTTTCAACGTTCTTATTTCGGGAGGGCTTGATGGAAGGAAGAATGCTTAGAAAACTTCTATTTCATTATTAAAGATATTTTTTCAAACATAATAGCTTCGAAAAGTGAATGAAATCCAAAACAAGTTTTCTTTCTGACAACGCCCCAAAAATGTTTGCCTGCTGTCAAATAGAATTTCATATAGAAAAGCTTCATTAAGTTTGGGTTTTTTTTAAAAGTGGGAAAACATTACTAGCACTAGAGTGCTTTTGTTGTTGTAGCTGATGCCCCTTGACCGACAGTATATTGTCAGTTCAAGTCCATAAACAAACTTTTATTGTTTCACTTTGACACTTTGACAGTCTTGCATTTCTGTTTTTTTTTCAAGCTCGCCAAAATTTCCAATAAATCAAGAAAGATTGGAAAGCCTTGGTGACGTTCAACAATGTAAAATAACAGAATACAGAATTTCCTTGGTGGCGTTTTAACAGAGGAAAAAAATACGAATTTAATGAAGAACACTTTAGTGCATATTTAAATTCGAAAATCGATTTTTTTACTGTTTTGCTTCGCATATTCTTTTTGAATTATATAGAAGAACTGAAGTGCTAACCTAATTCCATTAACTAAGTTTTATTTCATGACTTTAAGTGGAGTGTATAAATAATATTGCCCAGAATTGTTCGCAACCTGTAGTAAAAGCGCAAGATTTATTGAGCAATAAATAACAAGTTTTAGCTCCACTTGGAGTGTTTCCATTATACTGATTGCTATTAAAATGATAGAAATTTTTTTAAGAAAAGCATTTGTTAAGTGACTTCCACTCAACTTATTACTGACTGAAAAGTAGGACGCTTTATAATGGGGGAGATTCCTCATAAAGCTGAAAAGGTGAAGAATAGTGACGTAAAACGTAAGGTAAAAGTTTTAAAGCAGTTATCGGGATTAAATTGGTATCCTGTCTCCCCAATGATTCAATAGTACCACGAATCAATTTCCATTCTTTTGTCGATGCATCATATATAAATACACGGGATATTTTAAAAGGGTATGCCATATTGCTTTTATAAATATATATATATATATATATATATATATATATATATATATATATATATATATATATATATATATATATATATATGTGTGTGTCTGTGTGTGTGTTTGTTTTCCTTCCATAAATATATTTATACTTTTCTAATGGCTTTGAACCAAGCAGTCTTCAAGCAATAAGCGAAAAGCACCCCTAAAGCATTTAAATAAATAAATAAATAAACACCAGACAGAATTTAATAAAGGATTTTCAATGTAAGTGATTGCAATTGCTTGGTTTTATGGTAATCGATTTTAGTTTTTCACTCAATGTTTTTACTTTGTTTGTGCGTTTTGTGGGAGTCAGGACAATTTCACGCGTTTCACGACTTAGTTTCATAAATATGTGTTGAGACAGTTAAGACGCCGGCTTCTGCGATAGCAAAAAGGTCAGCATCTTCACGGCCAATAGTATGATTGAATTTGGTAAATTTTGTGTTTGACAGACCACCAGCATTAAAAAAAAAATTGTGACTTCTGTCACGTTCAAGTTTGCGTTTCCTTTAGAACTGTGATTTTCCTATCTGGCCTGCATGGCAGAAGTAATAAGCAAGGGCTAGATTGCGAAGCTGTTACTCATTTGGCACTACCCAGGAGACAAGTGTAGCTTAAAGAATGCTACGGACGCGAGTAATACTGCCCTTTAAAAACTGAAAATTATCATTTTTATGAAAATATATTTTTTACGATAATATTGTCGCGAAAAACTGTGATATTACTGGAAGCATTACATGAAACACATTGTCATTTGTTATTTAGTGTCACAATCCCCAGGCCATTATTCTCTATGAATGCGTGAATCACACAGAATAGAGTTATTATAATGCTATTGGAATCGAGAGCTATAACTCATTGAAACAATCCGTTTTCTTTACTTAAACAATTTCATTCGTTTAACATACCATACTAAGCCGGAATTAGATGGATTGGATACTTGTCATTTAATGCATTTTTGATCACTGAAAAAATAATTGAATATAATGCAATAAATTAAATAAAGTTCATTGTCAGTGATTATCTATCACGAAAATAGTAAATGCTTATCTAAACACATTTGTAAATGACCTACACTTTTGAATTAAACAAAAAAAAACTGGATGAAAATTGTGTTTAGAGTTTCTGTAATATTGATCTAATAATAGTATCATGATCTAATACACTATGAATCTAATACTCTAATGAAGTAACATGATCTAATAATAGTATCATGTTCTATTATCGAGCCTTAATAGAACATGTTCTTATTAAGGCTATGTTCTTATTATCATGTAAAGGCTATGTTCTTATTAAGGCTATGTTCTTATTATCATGTAAAGGCTATGTTCTTATTAAGGCTATGTTCTTATTATCATGTAATATCATTTGATATTTTTTAAAATTGGACAAGTTATTAAAATCGAGCAAAGTTTCTTATATCAGGAAAAATATACAACCAACATACACTCTACAACACTCCTCAATATATTTGAAAGGAGACATGATGTTTTTGTTTTCGATGACAAATATTGAAACATGCTTTTCAAACATATTCGTCTCCTAGCAGGGAAAAATATTGTTGACCCAGGAGTCAATCACTAAACCTTCTACTTGCCGAATAGATGTTCTGATCATCCTCTTATAAAGCAGTGGTTCTTAATATTTTGTTAATCAGGGACTTGTCACCTTCTCCCCCCCCCAAAAAATAAATAAATAAAAATAAATAAATAAATATCGCCAGGGACTGGACCACTCCATACCCACCTGTCAAGTCGTGGCCGACAACAAGCCAACACAATCCCACATGAGATCCAGTAATTCAAACTCGACAATGAGATAAGCAGAGGCACGAATTAAAATAAAAATTAAGCTTCTTTATTAGAACTCACTATATACAAATTATTTACAATTTGGTCTCAAAACAAAACCATATCAGCATAACAACGCTGACCAATCTCAAGCCTTTGCTTCTCTGCCCTCTGATCGTTCGCTCTTCCAAGTCACCTCCAAACGGATTCCCCCTTTGCCGCCGAGATTGTTGGCATAATTTGTGATTGGTTTGACATATCACGTGGCTATATACGTTGAGCTCTGTGATTTGTTTTCACGTCTCAGCTTCAGTCTTTTTTGTACACAATTGTCCTGAGAACGTTGAGAGGAAAAATGGGATGTTGCCACGAAATCACACACCCCTTTTTACAAGAAGGAATGTGTTAAATTTTCCGATTTGACAAATTTTTATAAAAATTTTACTAACAAACTTAATAATAACCATAAAGTTATAATTTTATTTTCAATGGCAGGTAATAAGATTATATAAAAAAAGAATAAACAAATTACAACTAAACGTACACAATAATATTAAAGACAACTTAATAGAAAACATAGAAGTATACGAAATGAATGAGATTTTTGAACTGTCATTTGGTTTACTAGCTGTAAAATGGCTGCGACGCTGCGACTCCGTGCTATACAAAATCTATTAGGGATCATCAAGCAGAACAGGAATTTTTCTTTGTGCTCTTAACGCTAGGAAACGGAGAAAAATACAAGAATTTTTGGTATTTAAACAAAAACATTCGGGAAAAATTCTTTTGTTTCCAGTTTTAAAGAAATTGTTAAACTTGGGGTCATTTTAAAAGAAAGAAAAAGAGAATAAAGGGAAGAAAGAGAAGGAAGAAATAGAAAGGGAAGAGAAGAAAAGGGAATTTTTTTTTTTGTCACTAATGACTTCCCTGGCCAGCTCTTGAGTTCTCCCGGACCACCGGTATAGAGCCATTGCTTTACAGTCATTCCTGTCACTTTCAAGGTTCTCCAGTTTCTTTCTCTTTTCTGATCCAGAATGCATTTACGGCTACATATCACATCAATATACTCAATAATTTGATTTATTGAAGAAGAATTGATACAGACTATGAAAAATATTCTTGAAATGCCAATTTTCCATTAATTATGAACTTCCAATCTAGTTCTCTAAAGGACAACATATTCGAAGAAAAAGAATTTCGTTTATCTATTAGTTTCATTTTAGGTTATACGATCTAACATCTAAAAGGATCCTTTCAAAATAAAAACCTTCACAATGCCCCTTTTTTAGCTGCTATCAAACGAATGAATAACATAAAAGCGACATTGATTATGAAGATGTATTCAATTACACCGGACTTTAAGAGAATAGCCTTAACCGTTCTTAGAGCTGACACTGAACGTTGCAATCATTACACCATACGACAAAAGTACTCCCGTAGCCGATAAAATGAGGCTTTTGTCGATAACAATGGAATCTAGAACTGTAAATCCAGGAAACATTTCGTTCATTTTTTGGATATACTGCTTTCGACTTTCGTACCATACTTTTTCTGGTAATTCCTGGATTGCATACTTCAGATCATATGCAGCGTACGTTACTGATGACGCAGAAAGGCATATGATTATAAAACACATATAAGTTATTACACTATGGAGAGTTCTATACACTAATTCCCCTTCTGAAGGACATCCGATAAAGAATATAGTATACGTTTCATAAAACAAATTGATCAGGCTCATTATAAAGGCTGTAAATATAATTGCATGGAATGCTTCATTCACGGATTTAGTAATATTTACAGTTTCGTTGTACATTTTTATCAAGCGTTCTTTTTCCAGGTTATACTTATCATTCATTTCTTTCAAACCCAAGAATGCTTCTTTTAGTAAAAAGCAAATGAAGGCGAAATAAATCACTATACACTGAACGTTATTCTTCCAAAACAAGCAAAAATATCCCATGTAAATTATATACAATGCTAAGTTCATTTGCACTTTACCACTGTCATACACTTGAAAATAACCGTCTGTTAGTATCACGGAATAGAAAATAACAACCATAAGAACAATTTGGAAAATGTCACATATAATAAGAATTGCTAAAAGTTTTTCTTTCATGTGTAGTGAATTTTCTTCAATCTTGGAACGCAATTTTAATAACCTGCCAACTGTTGCGTCGATTTCGCTATTCCGAGAACAAAGAAAATATCTTTGCAATATGCTGACGATGCCAAAAGCAAATATAAATGCCATTTTTGTCATATCCTTATTATCTGATAAATCATGCCTTTTGTATGCTAAAAATGAAACTAACAACATATTGCCATCAAGAAATATTGCTAGAACTATCGACACGCTCACTGCAAAACGGTACTTGCATTGAAGTCCGAATTCGGATGGAAAACCAAATCCATGAATCCAAAAGTAAATGTTTAATATCCTCAAGCACTTTTTTATAGCTGTGGTACTTTCTCCGCATTGCTCAACCCAAGTCATATTCATAGCATAAAAAATATATTTGTCAGTAAATATTGTAGATAATTTCAGAGAATCTTCAAGAGTCTTTAGTCTGAAGGATTTTCCTATAATTTTTTTGTTGGATGATACTTTAAGAGAAATGTTGAATTATTTCTTATAAAAGTTTCTGTTTAGAGACTTGTATAATATCTGTAGAAATTGTCAGCCCTTGAATAAATCCGACGGCTTCTTTGCTGCGAAATAAGTGCTGATTTTTGAAGTTGATGTATTTGCCATTTAAGTTGTTTTATGCTGTTGAGTTGAAGCGAGATGCCTTTTTAAAAACCATACAGTGGTTAAAAAACAATTATGCATCCAATTTTCCTTAATTGAAAATTTTCACTTCATTTATATGCAGGTGATTGTATCTTCACTACTATATTTTGTTACCTATAGTAACCGTACAAATATTATTTTGATGATAAAAAGTCAATTTTTCGAGACAGCACCTAGGGTGTGTTTTCTGTTAGAATGATTGCCATCGATATATTGCAAGAGTATAGACGACAGTGTTAATGGAATTAAAAACATTCATCGATTAAATTTTAATTTTCGTAGCTGTAGACGCTCGTTTTAAACAGTCAATTGGGTATAATAATTTAGGGTCTTTCATGTATCATAAGTATAAATAAATTTAAAAATTAACAAATTAAATAAATTCTTTAATAAGGGAGTTGTTTCAAAATACTAAAGCATATTTCGGACTCGAGCATAATTATCGAGTACTTGTTAACGCATGCATTATATAGGTTTGAAAAGATATCCGCTTGGCAAGGAGATAATATACAAAGCGAGGTAACAGGGTAATTGATTATATATTAACTCCCAACTTCATAAACTTTTTCTATCACTAAATAAAGCACTCTTTCATGTTTGAGGTAAACTTAAATTTTTTACTTATATGAAACTCATACTATATTACTTATGTTATTTTTTTTTAAGTTTTACTATATTTTCTTTATATATATATATATATATATATATATATATATAAAACTGTTCCGTAACTGACTTACTCACTGACTGACTGATTGTCTGAATGACATTCAACGTACAGACCAAACTGCTGGACCTAAAAGGCTGAAATTTTGCATGGCGATTCTTCTTATAGTGTAGGAATGCACTAAGAACGATTTTTGAAAAATTCTTCTTAGATTTTTTGAAAATAAATTTTTAACCTTTTTTGTAACTTTTTTTAAGTTTGCATTTTAAATAACAATTTTAGGGTTATAAAATTTATATCACGAGACAGATCATAAAAATTCCTTTAAAATGAAATCTTTTTCGAATCTTCATCAACCTCCATTTTCAGATTTTTGGTGAATTTTTAAAGATTTATTTTTAGAACTTAATTTATTAAATGTTGATCACATGATTTTTTTTTCTTGATAATGCGGCAGACGATGGGACATTATCCAAAAAAATATTGAAATACAGTAAAAGGTATGTTTCTCAAACTGTAATATATTCTTTAGTATGTTCTATTAGATTCAATTTGAATATTTTCTTCTACATAATTTTGTCTATAATAAACTTCTACATAATTTTGTCTATAATTTTGTCTAAAAATATCCCTTGCAATTTTTTTATAAATATATTTTTGGTTTTTTTTTACATCAATTGCATACATTGATCATCGTATTTATTATATATATATATATATATATATATATATATATATATATATATATATATATATATATATATATATATATATATTGCATTTATTGCATGCATTGACCGTTGGATTTAATTTGAATGTACTCCGTAGCGAAGTGCGGGTTTTCAGCTAGTAGACACTTAAAACGAGAAGATAAAGATTTTCCGATGGCGAGGCCCTCAGATAATTTTTAGAAATCATATTTAAAAATATAAATACTTTGTTCAACTTGCAGCTTGGTAAAAATTATATTCCTTTCTCCCAATATCTGAGTTATGAAATTCTCGAAATGTGGTTTTTAAGAACTCTAAAGCAGGGGTCGAAAACATTTTCTACTATGAGGGCATATTTCAGAAACGCGGGAATTCGGTGGGCACCTCTGGATAAGAAGGGGGGGGGGGTAATATTTAAACATGAAATTATTAATGCGACATAAATTTATCATACATAAATTCAAATTTTAATTTTTTTTTTAATTTTTAAATTATAATTAATGCGATATTTGACAATGCAAATATGTGGCCAATTCGTTGCAATGTGCCATAATAAGTTGAATTCTCAGTTCTAAGGCATTGGTCCAAATGTGTATCAGGGAGGCTTGATCGGTACTTTGATTTTAAGTATTTCATATTAGAAAACAAAGATTCACAAGCTTATGTCGATGTGCAAAAAGAGTTCACTTTCAGAGCACATTTTATCAACAATGGGAACGAGCAACAACTACGAGCAATCTAAAATTTAGATAATTAAACGGCGGGCACTTTAAAATTGTTTCGCGTTTCCGACCCCTGCTCTACAGTTTCTTTAATGGGAACGTTGGAGAAAAGGGATTTAACGTCAGAAGATAACACAGTTATTAGAAAGAAATATATTTTTTATTTTTTTACACATTCATAAGAATTCTTTGCAGTTTAATTGATTTTAAGATATAAGGGAGAACTGGGTATTACATAAGGTAAGAAACCTAATGTAGTACCCATTTTGTAACAGGGAACCCTTTGTCCCTGTGTGAGGTAAAAAAAAAAGACTGGTAAAGGCCGAGACAAGCGGTTAGATGCATTATCTATGTCCGATCTGAAGGTCCAAAATATCAAATTTTATTTAGGAATTTTAGGGAAGGCATAATATTAATCGCATAAGCAGTGCATGAAATAATCGAAAGTTTATTTCAATGTTACCGAAGATTGATACGTCTGACCTGCTGCAGTCATATCTGTCGAATTGCCTCGGACACCATTTTCAGCGGGAAAATGCCTCACCTTATAATCGGGTAACACTAAACTGTTCCAGAAGATGTTGATAGTCTACCTCAGTTTGTATAATCATTTAAGATCATTTTCCCAGAAGTCAGATTGTCTTTCATGTCACCTGTTTTCAACCCGTGTTTTCTTCTTGTTACTGATTTCTTCTATTACGCGAAATCATCATGCATCCAAACAGATGGAAAAAACATATCGCATCCCCGCAAGAAAAGTGACACAACTCTAAAATACAGCATTTGAGAAAAATCAATTTGAAAAATACTATGCAGTTTGAACTAGCATTACAATAAAACTGATACAACTGCCGTCAGGCGGATAAATTGCGAGATAGAGGTGTGACTTTTCTTGCACGATGGGGCACTTTATATATATTTTTCAGTGACATAACCTAAACCATTCTTTTGACGTGTGTCACTTTTCTTGCCCGGGTGCGATATTTTTCAACAGTATTGTGATACTCCCATAAGCAGCCATCGGATAAAAAAATGCAACAGACTGTAGCATCACTTCTATCTTACAGCTAGAATCCGAATGCATGGAACGTGTTTTAGCGGAAACTTTACCATCATAATCGTCTTTAATTTTCTTGAAAGACTCATTTCATTTCAGTTGCTGTACATGAAAATTTGAGTTACGAACAATACAAAAGTAGTTTTTAATAATAGTACATAGTATTAATATTAATAATTTTTATTATCTATTTATATTTATATTATAGTTAACAATTAGTGAAATTAATATAATTTTATGCAGTAAATTCATTAATTATTATTAGAAGAGTACCAAATTATTTCTTAAATATTAATTTTTATTTAGTATTATTATGAGTATTACTTCTTTACTATTATTCACATAATAATAATTATTATTGATAGTATTATTTATTATTTGTGCATTACCCGAATGCTTTCCACTGCACGAGATTGGTTAGTCAATCTAGACCATACTTCAATCTTTGTCTGATGCACATCAGCTACACATTACAATTCCATAACGATTTTTTTCATAGGTAAAATCCTCAAAAATATCATCTATGTTGAAAATGCTTCTGGATCAAGTCTCAAAAAGTATGCCATACATATTTTTGAGTAGGAAGAGCAAGGGCAATCCATAGTAATTTTCATACACAATGCTGTTTACCACCTGTAATGTTTCCATGCGTATACACAAGAATCAATCAACACTCGAAAAGCGAATTTAATGCGAATTATTTTCATGCAAAAGCATAATTTCCAATAAGATCAGTTTAGCCCTCGTGTTGTAAAATGTGACCATAGTGCTCCAAATCTACCAATCATCCAACTGTTTGCCTTAAAATAGTTCAGACGACAAGCACAATATTGTGAAGTTCGTAACTTTTGATCAGTGTCGTGGTTGATGGGTTTGCATCTGTGAATATCCCTTCAGGAAAAGACGACCTGCATTGAGAGAAAACTTTACAAAGTGCTTTAGAACAATAGGTGCCCTACCAAGTTCTAATATTAAATGCCATATCTGTCTTCGCAAAGTTTTAGATTAGAACTAACAAGAAATTAGGGAGATTCTCAACTAAAAGTCTCGTTCTGTACTGATTTAGATTAAAACATTATCAGCATCAGTATATGTAAGTATCCTAAAGAAAGTAATTCTGTTTAAAAGGATTCAGCTTATTGAGAGCACATCTACAGTCAGATAAACACGTTGTTCTTCTCTTAAACACTTGGGATTCACAAGGCATACAGCGAGTTACTCCACTTGTGACTTAAAAATTAATTTGTCGGCACCGACAGAGCAGTTTCAAGCAGTACGTCCCACATTTATTCTGGCAAAATCGAAGATAAAAAATTCGACGTAAAATGCAAATCGTGTGAAACGGAAGAGATGGCAACCATTTTCTGACCTCCTTTTTTCAGGTGGTAGCACGAGGGACATTCATCAAACTACTTTATTTTCAAAAAACTCCCCACAGTTTTCCGAGAAGTAAATTCCAAAACGAACCATAGTTGGACATATTTCTACTCATATTCCAGATGCGAACATCACCGAAAAAAGCTTAGCAAACTGGATTTCAACTTCATGAACGATGAAGGAGCGTTTGACCAGGTCAAATCCTCAACATGGATATTGATGACGATGCAGTGTTAAAAGATATTTCAGGATTGAATGAACAGTCAGTTAGGCTAACTTCACAGCATAATAGAAAGTAAAGGAATACATTGTACCCGGATGTCAAAAAAAACCTGGAATTCTATTGCATTTCCAGAAATATTACAGAGACTAAAGCTAAAGCCAGGCAAGCAGTATTCAGAATTCTGTAGACTGCAAGAGAGATTCATGTACAAATATTTACAGAAACGTCTTTACAGTGTTATATTTACAGAATAGTCTGGTATAAAAACTTGTCCCTTAACCACAGCAAGAAAGCAAGTTTATATCAAATGGATATTTTATTTAAAACGATTTTTGAGAATATGTCTAATGTTATTGCGGTACTTTTCCTAGCTGGCATATTGTCCGATTAATTTTTAGAAGTTGCTCTGTGAATGCCACATAATTTCGAGAATTTTACTCCATTATAAGGTCTTAGGAGTAACATATATATATGAGGGCCAGTCAAAAAGTTAGTTGCACACGTTGGAAAATTAAAGCCGGGTTAAATTTTAGAACAAAGTTTTACTAATATAAATGTATAATACATCTATTTCTCGACGTAATCACCTCCTTTATTTTAACATTTGTTGAGGTGTAGCACCAGTTTTTCCACGCCATCTGCGAAGAATTACCGTCCAATGTGAGATATCCATTGTTGTGTTGCACCTTTTACCTCCATATCCGAGTGGTATCGTCGCGTTGCAAGTTCTTGTTTCACGAGACCAAAGACATGTAAGTCACATAGCACAAGATTTTTTACTTCACACAAAAACGTTTTCAAAATACCTCTTAACGATTGTTGCATTTAAATGTCTATTTCGAGACAAAAAAAAATATCTTTGTAGAATGCTTAGGATATTAGATGTCAATATAGATATCATTCTAGTAATTGACTCACTGTCTGATATACCAAAGATCTGAAGTTCTGAAAAGGTAATGTACAACGTACTTCCTACAAAAAATATTCCTAGAAGTATCGATATGGTCACTAAAAAACAGTATTTGCACTGAATTCCGAATTCTGATGGTAAACCAAGTCCATGAATCCAGGCGTAAATGTTTAAAATACTCAGGCAGTTTTTTATGGCTTCGACATTCTTTTTGCGTTGCCCAAGCCAAGCCATTTTCACAGCTTGAATGAATAAATTACACAATATATTTGGTAGGTATTTTCACGCAATCTTTAGAGACATTTCATGAAGTTTTATTCCAATAACTTTTAGGGTTTGGATGATAATTAGTATTTAAGGAATTTTGATCAATTTCAACTAAACTTTTCTATTTAGTTTCTTATGTAAAATGCGTAGAAAGTTTCAGTCATGAACAAAATACAAATGACCCACCTTTCATGAAACTAGCACTGACTTTTGTAGCTAATACTTGATGTCAGGCATATTCAAATCATGTATGGTAGCACTATGACAACATATATGTAATTCAATGTCACAAAAGCTGCAGCCAAGATTTTTCCAGTATTTTGTTCTTGTCTGTATATATGCTGACAATTTAAGTTGAAATGTTTTTTAGAGCATTATACACAACACTTATAAAAGCCTAATTTTGAAGAAAATTGGTCAATCTTGAAATAGGTAGTCGTATTTTTTATCACCATATTTCGTCGTATAAGTTTCACACACGTTGGTTGCATTGAAGAAAAAAAACGCATTGCATTTGCTAGAATTTTTGTCTTATACTGTCACAATATATAACAAACGGCTGAATGTATTGTATTATCCGTGATTACTGAGTTGCTTATGGTTACCACACAAATAACATTCTGATGTTAAGATCTCGCTTTAGTGTTCCACCTCTATTATCCTGCTTTTTATTTACCGTTTGATTGTATTTCAATAAAGGAAAAATACATCAATATTCAAATCGCACGAACTGCTCTAATGTTGAGAACGAAATTTTTAGCATTATATTTAAAAAATAAACAGTGGAAAGCATTTTCAAAACAGCAATTGACTCTTAAAAGAAATCTACATAATATGATCATGAATAATATATATTATGTGACAAATATTTCTAATGATTCTCTTAAAAATATCTATAGAAAATGCAGTTTCCATTCCATCAAAGTGAAGGATAAACGTATTGTCACATTTGAAAAGAATACAATAAAAGTGTTTAGAATTAATAGCTTGTAATAAACCCGTGGTTCTTAATAACAGCTCTAAATGCCTTTGTCATTGAAAACTTCTATAATTTTGCGTTTTTCAGGGAAAATTTCCCCCCACTCTTGAAGAGTCTTTTAAAGAGATTCGTTGTTCACGTTTCTACTCATTCCTACAAATATTTAATGATATTCAAAATAGGGGATTTCGAAGTATAATCTAAAGCGGGGCATGTACGGTAAGTCAGGTACTGACAAACAATATGAGGCGTGTGTTTTGGGTGATTGTCAAGATGAAAGTAAAAGCTGTTATGTTGGTTTTGTTTCTTTTCCTATTGTAGAATACTTTACTTTAGAATATTCTTATACACTATTTTAGGCATTGTGTCATAAATGAATTCAAGTGCCATGAAACCAACAGCCGAAATTCAACTCCAAAACTACTACATTATTCTCATATTTTCTACCAGTATAAACATTATTCTCTTACAGTCCTGTTCCTTTGTCCTAAATTATTTTTTCTTTTGCAAAGAATGGAGAAAATTCACTTTTATAGGAAGACAAACCTTCAATATGAAACGAGTTATTTTCACTCAAAAAATATTTTTTAGAAGCAATCCTTTTTATTTTCATTTATTTTTGATAAGCATTTGCCTACTTTTCCTCGGTATGCAAATCTATGAACGATCCTATGGTCAATTTTTGGATGAATCATCTGGTCCAAATCCTTCTATGACACTTTGCAGATTGATTTCGAAATTAGCTGCGTCTCTATTTAAAATATTTAATCTCTTTTCCAAAGTGATTCTATAGATTTTAAGATCTATCTTAGTTTTTACGAAGGATTTTTCAAGGTTATGAGGATCTTCTTTCCTCTATTGTTGATTCAGCACTTCTGCTGAACATTTTTGTGATCGGATAGTGGCAAAATAATGGC
This sequence comes from Dolomedes plantarius, assembly GCA_907164885.2. Lineage (NCBI taxonomy): Eukaryota > Metazoa > Arthropoda > Arachnida > Araneae > Dolomedidae > Dolomedes > Dolomedes plantarius. The sequence continues at coordinate 76,077,832 of OU015490.1, forward strand.
TGGGGTACTGGGCTTCAAACTGTCGGGCCCGGTCTAATTAATCTTCATACAGAAAAATACTCCCTTAGTACTCTCAACCAATCAACCAGTAACCGTATAATTCGGGCACTCATGAAACATTGTCCGCATCACCTGAATTTTTTTCGTGTTACTTTCTGCAATGTTTTGCAACCAAGATTAACCTTCCCGTGTCTTTTTTTTTTTTACTTTCCACGCTGTGCATGGTTTCTTTTTATAATACACACTTTCACTTATCATCTTTCACATGAGGTATTAATCTATCGATTTCTACGGGTAGTTTTAAATTACAGTTTTACGAATAGTCAGAAAAGTCGTTTTCAGTGTCTCTGACATATGGCTTTCCATATTTTAAAGTAATAACTACGAAATGAGCTAGGGAGAACTTTCCGAAGATAGAGTGAAATATTTCTGAATCTAAGAGATTTCGGGGTATGAAGCTGAAACTGCTTGACATCTCTATCACGATAAGTCAACCATTTCACCATAGTTCTTAACATAAATAATCGAGATGCTACATTTTACGTGAATATTTTCCTTTAGCCACGAAGCAAAGAAGGAAGAAGAGTGTTCGTCGCATCGAAAAGTTTAAATTGTAGAATATTGTCCTCGTACTTGAGGCAAATGCGAATGGCTAGGGAACTGGCATCGGTCTGGCTTCGGTACCAGAGTCTGTGCGTTCGAGTCCAACTCTTTGGCATTGACGTTTGCAGCCATTCGGAATCGGTTTTAACCCTTCAGCGGGAGCTCCCTTGTACAAAGTGCAACATTTTCATAATTTTTAATGGTTTTTTTTTTTGCATGTAAAATGCAAATTTTCTAAGCAGTTTCTATTTATATCTACAAACCTTTCTAATGCAGGTATGATTTTCTGACCCTTGTATTCCTTTCCATTCATTGTTAGTCGTGATTTAACCGTGGTAAATTAGCGATTATACTGGATTATAATACGACAAAAGCCGGAGTTTATGTAGTCGATCCAGTGTTCAGCTATTACACGGTAGCCTGCATATCACGAAGATGGACAATCTCATTGTTTTTTAGCTTTTTGGACATAATAGGAATGAATTCGCAATTTGTCCTTAGATCCAATAAACCGGACAGATTTTAAATAAGGCGATTGTATCTGCATTTTTTGGCCTTTAATTATACATATATCTCAATATTATAAACATTTTACATGTTGTATAAAACGCAGAATTTTTATTTTCAATTTGAAAAAAAAGGTTTATTAGAAAAGGAATAAGTAAAATATCTGTGTTTGCTGTGTAAGTCCAAAATCGTAGTTTGGAGAAAAACGGGATTGAAAACTAACATGTTTGTGTTTTGTTTCACAAACCCCAAATTTTCACTGATGAACAAAAATATTTAGGAGGGGAATATGACCTAGCTTTCTGTACCCTGCAGTGATCTTTAATTTTTCAAACATGCCTGGTTTGATAACTCATTTTAGCCCACTTAACATCCCAAATTCTCACTGACGAATAAAAATATTTAGGAGTGGAATCGGAGCCTAGCTTTCTGTACCCTGCAGTTTTCCTTGATTTTTCAAACATGCCTGGATTGATAACTCTTTTTAGCCCACTTGAGACTTAACATCCCAAATTCTTGCAGACGAATAAAAATATTTAGAAATGGAATTGGAGGCTAGCTTTCTGTACCCTGCAGTTCTCCTTGATTTTTCAAACATGCCTGGTTTGATAGCTCATTTTAGCCCACTTGAGACTTAACTTCCCAAATTCTCACTGACGAATAAAAATACACTGCTGGCCAAAAAAATTGCAACACCAAGAAAGACAAGAGATATCACAACAAAATTTATTTTGTAGATAACATGTTGACCAAGTATCAAATGATTAAATTTATAGACTTCTGTGGTGTGTGGTTCCTGCCAAAATCAGTAGCCAGAGTAGCCGCCATTGTTGGAGATCACCGCTGCCACACGCCTTGGCATTGATTCAAAGAGACTTTGGATGAGTTCTTGGGGTACAGCAGACCAAGCAGCTTCCACACGTTGCCAAAGTTGATCTGCTGTGGCAGCTGGGGATGGAATCTGGGTCAATCGTAGAGCAACCATGGACCACATGTTTTCTATCGGCGAAAGATTCGGAGAGCGAGGCGGCCAGGGAAGCAATTCAATCTGGCGATTGACGAAGAACCGTTGGACAATGCGTGCCACGTGTGGTCGCGCATTATCCTGTTGAAATATGGCTGTGGGCAAGCCCTGAAGGTAAGGAAGGACAACTGGCTCCAACACCTCGGAGATGTAGCGCTGGCTGTTTAAAGTACCAGCAATGCGTACTAGAGGCGTGCGAGAGTGATATCCAATACCGCCCCATACCATAATACCCGGTGCAGGACCAGTGTGGCGGTGCATAACGCAGCTGTTCAGCATCCTCTCTTCACGGTGTCTCCAGACACGAATGCTACCATCGTTTTGTTGCAGACAGAAGCGTGACTCGTCAGTAAAGACAATTTCATTCCATTCTGCCGTCCACATCATTCTGTCATCGCACCATTGGCGGCGGAGACGTCTGTGGTTCTGCGTCAAGGGTAGACGAAGCAATGAACGTCTTGCGGACAGACCACTCTGCTGTAAACGGCGTCGAATGGTACGCGCAGACACTGGATGATGCGTTACAGACTGCATGTGCTGTGCTATGGTTCGTGATGTGACTGAGCGATCCGTCACTGCCATGCGCACAATTTGCCTGTCATCACGTGAAGTGGTACACTGAGGTGGATGCGATCGAACACGCCGGTCCGTCGTACCCTCCTGCATCCAACGATCACATATCCGCATTACAGTTGTTTGGTTTCATCCAACACGACTACCAATTTCCCTGAAAGATAATCCACAATCTCGGTAGGCCACTATCCTTCCTCTGTCGAACTCGGATACTTGATCAAAAGATGATCGCTGTTTTCGACGAGGCATAATTGATCGTTTTTTTGAAAAAACCACAAGAAAAACACAATTGCCGAACTTCAAATCGTCGAAATCTCCTAGCCTTAAATAGTGCTTTGAAGTGGCGCCACAGGCGCGCGTGATGTGCGTCTGCGCTGAAATTCTAATCATTTGCATATCTCACCTTCGCTAATGCATGTTGTAAATTTCATGTTATTTGCATGTTTCCTTCAGGGTGTTGCATTTACAGTGGCCAGCAATGTATTTAGGACTGGAATTGGAGCCTAACTTTCTGTACCCTGCAGTACTCCTTGACTTTTCAAACATGCCTGGTTTGATAACTCATTTTAGCCCACTTGAGACTTAACATCCCAAATTCTCACAGACGAATAAAAATATTTAGGAGTGGAATTGGACCTAGCTTTCTGTACCCTGCAGTATCCCTTGTTTTTTCAACATGCCTGGTTTGATAAGTCATTTTAGCCTATTTTGGACTTAAGATCCCAAATTTCCACTGATGAATAAAAACTTTTAGGAGTGAAATTGGACACTTAGCTTTCTTTGCCCTGCAATAGCACTTGATTTTTTAAACATGCCTGGTTTGATAACTCATTTTAGCCTATTTTGGACTTAACACCCTTTATACAAACAAACAAACACACACACACATACATATATCCACTGGACGCGTGATCAATGGAGGGCTGTTCAATTTACGGAGGAGTCCAGGTTTAGCCTCCAGAGCGATAGTTGGCGTATTTTGATTTGGAGAGAACCTGGAACTCGTTTTCATCCATCACACATCCGTGAAAGAGATGCATACGGATGAGGCAGTGCCTGTGTTTGGGGTGGTATCTCTTTGGGTCGATGCACAGACATCCCTGTCTATCCCCGTGGAAATGTGAATGCTCACACCTATAGAGATGACATCCTTCATGCTTATGTGCGCCCTTATACCGGGGCATTAAGTGATGCTTTCGTGCGACACGACGATAATGCGAGACCGCCCAGGGTTCTCATCGTGGATGCTTAGCCTGAGCAGGAAACAGTTCAGAGCACGGAGTGGCCAGCCGTAATCAATATGGTTAAAAATACACTCGAGGTGGATCGAAAATTTCATATTTACTGTTACATTTATCTGGCGCTGTTACCACAGGCTACAAGCAACTCTACTCATTTGATTGATATGCTAAATTATAAGTCATGAAAGTAATTTCAGTCAAAGGGTGTCATTGGGAACTTCAGGAACTTTGGTTTCTTTCCAATTTCAGAAAGCAATAAACAACAAACTGTAAAAAATTTGTTTCCAGATTACAAATATGCTCGTAGATGTTGCTTAAATTTATTATTTTTTACTTCGTATATTAAACACCAAGTAAACTGCTGCATTACTTTTTCTCCTTCCTGTGTTAAATGTTGCCGAGAAATTGCTATAATTTTGACTTTCCTGGAAAATTTGGTGAAAAAGATGGGCACGAATGCAAATCTGTCAAAGTTATAACAGAAGCGCCCTAGTGCAGAGCATACTTTCAGAGAGATATAATTCAAAGTGGATTACACGTTTCGCATCAAACCTGTTTGAAAAAAAGGCAGATTTTTCTTGCGAGTTGCCAGAATGAAAATTCCTTCGGATTTCATTCAGTGCACAAGGTATGTATGTTTTGATATATCATTTTAAAAGTTCACTAGAAGATTTTAAAAAAATATAAAATAAGTTTATTTGGAGTACATCAAAATTTGTTTCAGTACTTTTTATCCTGTCTGTATTATGAAGGTTGAAAAAATTGTAAAGGTTCTTAGAGTTCTGAGTATTCTTGGATAAATTTGTATACTATTGACAAATGAAGGAATCATTAGGATCTATTGTATATGCGCCAAACATTTTAGTTTCTGTGCCTCAAATTATGTAATAAATCTTTCATGTAATGGTTCCTTTCCGGTAAAAGATTCAAATTCTGGATACTTGATTTCTACATTTAAGAAGTTAACAGAAATAAATATATTTTATCTCCTACAAAAGAAATATTGAGCGCGGAGAGATAAAAATAATATTAAACAATAAAATGCTCATAGTCTTTGCTTGAGTAGACAAATTGCTTAGTAGAATATGACAATAAAGAAATATCTCAGTTAAAAAGTTACAGAATAAATAAATTCCTATTAGACTTATATTCATGTTATTTCAAAGTGAGTTATTGTTTGAACATTAATCGTTGAAAGCGTGTTTACATTAACTCTACAACTTTCCTTTGTCTGCAACGAAATAAATTACTTCGAATATGCCTTGGGTTGCTTGGCGCGAAATATATATCAGAAGCATTAAAAAGAACCTTAAGATGTTAAACATTTACTTTTCATGGTCTTGGATTACCATCAGAATTCGGGCGTCAATGCAACTACCGTATAGCAGTGACCCTGTCGATACTTTTAGCAATATTTTTTGAAGGAAATATGATGTATGTTTTATCTGTACTGTACAGCAAATTTAACGTACCAGGTAGTAAAACTCATACAAGGATTTCTGTTTTTGTGTGTTATAATATTCTTACACTCCTACAAAGATATTTTCTTTGTTTTCGAAATGGAGAAATTAATGGAATAATGTGCAGTGTTTAGAGTGTATAGCAGAATTTCGAAAAAAAATGTGCCAAACATTCAGCGAAAATTATTGGCTCTTCTTGTCATAAGTGATATTTTCCTCACTGTGAATATGATTTTCTTCTTATTCTCATTAGTGAACAATCCTTTTTTCAATACGTTTTATGATAATATCGAAAGGGAAAGGCCCTTATCATTTACACAAAAATGGTTTATATTTAGATATACCTGTTTGTTTTGGAAGAATACTGGCCAATGTATAGCGATCTATTTTGTTTACGTTTGTATTGCACTGAAAAAAGTATTTGCAGCATTCAGAGAATTGCCTATTAAAAGTACCGAACAGAGGAATCATTTCATAAGAATGGATAACGAAATTATCGATATCACCAAAACTGCTAATGTAACGTTCCATCCACTGATATTCATAACTTTTGTGGAGTGCCTAGTTCAGGTTTTTTATCAATCATTTAATTTACTCGTTGTTAAATCTGAGTCGAGCATAGAATTTACGCATCAAGTTCTGTTCGCCACAATGAATTCCCCGCGTTTCTTCACTGTATGTCTATCTGCCTCATCGGTGACCAGTGTGGCAATGAATGCAAAGTACGATATCCAAGAATCATCGGTAAACGTATTGAATGGAAAACTGAAGACAATTGTCCCAGAACCTAACAAATATTTTCCGGGGTTTACAATTTCTTGATTCCATTACAGTTGATAAAAGCTTCATTCTCTCTGCTTCCGGAATGCTTTTAACGTACGCCGTAATGATTCCTACGTTCAGTGCTAGTACAAATCAAACTTAAATGCGGAAAGAATGTGTGTTCTTTTCGAAACTGTTTCAGTACTATCTAACTTCAACTGATTTGCAACTGTTAATTTAAGTATGATTTGATATGCTTAACTTTTACTGTCTACTTGAAATAGAAACAATATCTAGCTCAAAGATTGTACTATTACTGCTAAAATATCTCTCTGTGTTTAGGTTCACTAATGTACCAAAACTGAAGAATAATTCATATATAATTCTGTGATATATATATATATATATATATATATATATATATATATATATATATATATATATATATATATATATATTTTAAAGCGATGTAAAATTGGATTCCTTGTAAAATTGATTTAAGAACTAGTCATCGATATTTTTAGGAATATGACTTAAATCTGAAGTCACAACGATTAATATATCCTGTCTGCAGTGTCAAATCGAAACTTTTATGAGCATAAATGCTTGTTTATTAGACAGAACATGACTGCGAAATGCCACATAAAAGAATTCGTTGGTAATGTCATGGAAATACACTCATGGACAAAAAAATTAGCGCACCAAGAAGGAGTCGTCAAAATGAAACGAAATTTTACATACGTAATGACTACTTTGATATAAGTAAATGATAAGAAAATCAAAGAAAAAGGATAATTTATTTCAGAAAAAAGGCAAAAGAACGGAGGAGTTAATACTCCGTTGGACCCCCTCTAGCGCGAATGCACGATATGATACAATTGGGCATTGAGTCATACAAGTTCTGTATGATGTCTTCAGACATTTCGTTCCATGTTTGCTGTAACCTTGCCTCTAGTTCGTTCAAACTCGTGGGATGCCCAACTCGTCGTCCCAAATGATACCAGATATGCTCGATTGGAGACAAATCTGGGGATCGGGCAGGCCAAGGAAGGGTAGTAACAGTGCGGAGAGTCTTGTGACACCCTTGCCGTATGAGGCCGAGCATTGTCTTGTTGAAAAATGGCTCCTGGGAGCCGCTGCATGAGTGGCAACACATGTGGTTGCAGGATTTCATGAACATACCGCTGGGCTGTCATGGTGCCACGGAACAATACTAGGCGTGACCGTGTATTGTAGGTAATGGCACCCCATACCATCACACCAGCTGTGGGAGCGATGTGTCGCTGTACAGCAAAGGCAGGATTGAAGCGTTCACCACGGGCTCTCCACACACGAACACGATTGTCATCACTGCCCAGATTGAATCTGGATTCGTCGCTAAAGACGACGTGGTTCCATTCCGCTGCAGTCCAGTTTCCTCGTGCGCGGCAAAACTCCAAACGGAGGCGTCGATGGGTGGGCGTCAAGGGCAGCACACGTAATGGGCGCCGCGAAACCAACTGTCCTTCAGCCAGGCGCCTTCGTATGGTTCGAGAAGACACAGAGGCCCCTAGTGAAGGTGCTACCTGTGCCTGGATGGCGGACGATGAAGCAGTTGGCTGTACGCGTGCATTTCTTACGATGTGGGGGGTCTTCTCGACGATTGGTCTGTCGAGGGCGTCCTGAGACTGGTCTTCGTGTACATGACATCTCTCGGGTCCACTGGTCCCACTACCTCCTCACAACACAATCAGAGCGGCGTAATTGACGAGCTACTCGCCTAGCTGACAACCCAGCTTCCATCATCCCGACGATTCTCCCCCTCTCAAACTGCGACAACTGCTTATATTGTCTTCGAACACGGCGTAATGGCATGTCTATCTCAGCTCTTTCTTTGTAAATGATTCAGCACACTCAAACAAGCTTTGGTTACCTGTTTTATACTCCACAGAGTACGATGTTCAACGCCCTCTATCGGCTATATGTAATGCGCAATGAAGCTGCATTTCTAATCATTTGCATATATCCCCGACATGTACATTCATTGCAAGTTTCGTTACGATCCCGCAATTATTTCTTGGTGCGCTAATTTTTTTGTCCATGAGTGTATTAATAATTTTGGAGAGTTTTGCTAGTACCAGATGGAGATGTCGTAGAGAAACCTCAAATTTTACTTAAAACAGCTATATAAAACCTATTTTAACATATTGCTGAGAATATTTCATAACATGTAAGGAACAAGACCTCGTCAAGCTATAGACAACACAAATCAAAGTATTAATATTAATTTCGGAAGCTGGTAAAACAACCTTAATCTAGGCCATGTTGTCACTGACAAAGAATAAACCAATAAAAGGAATCATTAAGTAACGAGAAAATTACTTCTATGAAAAAGTTGCCAACCAATATCTTTTGGAGAGGCATTTTTATTTAAGAATCCAGACGATTAAAAATACAAGACGGCTTCATTCAGAAATTTATGATGTAAAGGAAATTTATGATGTACCTGATAGACTTCAGATCTGTATCAACTAAACCCTGACAACTGTTCTTATAGCGGGAAGAATTCGGTTTACCCAGGAGGTGCAGAAGAGGACGACAGGTGACAGTGAACTGAAAGTAATTGCCTTGTAAATTATCCATACTAGATATCCACAACTTAAATGGTTTTATTTTTATTTATGGATATAGACTATCATCAGAAGAAAATGCTAGTGCCGGTGTTTTTACGGATGTTTTTGCTCTCTGTGTTACCATGGATCGAAAAACCTCTCCCTGTGATGGGGAAATACAGGATATTAAGTTAGCCAATTATTATTAAAATATATTCATATGACAGCGTTATTATCGTTTTGGATTCAGTTGCTGCTATCCAGGCAAGAACATTTTCTGAACCACCTGATTCAAAACGATTAGAGAAATTTGACAGCCATTCGGTCTAAAGGTAAACTGCAATTCGTGCCTGCTCATTGCAGCCTTTATGAAAACAAGATGGTCGACATACTTACGAGATAGGCACCGAGATAGAACAAGTTCCGTTGGACACCATACTGCACTGCTCTATTTAGAGGATATGGGAGGCATGTATGAAAGATATTGGCAAGCCAGAGAAAGACTCCATATGATTGACAGTAATTAACTTTGGGACTATATCATACAATCTTATACAAGAAAAAAGACCAAGAAAGGTTTATGCAAATTGGACACAAATTGATATTCATTCAGGTTTCGACGGAAAATGCAAAATTTTAAAGTTTTGCGGCCAATGAATGAACATGTGACGCTACAGCGCATCTAAACTGCGCAACTGGCAGGGTATTAAAGAGCAGAAACCTCGATTGCAGGTCATAAATTCTTTGTGACTTTTATTCAGTGTACTCAGGTAGACAGGTAGTATGCCTCGCATATAGGTGCGCGAACAATAATCGCAGATGTCAGCATTTGAGAGAGGACGTGTAGTTGCGCTGAAAGAAGCTGATTGGTCTAATCGGCGAATCGCTCGACATTTGGACAGGAGCGATGCCATTATTAGACGATGTTGGTAGGAATGGGTGAACCATGGCCGAACACAGCGATAAAAAGGAAATGGTTGGCCTATAGAAAAGGACAGAACGTGAGTACCCATCAATCGTCAGAGCGGCACTCACAGCCCCAGATTCATCATTATCATCGTACGTGCAACTCGTGCTTCAGTGTCCGCAAAGACCATTCATAGGCGGCTCGGAGAAAGGGGACTGAGATCACGACTCCCCTTGCGCATACTGTCATTGAGCTCTGTACACAGACAAGCCCGTTTGAGGTGTTGTCGGGCAAATTCGACCTGGAATGTCACTGACTGGAGTAGAATTGTCTTCAATGATGAGCCCCATTCGAATTGAGCCCCGATGACAAGGGAATACGTGTCTGGAGATATAACGGACAGCGGTGGCATACCAACCTGACTGTTTTCCGTCATACGGGCCGACAACCAGGAGTAACGGTCTGGGGTGCCATTTTATTTCATACCAGGACCCCTTTGGTTCTCATCCGCGGCACTTTACAGCATAGCGGTACGTGGACGATATTCTACGCCCCGTTGTTTCCCTTCATATGACGCCATCCTGGGTTTACATTTCAGCAAGATAATGCCCGCCTGCACGAACACGGCGAGAGTTTCTACTGCTTGTCTTCGTGCTTGCCCAATGCTTCCTTGGCCAGCAAGTTCGCCTTATCTCTCCACCATTGAAAACGTTCGGAGCATTATGGGCAGGGCCCTCCAACCAGCTCGGGATTTTGACGATCTAACGCGCCAATTACATAGAATTCGGCAGGATATCCCGAAGGAGGACTTTCTCCACCTCTATGAATCTATGCCAACCCGAATAACATCTTACATAAGGGCCAGAGGTGGGCCAACGCGTTATGGACTTTTCACTTTCTCAAGCTCTTTGTTTGAATAAATCATCCAATTTTTCTCAAATTGTAATAATTTGTTTTTCTGTACATCACATCTACTAATTTTCGTCCCATTCGGATAACTCCTTGTTTTTAAGTCTTTTTTTATTTGTCTAAGTGTGTATCTTAAGTTTTTTAAATTTGCTGTCTTGATGCTCTTGAATGAATACTTAAGAATACGTGTATTCTTCGTAATTGTGTAGATTCCATGTTCCCAAATATCTTTGAAAAACGTCAAATTTCCAATAAAAAAACTGTAGTTCTTTCTTTATAGTTTTTAAAAATAATTACCAAGAAAACGAAATAAGGCCAAATTAGTCAATAATTCCGAATATTAAACATAATATTTAATTTATATTAAATTTAGATACAAGGAATAATTAAGCCTAGGTATATATAGTATTAATCATAAGTGAAATGTAACAGCAGGAAAAGTTCATTGTTTGGTCGTCAGTCTTGATAACTCGAATGGGTCTTCAAGCTGATCTGCTCTATCAGTCTGTTCTAGATGAGAAATAGAAGGATCATCTTCTTCATCTTTATCCAGTAAAGTATTTATAGAGTTCTCATATGTCCCAGAACTGTGTTTACAGATGGAAGAGAAATTCAACCCTGCTTAGGGGGCGTCCATTAGTTACGTGAGGCGATTTTGGTGATTTTTCGACCCCCTTCCCCTCCCTGGTGACCCCCCCCCAAATCTCACGTGAGATTTTTCAAAATGCGTATTTTTAGTATAAATACGTTAATCAGTGCTTGATTGCTTTGGATTTATTTATAAAAACATAATTTGCTTAATTATTTTTATTTAGGACAAGTTAAGACTAGTATTTAAGACTACTAAGAACGTAGTCTAGAATCACAGTGAGAAAATCGAACAATAAAATACTTAAATAGGAACTACTAAAATTCGTAAAAGAATATTCATTCTAATTCAGTCCACGGGGACTCGTGTGGTCTCAAGAGTGACTACCGGAACTATTGTGTAGGATTTAGCCATATTTTAATGTAGAAACATGTTTTACTTAATATAACCTAATTTTCTTGCAATTTTACACTGTTTCTCGCGGAAAAAATATTACGTGATATTTGCCGAGATCCCCCCTCTCCCCCACGTGAGACTGAGTGAGATTGCCCCCCCCCCCTTAAAAGCCTCACGTAATTAATGGAATCCCCCTTATCAACAGACACAAGGCTTGTTGCATCCTTTTTTGCAGATCCAGGAAATGAATTGAAGAATTGATTGAGGAGCTGGATCTGCCTTGGTTTTTACTGGTTCAAGTCTCTGACAGCTTCTCACCCACCCCATTCCGGCGGATTCTTGTTCACACCTAACCATGTCTGGATTTGGTGCTACTTACGAAATTTGTGGTGCATGGCAGCATCTTTTGTACGTGGCAATATATCTAAAATGAATTTTCTGCCAGCTGCAGATTTTATGAATATATGGTAGCATAAACTTTCCAATGTTTTGTTTTTATCACCACCGTACAAAGCTACCAGTATCTGTTGTTCTGCTCCAGCAATGATAGACCACTGCCACCTGAATCTCTGAATACACTTGCTACTCTGGGTGTTTCTCAAAGAGAGAGAACTATACTTACTTTTGCCGATTCCAAAAATTGACGATATGGTATCGTGACACAGCCACTTAAGGGGTGGATAAGAAGGGCATTTTCTAGTGTAGGATATCGATAGGATGATCCAAAAAACAATGAGTCTGGAACAATACTTCTCCCAGGTTTTCTGCAACAGATTGGAAAAGAAGGAGGAACAACACCTGTCAATAGGACAAGATGTATATCCTCCCCTATGATCGCAACAGCATCATATTGGGAAGCTAGGAATTCTACAGAGTTGACAATCAAGACGTCAGCATCATCTGCAGCCTGTTTCACTTCTTTATTAGCATCTTCAAGTTCATTCCCCAGCAATGAAATAAATCGATGTTTAATGTTTTCATTTGAGAGAAATTTCTCCTGGGGGAACTTGAAGTATTGTATTCCTGTCAAAAATGACATTACTCGAATTGGATGTGCGACTTCGTATGCATCTTTTGCACTTTTAGTGCTTTTCCTCTCAGGATACTGAGGGTAGTTATGAAAAAAATACCATAATGTTGTCACCATAGGGATTTTGAAGGAATTTCACATTCCCTTTACAAATCTCACCAAAAATGTGATCTCGATTCCAAACAAACTTATGAAGAAGGAAACCATCATCTACTATCACAACAGAATTTGATGGGAGCTCAGTCGTGATAGGTAATGGTGAAAAGGTGACTTTTGTATCCTTGCGCATTCCAGCTCCTGAAAATATAGACATTGGGTAAAGGGCTAATTCTTAAGTGAAATAATTTTCCAAATCTTCATCTGACTGCTTAGCAATGCACATTCTCTGAAAAAGCATGAGTGGATCAACCATTATCGTTTTATCTCGTACAGTTACAGAGTTCACGTCTCTGGCTAATGTTGCAACGTTCTTTTTTTATGGACATTTTCACTAATTCAAAATTTTGATAAATGCTGATGGAAACTGCTTCCATTCCAATCATCTGGGATAAGTGACAGTTTACTTTTTCACTGCCCACGATTCCAGAGCTGATAGATATCACCATTTTAATGGTGGAAAAGGAGAATGTGTAGAATGTGTTTCCTTCCATAAATATATTTATACTTTTTTAATTGCTTTGAACCAAGCAGTCTTCAAGCCATAAGCGAAAAGCACCCCTGAAGCATTTAAATAAATAAACACCAAACACAATTTAATAAAGGATTTTCAATGTAAGTGATTTTATTTACTTGGTTTTATGATAATCGATTTTAGTTTTTCACAAAATGTTTTTGCTTTGTTTGTGCGTTTTGTGGGAGTCAGGACAATTTCAAGCGTTTTCATGACTTAGTTTGAAAAATATGTGTTGAGACAATTAAGACACCGGCTTCTACGATAGCAAAAAGGTCAGCATCCTCACGGCCAATAGTATGATTGAATTTGGTAAATTTTGTGTTTGACAGGCCACCAGCATTAAAAAAAATTGTGATATCTGTCACGTTCAAGTTTGCGTTTCCTTTAGAACGGTTATTTTCCTACCTGGGCTTCATAGCAGTAGTATTAAGTATTGGGCTAGATTGCGAAGCTGTTACACATTTGGCACTACCCAGGAGAGAGGTGTAGCTTAAAGAATGCTTAGGACCCGAGTAATATTGCCCTTTAAAAACTAAAAATTATCATTTTCATGAAACTACTTTTTTTACGATAATATTGTCGCGAAACACTCTGATATTACTGGAAGCAGTACAGGAAACACATTATCATTTGGTATTAAGTGTAACAATCCAGAAGCTATTATTATTTACGAATGTGTGAATTACACAGAATAGAGTTATTATAATGTTATTGGAATCGAAAGCTATAAGTCATTGAAACAATCTGTTTTATTTACTTAAACAATTTCATTCGTTTAACATACCATACTAAGCCGGAAGTAGATGGATTGGATACTTGTCATTTAATGCATTTTGGATCACTGAAGAAATAATTGAATATAATGCAATAAATTATATAAAGTTTCTTGTCAGTGATTATCTGCCACGGAAATAGTAAATGCTTGTCTAAACACATTTGCAAATGTCTCACACTTTTGAATTAAACAAAAAAAATCGATTGAAAACTGTTTTTTAGAGTTTCTGTAAAATTAAAAGCTATGTTCTTATTATTAAATGAGATTACATGATTATTATCATGTAACCTCATTTGATATTTTAAAAATTGGACAAGTTATTCAAGTCGAGAAAAGTTTCTTTTATTAGGAAGTATATACAACCAACATACACTCTACAACACTCCTCAATATATTTGGAAAGGAGACAAGGTGTTTTTGTTTTCGATGGCTAATATTGAGACATGCTTTTCAACCATATTCGTCTCCTAGCAGGGAAAAATTTTGTTGACCCAGGAGTCAATCACTAAACCTTCTACTTGCAGCATACATGTACTGATCATCCTCTTATAAAGCAGTGGTTCTTAATATTTTGTTAATCAGGGACTTGTCACCCTTCCCCCCCCCCAAAAAAAAAAAAAATCGCCAGGGACAGGACTACTCCAAATCCACCCCTTTTTAGAAAAAGAAATGTGTTAAATTTTCAGACTTGACAAATTTTTATAAAAATTTTACTAACAAACTTAATAATAACCATAAAGTTATAATTGTATTTTCAATGGCAGGTAATAAGATTATATAAAAAAAAGAATAAACAAATTAGAATTAAACGTACACAATAATGTTAAAGACAACTTAATAGAAAACATAGAAGTATACGAAATGAATGAGATTTTTGAACTGTCATTTGGTTTACTAGCTGTAAAATGGCTGCGACGCTGTGACTCCGTGCTATACAAAATCTATTAGGGATCATTAAGCAGAACAGGAATTTTTCTTCGTGCTTTTAACGCTAGGAAACGGAGAAAAATACAAGAATTTTTGGTATTTAAAGAAAACATTCGGGAAAAATTCTTTTGTTTCCAGTTTTAAAGAAATTGTTAAACTTGGTGTCATTTTAAAAGAAAGAAAAGGAGAAGAAAGGGAAGAAAGAGAAGGAAGAAATAGAAAGGGAAGAGAAGAAAAGGGAATTTTTTTTGTCACTAATGACTTCCCTGGCCAGCTCTTGAGTTCTCCCGGACCACCGGTATAGAGCCATTGCTTTACAGTCATTTGTGTGACTTTTAAGGTTCTCCAGTTTCTTTCTCTTTTCTGATCCAGAATGCATTTACGGCTACATATCACATTAATATGCTCAATAAATTGATTTATTGAAGAAGAATTGATACAGACTATGAAAAATGTTCTTCAAATGCCAATTTTCCATTAATTATGAACTTCCAATCTAGTTTGCTAAAGGACAACATATTCGAAGAAAAAGAATTTCGCTGATCTATTACTTTCATTTTAGGTTTTACGATCTAACATGTAAAAGGATTCTTTCAAAATAAAAACCTTCACAATGCCCCTTTTTTGGCTGCCACAAAACGAATGAATAACAGAAAAGCCACATTGATTATGAATATGTATTCAATTACTCCGGACTTTAAGAGAATAGCCTTAACCTTTCTTAGAGCTGACACTGAACGTTGCAATCATTACACCATACGACAAAAGTACTCCCGTGGCCGATAAAATGAGGCTTTTGTCGATAACAATGGAATCTAGAACTGTAAATCCAGGAAATATTTCGTTCATTTTTTGGATATACTGCTTTCGACTTTCGCACCATACTTTTTCTGGTAATTCCTGGATTGCACACTTCAGATCATATGCCGCGTTCGTCACTGATGACGCAGAAAGGCATATGATTATGAAACACATATAATCCATTACACCATGGAGAGTTCTATACACTAAGTCCCCTTTTGAAGGACATCCGATAAAGAATATAGTATACGTTTCATTAAACAAGTTGATCAGGCACACTAAAAAAGTTGTAAATATCATTGCATGGAATGTTTCATTCACTGATTTAGTAATATTTACAGTTTCATTGTACATTTTTATCAATCGTTCTTTTTCGAGGTTATACTTATCACTCATTTTTTTCAAACCCAAGAATGCTTCTTTTAGTAAAAAGCAAATGGAGGCGAAATAAAGCACTATACACTGAGCGCTATTCCTCCATAACAAACAAAAATATCCCATGTAAATTATATACAACGCTAAGTTCATTTGCACTTTGCCACTGTCATAAACTTCAAAATAAAGGTCTGTTACTATCATGGAATAGAAAACAACCATAATAACAATTAAGAAAATGTCACATATAATGAGAATTGCTAAAAGTTTTTCTTTCATGTGTAGTGAATTTTCTTCAGCAATCTTGGAACGCAATTTTAATAACCTGCCAACTGATGCGTCGATTTCGCTATTCCGAGAACAAAGAAAATATCTTTGCAAGATGCTGACGATGCCAAAAGCAAATACAAACACCATTTTTGTCAAATCCTTATTATCTGATAAATCACGCCTTTTGTATGCTAAAAACGAAACTAATAACATATTGCCATCAAGAAATATTGCTAGAACTATCGACACGCTCACTGCAAAACGGTACTTGCATTGAAGTCCGAATTCGGATGGAAAACCAAATCCATGAATCCAAAAGTAAATGTTTAATATCTTCAAGCCCTTTTTTATAGCCGTGTTACTGTCTCCGAATCGCTCAACCCAAAGCATTTTCATAGCATAAAAAATATATTTGTCAGTAAATATTGTCGATAATTTCAGAGAATCTTCAGCAGTTTTTAGTCCAAAGGTATATGCTATAATTTTTGTTTTGTTTGGATGATACTTAAGAGAAATGTTGAATTATTTCTAATAAACGTTTCTGTTTAGAGACTTTTACAATATCTGTAGAAATTGTCAGCCCTTGAATAAATCCGACGGCTTCTTTGCTGCGAAATAAGTGCCGATTTTTGAAGTTGATGTATTTGCCATTTAAGTTGTTTTATGCTGTTGATTTGAAGCGATATGCCTTTTTAAAACCATACAGTGCTTTTTTTAAAAAAAATTCTGCAACCAATTATCCTTAATTGAAAATTTTCTTCTCAGTTATAAGCAGGTGATTGTATCTTCACTGCTTTATTTTGTTGCCTATAGTAACCGTACAAATATTATTTTGATGATAAAACGTCAATTTTTCGAGACAGCACCAAAGGTGTGTTTTCAGTTAAAATGATTACCATCGATATATTACAAGTGTAGAGACGACATCGTTTATGGAATTAAAAACATTCATCGATAAAATTTTAATTTTCGTAGGTGTAGACGATCGTTTCAAACAGTCAATCGGGTATAATAATTTTGTGTCTTTCATGTATCATAAGTATAACCAAATTTAAAATTTAACAAATTAAATAATTTGTTTATTAAGGGATTTATTTCAAATTACTAAAGCACATTTGGGACTCGAGCATAATTATCGAGTACTTGTGAACGCATGCATTAAATAGGTTAGAAAAGATTTCCGCTTGGCAAGGAGATAATATTCAAAGCGAGGGAACAGGGTAATTAGTTATATATTAACTCCCAACTTCATAAACTTTATCTATCACTAAAAAAGGCACTCTTTCATGTTTGAGCTGAATTTAAATTTTTCACTTATATGAAACTATTGGTTTTGATAAATAAAGTTATATATACAATTACAATTTTTTACTGAAAAAATGAGTTATATAGGTGTAAAGGAATAAATATAATGAATGAAAACTCATGTTTTTCTACAACAGGCCCTTCGATTTTTCTGTAGTGTTCACCCAAAATTGCTTTAGTATGAGTGACTTTTGCTTAGGTTTGTTAGGTTCGTTGAACACGAGCGATCCGGTGTCGTTGCGGCACCGCAGTTGCGATCAGGAGTACAATAGAGTTGAACTAACCGACGACGCCTACGTCCGTGTGAGTCGGTCAGTTCAACTCTATGTACTCCTGATCGCAACTGCGGTGCCGCAACGACACCGGATCTCATGTGTCCACCGATCCTTATCGTTGTGTAACTATGAGCACTGCTGGGAAAAATTTAAATTTTTTTAAATATGATTCATAATATTTGAAATTTTTTCAACGTAAAAGTAATCTTTTATAAAATATAGTCATGCTTATTTTTCTGAATTCCCTCCGGCTAGAATATTTTTAACTAAATCTTGAAAATGCAATTTTGTAATTTTTCCCCCTTTATTAATCTATCATGCAGCACTCTTTAAATTGCGATATTATCAGCGTAAATTACGACTGAGAGACTAATATTTCATTGCATATGTTATTTTTTCGGTCCCCTTTGTAACGTATTATATCTATGGTGCCCGGTATAAAGGGCTTAACTCAAAAAAAGTGATCTTTAGATATTTGTTAGTATTGATAAAAGAAACAAAAATCTTTTGACTTGTATAAAAGGCTTAAGTCTATCAATTTTGTATGCAAAAGTATATTTCTTTGTTCAAAAGACTCAAGTTGAAATTATTGTTCTGCGATTGGTTTAAATGCCAATGACTTGCTATATTTAAATCGCTGTTTTTGACTTAAGCCGTTTATACCGGTCACCATAAATATTTTATGTTATACCGATGATCTCAAAATATTCCCATATTATAAAATTTTCGATTACTACTCGATAGAACTAAAAATCATTTTAAGTTACGCCTAGTACAAGCATTTAGTTTCAAAACCTTATATTCCCCGTAATACAAGTTCCTAGTCGGCGTCCAGACAATATTGAAATTTTAAATCCTGTAGTATACTTGCCAGCCACCCCATGTTTGATGGATCCCGTAGTAGATGGATAGGGATGGATCAAATGGTTTTTTTGACTTGAATAAACAAGTCGTCATCATAAAGAAACAAGGTTTCAAATAAATTAATAAATTTGTGTTTAGCGTATATCCGCATGCTGCCTCCGTAATCTTGTGCGGCCTTCAAATTATTTTAGGAATTGTTGCTATGTCAAATATTTATAATTTAATACTATTATTATTCTATTCTATTTCTTTATAATGTGAAAATTATTTAAAAATACTTCTACTTTATTATTTTTATTTGAAGTGGTATTTAAATATGTAGTTGTTTATTAAAATTTTAAAATCTGGATATATATATGTGCTTACATAAATAAAAATACCACAAGTGAAATATAAAAAATTAGTGTTATCTAGGAATCTTATAATTTTATAAAAAAAATTAATAATTAATGATTAATGTTATAACAAGTTTTTACCCTTATGTGAATACAAAGATATTTTATATTGTAACATTTAAGTCAAATGGTAAATAAATAAGGACTTAATTTTTGTTGTTATTTTTATATATAATGCACCAAATTGTTAAAACTATACCTAACTATAATAATTTAATAAAAGTCGCATTTATAGGTACATCAACTTATGCGGCCTCCTTTATTTCTACCTAATTTAAATGTGGTCTCTAATGGTAAAAAGGTTCCGCACCTCTGATATAGTCTACTATACATATTTTAAGACAGTTCCGGAACTGACTGACATACAACGCACCGACCAAACCGCTGGACCTAAAGGGCTGAAATTTTGCATGGCGATTCTCTTTTAGTGTAAAGGTGCACTAAGAAAATTTTTTGAAAAATTCTTCTTAGATGTTTCAAGATTAAATTTTTAAGCTGTTTCTGTAATTTTTTTAAAGTTTGCATTTTAAATAATAATTTGAGGGTTATAAAATTTATATCACGAGAAAGACCATAAAAATTCCTTTAAATTGAAGTTTTTCAAATCTTTACTTCCAATTTCTGATTTCAGGTGAATTTTTAAAGATTAATTTTTAGAACATAATTTATTAAATTCAATTTGAATATTTTCGTCTACATAATATTGTCTATAAAAATATACATTGCGATTTTTTTTATAAATATATATTATTGGTTTTTTTACATCAATTGCATACATTGATCGTCGTATTTACTATAAATATATATATATTTATTTTTGCATTCATTGCATACATTGACCGTTTGATTTAATTTGAATGTACTCCGTAGCGAAGTGCGGGTTTTCAGCTAGTAGACACATAAAACGAGAAGATAAAGATTTTCCGATGGCGAGGCCCTCAGATAATTTTTAGAAATCATATTTAAAAACATAAATACTTTGTTCAACTTGAAGCTTGGTTAAAATTATATACCTTTCTCCCAATATCCGGGTTATGAAATTCTTGAAATGTGGTTTTTAAGAACTCCTCAGCAGGGGTCGGTAACCTTTTCTACTAGGAAGGCACATATCAGAAACGCGGGAATTCGGCGGGCACCTCTGGATAAGAAGGGCGGGGTAATATTTAAACATGAAAATATTAAGACAAATTTCACATATAAATTCAAATTTTAATTTAAAAAAATTTTAAATTTAAATTATAATTAATGCGATATTTGCCAATGCAAATATGCGGCCAATTCGTTGCAATGTGCCATAATAAGTTGAATTCCCAGTTCTGAGGCATTAATCCAAATGAGTATCAGGGAAGCTTGATCGGTACTTTGATTTTAAGTATTTCATATTAGAAAACAAAGATTCACAAGCTTATGTCGATGTGCAAAAAGAGTTCACTTTCAGAGCACATTTTCTCAACAATGGGAACGAACAACTACGAGCAATCTTTTTAACCTATGGCTTTATTTGGAAAATTAATCCATATTTACAGGCAACACAAACAGCAAAGAACTAAGCATTTAACAGATGCAAAAAGCACAACAGTGAACAAAGTCAGACAAAAGGTGTTAGAAGTTCATAGAAAGTTCATCGTATCTCTAGCGTCCCAGTATAATTTGGTAAAGTTCTCACTTTTTTGGGCTTCCGGATCAAGTCCTGGGCATGTAAGTAAATGATCTGCATTCATATTGAAAATTATATCTGCATTAATATTTTAAATGAGTAACAACTCTGGCTGCAGGCTCACCGCGAAGATATGAGGAACTTTTGCTTTTCTGTACTACGAGCAATCTAAAATTTAGATATTTAAACGGCGGGCACTTTAAAATTGTTTCGCGTTTCCGACCCCTGCTCTACAGTTTCTTTGATGGGAACGTTGGAGAAAAGGGATTTAACGTCAGAAGATAACAGTTATTAGAAAGAAATATATTTTTGTTGTCTTCAGTGGACTCTGAGCAGTAAGAGACTTATTAAAAAAAAAGGAATAAAAGCCCTTTATTCAAAAAGTTTTAAAACATTCTATTGGAATAAACTCTGCACCAGAAAAAATAAAATATCGGCATATAGAACTTTACATTGCGCTAACTTGAAACGACATCGCTGCTCAAGCGATTTACTGCCTGATATCTGCCGCAGTCCCCTTCAGCGATAGAACAGTTGGCATTTTATACCAATCCACTCTGCATATTTCCCGTTGCCAAAGACGGTTTGCGAAGAGTGGATTGCCAACCCAGCCACGCCCTCCTGCAGACGCACGTCACGGCCGTGTAAAGGTGTAAAGTGGGAAGAATGCTTCGGATGACGCACTTTCCTAACAATGGCCCTCCTCTTAACGCTTTTACTTAACTTAAAAATTTCGCCTAACACATGGTGCAGAAAATATTTTACATTATTTTGCAAGTTCAACAGTAAAAACAACAAGTACTACAAGCATAAACAAAATATCTGCACAATTAAGTCTAAGCATTCACAATCAAATAAACATGCTTACACAGTACTATACTATATGTTCTTGCAAATGAAACAATGTACTTAAACAGTATATATAAACATATGTGTTCACAACAAAAACATACAATTCATTTTACATCAACTGACCTTTAGTTGCAAAAATTGAAGTAAAACAAGTTATTAAAAAAAAATTATGTTAAGTCCATACAAACTCGAAAATTTGAGAGAAAGTTCTTTTAAAATTTAATCACTCCCCTCAAAAAAATTTTTGAATAGCATTCAAAGACAAAAGCTTGAACTAAAAAAATGTTATATAAAAGTTCAAGTTTATTATATTTACGTTAAAATCTTTATTCCTTAAATATAAGGTCTCGTAATAGTATAGTTCGAAGCTTACTTATAGGTTTGGTAAAAGAATCTGCAAGATTGTTTTTACTATGAATATAATGAACATTAAATGCATCTTGATTTATTAAATCCCTGATAAAAACTTCTTAATATCTATATGCTTAGTTCTGTAATTCTCTATTGGTGACTTTAAAAATTTTATGGATGCCTGATTATCACCCATTAAACGACACGTACCAATAGTTTGAGGGATTATTACTTTTTCATTGCATTCGTGTAAAATTCTTTTAAACCACAGCAGTTCTTTAGCCGCATCTTTTAGTGCTACAAATTCAGATTCCATAGAACTTAAGCTAACTGATTTTTGCTTATTTGTTCTCCAGGCAATGGGGGCTTGGTCTAAAAATATTTGGCCTCTCATGGATGTCCTATCATCCCTATTATTGCCAAAATCAGCATCGGAATATGCAGTTAAATCCAAGTTTGTAACATTTGAAATATTCAACTTTAACTGCCTAGTAGCAAAAACATAACCTAGAACTTTCAATAGTCCATTCCAGTGGGCTATGCCTGGGTTCTCCTGATATTGAGAAAAAATATTAACTGCATACGCTATATCAGGGCGGGTTCTACCGGCTAAAAGTGATAAACTACCTATTAAGCTTCTATACGGAATATCACGCATGGTTTGAGTTTCCTGTTCGGTCTGTGGTGATTGTGTTTTTGTGTGAAGTATTCCTTTGGCAATGGGAAGTGAAGACATTGAAAAACCAAATTCTTCATAGCTTTTACAAAGTTCATCGATATAGCTACGTTGGTGAATCAATGTAGAACCACTGGTCTCTTCGAATTCCACACCTAATAGCCTCTTAGTTCTTCCTAATACCTTTAAATCGAACTTTCTTTTAAAAGTTCTAACGCTTCTTCTACCCAACTTACACAGCTACCGAACACAACTATGTCATCGGCATAACAAAATTACATCTCCTTGGTATGCGTAAACACAATTGCACCATTTAAATTTTTGAAATCCCAGACCTTTCAAAACTTTATGAATTTCAAGAAACCATTCTCTGCCACTTTGGTGGAGACCGCAAATTGCTTTATTCAATAAACACACCTGATCTTTCCCTGTTTCAAAACCTTGCGGCTGTTTCATGAAATTTCGTTGCTTTAAAGTTGCATATAAATAAGCACACTTTATGTCGCATTGTACGTGAACTCAATTATTTAAACATACTAAAAGTGAGAAGAAAAATCTTATAAGACTAAAGTTAACTACAGGGCTGTATACCTCGTCGAAACTTTCCCCGCGAATCTGGCGATAACCTTGAGCCACTAGTCGAGCTTTAAACATTTCGACTTCCCCCGATCCGTTGCGTTTCAACGTATACACCCAGCGACATCCTAAGATTTTCTCCTTATCGGGTTTATCTACTAGGTCCCAAACTTTGCGTTCTTTCATAGTTTTAAACTCGTCTTTCATTGCCTCAACCCACTGCTTTTTCTGAGGAGATTTTATAGCTTGAAAATAATTTTTAGGTATAAAAATATCCTTATCTAGTCATGCACTCGCAAGACTTGCAATTGATCCTGTTTTGGGTCAACTATTTCTGAGAAGTCGTTTGCCCCAGTAAAACAGAACATATTTGGATCAAATTTCAGTTTTCTTTAAGCAATATTTTCTTACATCATAATTTGACCTTAACCTTTAAGTTTTTCCTTGCTCATAAAAATATATATCTGTTTTCTTGCCATCTTTCCTAGGTACTGCTTTCCTAATCCAGGTTACTGCTTTAGGGGATTCCCGAGACCTCACATGAGTCTGCAGAATCTACGCTAGTTTCATCGTCGTCGGAATCTATACTAGAGTCAGAACTATCAGAGTCACTTACATTTTTATCTAGAATTTTAAATTGGTCCAGGACGCTTTCCTCTGCATTCACCTTTTCCGGATTATTTTCCCTATCATGACTAGGTTTTTCTTCTGTTGTAAACTTGACATTAATGGTTTCCACGATCCGTTTTTCCTGAGGTAACCATACTCTGTATCCTCGGGTTTTCTGACCATTCCCGACTAGTATACCCTTTTTAGCACGCATATCTAATTTCCTTCTCAACTGTTTAGGAACACAGACAAAAACTGTGCTACCAAAAGGTCTCACACGGATGGTTTTTGGACCACCATACAATTCAAAGGGGGTTTTATTTTGCCCCTTGTGGCAAATCCGGTTCCAGGTATATACAAAACACATTAGGGTTTCTGCCCAAAAACCCTTACTCAAATGACTATCCTCAAGCAAAACTTATTCCATCTACAAGCGTATAATCAAATCTCTCAGCTAGGCCATTCTGTTGTGGGGTGTAAACATTTGAATGTTCATGCCGAACATCCTGGCTATCAAAAAGCTTTTCAAATTTGGCGTTTACAAATTCAAGTCCGTTGTCAGTGCGAACACTGACAATTTTCGTATTTAAGAATCGTTCTGCCCGTTTCTGAAATATTTCGAATGCTTCAAAAACATCGTTTTTATTTTTAAGAGGGAAAACTACAATTTTACACGAGAAGTCGTCAATAATAGTCAGAAAATACCTGAAACCTTTGGTGGTATAGGGCATAGGTCCACACAAGTCCATATGAACCAACTCCAAAGGTCTTTTCGAACGAATTTTAAATGTGGGCCTAAAAGATACCCTTCTACCCTTTGCTATTTTACACACCTCGCAGTCAGGAAATTTTCCACTTAATTTAGGTAAGCCTTTAACACTTTCCTGTTTTGAAGTATCTTATATAGTTAGGATTGATGTGGGAATACCTAATATGCCACTCCTTTAGTATCTCTTCTTGGGTTAAAGCAGCTAGAGGGGTTTCCTCCTGAATTGATTTTTGGGGATAACACACATAAAGGCCATTCTTATTTTTAGCGTTAAAAATTTCATTTTCATCTTTATAAACATTAATTTTCTGATTTTTACATAACATGTGGTATCCTAGTTTATCTAACGGGGGAAAAACATCTTCTAAGATTAAAATATCATTTTTAAAAATAAGTTTTATGTTTCCTCTTCCTTCTATCGGACATGTTACATTATTTAAAGCTACCACTATATTTTGATTACGGCATTTCTTAAAATTGAGAAATAAACTTTTATCGTTACAAAAATGGCGAGTAGCTGCTGAATCCAGCACCCACACGTTACCTTGCATTTTTTCTCATACAGTTAGTCTCTAGCAAGAAACTGGTCTCGGATGGCTTGCTTTTACAGCGGCTCGGGCAATGGCGTCTCCAGTGTCCTGGGCGTCCACACCCAAAGCACTTTCCCGAGTACTTCCTCGTTTCTTTCGGAACCTCAGTCTCTGGATTGGAAAGAGGATGAGTAGCTGTTCTGGGTTGTAATTTTCTTTTTATCATCATCGCTTCCTCGTTCTTGTCCTGCTCACGTTGTTGTAGGCGTGCTTCTTCTGAAATTAACTCTTTGAGAACTTTTTCGAAAGTAAAGTCCTTCTCAGGACATCTATAGATAATCTGGATTATTCCTTCGTACTTATCGGGTAGATATCGTATCAATTGGAATGACTGCTCAAATTATCCTTTTCTCTTGACTTCTATCAGTTGTCTCACGATTCTCTGGAGTCTGGCAGCATACATATCTATAGCTTCATTTTCATCCGGCCGGCAGTTATAAAATTCGTCTGTCAACAATATTGCTCTTGGCCGGGTATCGGGTTCAAAATATTGTTTCAGTTTCTGCCATGCTTGGCCACCGGTCATCCCTTCTATTATTGGGCGAAATTCAGGCTCCACTCCAAGGTATATAGTTGTAAAAGATAGTTTCATCCGCAGTTGAGAATCATTAACCTCTTTATACGTAGCCTTTTCGTCGGGCTGTTTCTCTTTGCCTAGGACAATGTCCCAGCAACCTCGATCCATCAAAACTACGGCCATGTCGCTGCTCCATGAGGTATAATTATTTCGGTTGAGCTTCTCTATCGGGTGTCGTGTTGCCTGTCTTAACATTATTTATTTCTTTGGGCGAGATTCGTATATTATTTGGGTTAGTACAAATTATTTATAATTTTTAGGTATTTGGGTGCGTTGTGTTTTTTTTTATTTATTTTCTTGAATACAACCCAAAAGCTCTAGACAGGTTTGCAACCGAACAGGCCAAATAAACTTTGCTTCTAAAACCTTCCTTTAGGTCAACTACACAAAACAAAGATGACTGACTCCAATATAACAAAATAAAATTGATTTATTTACAACCTTATCTATTTACAATTTAACTCAAAAACCGAATCACCAAATCTTCGCACACAGTTTACACATTTTACTAATCTTTTAGCCTTTTCTCCTCGATTCATATCAAACGACAATGTATTTAATTAAATCTACACCTTTTGGATTCAGGGAGCATATAATTATTAAACTAACTCATAGCCAAGAACTCCTATTCATCAAAATTATCTTTACAAAAACACTGTTTCCGCACTAATCTTTCATTTAGCTCGGTGGGGTCTGAACAAAACAAAATTTGACTTTCACTCACTCAGTTTGACGATACAGCACTGGGACTCTGGCGTCGAAGCTCTGCTTAGGCATGGGGTATCGCTTCTTCCTTCTATGGTAGCTGGCACTCAACATCTTAGGCCGACGTGGGCCTCGGTCGTGGTCATCTATCGTAGGCTTCTTCCGCTCTTTTTAAAAGATGGGGGTATTTGTCAGGAGGTCCTCACACACTCTCTATCGAAAACTCTTTTTATCTCCGGGACCACTCAAATCGGAACTCCAACGTGAAGGCGCACTTCTCTCCACCTCTACTCTAGTTTATTTATTTGTGAAGGCCGCAACCAGATTTTCATGATCAGCAAAACAACTTCTAGTATCAGAATCAGGAGGCTCTCATACCGGGATACATCAACCGGATCTCTGCTCCGCTAAACGACATATTTCTTCGGGAAACTCCAGGGCAAGCTCAACTGTTCCTCTACAGTTAAAATAACAACACTTCATCACCTGCGATGCTAAGCACCGGGGAAAAGGGACCCGGGCCGGCATGCAGAGTGAATCCTTTAAAAAAACTCTAAGTCTTCTATTTATTTATTTTTTTTTATAACAAAGTTCACGCCTTCTCGTGACTCCTAATCCATTCAGGAAAGCTTTCAAAAATCCACCACTTAGCATCAATTTTCATTTCTTGGATTGGATAATCCCATAACCCATGCACGCCTTAATTACAGACCACCCAAAGTCCAGTCCACGTGTTTTGCGGTCTACATGTCCAATAAATTCTTTACAATAGGGTATTTTACTTTAATGTCAAACCCTGGTGCCATCTCCTTATCTGCGTCTGGAATCACCTACCCCCTATCGCGCACCGCCGCTTTTAAATTGGCTAAGCGTACAGACTACTGTTCCGTCCTCTAATCAAAGGCGGCTTCCTAGCATTCTAACCGAAATGTGATGAAAACAGCCTTCGATCACTTTATCTCTCTAAAAAATTTTAATTTTTCTTTCAAATCGAAAGCGCTTCATCACATCGGGCCTATTTCAGCCATCTTCACAATTTGGCTTGCAATGGAAATCTTTAAACACGCTCTTCAGGGAAAACTTTTATGGGGCCCTCCGTCTCAATAAGTCTCTAATAGGTCTCTGGGCCCATAACCCTGTTGTCTTCAGTGGACTATGGGCAGTAAGAGACTTAATAAAAAAAAGGAATAAAAGCCCTTTATTCAAAAAGTTTTAAAACATTCTATTGGAAAAAACTCTGCACCAGAAAAAAAAATATCGGCATATAGTACTTTACATTGCCCTAACTTAAAACAACATCGCTGCTCAAGCGATTTACTGCCAGATATCTGCCACAGACACCTTCAGAGATAGAACAGTTGGCTTTTTATACCAATCCACTCTGCATATTTCCCGTTGCTAAAGACGGTTTGCGAAGTGGATTGCCAACCCAGCCACGCCCTCCTGCAGACGCACGTCACGGCCGTATAAAAGTGGGAAGAATGCTTCGGATGACGCACTTTCCTAAAAATTTTTTATTTTTTTACAGATTCATAAGAATTCTTCGTAGTTTAATTCATTTTAAGATATAAGGGAGAACTGGGTACTACATAAGGTAAGAACCCTAATGTAGTACCCATTTTGTAACGGGGAACCCTTTGCCCCTGGGTGACGTAAATAAAACAGACTGGTAAAAGCTGAGACAAGCGGTTAGATGCATTATCTATGTCCGATCTGAAGGTCCAAAATATCAAATTTTATTTAAGAATTTTAGGGAAGGCATAATATTAATCGCATAAGCAGTGCATGAAATAATAGAAAGTTTATTTCAATGTTACCGAAGATTGATACGTCTGACCTGGTGCAGTCATATCTGTCGAATTGCCTCGGACACCATTTTCAGCAGGAAAATGTCTCGCCTTATGATCGGGTAACACTAAACTGTTCCAGAAGATGTTGATAGTCTACCACAGTTTGTATAATCATTTAAGATCATTTTCGCAGAAGTCAGATTGTCTTTCATGTCACCTGTTTTCAACCCGGGTTTTCTTCTTGTTACTGATTTCTTCTTTTACGCGAAATCATCATGCATCCAAACAGATGGAAAAAAACTATCGCATCCCCGCAAGAAAAGTAACACAACTCAAAAATACAGCATTTGAGAAAAATCAATTTGAAAAATACTATGCAGTTGGAACAAGCATTACAATAAAACTGATACAACTGCCGTCAGGCGGACAAATTGCGAGATAGAGGTGTGTGACTTTTCGTGCACGATGGGGCACTTTATATATATTTTTCAATGACATAACCTAAACCATTCTTTTGACTTGTGTCACTTTTCTTGCCGGGATGCGATATTTTTTCAACAGAATTGTGATACTCCCATAAGCAGGCATCGGATAAAAGAATGATACAGACTGTAGCATCACTTCTCTCTTACAGCTAAAATCTGAATGCATGGAACGTGTTTTGGCGGAAACTTAAACCATCATAATCGTCCTTATTTTTCATGAAAGACTCATTTCACTTCAGTTGCTGTACATGAAAATTTGAGATACGAACAATACAAAAGTAGTTTTTATTAATAGTACATAGTATTACTATTAATATTAATAATATTTTATTATATGTTTATATTTATATTATAATTAACAATTAGTGAAATTAATATAAATTTATGCAATAAATTCATTAATTATTATTTCAACATTACTTTTAATCATTGTTTCTACTGTTCATGCATAACTGCGACACGTCCACGGTAACCAAAGTTTTATTATTAGTAGAGTTACAAATTATTTTTTAAATATTTATTATTAATTAGTATTATTACGAGTATTACTTCTTTACTATTATTCACATAATAATAATTATTATTGATAGTATTATTTATTATTTGTGCATTACCCGAATGCTTTCCACTGCACGAGATTGATTAGTCAATCTAGACCATATTTCAATCTTTGTCTGATGCACATCAGCTACACATTACAATTCCATAACGATTTTGATAGGTAAAATCCTTAAAAATATCATCCATGTTGAAAATGCTTCTGGATCAAATCTCAAAAAGAATACCATAAATATTTTTGAGTAGGAAGAGCAAGGACCACCCATAGTAATTTTCATACACAATGCTGTTTACCACCTGTAATGTTTCCATGCATATACACAGGAATCAATCAACACTCGAAAAGTTTTCTTTTGGACGAAAATAAAAGAAAAAAAGGATTCTTGCAAGCACCTGATTTAATACAATTATTTTAATGCGAATTATTTTCATGCAAAAGCTTAATTTTCAATAAGATCAGATTAGCCCTCGTGTTGTAAAATGTGACCATAGTGCTCCAAACCTACCAATCATCCAACTGTTTGCCTTAAAATAGTTCAGACGACAAGCACAATATTGTGAAGTTCGTAACTTTTGATAAGTGTCGTGGTTGATGGGTTTGCATCTGTGAATATCCCTTCAGGAAAAGACGACCTGCAATGAGAGAAAACTTTACAAAGTGCTTTAGAACAATAGGTGCCCTACCAAGTTCTAATATTAAATGCCATACCTGTCTTCGCAAAGTTTTAGATTAGAACTAACAAGAAATTAGGGAGATTCTCAACTAAAAGTCTCGTTCTGTACTGATTTAGATTAAAACATTGTCAGCATCAGTATATGTAAGTATCCTAAAGAAAGTAATTCTGTTTAAAAGGATTCAGCTTATTGAGAGCACATCTACAGTCAGATAAACACGTTGTTCTTCTCTTAAACACTTGGGATTCACAAGGCATACAGCGAGATACTCCACTTCAGACTTAAAAATTAATTCGTAGGTACCGATAGAGCAGTTTCAAGCAGTACGTCCCACATCTATTCTGGCAAAATCGAAGATAAAAATTGCGACGTAAAATGCAAATCGTGTGAAACGGAAGAGATGGAAACCATTTTCTAACCTCCTTTTTTCAAGTGGTTGCACGAGGGACATTCATCAAACTACTTTATTTTCGAAAAACTCCCCACAGATTTCTGAGAAGTAAATTCCAAAACGAACCATAGTTGGACATTTTTCTACTCATATTCCAGATGCGAACATCACCGAAAAAAGCTTAGCAAACTTGATTTCAACTTCATGAACGATGAAGGAGCGTTTGACCAGGTCAAATCCTCAACATGGATATTGATGACGATGCAGTGTCAAAAGATATTTCAGGATTGAATGAACAGTCAGTTAGGCTAACTTCACAGCATAATAGAAAGTAAAGGAATACATTGTACCCGGATGTCAAAAAAAACCTGGAATTCTATTGCACTTCCAGAAATATTACAGAGACTAAAGCTAAAGCCAGGCAAGCAGTATTCAGAATTCTGTAGACTGCAAGAGAGATTCATGTACAAATATTTACAGAAACGTCTTTACAGTGTTATATTTACAGAATAGTCTGGTATAAAAAACTTGTCCCTTAACCACAGCAAGAAAGCAAGTTTATATCAAATGGATATTTTATTTAAAACGATTTTTGAGAATATGTCTAATGTTATTGCGGTACTTTTCCTAGCTGGCATATTGTCCGATTAATTTTTAGAAGTTGCTCTGTGAATGCCACATAATTTCGAGAATTTTACTCCATTATAAGGTCTTATGAGTAACATATATATATGAGGGCCAGTCAAAAAGTTAGTTGCACACGTTGGAAAATTAAAGCCGGGTTAAATTTTAGAACAAAGTTTTACTAATATAAATGTATAATACATCTATTTCTCGACGTAATCACCTCCTTTATTTTAACATTTGTTGAGGTGTAGCACCAGTTTTTCCACGCCATCTGCGAAGAATTACCGTCCAATGTGAGATATCCATTGTTGTGTTGCACCTTTTACCTTCATATCCGAGTGGTATCGTCGCGTTGCAAGTTCGTGTTTCACGAGACCAAAGACATTTAAGTCACATAGCACAAGATTTCTTACTTCCCACAAAAACGTTTTCAAAATACCTCTCTATAAGGTCTCCGCATGCGGTCTCGATTTGTCATGCAAGAGCACAATGCCTTTTGAAAGTTTACCCGGTCGTCGATCATTAAGCGACTTTCTCAACCACTTCAGGGTTTCACAATAAAACGCTGCATTAATTGTGGCTCTCTTCGGCAAGAATTCGGTATGCACTACGCTTTAACGAAAAAAGTGCCAGAATCACATTCCCTGCGGATGGAACTGTTCGGCATTTCTTTCGAGAAAGAAGCGTTTCATTTCATGTGAAAAATGATGAACCCAATTCCCGTCACCGGTCCCGATTTAGTCCCAAAAAGCATTTCCTTCCTGTTGATAACGTTCTAAAAAATGCTAGAGCACTTACAAATCTGTCCACTTTTGTGTTGTCAGTCAATAGACGAGACCATCTTGTCTACAGTGGCACGTCTGTTTTGAAGAATGAAATTATCCACGCGTGCAACGTTCTCATATATAGCCGAGGTAAAAGAATCTTATCCTCGAAATCTGTACGGCCATTCTCGAATAAGAGATACAGTACCACTTTGGTATAGCTTGGCACGATGTTGCATTATCACCATACACTCCATGCAACTGCCGATTAACGTCAGTGTAGTCACAACCTTTTGCCCACACGAAACAGATTAATGCGCGCATTTCAAATTTAGACTCCACTGGCAGCTGCCGAAACATATTCAAGACTGATTAGCAAGCGAAAACAAAACAGCCACGTTGAAGAGTCGATACTGCACCTGCTGCAACACCTGATGCTCTGTGCTGCCACAAAGTATCAATGAAATATCTCTTTTACCGAGATTTTTAAGGAGGTTTGTGAACTAACTTATTGACTGACCCTAATATATATATATATATATATACATATACTATGCGGCAGGCAGTTGTTTCTCACATTGGCCTATGAAAACCCGCGAAGGTTTGCTATCTACTATATTATGGGATCTCCATTTAGGTGAGCTAGCATTGCTCCCTACGATAGGACAACAAGGAAACTTCCAAGCCTTACTCGGGATTTGAACCTAAGCCCACTGCGGAGAAGCTCAGAACGCTGACCATTATACCACGTGGGTGGTCTGGGGAGTGGTATAATTACATTCTTCATCTTTAGAGCTGACACTGAATGTCGCAATCATTATGCCGTAAGTTAAAAATATTCCTGAAGCTGACTTACCAAAGCGGCTAATATGAAGAACATGATACGGTCATGATACGGTCGCCAAGCTGCAGCGATAAAGGCGCCAAGCTGTTATTGCTGCAAATTACTGACGCGTTTGTCATGTGACTATTTCGTGACGCATATATCACGCGGTGTTGTCAGGTGATTTATCCTGACAAATTAGAAGAAACTTGCGATATGGAACAATTTTAAATGCGGCGCTTAAAGTTAAATTTTGTGTTCGTGTCTTCTAGAGAGTTGCTTGTTGCAAAATGAGTGACGTAATTGATTTGAGTGTTTTGTTTCGAATGGATTTTATGGGAACCAGGTATGTGATTGATTTTTGTATGGAGAATGGTTTAATATCGAGTGCTTTGGAATGCGAGAGGTGTAATTTAAAAAATGGAATTATGTGAACGAAAGGATATTCCGGATGCGTTTGAATGGCGGTGTCGTGTGTATGGATAAAATGCACATTTTATTCGTAGGTCGGCAAGGATAGGGTCTTGGTTCAGTGAAAGCAAGCTCTCGATGAATGTTATTTTGAAAATGACGTACATGTGGGTTTATAAGTATAGAAGTGAAAATATCGAAAGAGAGCTGAAAGTGAGTAATCGTTCTGTGTGTGATTAGCCATGTATAGCCATGTATAGCCAGCGTAAGCTTTGTTTTACTGACCGCTACAGCCAGCGGAAGTTTGTGGTACTGTACTACAGCCAGCGGTGCGTAGCGAAGCCAGCGGCAGAGGATTTTCTGATTGATTCTCCTTGATTTTTCAAACATGCCTGGTTTGATAGCTCATTTTAGCCCACTTGAGACTTAACTTCCCAAATTCTCACTGACGAATAAAAATATTTAGGACTGGAATTGGAGCCTAGCTTTCTGTACCCTGCAGTACTCCTCGATCTTTCAAACATGCCTGGTTTGATAACTCATTTTAGCCCACTTGAGACTTAACATCCCAAATTCTCACTGACGAATAAAAATATTTCGGAGTGCAATTGGACGTAGCTTTCTGTACCCTTCAGTACTCCTTGACTTTTCAAACATGCCTGGTTTGATAACTCATTTTAGCCCACTTGAGACTTAACATCCCAAATTCTCATAGACGAATAAAAATATTTAGGAGTGGAATTGGACCTAGCTTTCTGTACCCTTCAGTACTCCTTGACTTTTCAAACATGCCTGGTTTGATAACTCATTTTAGCCCACTTGAGACTTAACATCCCAAATTCTCATAGACGAATAAAAATATTTAGGAGTGGAATTGGACCTAGCTTTCTGTACCCTGCAGTACCCCTTGTTTTTTCAACATGCCTGGTTTGATAAGTCATTTTAGCCTATTTTGGACTTAAGATCCCAAATTTCCACTGATGAATAAAAACTTTTAGGAGTGAAATTGGACACTTAGCTTTCTTTGCCCTGCAATAACACTTGATTTTTCAAACATGCCTGGTTTGATAACTCATTTTAGCCTATTTTGGACTTAACACCCTTTATACAAACAAACAAACACACACATACATATAACCACTGGACGCGTGATCAATGGAGGGCTGTTCTCTTTACGGAAGAGTCCAGGTTTAGCCTCCACAGCGATAGTTGGCGTATTTTGATTTGGAGAGTACCTGGAACTCGTTTTCATCCATCACACATCCGTGAAAGAGATGCATACGGATGAGGCAGTGTCTGTGTTTGGGGTGGTATCTCTTTGGGTGTACGCACAGACTTCCCTGTCTTTCCCCGTGGAAATGTGAATGCTCACACCTATAGAGATGACATCCTTGATGCTTATGTGCGCCCTTATACCGGGGCATTAGGTGATGCTTTCGTGCTACACGAAGATAACGCGAGACCGCCCAGGGTTCTCATCGTGGATGCTTAGCTTGAGCAGGAAACAATTCAGCGCACGGAGTGGCCATCTGTAATCAATATGGTGAAAAATAGACTCCAGGTGGATCGAAAATTTTATATTTACTGTTTCATTTATCTGGCGCTGTTACCACAGGCTACAAGCAACTCTACTCATTTGATTGATATGCTAAATTATAAGTCATGAAAGTAATTTCAGTCAAAGGGTGTCAGTGGGAACTTCAGGATCTTTGGTTTCTTTCCAATTTCAGAAAGCAATAAACAACAAACTGTAAAAAATTTGTTTCCAGATTACAAATATGCTCGTAGATGTTGGTTAAATTTATTATTTTTTACTTCGTATATTAAACACCAAGTAAACTGCTGCATTACTTTTTCTCCTTCCTGTGTTAAATGTTGCCGAGGAATTGCTATAATTTTGACTTTCCTGGAAATTTTGGTGAAAAAGATGGGCACCAATACAAATCTGTCAAAGTTATAACAAAAGCGCCCTAGTGCAGAGCATACTTTCAGAGAGATATAATTCAAACGGGATTACACATTTTGCATCAAACCTGTTTGAAAAAAGGTAGATTTTTCTTGCGAGTTGCCAGAATGAAATTTCCTTCGGATTTCATTCAGTGCACAAGGTATGTATGTTTTGATACATCACTTTAATAGTTCAGTAGAAGATTTTTAAAGAATATAAAATAAGTTCATTTGGAGTACATCAAAATTTGTTTCAGTACTTTTTATCCTGTCTCTTTTATGAAGGTTGAAAAAATTGTAAAGGTTCTTAGAGTTCTGAGTATTCTTGGATAAATTTTTATACTATTGACAAATGTAGGAATCATTAGGATTTATTGTATATGCGCCAAACATTTTAGTTTCTCTGCCTCAAATTATGTAATAAATCTTTTATGTAATGGTTCCTTTCCGTTAAAAGATTTAAATTCTGGATACTTGATTTCTACATTAAAGAAGTTAACAGAAATAAATATACTTTTTCTCCTACAAAAGAAATATTGAACGCGGAGAGATCAAAATAATATTAAAAATAAAATGCTCATAGTCTTTGTTTGAGTAGACAAATTGCATAGTAGAATATGACAATAAAGAAATATCACAGTTAAAAAGTTACAGAATAAATAAATTCCTATCCGACTTATATTCATGTTATTTCAAAGTAAATTATTCTTTGAACATTAATCGTTGAAAGCGTGTTTACATAAACTGACCAACTTTCCTTTGTCTGCAACGAAATAAATTACTTCGAATATGCCTTGGGTTGCTTGGCGCGAAAAACATATCAGAAACATAAAAAAGAACCTTAAGATGTTAAACATTTACTTTTGGAGTCATGGTCTTGGATTACCATCAGAATTCGGGCTTCAATGCAACTACCGTGTAGCAGTGGCCCTGTCGATACCTTTGGCAATATTTTTTGAAGGAAATACAATGTATGTTTTATCTGTACTGTACAGCAAATTTGACGTACCAGGTAGTAAAACTCATACAAGGATTTCTGTTTTTGTGTGTTATAATATTCTTACACTCCTACAAAGATATTTTCTTTGTTTTCGAAATGGAGAAATTAATGGTATAATGTGCAGAGTGTTTAGAGTATATAGCAGAATTTCGAAAAAAAATGTGCCAAACATTCAGCGAAAATTATTGGCTCTTCTTGTCATAAGTGATATTTTCCTCACTGTGAATATGATTTTCTTCTTATTCTCTTTAGTGAACAATCCTTTTTTCAATACGTTCTATGATAATGTCGAAAGGGAAAGGCCCTTATCATTTACACAAAAATGGTTTATATTTGCATATACCTGTTTGTTTTGGAAGAATACTGGTCAATGTATAGCGATCTATTTTTTTTTTACGTTTGTATTGTACTGAAAAAAAGTATTTGCAGCATTAAGAGAATTGCCTATTAAAAGTACCGAAGAGAAGAATCATTTCATAAGAATGTATAACGAAATTATCGATATCACCAAAACTGCTAATGAAACGTTCCATCCACTGATATTCACAACTTTTGCGGAGTGCCTAGTTCAGGTTTTTTATCATTTAATTTACTCTTTGTTAAATCTGTGTCGAGCATAGAATTTACGCATCAAGTTCTATTTGCCACAATGAATTACCTGCGTTTCTTGACTGTATGTCTATCTGCTCATCGGTGACCAGTGTGGCAATGAATGCAAAGTCCGGTATCCAAGAATCATCGGTAAACGTATTGAATGGAAAACGGAAGACAATTGTCCCAAAACCTAACAAATATTTTCCGGGGTGTACAATTTCTTAATTCCATTACTGTTGATAAAAGCTTCATTCTCTCTGCTTCCGGAATGCTTTTAACGTACGCCGTAATGATTGCTACGTTCAGTGCTAGTACAAATCAATCTTAAATGCGGTAAGAATGTGTGTTCTTTTCGAAACTGTTTCAGTACTAGTTAACTTCAACTGATTTGCAACTTTTAATTTAAGTATGGTTTGATATGCTTAACTTTTACTGTCTACTTGAAATAGAAACAATATCTAGCTCAAAGATTGGACTATTACTGCTTAAATATCTCTCTGTGTTTAGGTTCACTAATGTACCAAAACTGAAGAAAAATTCATATATAATTTTGTGATATATATATATATATATATATATATATATATATATTAAAGCGATGTAAAATTGGATTCCTTGTAAAATTGATTTAAGAACTAGTCATCGATATTTTTAGGAATATGACATAAATCTAAAGTCTCTACGATTAATATATCCTGTCTGCAGTGTCAAATCGAAACTTTTATGAGCGTAAATGCTTGTTTATTAGACAGAACATGACTGCGAAATGCCACATAAAAGAAATCGTTTGTAATGCCATGGAAATATTAATAATTTTGGAGAGCTTTGCTAGTACCAGATGGAGATGTCGTAGAAAAACCTCAAATTTTACTTAAAATAGCTATATAAAACCAATTTTAACATATTGCTGAGAATCTTTCATAACATGTAAGGAACAAGACCTCGTCAAGCTATAGAAAACACAAATCAAAGTATTAATATTAATTTCGGAAGCTGGTAAAACAGCCTTAATCTAGGCCATGTTGTCACTGACAAAGAATAAACCAATAAAAGGAATCATTAAGTAACGAGAAATTTACTTCTATGAAAAAGTTGCCAACTACTATCTTTTGGAGAGGCATTTTCATTTAAGAATCCAGACGTTTAAAATTACAAGACGGCTTCATTCAGAAATTTATGATGTAACTGATAGACTTCAGATCTATATCAACTAAACCTTGACAACTGTTCTTATAGCGGGAAGAATTCGGTTTACCCAGGAGGTGCAGAAGAGGACGACAGGTGACAGTGAACTGAAAGTAATTGCCATGTAAATTATCCATACTAGATATCCACAACTTAAATGGTTTTATTTTTATTTATGGATATAGACTATCATCAGAAGAAAATGCTAGTGCCGGTGTTTTTACGGATGTTTTTGCTCTCTGTGTTACCATGGATCGAAAAACCTCTCCCTGGGATGGGGAAATAGAGGATATTAAGTTAGCCAATTATTATTAAAATATATTCATATGACAGCGTTATTATCGTTTTGGATTCAGTTGCTGCTATCCAGGCAAGAACATTTTCTGAACCACCTGATTCAAACGATTAGAGAAATTTGACAGCCATTCGGTCTAAAGGTAAACTGCAATTCGTGCCTGCCCATTGCAGCCTTTATGGAAACAAGATGGCCGACATACTTACAAGATAGGCACCGAGATAGAACAAGTTCCGTTGGACACCATACTGCACTGCTCTATTTGGAGGATATGGGAGGCATGTATGAAAGATATTGGCAAGCCAGAGAAAGACTACATATGATTGACAGTAATTAACTTTGGGACTATATAATACAATCTTATACAAAATAAAAGACCAAGAAAGGTATCTGCAAATTGGACACAAATATATATTCATCCGGGTTTCGACGGAAAATGCAAAATTTTAAAGTTTTGCGGCCAATGAATGAACATGTGACGCTACAGCGCATCTAAACTGCGCAACTGGCAGGGTATTAAAGAGCAGAAACCTCGATTGCAGGTCATAAATTCTTTGTGACTTTTATTCAGTGTACTCAGGTAGACAGGTAGTATGCCTCGCATATAGGTGCGCGAACAATAATCGCAGATGTCAGCATTTGAGAGAGGACGTGTAGTTGCGCTGAAAGAAGCTGATTGGTCTAATCGGCGAATCGCTCGACATTTGGACAGGAGCGATGCCATTATTAGACGATGTTGGTAGGAATGGGTGAACCATGGCCGAACACAGCGATAAAAAGGAAATGGTTGGCCTATAGAAAAGGACAGAACGTGAGTACCCATCAATCGTCAGAGCGGCACTCACAGCCCCAGATTCATCATTATCATCGTACGTGCAACTCGTGCTTCAGTGTCCGCAAAGACCATTCATAGGCGGCTCGGAGAAAGGGGACTGAGATCACGACTCCCCTTGCGCATACTGTCATTGAGCTCTGTACACAGACAAGCCCGTTTGAGGTGTTGTCGGGCAAATTCGACCTGGAATGTCACTGACTGGAGTAGAATTGTCTTCAATGATGAGCCCCATTCGAATTGAGCCCCAATGACAAGGGAATACATGTCTGGAGATATAACGGACAGCTGTGGCTTTCCAACCTGACTGTTTTCCGTTATACGGGCCGACAACCAGGAGTAACGGTCTGGGGTGCCATTTCATAGCATAGGATCTCATCCGCGGCACTTTACAGCACAGCGGTACGTGGACGATATTCTACGCCCCGTTGTGTTTCCCTTCATATGACACCATCCTGGGTTTACATTTCAGCAAGATAATGCCCGCCTGCACGAACACGGCGAGAGTTTCTACGGCTTGTCTTCGTGCTTGCCCAATGCTTCCTTGGCCAGCAAGTTCGCCTTATCTCTCCACCATTTGAAAACGTTTGGACCATTATGGGCAGGGCCCTCCAGCCAGCTCGGGATTTTGACGATCTAACGCGCCAATTACACAGAATTCGGCAGGATATCCCGAAGGAGGCCATTCGCCACCTCTATCTATCTATGCCAAGCCGAATAGCAGCTTGCATAAGGGCCAGAAGTGGGGCAGCGCGTTATTGACTATTCACTTTTTCAAGTTCTTTGTTTTGAATAAATCATCCAATTTTTCTCAAATTGTAATAATTTGTTTTTCTGTACATTTCAGCTACTGATTTCCGTCCCATTCGGATAACTCCTTCTTGGTAAGTCGTTTTTTTTTGTCTAAAAGTGTTATGTTTTTTAGATTTGCTGTCTTGATGCTCTTGAATGAATAGTTAATAAGTGTATTCTTCGTAATTGTGTAGATTCCATGTTCCCAAATATCTTTGAAAAACGTCAAATTTCCAAAAAAAAAACTGTAGTTCTTTCTTTATAGTTTTTTTAAAATAATTACCAAGAAAACGAAATAAGGCCAAATTAGTCAATAATTCCGAATATTAAACATGATATTTAATTTATATTAAATTAAGATACAAGGAATAATTAAGCCTAGGTATATATAGTATTAATCATAAATGAAATGTAACAGCAGGAAAAGTTCATAGTTTTCTTTGTTTGGTCGTCAGTCTTGATAACTCGAATGGGTCTTCAAGCTGATCTGCTCTATCAGTCTGTTCTAGATGAGAAATAGAAGGATCATCTTCATCTTTATCCGGTAAAGTATTTATAGAGTTCTCATATGTCCCAGAACTGTGCTTACAGATAGAAAAGAACTTCAACCCTGCTTGGGGGGGCGTCCATTAGTTATGTGAGGCGAGTTTGGTGATTTTTCGACCCCCTTCCCCTCCCTGGTGACCCCCCCCCTAATCTCACGTGAGATTTTTCAAAATGCGTATTTTTAGTGTAAATACGTTAATCTGTGCTTGATTGCTTTGTATTTATTTAAAAAAACATAATTTTTTTTAATTATTTTTATTTAGGACAAGTTAAGACTAGTATTTAAGACTACTAAGAACGTAGTCTAGAATCACAGTGAGAAAATCGAACAATAAAATACTTAAATAGGAACTACTAAAATTCGTAAAAGAATATTCATTCTAATTCAGTCCACGGGGACTCGTGTGGTCTCAAGAGTGTCTACCGGAACTATTGTGTAGGATTTAGCCATATTTAAATGTAGAAACATGTTTTACTTAATATAACCTAGTTTTCTTGCAATTTTACACTGTTTCTCGCGGAAAAAAATATTACGTGATATTTGCCGAGATCCCCCCTCTCCCCCACGTGAGACAGGGTGAGATTCGCCCCCCCCCTTAAAAGCCTCACGTAATTAATGACGCCCCCTTATCAACAGCCACAAGGCTTGTTGCATCCTTTTTTGCAGCTGCAGGAAATGAATTGAAGAATTGATTGAGGAGCTGGATCTGCCTTGGTTTTTACTGGTTCAAGTCTCTGACAGCTTCTCACCCACCCCATTCCAGCGGATTCTTGTTCACACCTAACCATGTCTGGATTTGGTGCTACTTACGAAATTTGTGGTGCATGGCAGCATCTTTTGTAGGTGGCAATTTATCTAAAATGAATTTTCTACCAGCTGCAGATTTTATGAATATATGGTAGCATAAACTTTCCAATGTTTTGTTTTTATCACCACCGTACAAAGCTACCAGTATCTGTTCTGCTTCAGCAATGATAGACCACTGCCACCTGAATCTCTGAATACATTTGCTACTCTGGGTGTTTCTCGAAGAGAGAGAACTATACTTACTTTTGCCGATTCCAAAAATTGACGATATGGTATCGTGACACAGCCACTTAAGGGGTGGATAAGAAGGACATTTTCTAGTGTAGGATATCGATAGCATGATCCAAAAAACAATGAGTCTGGAACAATACTTCTCCCAGGTTTACTAAAACAGATTTGAAAAAAAGGAACAAGACCTGTCAATAGGACAAGAAGATCTATATCCTCCCCTATGATCGCAACAGCATCATATTGGGAAGCTAGGAATTCTACAGAGTTGACAATCAAGACGTCAGCATCATCTGCAGCCTGTTTCACTTCTTTATTAGCATCTTCAAGTTCATTCCCCAGCAATGAAATAAATCGATGTTTAATGTTTTCATTTGAGAGAAATTTCTCCTGGGGGAACTTGAAGTATTGTATTCCTGTCAAAAATGACATTACTCGAATTGGATGTGCGACTTCGTATGCATCTTTTGCACTTTTAGTGCTTTTCCTCTCAGGATACTGAGGGTAGTTATGAAAAAAATACCATAATGTTGTCACCATAGGGATTTTGAAGGAATTTCACATTCCCTTTACAAATCTCACCAAAAATGTGATCTCGATTCCAAACAAACTTATGAAGAAGGAAACCATCATCTACTATCACAACAGAATTTGATGGGAGCTCAGTCGTGATAGGTAATGGTGAAAAGGTGACTTTTGTATCCTTGCGCATTCCAGCTCCTGAAAATATAGACATTGGGTAAAGGGCTAATTCTTAAGTGAAATAATTTTCCAAATCTTCATCTGAC
The DNA here is from genome assembly GCA_907164885.2 of Dolomedes plantarius. Taxonomy (NCBI): domain Eukaryota; kingdom Metazoa; phylum Arthropoda; class Arachnida; order Araneae; family Dolomedidae; genus Dolomedes; species Dolomedes plantarius. The sequence goes on from OU015490.1 coordinate 76,119,985, forward strand.
TGCTTAGCAATGCACATTCTCTGAAAAAGCATGAGTGGATCAACCATTATCGTTTTATCTCGTACAGTTACAGAGTTCACGTCTCTGGCTAATGTTGCAACGTTCTTTTTTTTATGGACATTTTCACTAATTCAAAATTTTGATAAATGCTGATGGAAACTGCTTCCATTCCAATCATCTGGGATAAGTGACAGTTTACTTTTTCACTGCCCACGATTCCAGAGCTGATAGATATCACCATTTTAATGGTGGAAAAGGAGAATGTGTAGAATGTGTTTCCTTCCATAAATATATTTATACTTTTTTAATTGCTTTGAACCAAGCAGTCTTCAAGCCATAAGCGAAAAGCACCCCTGAAGCATTTAAATAAATAAACACCAAACACAATTTAATAAAGGATTTTCAATGTAAGTGATTTTATTTACTTGGTTTTATGATAATCGATTTTAGTTTTTCACAAAATGTTTTTGCTTTGTTTGTGCGTTTTGTGGGAGTCAGGACAATTTCAAGCGTTTTCATGACTTAGTTTGAAAAATATGTGTTGAGACAATTAAGACACCGGCTTCTACGATAGCAAAAAGGTCAGCATCCTCACGGCCAATAGTATGATTGAATTTGGTAAATTTTGTGTTTGACAGGCCACCAGCATTAAAAAAAATTGTGATATCTGTCACGTTCAAGTTTGCGTTTCCTTTAGAACGGTTATTTTCCTACCTGGGCTTCATAGCAGTAGTATTAAGTATTGGGCTAGATTGCGAAGCTGTTACTCATTTGGCACTACCCAGGAGACAAGTGTAGCTTAAAGAATGCTTAGGACCCGAGTAATATTGCCCTTTAAAAACTAAAAATTATCATTTTCATGAAACTACTTTTTTTACGATAATATTGTCACGAAACACTCTGATATTACTGGAAGCATTACAGGAAACATATTATCATTTGGTATTAAGTGTAACAATCCAGAAGCCATTATTCTTTCCAAATGTGTGAATTACACAGAATAGAGTTATTATAATGTTATTGGAATCGAAAGCTATAAGTCATTGAAACAATCCGTTTTATTTACTTAAACAATTTCATTCGTTTAACATACCATACTAAGCCGGAAGTAGATGGATTGGATACTTGTCATTTAATGCATTTTTGATCACTGAAGAAATAATTGAATATAATGCAATAAATTATATAAAGTTCCTTGTCAGTGATTATCTGTCACGGAAATAGTAAATGCTTGTCTAAACACATTTGTAAATGTCTCACACTTTTGAATTAAACAAAAAAAAAAATCGGGTGAAAACTGTTTTTTGGAGTTTCTGTAATATTAAAAGCTATGTTCTTATTATCATGTAATCTAATTTGATATTTTAAAAATTGGACAAGTTATTCAAGTCGAGAAAAGTTTCTTTTATCAGGAAGAATATACAACCAACATACACTCTGCAACACCCCTCAATATATTTGGAAAGGAGACAAGATGTTTTTGTTTTCGATGGCAAATATTGAGACATGCTTTTCAACCATATTCGTCTCCTAACAGGGAAAAATATTGTTGACCCAGGAGTCAATCACTAAACCTTCTACTTGCCGCATAGGTGTGCTGATCATCCTCTTATAAAGCAGTGGTTCTTAATATTTTGTTATTCAGGGACTTGTCACCCTTCCCCCTCCAAAAAAAAAAATATCGCCAGGGACTGGACTACTCCAAACCCACCCCTTTTTAAAAAAGAAATGTGTTAAATTTTCAGATTTGACAAATGTTTATAAAAATTTTACTAACAAACTTAATAATAACCATAAAGTTATAATTTTATTGTCAATGGCAGGTAATAAGATTATATAAAAAAAAGAATAAACAAATTAGAACTAAACGTACACAATAATGTTAAAGACAACTTAATAGAAAACATAGAAGTATACGAAATGAATGAGATTTTTGAACTGTCATGTAGTTTACTAGCTGTAAAATGGCTGCGACTCCGTGCTAGACAAAATCTATTAGGGATCATTAAGCAGAACAGGAATTTTTCTTCGTGCTTTTAACGCTAGGAAGCGGAGAAAAATACAAGAATTTTTGGTATATACAAAAACATTCGGGAAAAATTCTTTTGTTTCCAGTTTTAAAGAAATTGTTAAACTTGGGGTAATTTTAAAAGAAAGAAAAAGAGAATAAAGGGAAGAAAGAGAAGGAAGAAATAGAAAGGGATGAGAAGTAAAGGGAAATTTTTTGTCACTAATGACTTCCCTGGCCAGTTCTTGAGTTCTCCCGGACCACCGGTATAGAGCCATTGCTTTAGTCATTCGTGTCACTTTCAAGGTTCTCCAGTTTCTTTCTCTTTTCTGATCCAGAATGCATTTACGGCTACATATCACATTAATATGCTCAATAATTTGATTTATTGAAGAAGAATTGATACAGACTATGAAAAATGTTCTTCAAATGCCAATTTTCCATTAATTATAAACTTCCAATCTAGTTCGCTAAAGGACAACATATTCGAAGAAAAAGAATTTCGCTGATCTATTACTTTCATTTTAGGTTTTACGATCTAACATCTAAAAGGATTCTTTCAAAATAAAAACCTTCACAATGCCCCTTTTTTGGCTGCCATCAAACGAATGAATAACAGAAAAGCCACATTGATTATGAATATGTATTCAATTACACCGGACATTAAGAGAATAGCCTTAACCGTTCTTAGAGCTGACACTGAACGTTGCAATCATTACACCATACGACAAAAGTACTCCCGTGGCCGATAAAATGAGGCTTTTGTCGATAACAATGGAATCTAGAACTGTAAATCCAGGAAATATTTCGTTCATTTTTTGGATATACTGCTTTCGACTTTCGCACCATACTTTTTCTGGTAATTCCTGGATTGCACACTTCAGATCATATGCCGCGTTCGTCACTGATGACGCAGAAAGGCATATGATTATGAAACACATATAATCCATTACACCATGGAGAGTTCTATACACTATTTCCCCTTTTGAAGGACATCCGATAAAGAATATAGTATACGTTTCATTAAACAAATTGATCAGGCACACGATAAAGGTTGTAAATATCATTGCATGGAATGCTTCATTCGCTGATTTAGTAATATTTACAGTTTCGTTGTACATTTTTATCAAGCGTTCTTTTTTCAGGTTATACTTATCACTCATTTCTTTCAAACCCAAGAATGCTTCTTTAAGTAAAAAGCAAATGGAAGCGAAATAAAGCACTATACACTGAGCGCTATTCCTCCAAAACAAACAAAAATATCCCATGTAAATTATATACAACGCTAAGTTCATTTGCACTTTGCCACTGTCATAAACTTGAAAATAAAGGTCTGTTAGTATCATGGAATAGAAAACAACCATAATAACAATTGTGAAAATGTCACATATAATGAGAATTGCTAAAAGTTTTCCTTTCATGTGTAGTGAATTTTCTTCAGCAATCCTGGAACGCAATTTTAATAACCTGCCAACTGATGCGTCGATTTCGCTATTCCGAGAACAAAGAAAATATCTTTGCAAGATGCTGACGATGCCAAAAGCAAATACAAATGCCATTTTTGTCAAATCCTTATTATCTGATAAATCACGCCTTTTGTATGCTAAAAACGAAACTAATAACATATTGCCATCCAGAATTATTGCTAGAACTATCGACACGGTCACTGCAAAACGGTACTTGCATTGAAGTCCGAATTCGGATCTAAAACCAAATCCATGAATCCAAAAGTAAATGTTTAATATCTTCATGCACTTTTTTATAGCTGTGTTACTCTCTCCGCATCGCTCAACCCAAGTCATTTTCATAGCATAAAAAATATATTTGTCAGTAAATATTGTCGATAATTTCAGAGAATCTTCAGCAGTCTTTAATACAAAGGTATATCCTATAATTTTTTTTTGTTTTGGATGATACTTTAAGAGAAATGTTGAATTATTTCTAATAAACGTTTCTGCTTAGAGACTTGTATCATATCTGTAGAAATTGTCAGCCCTTGAATAAATCCGACGGCTTCTTTGCTGCGAAATAAGTGCTGATTTTTGATGTTGATGTATTTGCCATTTAAGTTGTTTTATGCTGCTTATTTGAAGCGAGATGCCTTTTTAAAAACTATACAGTGCTTTTTTTAAAAAAAATTCTGCAACCAATTATCCTTAATTGAAAATTTTCTTGTCAGTTATATGCAGGTGATAGTATCTTCACTACTTTATTTTGTTGCCTATAGTAACCGTACAAATATTATTTTGATGATAAAACGTCAATTTTTCGAGACAGCACCAAAGGTGTGTTTTCAGTTAAAATGATTGCCATCGATATATTACAAGTGTAGAGACGATAGAGTTTATGGAATTAAAAACATTTATCGATAAAATTTTAATTTTCGTAGGTGTAGACGATCGTTTTAAACAGTCAATCGGGTATGATAATTTTTGGTCTTTCATGTATCATACGTATAACTAAATTTAAAAATTTACAAATTAAATAATTTGTTTATTAAGGGAGTTGTTTCAAAATACTAAAGCATAATTCGGACTCGAGCATAATTATCGAGTACTTGTGAACGCTTGCATCAAATAGGTTAGTATAGATTTCCGCTTGGCAAGGAGATAATATACAAAGCGAGGGAACAGGGTAATTAGTTATATATTAAATCCCAACTTCATAAACTTTTTCTATCACTAAAAAAGGCACTCTTTCATGTTTGAGGTGAAATTTTTTACTTATATGAAACTCTATTGGTTTTTATAAATAAAATTATATATACAATTACAATATTTTTAACTAAAAGCTAGAATATTTTTAACTAAATCTTGAAAATGTAATTTTGTAATTTTTCCCCCTTTATTAACCTATCATGCAGCACTCTTTAAATTGCGATATTATCAGCGTAAATTACGACTGAGAGACTAATATTTCATTGCATATGTTATTTTTTCGGTCCCCTTTGTAACGTATTATATCTATGGTGCCCGGTATAAAGGGGTTAACTCAAAAAAAGTGATCTTTAGATATTTGTTAGTATTGATAAAAGAAACAAAAATCTTTTGACTTGTATAAAAGGCTTAAGTCTATCAATTTTGTATGCAAAAGTATATTTATTTGTACAAAAGACTCAAGTTGAAATTATTGTTCTGCGATTGGTTTAAAAGCCAATGACTTGCTATATTTAAATCGCTGTTTTTGACTTAAGCCGTTTATACCGGTCACCATAAATATTTTATGTTATACCGATGATCTCAAAATATTCCCATATTATAAAATTTTCGATTACTTATCGATAGAACTAAAAATCATTTTAAGTTACGCCTAGTACAAGCATTTGGTTTCAAAACCTTATATTCCCCGTAATACAAGTTCCTAGTCGGCGTCCAGACAATATTGAAATTTTATATCCTGTAGTATACTTGCCAGCCGCCCCATGTTTGATGGATCCCGTAGTAGATGGATAGGGATGGATCAAATAGTTTTCTGACTTGAATAAACAAGTCGTCATCATAAAGAAACAAGGTTTCAAATAAATTAATAAATTTGTGTTTAGCGTATATCCGCATGCTGCCTCCGTAATCTTGTGCGGCCTTCAAATTATTTTAGGAATTGTTGCTATGTCAGCTATTTATAATTGAATACTATTATTTTTCTATTGTATTTCTTTATAATGTTAAAATTATTTAAAAATAATTCTACTTTATTATTTTTATATGAAGTGGTATTTAAATATGTAGTTGTTTATTAATATTTAAAAATCTGGATATATATATATATGTGCTTACATAAATAAAAATACCACAAGTGAAATATAAAAAATTTCAGTGGTATCTATGAATCTTATAATTTTATAAAAAAAATTAATAATTAATGATTAATGTTATAACAAGTTTTTACCCTTATGTGAATACAAAAATATTTTATATTGTAGCATTTTAATTCAAATGGTAAATAAATAAGGACTTAATTTTTTGTTATTTTTCTATATAATGCACCAAATTGTTAAAACTATACCTAACTATAATAATTTAATAAAAGTCGCATTTATAGGTACATCAACTTATGCGGCCTCCTTTATTTCTACCTAATTTACATGTGGCCTCTAATGGTAAAAAGGTTCCCCACCTCTGATATATAAAGTCTACTATACATATATAAGACAGTTCCGGAACTGACTGACATACAACGCACAGACCAAACCGCTTGACCTAAAGGGCTAAAATTTTGCATGGCGATTCTCCTTATAGTGTAAGGGTGCACTAAGAAAAATTTTTAAAAAATTCTTCTTAGATGTTTTAAAATTAAATAAAATTACAGAAACTGCTTAAAAATTTAAGTTTGCATTTTTAAATAATAATTTGAGGGTTATAAAATTTATATCACGAGAAAGACCATAAAAATTCCTTTCAAATGAAGTTTTTTTCAAATCTTTACTTCCAATTTCTGATTTTTGGTGAATTTTTAAAGATTAATTTTTAGAACATAATTTATTAAATTAAATTCAATTTGAATATTTTCTTCTACATAATATTTTCTATAAAAATATCCCTTCCGATTTTTTTTATAAATATATATTTTTGGTTTTTTTACATCAATTGCATACATTGATCGTCGTATATACTATATATATATATATATATATATATATATATATATATATACTATATATATATATATATATATATATATATATATATATATATATATATATATATATATATATATTTATATATATTTATTTATTTTTGCATTCATTGCATACATTGACCATTGTATTAAATTTGAATGTACTCCGTAGCGAAGTGCGGGTTTTCAGCTAGTAGACACATAAAACGAGAAGATAAAGATTTTCCGATGGCGAGGCCCTCAGATAATTTTTAGAAATCATATTTAAAAATATAAATACTTTGTTCAACTTGCAACTTGGTTAAAATTATATACCTTTCTCACAATATCCGGGTTATGAAATTCTCGAAATGTGGTTTTTAAGAACTCTACAGCAGGGGTCGGCAACCTTTTCTACCAGGAGGGCATATTTCAGAAACGCGGAAATTCGGCGGGCACCTCTGGATAAGAAGGGGGGGGGGGGGGTAATATTTAAATATGAAAATATTAATGCGACATAAATTTTTCATACATAAATTAAAATTTTAACTTTTAAAAATTTTTAAAATTATAATTAATGCGATATTTGACAATGCAAATATGCGGCCAATTCATTGCAATGTGCCATAATAAGTAGAATTCCCAGTTCTGAGGCATTGGTCCAAATGAGTATCAGGGAAGCTTGATCGATACTTTGATTTTAAGTATTTCATATTAGAAAACAAAGATTCACAAGCTTATGTCGATGTGCAAAAAGAGTTCACTTTCAGAGCACATTTTCTCAACAATGGGAACGAGCAACAACTACGAGCAATCTAAAATTTAGATATTTAAACGGCGGGCACTTTAAAACTGTTTCGCGTTGCCGACCCCTGCTCTACAGTTTCTTTAATGGGAACGTTGGAGAAAAGGGATTTAACGTCAGAAGATAACACAGTTATTAGAAAGAAATATATTTTTTATTTTTTTACACATTCATAAGAATTCTTTGCAGTTTAATTGATTTTAAGATATAAGGGAGAACTGGGTACTACATAAGGTAAGAAACCTAATGTAGTACCCATTTTGTAACAGGGAACCCTTTGTCCCTGGGTGAGGTAAAAAAAAAAGACTCGTAAAGGCCGAGACAAGCGGTTAGATGCATTATCTATGTCCGATCTGAAGGTCCAAAATATCAAATTTTATTTAGGAATTTTAGGGAAGGCATAATATTAATCGCATAAGCAGTGCATGAAATAATCGAAAGTTTATTTCAATGTTACCGAAGATTGATACGTCTGACCTGGTGCAGTCATATCTGTCGAATTGCCTCGGACACCATTTTCAGCGGGAAAATGCCTCGCCTTATCATCGGGTAACACTAAACTGTTCCAGAAGATGTTGATAGTCTACCTCAGTTTGTATAATCATTTAAGATCATTTTCCCAGAAGTCAGATTGTCTTTCATGTCACCTGTTTTCAACCTGGGTTTTCTTCTTGTTACTGATTTCTTCTTTTACTCGAAATCATCATGCATACAACCAGATGGAAAAAACATATCGTATCCCCTCAAAAAGAGTGATACAACTCAAAAATGCAGCATTTGAGAAAAATCAATTTGAAAAATACTATGCAGTTTGAACTAGCATTACAATAAAACTGATACAACTGCCGTCAGGCGGACAAATTGCGAGATAGAGGTGTGTGACTTTTCGTGCTGGATGGGGCACTTTATATATATTTTTCAATGACATAACCTAAACCATTCTTTTGGCTTGTGTCACTTTTCATGTCGGGTGCGATATTTCTTCAACAGAATTGTGATACTCCCATAAGCAGGCATCGGATAAAAGAATGATACAGAGTGTAGCATCACTTCCATCTTACAGCTAGAATCTGAATGCATGGAACGTGTTTTGGCGGAAACTTTACCATCATAATCGTCTTTATTTTTTCATGAAAGACTCATTTCACTTCAGTTGCTGTACATGTAAATTTGAGATACGAACAATACAAAAGTAGTTTTTATTAATAGTACATAGTATTACTATTAATATTAATATATTTTTATTATCTATTTATATTTATATTATAATTAACAATTAGTTAAATAAATATAATTTTATGCAGTAAATTCATTAATTATTATTTGAACATTACTATTAATCATTGTTTCTACTGTTCATGCATGACTGCGACACGTCCACGGTAACCAAAGTTTTATTATTAGTAGAGTTACAAATTATTTTTTAAATATTTATTATTAATTAGTATTATTATGAGTATTACTTTTTACTATTAATCACATAATAATAATTATTATTGATAGTATTATTTATTATTTGTGCATTACCCGAATGCTTTCCACTGCTAGAGATTGATTAGTCAAACTAGACCATACTTCAATCTTTGTCTGATGCACAACAGCTACACATTACAATTCCATAACAATTTCCATAGGTAAAATCCTCTAAAATATCATCTATGTTGAAAATGCTTCTGGATCAAATCTCAAAAAGAATGCCATACATATTTTTGAGTAGGAAGAGCAAGGACCATCCATAGTAATTTTCATACACAATGCTGTTTACCACCTGTAATGTTTCCATGCATATACACATGAATCAATCAACACTCGAAAAGTTTTCTTTTGGACGAAAAAAAAGAAAAAAAGGATTATTGCAAGCACCTGATTTAATACAATTATTTTAATGCGATTTATTTTCATGCAAAAGCTTAATTTACAATAAGATCAGTTTAGCCCTCGTGTTGTAAAATGTGACCATAGTGCTCCAAACCTACCAATCATCCAACTGTTTGCCTTAAAATAGTTCAGACGACAAGCACAATATTGTGAAGTTCGTAACTTTTGGTAAGTGTCGTGGTTGATGGGTTTGCATCTGTGAATATCCCTTCAGGAAAAGACGACCTGCAATGAGAGAAAACTTTACAAAGTGCTTTAGAACAATAGGTGCCCTACCAAGTTCTAATATTAAATGCCATATCTGTCTTCGCAAAGTTTTAGATTAGAACTAACAAGAAATTAGGGAGATTCTCAACTAAAAGTCTCGTTCTGTACTGATTTAGATTAAAACATTGTCAGCATCAGTATATGTAAGTATCCTAAAGAAAGTAATTCTATTTAAAAGGATTCAGCTTATTGAGAGCACATCTACAGTCAGATAAACACGTTATTCTTCTCTTAAACACTTGGTATTCACAAGGCATACAGCGAGATACTCCACTTGTGACTTAAAAATTAATTTGTCGGCACCGATAGAGCAGTTTCAAGCAGTACGTCCCACAATTATTCTGGTAAAAACGAAGATAAAAATTTCTACGTAAAATGCAAATCGTGTGAAACGGAAGAGATGGCAACCATTTTCTAACCTCCTTTTTTCAAGTGGTTGCACGAGGGACATTCATCAAACTACTTTATTTTCGAAAAACTCCCCACAGTTTTCCGAGAAGTAAATTCCAAAACGAACCATAGTTGGACAATTTTCTACTCATATTCCAGATGCGACCATCACCGAAAAAAGCTTTGGAAACTTGATTTCAACTTCATGAACGATGAAAGAGCGTTTGACCAGGTCAAATCCTCAATATGGATATTGATGACGTGAAGTGTCAAAAGATATTGGAATGAACACTCAGTCAGTTTTGAATGAACACTCAGTTAGGCTGACTTCACAGTATAATAGAAAGTAAAGGAATACATTGTACCCGGGTGTAAAAAAAAACCTTGAATTCTATTGCATTTCCAGAAATATTACAGAGACTACAGCTAAAGCCAGGCAAGCAGTATACAGAATACTGTAGACTGAAAGAGAGAGTCATGTACAAATATTTACAGAAACGTCTTTACAGTGTTATAATTATAGAATAGTCTGGTATGAAAAACTTGTCCCGTAACCACAGCAAGAAAGCAAATTTATATCAAATGGATATTTTATTTAAAACGATATTTGAGAGTATGTCTAATGTTATTGTGGTACTTTTCCTAGCTGGCATATTGTCCGATAAATTTTAAAAATTTGCTCTGTCAATGCCACATAATTTTGAGAATTTTACTCCATTATAAGGTCTCAGGAGTAACATGAGGGCCAGTCAAAAAGTTAGTTGCACTCGTTGGAAAATTAAAGCCGGGTAAAATTGTAGAACAAAGTTTTACTAATATATATGTATAATACACAGTCTATTTATCGACGTAATCACCTCCTTTATTTTAACATTTATTAAGGTGTAGCACCAGTTTTTCCACGCCATCTGCGAAGAATTACCGTCCAATGTGAGATAACCATTGTTGGGTTACAACTTTTACCTCCATATCCGAGTGCTATCGCCGCGTTGCAAGTTCTTGTTTCACGAGACCAAAGACATGTAAGTCACATAGCACAAGATTTCTTACTTCCCAGAAAAACGTTTTCAAAATACCAATCTATAAGGTCTCCGCATGCGGTCTCGATTTGTCATGCAAGAGCACAATTCCTGTTGAAAGTTTACCTGTCGTAAATCTTTAAGCGACTTTCGCAACCACTTCAGGGTTTCACAGTAAATTGCTGCATTAATTGTGACACTCTTCGGCAAGAATTCGGTATGCACTACGCTTTAGCGAAAAAAAGTGCCAGAATCACCTTCCCTGTGGATGGAACTGTTCGGCATTTCTTTCGAGAAAGAAGCGTTTCATTTCATGTGAAAAATGATGAACCCAAGTCCCGTCACCGGTCCCGATTTAGTCCCAAAAAGCATTTCCTTCCTATTAATAACGTTCTAAAAAATGCTAGAGCACTTACAAATCTGTCCACTTTGTGTTGGCAGTCAATAGACGAGACGATCTCGTCTACAGTGGCACGTATGTTTTGAAGAATGAAATCATCCACGCGTGCAACGGTCTCATATATAGCCGAGGTAAAAGAATCTTATCCTCGATATCTGTACGGCCATTCTCGAATAAGAGATACAGTACCACTTTGGTATAGCTTGGCACGATGTTTCGTTATCACCGTACACTCCTTGCAACTGCCGATTAACGCCAGTGTAGTCACAACCTTTTGACCACAGGAAACGGATTAATGCGCGCATTTCAAATTTGGACACCACTGGCAGCTGCCGAAACATATACAAGACTGATTAGCAAGCGAAAAAAATTCAGCCACGTTGAAGAGTCGATACTGCACCTGCTGCAACACCTGATGCTCTGTACTGCCACAAAGTATCAATGAAATGTCTCTTTTACCGAGATTTTTACGGAGGTTTGTGAACTAACTTATTGACTGACCCTAATATATATATAGGATGGCAAGATGTCTAGGGGAATGATAATGCAAATTTTTGCACAAACAAGTATTTATTGTTCTTGGGACATGACAATTACACGGGACATTTACTAGACAGTTATAGGGACATTCAGAATTAAAATAACCGCTCTCTTCACCATTTAACACAAATCAATTCGATGCGTGGGCAGTCTCGCGGAGATGACCTAACTCGTCACTCTCTACGACCGAACTCCTGTTTTTCTCTTCACGTACGTTTTACCTTGCCGCGCAAACCTCAGCGACATCTTGTAGCCACTCTGCACAACGTAGCTATTCTGCAATCTTCTGGTACGGTCTGCCTCTTTCCTATAGCGCTCGTCTATCCTGACTAGCAGTGTCCTCACTGCTGCAACAGCCTAGGATCTAAAATACACGAACTAAAAAAACAAAAACACATAGATTAGTATACAGTTTACAAAAATTAAATTCTGGCCAAAACATTTATGTAGGTGAACATTTGGTCCAGGGCTTCATTTGGTCCGCTGATGAAGATGTAACATTTGGTCCTTCATGATCTCCAATTTTGGCGACATCGTAGCGATCATGGTATTTAACTTTAGTAACACGGTAGGGTCCAAAATATTTCGGTCGGAGTTTCAGCTTGCTTCCAAACTGAGTTCTCATAATTGCCACCAGTTCTCCTTGCTTGTACTGATAAGCTTCCTTGCGTTTTCTGTTGTAAGTCTTACGATTCTCCTCTTGAATTTTTAAAATATTCTGCTTAGCGTCTCTCCTAATGCTATCACGATGTTGATTAAATTGGTTTTGACTTTCTTCCATAAGCAAATTTCTTATAATGGCATCCTCGGGATTTTTCATTCTGGTTCCTATGAGTAATTCAAACGGTGAGTACTTAGTACTACGTGACGTACTGCAGTTTAACACTCTTTGCAATGAGTCAACATGTTTAAACCACTTCGCGGGATCATTTAAGGACATCTTTGTTAATACCGGGATAAGGGTTCTATGTATTCTTTCCACTTGACTATTTGCTCTTGGTACTCCCGCAGTTATTTGTACATGATGGATATTCTCTTTAGTGCAGTATTCTTCGAATTCGTTGGATCTGAAAGCTCCTCCTCGATCACTGATTATGGTCGAAGGATTCCCGAAGGTTTTCTGCTGTAGCTTTAGTCTTTCGATGACTTCTTGCGCTGTGGTACTTTTAGTTGGATAAAGCCATGTGAATTTTGTAAATGCATCTACGACCGTGAAAATGTGATTGTAATTCTTATTGGTTGTCGGCAGTGGTCCAATGAAATCCACATGATATGTTGATAATGGCGAATCTTCCTTAGGAATAGGATGTAACAGTCCTTCTCCTTTCCCAGTCTTCTTATTTACTACTATGCATTCAACACAGTTTCTTATCACATTCTCAACACACTTTCTCATGTTTGGGAAATAAAAATTGTGTTTCACCAAGTCTTCAGTTTTTACAGCAGCAAAATGTCCAAACGAATGTGCATGCTTCACAACGTCCACTTGCATCATTTCAGGTACTACCAGTAACTCTTCATCATCAGCAATTTTATACAAGACATTATTATTCAAGATAAATTCGGAGGTTTTGCCTGCCTGTAACAGTTTCTTGATGGTTTTGATATATTCGTCACTTTCTTGAGCATTAACAATTTTGTAAGTCAATTCATCACTATTCACAAGCATAACGGGGAATCTGCTCAATGCATCAACGTGTTGCATTTGTTTTCCAGGGCGATGTACTACTTCATATTGGAACTCTTGCATGAATAATGACCATCTGGCAACTTTTGGTGTAAGTTCCTTTTTATCTAGGGTTTTTGCAAATGCCGCACAATCAGTGAAAATTTTGAATTTGGTTCCCAATAAATAATTTCGAAATCTTTTTAAAGCCTGGATAATCGCAAGCACTTCAAGTTCATAGCTACACAATTTTTCTTCCTGGATGGAGGTTTTTTTGCTCATATACTGAATTGGATAATAGCGCCCATCATCACTCTGTTGGAAAAGTATTGCCCCTAACCCAAGTTTACTTGCGTCCGTGTGTAATTCCAATTTCTGTCCTTCTCTGTAAAGGTGTAACAGGGGTTCATTAGACAGCGCGTCCTTAAGTTTTTGAAAGGCTATTTTCTGTTCAAAGCCAAATTCGAAAGGTTTTGAGGCTCGTAATAAATCACTAAGTGGTCTTGCTATAATGGCATATGAAGGTATGTACTTTCTAAAATATCCTGTCAACCCCAGGAAACTCTGTACTTCTTTGGCATTTTTGGGTTCAGCAAAACAACGAACTGCTGCAGTCTTCTCTAACGACGGTCGAATGGTACCATTTTCAATGATGTGGCCTAAAAAATTGATTTCCCTCTGCAAAAATCGGCACTTCTTAAGGTTCAACTCAAGACCATACTTGGAAGCTGTTTCTAACACACGACTTAATTTTTTATGCGCTTCTTTTTCATTGATAGCTGGGATTATGATATCGTCTAAATAAATAACTAAAGTCCCGTCTCTCAATAGGTCTCTGAACACGTAATTGATGTATCTTTGAAAGTAATTGCTGCTAATGGACAAACCAAACGGTACTCTTAGGAATTCATACTGGCCTGACTCTGTTACAAACGCAGTGTATTTTCTACTTGCTTCATCCACTTCTACATGGAAGAAAGCATTTTTCAAATCGAGAGTGGTGAACACCCTTCCACTTTCTAGCTTATCTAATACTTCCTCAATAACAGGTAGCGGATATCTGTCTCTAACTATTCGCTTATTCAAAGCTCTGTAGTCAATGCACAAACGCATCGTATCATCCTTCTTTCTGCACACCACAACAGGCGAAGCAAAATCAGAGCAACTCTCCCTAATTATCCCTTGTTCTAACCAATCATTTATTTCTTTTTCGACTTCTCTCTTTTCAGGAAGCGACAACCTGCGTGATCTTTGACAAATGGGTCTTTCATCGGTCAGAATTATTTTCATTTTCAAAGCAGTAGTTTCTGTTTTGTTTGGCTCATAATTTTGAACAAGCGCATGAATTTCGTTTCTCAATTTACAATCAGTGATGTGTGACAGGTCAAAAGGGCAATCATCATACGATTCGGATACTCTCACTAAGAACGAAGCTGATAAATCGTTGTTTATATTCGCGCTCTCTAAATGTTTTCCCGTTTCCAAGCATGTACCGCTCGTAGGCGCCACCGCCTCCTCTGGTTTCAATAACATGTCGTAAATTTTCGCTGGCAAAATAACTTCCGGAACAATCTCAGAGCTCGCAGCCAAGACATCTCGTGCTTTCCCCCCCTCGCGTAGCGACATGCGAAACTTGTAAACCTTCTCCAGCCGGCGCTCACCGAACACACTTGTCAAAACAATCTGAGAATGAATTGGCTTTGCAGCCGAAACAAAATTCTTGTTTACGATTATCGAACTCGCACCACTGTCTACCGTGGCGACTAAGGGTTTTCCATCTATAAACACGTCGACATACTGGAGCTCACTGAATAAATAGTCATTTTGAGTTGGGATAGAAGTTGAAACGTGATTGATGCCGTATTTTTGGTCACTCTTGTTTTCTGCATTCGATAATTTCTTTGTACAGTTTCTAGCAAAATGCGGTTCCCCACAAACATAACAAGATATAGGTTCTCTACTAGAAAATTTTTGATTCTGTCTCTGAAACTGCCTCGGGGAATGGTTTCCATATTCAAATTTTGTACGATCTTTGATAGCGTCACTTTCATTCCTAGAACGAACATTCGGATAGTTCCGCATTTCATGCAAAGTTTTATTTTTAGAAACAAAAAAAACGTCACAAGTCTTTCCTAGCTGTTCAGGCGTCAGCCACGAGTCGGCCTGTGTGATTTTAATGTGAGAAGCTGTTTCTTGATCTAGTGTGTCTAAAAATTTATCGCTCACCATTAGGTCAAAAAGTTTTTTAAAATCAGAAACATTACGGATTTTGAGATAATATTGGAACATTGCACTTAAGCGTGTTGCAAACTGAACATGCGTCTCATTCACCTGCCTTCTAGCTCTTCTAAAGTTAAGTAGACACTCTTGAGCCGTGGGTTGGAATTCTTTCATGATTAAAGATTTAACTAACTCATAGTCATTCATTTCATCATCTTTAACGTATAGTAAAATGCTATGGGCCTTCTCTCCGAGAATATTTATAAGAATTTCTGATTTCAATTTCTCTGGGACATCCTTAACTTTAAACGCTCGTTCCAATGATTGGAAAAAAAGGCTAAAATTTTCCGCTTTTGTCGGCAACTGTATTGTTAGCGTTTTTACACTTTTAATCAAATTTTCAAGATCACAAACCTCAGGATTTGATACATCTTGAGCTGCTACTTCTGCTTTCGATTTGCAAAGTTCTACCTCTCGTTCTATACGTTGGAGCTTTAATTTTTCTAATTCTAGTTTTGAGTTTGTTAGCTGCAGTTCAAGCTCAGCTTTTGGCTGCCGATCCTCAATTATTCGGTTAAGAAGATTCATTACAAATTCTGGGTCATCTTGGAATGCTTTAGATTTCTCAAGTTTATTTTTTAACTCTATAATCGTTTCTTTTGCAATGCACTGCTCGCCAATCTCAGTAAGAACATTCACTATGTCCTCTTTGCGCGTATTCTTGTTATAATTAATAGTAGTAGACATTTTTCATAAATCTTTTTCTCAGCAATAGAGTTATAAAAAGAAGATATCCTACCTTTTCTCGCAGGACTCTTGCATCAGTAGTTGACTTCACCGTGTATCCCAAAATGTAACACAATAAATCCAAAAAGTATATCACTATAAATCCACGGATTGTTCTTTCATATCACAGTCACTTATATAAATTAACCACAGTCACTAATTGTCCTCAAAGTCCATCCGGGGCGATCCCCCAAGTTTATAGGATGGCAAGATGTCTAGGGGAATGATAATGCAAATTTTTGCACAAACAAGTATTTATTATTCTTGGGACATGACAATTACACGGGACATTTACTAGACAGTTATAGAGACATTCAGAATTAAAATAACCGCTCTCTTCACCATTTAACACAAATCAATTCGATGCGTGGGCAGTCTCGCGGAGATGACCTAACTCGTCACTCTCTACGACCGAACTCCTGTTTTTCTCTTCACGTACGTTTTACCTTGCCGCGCAAACCTCAGCGACATCTTGTAGCCACTCTGCACAACGTAGCTATTCCGCAATCTTCTGGTACGGTCTGCCTCTTTCCTATATATATATATATATATATATATATATATATATATATATATATATATATATATATATATATATATATATATATATATATATATATATATATAATTATGCGGCAGGCACTTCTTTCAGACATTGGCCTATGAAGACCCACGAAGTTTTGCTATCTACTATATTATGGGATCTCCATTTAGGTGAGCTAGCATTGCTCCCTACGATAGGACAACAAGGAAACTTCCAAGCCTTACTCGGGATTTGAACCTAAGCCCACTGCCTGGAAGCTCAGAACGCTGGCCATTATACCACGTGAGTGGTCTGAGGAGTGGTAAAATTACATTTTTCATCTTTAGAGCTGACACTGAATGTCGCAATCATTATGCCGTAAGTTAAAAATATTCCTGAAGTAGACAAAATAAATCTTTTGTCAATTATTATCGAATCCAGTATTGTAAATCCAGGAAAAAAATCATTTATTTTGGAAATATTTAGTATCTTCCGTTGGAACCATACTTTATCAGGTATTCTTTGGATGGCGCACTTTGCAGCTGATGACGAATTGGTTACTGATGATGCAGAAAGGCATATGATTAAGATACGCATATAATGTAGCGATGCAAATACAAATCTAAACACTAATTCTGCTTTTGAGGGGTATCCAACGAAGAACATGTTATATGTTTGATGAAACAATTTGAGCAGAGACCAAATCAAAGTCGAGAATATCATGGCATGGAACACTTCATTCACTTTTTTGATGGCGTCTAAAATTTCGTTATACAGCCTTATAAGGTTTTAATGCTTCTTTCAGTACACAACAGATACACCAAAAATACAATGCTACAACCTGTCCTGTATTCTTCCACCGTGAAAGGATATTTGCTGCAATAATCTTTGGACCATGAATTACTGCTCCCCTTTGCAATTCTCCATTATCATTAAGTTCATTTATTTATTTATTTTACAAATGCCACACACTACAAAAAAATAGCACCTATGCCATCAGTGCACGTGCTCTCCAATACTTCTCAACAAGATCAGTAGAACGGTTTAGTGCAGAGCACTCGTCTAAATGTTCCACCGTCATACTCCGGCCAGAGTCACAGAGGGTACAGACAGCCGAATCGGCAATGCCGATACGGAAAAGATGGGTCCTTAAACAGTCATGTCCAGTTAATAATCTAAAATGCGCTACGGCAGTTTTTCTTGGGGCCTCGGGAACATAATTGGTATTCTCGACAAGAATCGCCCAACTCTTGTTCTTAGATGTCTCCGCAGCCTCAAATTTAAAAATAAGAAACACTGGAGAACTGGCAAAGCTGTAGCAGATTTAGCGTTACCCAGGGTGCACCACATGGAGGCCTGATACGTTACACTCCGAAACATCGCATTACACCCTACGTTAAACCGCGTTTCATTAAGTTTATCGGAAACGCCATTTGATGAGACTATGAAATAAACAGAAACCATAGTCCCAATAAGGAAAACATCATTTAAGATAAAAACAGCCACTAATTTATACTTAATGTAAAATGCTTTTTCTTTGGGAATTCTGGAATACAGTTTTATCAGCTTAACGATTGTTGCATTTAAATGTCTATTTCGAGACCCAAAAAAATATCTTTGTAGAATGCTCAGGATATTAGATGTCAATATAGATATCATTCTAGTAATTGACTCACTGTCTGATATACCAAAGATCTGAAGTTCTGAAAAGGTAATGTACAACGTACTTCCTTCAAAAAATATTCCTAGAAGTATCGATATGGTCACTAAAAAACAGTATTTGCACTGAATTCCGAATTCTGATGGAAAACCAAGTCCATGAATCCAGGCGTAAATGTTTAAAATACTCAGGCAGTTTTTTATGGCTTGGATATTCTTTTTCGTTGCCCAAGCCAAGCCATTTTCATAGCTTGAATGAATAAATTACAGAATATATTTGGTAGGTATTTTCACGCAATCTTTAGCGACATTTCATGAAGTTTTATTCCAATAACTTTTAGGGTTTGGATGAAAATTAGTATTTAAGGAATTTTGATCAATTTGAACTAAACATTTCTATTTAGTTTCTTATGTAAAATGCGTAGAAAGTTTCAGTCATGAACAAAATACAAATGACCCCCCTTTCATGAAACTAGCACTGACTTTTGTAGCTAATATTTGATTTCAGGCATATTCAAATCATGTATGGTAGCACTATGACAACATATATGTAATTCAATGTCACAAAAACTGCAGCCAAGATTTTTCCAGTATTTTGTTCTTGTCTGTATATATGTTGATAATTTAAGTTGAAATGTTTTTTAGAGCATTGTATACAACACTTATAAAAACTTAGTTCTGAAGTAAATCGGTCAATCTTGAAATAGGCACTCGTATTTTTTATCACCATATTTCGTCGTATAAGATTCACACACGTTGGTTGCATTGAAGAAAAAAAAACGCATTGCATTTGCTAGAATTTTTGTCTTATACTGTCACAATATATAACGAACGGCTGAATGTATTGTATTATCCGTAATTACTGAGTTGCTTATGGTTACCACACAAATAACATTCTGATGTTAAGATCTCGCTTTAGTGTTCCACCTCTATTATCCTGCTTTTTATTTACCGTTTGATTGTATTTCAATAAAGGAAAAATACATCAATACTCAAATCACACGAACTGCTCTAAGGTGGAAAACGAAATTTTTAGCACTTTATTTAAAAAATAAACAGTGGAAAGCATTTTCAAAACAGCAATTGACTCTTAAAAGAAATCTACATAATATGATCATGAATAATAAATATTATGTGACAAATATTTCTAATGATTCACTTAAAAATATCTATAGAAAATGCAGATTCAATTTATCAAAGTAAAGGATAAATGTATTGTCAGAGTTGAAAAGAATACAATAAAAGTGTTTAGAATTAATAGCTTGTAATATACCCGTGGTTGTTACTAACAGCTCTAAATGCCTTTGTCATTGAAAACTTATATAATTTTTGCTTTTTTCAGAGAAAATTTCCCCCCACTCTTGAAGGATTCTTTTAAAGAGATTCGTTGTTCATGTTTCTACCCATTCCTACAAATATTTAATGACATTCAAAATAGGGGATTTCGAAGTATATTCTAAAGCAGGGCATGTACGATAAGTCAGCTACTGACAAACAATATGAGGCGTGTGTTTTGGGTGATTGTCAAGATGAAAGTAAAAGCTGTTATGTTGGTTTTGTTTGTTTTCCTATTGTAGAATATTTTACTTTAGAATATTCAGATACACCATTTTCGGCATTGTGTCATAAATGAATTCAAGTTTCATGAAACCAACAGCCGAAATTCAACTCAAGACTACTACATTATTCCCATATTTTCTACTAGTATGAACATTATTCTCTTACAGTCCTGTTCCTTTTATTAAATTATATTTTCTTTTGCAAAGAATGGGGAAAATTCACTTTTATAGGAAGACAAACCTTCAATATGAAACACGTTATTTTCACTGAAAAAATATTTTATGAACCAATCATTTTTATTGTCATTTATTTTTGATAAACATTTGCCTACTTTTCCTCTGTATGCAAACCTATGAAGGATCCTATGGTCTATTTTTGGATGAATCATCTGGTCCAAATCCTTCTATGACACTTTGCAACTTCAGTTCGAAATAAGCTGCATCTCTATTTAAAACATTTAATCTCTTTTCCAAAGTGATTCTATAGATATTAAGATTTATGTTAGTTTTTACGAAGGATTTTTCAAGGTTATGAGGATCTTCTTTCCTCTATTGTTGATTCAGCACTTCTGCTGAACATTTTTAGTGATCGGATTGTGGCAAAATAATGGCTGGGGAACTAGGCAACTATCGGGCCCGGTCTAATTAATCCTCATACAGAAAAAGACGCCCTTAGTACTTGTAAAGAGTCGGAATGTGAAAACAACAGAAACCTAAATTCTTAAGGGGCCACCCAGCTTGCGTGGACAAGCAAATTTACAGTCCCGACATTTTTATAACGCCAGATTTACGGTACCATAAAAAACGTAGAAATTAAGTTGTCAACGGCCGTATATCTGAGGTCGGAGGTCGAACAGGTGGGACCGTCTGATGGGAAGTTTTACCAGACATAATCGGCGCCATAACTTATGTAATTGCGAAAGGCAAGAGGCAAGAATAACCTATGAGAGCTAATCTCATCCGCCCCCTCTATAAACAAGGGAGTGGCGAGCGAATAGGGACTGAGGAAGCGAGAACCAATGAGACGAGGATGGAGAAGAATATATACAAGATGATGAGACATTTGTAGAGAGAGTGCCATTAAAAAAAAAATGATAATACAGTAAGCTGCCAACGGGCCGACGAGAGCCCTAACTTAAGAAACTCAACAAAAAATAAACTGCCACAGGGCTGAGAAGAGACCCACTTTATACTATTAGAAGAAAGACGCCGGTCCTACGCAACTACATAATACTTACGGATTGAACAGCGTTAGCTCCGGACGCGAAATCGAATAATCAGCGACGAGAAGTTGCAGAAGTAGCGATTGCCCATAGATGTCTACGTAGTGCCGAGGGAGAAGAGACGACACTACCATTAAGTTTAAGCCGATACCAGAGAGATACGCACCGTCGCTTAGCGAGTTGGATACCCAGACGACCACCCATCAGTGCTGATCGACCCGCATATCGGAAGAGAAGGCACCTATGCTGAGCAACATTGACCGCCCACCAATGCTGACCGACCCGCATAGTGTAAGAGAAGCTACCTGTGCTGAGTAACGTCCGAGGAGTCTTCATAAGTGATCTTCGACATAAAAGGACCCCGAACTCTTCAGTCCCAATAGAGTGAACTGGATTAATAGGACGATGATACACCGCGTCGCTACAGTGAACAAACTGTATCCACGAACGCTGTGAACACTGTGTGAACTTTGTGTACTACTATGGACCAGCGTTATCGGTGAATTCGATGTAGACGGCTGCGACAAATGGGTGAGCATTTTGTATTATATCAATTCACATACCGACTCCTTACATAATCGCCTCTAACCCGCCAGGGCCGGCGACATCGTATGATTTAAAATATAGTGATCGGATAAGACTATATATATATATATATATGTAAATTCCTAGCATTACTAATGTTTCAGCGTTTGCTAAGTGTTACAAGTTTGAATGTATTTAAATATGTATAAATAAAGTGTATATATGTATATTCAGTATCATTCTTGAGAGTTGGGCCCATCTATTTAATTAATTAATTACCGCCCTATTGGCGAACTTACAACCAGTGTACGAGATACGATTTCAGCCGTAGTTAATAACAACAGGTCACGACCCTGTGTTATTACAGTAGTCTCAACCAATCAACCAGTAACCGTATTATTCGGGCACTCATGAAACATTGTCCGGTTCACCTGAATTTTTTTCGTGTTACTTTCTGCAACGTTTTGCAACCAAGATTAACTTTCCCGTGTCTTTACAACCCATTAATATAGTTCTACCTATCATGCAATTTAAACTCTGTCACCTAATAAATTTTACTTTCCACGTTGTGCATGGTTTCTTTTTATAAAATCGAAACATTTTCACTTATCATCTTTCACATGAGGTATTAATCAATCGATTTCTACGGGTAGTTTTAAATTACAGATTTACGAATAGTCAGAAATGTCGTTTTCAGTTTCCCTGACATCTGGCTTACCCTATTTTAAAGTAAGAACTACGAAAAGAGCTAGGGAGAACTTTCCGAAAATAGAGTGAAATATTGCTGAATCTAGGAGATTTCGGGGTATGAAGCTGAAACTGCTTGAAATCTCTATCACGATAAGTCAACCATTTCACCATAGTTCTTAACATGAATAATCGAGAAAGAAAGAAAATCGAGATGCTACATTTTACGTGAATATTTTCCTTTAGCCACGAAGCAAAGAAGAAAGAAGAGCGTTCGTCGCATCGAAAAGTTGAAATTGTACAATATTGTCATCGCACTTGAGGCAAATTCGAATGGCTAGGGAACTGGCATTCGGTTCCAGAGTCTGTACGTTCGAGTCCAACTCTTTGGCATTGACGTTTGCAGCCATTCGGAATCGGTTTTAACCCTTCAACGGGCACGCCCTTGTACAAAGTGCAACATTTTCGTAATTTTGAATGGTTTATTTTTTGCATGTAAGATGTAAATGTTCTAAGCAGTTTATATTTATAGCTACAAACCTTTCTAATACAGGTCTGTTTTTCTGACCCTTGTATTCCTTTCATTCATTGTTAGTCGTGTTTTAACCGTGGGAAATCAGCGATTATACTGGATTATAATACGACAAAAGCTGGAGATGATGTAGTCTATCAAATGTGCAGCTATTACACGGTAGCCTACATATCATGAAGATAGACAATCTCATTGATTTTTAGATTTTTAGACATAATAGGATTGAATTCGCAAGTTGTCCTTAGATCCAATAAACCTGACAGTTTTGAAATAAGGCGATTGTATCTGCATTTTTTTGTCTTTTAATTATAAATACATCTCAATATTATAAACATTTTATATCTTGTATAAAACGCAGAATTATTATTTTCAATTTTAAAAACAGGTTTATTAGAAAAGGAATAATCAAGGTTGAAAGAGACTTTGCACTTTGTGCCACGCGCACCTGCTGGTGTTCCAAAAATTGGCGAGCCCGCTGAAGGGTTAAGCCGTAGGTCCCTGTTTATTAGCCCTCGTGTAGTAAAAATTGACCGTAGCACTCAAAACCAATCTAACAAAATATCAGATCTGAAGTAACGACACTCCTGTGTGAAAACCCTGGAAATTCACTGAAGCAACGAGTATAAAAAATTCCGATATAGGCACGAATACTGTTGTGATCTCCTTTCTTAGTTTGTTTACTTTTATGGCGCTCTCTTTGCAACCCATTAAATTCCTGCAGCTCTTGGTCGCTATTTTCATTTTCTACCAGCCAGTGCACAAAGGTCTTGCCTACACCAGACCTTCACGTGTCTGCTAAAGAAAGTATACGAAACTACGTGATTATAACTCACCTTCCACCCTGAACACCAGAATTTAACTCGCCCTAAGGAAAAAATTGTCATTTAGCAATAATTAAGTTTCCTTCCCTTACATTCCCATAACATGTTGTCGTCCTAAAACCGTAAACTGTCTGTTTTCCCACTGCCTGAATATATCTGTGTTTGCTGTGTAAAGGATGTCAAGTCCCAAATCGTAGCTTTGAGAAAAACGGAATTGAAAACTAACATGTTTGTGTTTTGTTTCACAAATCTTAAATTTTCACTGATGAACAAAAATATTTAGGAGTGGAATTGGACCTAGCTTTTTGTACCCTGCAGTGCTCTTTGATTTTTCAAACATGCCTGGTTTGATAACTCATTTTAGCCCATTTTGGACTTAACACCCTTTACACAAACACAAACACACAGACACACATACATATATCCACTGGACGCATGATCAATGGAGGGCTGTTCTCTTTACGGAATAGTCCAGGTTTAGCCTCCAAAGCGATAGTAGGCGTATTTTGATTTGGAGAGTACCTGGAACTCGTTTTCATCCATCACACATCCGTGAAAGAGATGCATACGGATCAGGCAGTGTCTGCGTTTGGGGTGATAACTCTTTGGGTGGATGCACAGACCTCCATGTCTTTCCCTGTGGAAATGTGAATGATCACACCTATAGAGATTACATCGTTGATGCTTATGTGCGCCCTTATGCCGGGGCAATAGGTTATGCTTTCGTGCTACAGGACGATAACGCGAGACCGCACAGGGCTCGCATCGTGGATGTTTATCTTGAGCAGGAAACAATTCAGCGCACGGAGTGGCCACCTCGATCACCGGACCTGAATCTTATCGAGCATGTTTGGGACGCTTTAGGACGTCGTATAGCTGCTCTCAATCCTCCGTCTAGGACCCAAGCCACGCTTTCAACTCCTTTGTTAGAGCAATGGCTCTCACTTCCTACCGAACTCATTGACCGCATAATTGACAGTCTCTCACATCGCTGTATGTGCTGTATTGTTTCTCGGGGGGATCATACCCATTATTAAAGGTACTTTTCCTATACTAATCTGACACATCTGATTTGTTCATTGTATACATATTCTAGTTTCTATAGCACCATAATTGTCTGGCGATTTCTTTTTATGTTATTTGAAACCTATCTTTGTGTTATATAATGTGTATAAGTTTCATTAAATTCTACGAGTAATGTTTCGAGTAATCGCTATTTTTGTGAATTTTCTTTAATTTTTGATAACCAGTGTATATATATATATATATATATATATATATATATATATATATATATATATATATATATATATATATATATATATATATATATATATACTCACTGAGATATACTCACTGAGATTACTGACCACTCTGACTAAAACTACAACACCGCCATGTCTCTTCCGGTTAAGGAAACGTTACATAAATATATAAAGTAAAATGGCACATATTTTTAAAATGTGTGCCGGACATTATATAAGAGGTATTTGCAAAAAATGGAAAATGATTTTTGGTCCTACTGAACTATTCAAGGAAAGATAACAATTTTATCACGAAAAATGCTTAAAATAATTGTAGCATACATTTTTCGTCAATGTTCTTCACACTCAGCATTATAATCAATTTTTCCCAACGCAAATCTCACCTTTTATTTTAAAGTTCGTAATTTGTTAAAAGGATGACACTTGACGAATACATTTTTTTCCAATTATATAATTCGCAATCAATATGATGGGAAATACACTCCAGGTGGATCGAAAATTTTATATTTATCGCTTCATTTATCTTGCGTTGCTACCACAGGATACAAGCAAATCAGCTCATTTGATTGATATGCTACATTATAAGTCATAAAAGCAATTTCAATCAAAGGATGTCGGCGTGAAGTTCAGGAACTTTGGTTTATTTCTAATTTCAGAAAGCAATAAACAACAAACTGTAAACAATTTGTTTCGAGATTACAAATATGCTCGGAGATGTTGGTTAAATTTATTATTTTTTTCTTCGTATATTAAACACCAAGTAAACTTCTGCATTACTATTTCTCCTTCCACTGTTAAATGTTGCCGAGGCATTGCAATAATTTTTGTTTTCCTGGAAATTTTGGCGAAAAAAATAGGCACCAATGCAAATCTGTCAAAGTTATAACAGAAGCGCCCTAGTGCAGAGCATACTTTCAGAGTGAAAAAATTCAAAGTGGATTATACGTTTCATATCAAAACCTGTATGAGAAAAGGCAGATTTTTCTTGCGATTTACTTGTTTTACTGGAAATTTTGACGAGTAAATGGTCACCAATGCAAATCTGTCAAAGTGATAACAGAAGCGCTCTACTTCTGAGCATGCTTTCAGATTGATAAAATTCGAAGTGGATTATACCTTTCGTATCAAAACCTGTTTTAAAAAAGGCAGATTTTTCTTGCAAGTTGAAAGAATAAAAATTCCTTCGGATTTCATTCAGTGCACAAGGTATGTATGTTTAGATACACCACTTTAATAGTTCAATGGAAGATTTTAAAGAATATAAAATAAGTTATTTGGAGTACATCAAAATTTGTTTCAGTACTTTTTATCCTGTCTGTATTATGAAGGTTGAAAAAATTGTGAAGGTTCTTAGAGTTCTGAGTATTCTTGGATAAATATTTATACTATTGACAAACGTAGGAATCATTAGGATCTATTGTATATGCGCCAAGCAGTTTAGTTTCACTGCCTCAAATTATGTAATAAATTTTTCATGTAATGGTTCCCTTCCGGTAAAAGATTCAAATTATAGATACTTGATTTCTACATTAAAGAAGTTAACAGAAACAAATATACTTTATCTCCTAGAAAAGAAATATTTAGCGCGGAGAGATAAAAATAATATTAAAAATAAAATGCTCATAGTCTTTGTTTGAGTAGACAAATTGCTTAGTAGAATACGACAATAAAGAAATATCTCAGTTAAAAAGTTACAGAATAAATAAATTCCTGTTAGACTTATATTCATGTTATTTCATAGTAAATTATTGTTTGAACATTAATCGTTGAAAGCGTGTTTACATAAACTGAACAACTTTCCTTTGTCTGCAACGAAATAAATTACTACGAATATGCCTTGGGTTGCTTGGCGCGAAAAATATATCAGAAGCATAAAAAAGAACCTTAAGATGTTAAACATTTACTTTTGGATTCATGGTTTTGGATTACCATCAGAATTCGGGTTTCAATGCAACTACCGTTTAGCAGTGACCCTGTCGATACTTTTGGCAATATTTTTTGAAGGAAATACGATGTATGTTTTATCTGTACTGTACAGCAAATTTGACGTACCAGGCAGTAAAACTCTTTCAAGGATAATTGTTTTTGTGTGTTATAATATTCTTACTCTCCTACAAAGATATTTTCTTTGTTTTCGAAATGGAGAAATTAATGGTATAATGTGCAGAGTGTTTAGAGTGTATAGCAGAATTTCGAAAAAAAATTTACCAAACATTCAGCGAAAATTATTGGCTCTTCTTGTCATAAGTGATATTTTCCTCACTGTGAATATGATTTTCTTCTTATTCTCTTTAGTGAAAAATCCTTTTTTCAATACGTTCTATGATAATGTCGAAAGGGAAAGGCCCTTATCATTTACACAAAAATGGTTTATATTTGCATATACCTGTTTAATTTGGAAGAACACTGGCCAATGTATCGCGATTTATTTTGTTTACGTTTGTATTGTACTGAAAAAAGTATTTGCAGCATTAAGAGAATTGCCTATAAAAAGTACCGAAGAGAGGAATCATTTCATAAGAATGTATAACGAAATTATCGATATCACCAAAACTGCTAATGAAACGTTCCATCCACTGATATTCACAACTTTTGTGGAGTGCCTAGTTCAGGTTTTTTATCAATCATTTAATTTACTCGTTGTTAAATCTGAGTCGAGCATAGAATTTACGCATCAAGTTCTGTTCGCCACAATGAATTACCTGCGTTTCTTGGCTGTATGTCTATCTGCCTCATCGGTGACCAGTGTGGCAATGAATGCAAAGTACGATATCCAAGAATCATCGGTAAACGTATTGAATGGAAAACTGAAGACAATTGTCCCAAAACCTAACAAATATTTTCCGGGGTTTACAATTCTTGATTCCATTATTGTTGATAAAAGTTTCATTCTCTCTGCTTCCGGAATGCTTTTAACGTACGGCGTAATGATTGCTACGTTCAGTGCTAGTACAAATCAATCTTAAATGCGGTAAGAATGTGTGATCTTTTCGAAACTGTTGCAGTACTATTTAACCTCAACTGATTTGCAACTTTGAATATAACTATGGTTTGATATGCTTAACTTATACTGTCTACTTTAAACAATACCTAGCATAAAGATTTTTGTACTATTACTGCTTAAATATCTCTCTGTGTTTAGGTTCACAAATGTACCAAGACTGAAGTATAATTCATAAATAATTCTGTGATATATTTTTCTTTTTTGAAAGCGATGTATAATTGGATTCCTTGTAAAATTGATTTAAGAACTAGTCATCGATATTTTTAGGAATAAGACTTAAATCTAAAATCACGGCGATTAATATATCCTGTCTGCAGTGTCAAATCGAAACTTTTATGAGCGTAAATGCTTGTTTATTAGATAGAACATGACTGTGAAATGCCACGTTAAATAAATCTTTGGTAATATCATGGAAATATTAATAATTTTGGAGAGCTACCCTAGTACCAGATGGAAATGTAGTAGAGAAACCTCAAATTTTACTTAAAATAGCTATATAAAACCTATTTTAACATATTGCTGAGAATCTTTCATAACATGTAAGGAACAAGACCTCGTCAAGCTATAGACAACACAAATCAAAGTATTAATATTAATTTCGGAAGCTCGTAAAACAACCTTAATCTAGACCATGTTGTCACTGACAAAGAATAAACCAATAAAAGGAATCATTAAGTAACGAGTAATTTACTTCTATGAAAAAGTAGCCAACCAATATCTTTTGCAGAGGCATTTTTATTTAAGAATCCATACGATTAAAAATACAACATGGATTTATTCAGAAATTTATGATGTTAAGGAAAATATGATGTACCTGACAGACTTGAAATCTACATTAACTAAACCCTGACAACTGTTCTTATAGCGGGAAGAATTCGGTTTACCCAGGAGATGCAGAAGAGTACGACGAGTGACAGTGAACTGAAAGTAATTGCATTGTAAATTATCCATACTAGATATCCACAACTTAAATGGCTTTATTTTTATGGATGGATATAGACTATCATCAGAAGAAAATTCTAGTGCCGGTGTTTTTACGGATGCTTTTGTTCTCTGTGTTAATATGGATCGAAAAACTACTCCCTGTGATGGGGAAATAGAGGATATTAAGTTAGCCAATTATTATTAAAATATATTCATTTGACAGCGTTATTATCGTTTAGGATTCAGTTGCTGCTATCCAGGCAATGACATTTTCTGAACCACCTGATTCAAAACGATTAGAGAAATTTGACAGCCATTCGGTCTAAAGGTAAACTGCAATTCGTGCCTGCCCATTGTGGCCTTTATGAAAACAAGATGGCCGACATACTTAAAAGATAGGCACCGAAATAGAACAAGTTCCGTTGGACACCATACTGCACTGATCTATTTAGAGGATAACATAAAATAAAATGAGCAGCGAGTATTAGATTAGATAGATTAAGGACATAATGGGGAAACAATGGAAGAAAACTATAGAAAAGATACTAGCGTTCCCCATAAAATATGCTGTGCCTATTTCCCGGCTAGACACCGAACACGATTGCTTCGCCAAATTTTACATTGCTTTAGAATTTATATTTCCCTCAACTGTATTCATTATAAGAAAAAGTAGAAATCGATGCCTCCAATATTAGTGTTAGAAACCAAGAAGGGATTTATGTAAATTGGACACAATTTGATATGCATACAGGTTTCGACGAAAAATGCAAAATTTTAAAGTTTTGTGACCAATGAATGAACATGTGACGCTACAGCGCATCTAAACTGCGCACCTGGTAGGGTATTAAAGAGCAGAAATCTCGATTCCAGGTCATAAATTCTTTGTGACTTTCATTCCGTGTACTCGGGTAGACAGGTAGGACGCCTCGCATATAGGTGCGCGAACAATATGCGCAGATGTCAGCTTTTGAGAGAGAACGTGTAGTTAGGCTCAAAGAAGTCGATTGGTCTAATCGGTGAATCGCTCGACATTTGGATTTCGCAGGAATGGGTGAACCATGGCCGAACACAGCTTCAAGAAGGAAGCGGTCGGCCTAGAGAAACGACAGCACGTGAGTACCGAGCAATCGTCAGAGCGGCAATCAAAGCGCCAGATTCCGCATTATCATCGGTCGTATGTGCAACTGGTGCTTCAGTGTCCGAAAGGACAATTAATAGGCGGCTCAGAAAAAGGGGGCTGAGATCACGGATTCCCTTGCGCCGACTACCATTATCCTCTGTACACCGACAAGCTCGTCAGAAGTGGTGTCGGGCTCATTCGACCTGGAATGTCACTGACTGGAGTAGAATTGTCTTCAGTGATGAGCCCCATTCGAATCGAGCCCCGATGACCAGCGATTATGTGTCTGGAGATGCTATTAGGAGATTCCCTTCATATGACGCCTTCCTGGGCTTGCATTTCAGCAAGATAATGCCCGCATGCACGCACACGGCGAGAGTTTCTAATTTTTGTCTTTGTGCTTGCCCAATGCTTCCTTGGCCAGCAAGTTCGCCGGATCTCTCCACCATTGCAAACGTTTGGAGCATTATGGGCAGGGCCCTTGGACCAGCTCGGGATTTTGACGATCTAACGCGCCAATTACACATAATTCAGCCTGTCTACAGTGTCAAATTGAAACTTTTATAAGCGTAAATGCTTGTTTATTAGACAGAAATTAATGGCGAATTGCCACGTTAAAGAAATCGCTGATAAAGTCGTGGAAATCTTAATAATTTTGAAGAGCCTTGCTAGTGTTACGTAGATTTTGTATATGGGGTAATTAAATCCTATTTACTAATTAAAATTAGGATAACTCTTGTAGCAAAAGTAACTTCTCCTAAAAGGAAACTTAAGGAAATCAACTCTGCTGAAATAAAAGAACGTAAAGCTGAAAATTAGAAATTAACTCAAAAGCAAAGACCGACATGACACTACGTTACATACTATTAATAACAATTTTATTACACTGAAGACTAGTCAGGTTCTACAATAACTCTACACCAATCAACAATTACAAGATATAAAGTAATAGCGCCTTCATAACATTAATTATTTTTTCTTTTTTACAATTTCAGAGAAGTCGCAATAAAATCATGTCGCAATAAAATCATGTTTCAAAACCTTATATTCCCCGTAATTCAAATTCCTAGTCAGCGTCCAGACAACATTGAAATTTTAAATGCTCTAGTATACCTGCCAGTCGCCCCATGTTTGATGGTTCCCGTAGTAGATAGATAGGGATGGATCAAATGGTTTTTTTGACTTGAATAAACAAGTCGTCATCATACAGAAACAAGGTTTTAAACAAATAATAAATTTGTGTTTAGCGTATATAGTAGACACATAAAACGAGAAGATAAAAGATTTTCCGATGGCGAGGCCCTCAGATAATTTTTAGAAATGATTGTTTAAAAATATAAATACTTTATTCAACTTGCAGCTTGGTTAAAATTATAGTCCTTTCTCCCAATATCCGGGTTATGAAATTCTCGAAATATGGTTTTTAAAATCTCTAGACTCTAGAGTTTCTTTAATGGGAACGTTGGAGAAAAGGGATTTAACGTCAGAAGATAACACAATTATTAGAAAGAAATATTTTTTTGATTTTTTTTTTTTAGATTCATAAGAATTCTTCGTAGTTTAATTGATTTTAAGATATAAGGGAAAATGGGTACTACATAAGGTAAAAACCCTAATGAAGTACCCATTTTGTAAGGGGGAACCCTTTGCCCCTGGGTGATGTCTCAGCCTTTACCAGATTTTTTTTTTACAAGCGGTTAGATGCATTATCTATGTCAGATCCAAGAGTACAAAATATCAAATTTTATTTAGGAATTTTAGGGAAGGCATAATATTAATCGCATAAGGAGTGCATGAAATAATCGAAAGTTTATTTCAATGTTACCGAAGATTAATACATCTGACCTGGTGCAGTCATATCTGTCAAATTGCCTCGGACACCATTTTCAGCGGGAAAATGCCTCGCCTTATGATCGGGTAACACTAAACAGTTCCAGAAGACGTTGCTAAATCTGCGCTGGGAGATGTTCAAACGGATTTGTCTTGAATGTTGATACTGCACACTTCTCTTTCAGTTATGACGATCAGGTTAAATTAACATAATTTATTTACAAATTAAGATTAGTTACAGTATTTACATAAAAGGTTACTAAGAAATTACTCTCCAGCGAGAGTTCCATTATTACCGAACTGGTCGGTTCTTATGCACAATGCATTCTGATTTGAACAGTTTGAAACGGGGGGTGATTCGCGGTACGGCGCTCGTAGCGCCACCAAAGATGAACTGCAACACACTGCCCCCGGATGAACAATTACAGTTGTTCATCAAACAATACATAAATAAGAACAATACAAAAATTAAAACAAAACATTACCTAAATGATGATAGCTTCTTGAATACAAATCAATAAATGTAAAGACATACTTACATACTAAGAAAGATTACCAAATTTTCAAACACTTTAAAGTTTAGTAAAATTAAGTTGAATTCTAAAATGAGAATAAAAATATTAAAATCAAGCACAATATAACAAATCAAATAAGGTTAAAGTTCTAAGATTGTTGTTCATTTGATTTCTCCATCGAATCTAATTCAAGTTTATACAGTAGTTGTATCGGTCTTTTAATCAGTCCAGTTGGAGTTTTCAGGATACATGACCTTATTTTAGAGTCTCGTCCGGGCAAAAGTTCTTTTACATATCCACACTTCCAAAGATGTTTTGGCAACTTTTCATCATGAATCAGGACTATATCACCAACTTTGAAGGCTGAAGATTTGACGGGATCTAGTTTATTTGCTGATCGTAGCTCCAGAAGATATTCTTTTCTCCACCTTTTCCAAAAATGATCAATTATTTGTTGGCGATATTTTAATTTGTTTAATAACGTGGATTTATCGGATTTCGTTTCGAAGATAATTGGAATTCCACAGGGCAACGACGTTAACCTCTTTCCTACCAAGAAATGAGCTGGAGTTAGAGGTTCCGGTTCTGAAGGCTCTTCGTAAACATACGATAAGGGTCTAGAATTAATTACTGCCTCCACTTCAGTGAGCATAGTTTCGGTTTCTTCATAAGTAAGGCAAGTTCTACCGAGTATCTTCTTTAATGGTGTTTTCACAGATCTAACCATTCTCTCCCAAAAACCTCCCCACCAGGCTGCTCTTGGGATGATAAATTTCCATATTATTTTGTTCATAGTTAAATAGTTTTTAACTTCTTCCTTTGAAATTCTTTTCCAGATCTCTTTTAAAAGCAAGTCGGTCTTGACAAATGTTTTGGCATTGTCACTGTATATCACCTTACAGAGTCCTCTTCGAGCAAAGAATCGCTTAAGAGCTAAAATGAAATTAGCCGTGCTTAAATTCGTCACCAGCTCTAAATGAATAGCTCTTGTAACAGCACAGGTAAACAGCACAATGTAAGCCTTTTCTGATCCCAAGGATCCTTTAGTGTAAATTGGCCCTGCAAAATCTATACCGATGGTCTCAAAAGGTGGTGTTTCGATAATTCTATCTCTAGGTAGGGGTGCAGTAATTTCTTTTCCAGAGGTGGCATTGAACTTTTTACACAGCATGCAGGTTTTCAGGACAGATTTTATTATTCTTCTGCCCTTCATGATGAAATATCGCTCTCGTAGATGAGCTAGGGTAGCAGCTACACCAAAATGATACATTCTTGCATGCGCATCAATAATAAGTAGGTTTACAAACCTTCCTTTATCGGGAAGCACCCACGGATGTTTTTCCCGCTCATATAAATCCGAAAATTGTAGTCTGCCTTTAATCACAAGTAGTTTATTCTCGTCCAGTTCGGGATTAAGGTGGTACAACTTTGATTCCTTAAAAATAGATTTTCCCCGCTGTAGCTGCTCAATTTCCTCCGAGAAAGCAGATCTTTGAATTTGCTTGATCCAATAAATCTCGGCCTTTTCTACTTCTGTGGTTGTTAATGGACCGGATATTTTACAATTTTTCGGATTTGAATTATGAAGGAAACGCAGGATCCACCCCGTAACATTAAACAATTGAGAGAGCTTACTGAACCGGTCTACATTTAAAAGGGCTTCAGATCGTACATTTACGGCACAGCATACCTGAGTCATTTTTGTCTTAGATTTTCTTTCAATTGCTACTTCTTCGTCTTTTTTAACTCCTACCTTAGGGGGCCACATAGATTCAGGGAGGGATAACCATACAGGACCTTGCCACCAAAGATTATTGTCTATTAAAGAGCTTAAGTGTTCACCACGTGTAAGTAAATCAGCTGGGTTATCTTGACCGCTACAATAGTTCCAACTTTCCGGATCTGACAAAGATTGAATTTCAGTAACCCGATTGGAAACAAAGGGCTTCCAGTTTGCTGCAGATCCTTTAATCCAATATAAGGCTATTGTAGAGTCGGTCCATAGCTTAAATTCCAAATTTCGTAAATCTAATACCCCTTTTAAATATTTAGACATTCTGGCAGCAATTAATGCACCTAACAATTCTAAACGGGGAATGGTCACTCGTTTTAAAGGGGATACTCTGGCTTTAGACCAGAGAAATGCAGTCTTAATCTGGTTAGCTTCATTTCTATATCTAATATAAGCTACCGCACCGTAGGCCTTAGGACTGGCATCACAAAATAAATGAATTTCTGTACAATCATAGGACAAATTTAATCCATCAGGGAAATATATCCTAGGAATTTCCAGTTTCCTTAAGTGTTTAGTTTCAGAATACCAACTATCCCATTTATTCTTTAAATTCAAAGGTAATTCAATGTCCCATTCAAAACCTCCTTCCCAAATTTCCTGTAATAAAGTTTTCATGCGGATAACATACGGTGAAATAAAACCTAAGGGATCAAACAATTTCAGCATGGTCTTTAGTATGTATCTTTTCGTAATTTTAGTGTCCCAATTTTCAGTAATAGGTTGCATATCTAACTGTAAGTGGTCTGAATCTGTATCCCATATTAATCCCAAGAGTTTCACGACATTTTTAGGATTATCCTGGTTCTCGATGAAATTATTTACCACCCATTTTTCTTTTAAAACTTTAGAATTAGAATTAAATTTTCTCAAATGCATACCAGCTTCTTTAAGAATTTCTGTAGCAGCTGATGTCAGATAAAAGGCTTCTTCATCACAATTTGATCCGTCGATCAAGTCATCTGCATATAATGAGGAATCTAACATTTTAACTACTCTAGGGTGTTTTTCTTTGAAATTTTTAATATGATATTTAATTGTTGCGGCCAAAATAAACGGACTACAAGTAACACCGAAAGGAACGCGCTTAAATCTAAAAATTTTGAAGGAATTATCAACGGTATCATCGAACCACAAAAATTTTAAATAATTTCGGTCTTCCTCTGCAATGCCAATTTGAAGAAACGCCTTTTCTATATCTGCGCAGAAGGCAACTTTATTTTTCCTGAAGTTAATAAGGGTATCTAATATATTAGGATTTAAATTGGGTCCACTCCACAAACAATCATTCAGGGATTTATTATTACAATCTTTTGCGGAGGCATCAAAAACCATCCTAACCTGCGTTGAAGATTTGTCATTTCTTACTATGGGCCTATGGGGCATAAAGTATCCATTTTCTATTTCATTGTCGGGGCATTCTTCAACTATGTCATTTCTCAATTGCTCTGATACAATACTTTTATACTTATCAAATAAAGCATCATCCCATTTTAGTTTTCGTTTTAGATGTACAAAACGATCCTTTGAAATATTAAAGTTATCTCCTAACTTTTCCCTATTATCCTTCCAAAGTAACTTTGTTTGATATCTATTATTTGTAAAGCTTAAACCGCTTTCAAATCTATCCATGATTTCTCTATCAGATTCAGAGAATACATCATTATTATTTTTTATTCCAATAGCTTCAAGCTCCCATAATTTTCTTAAATCCTCGCGTTCATTGTCATTAGTTTGTACAGCTATTTTTAAAACTGAGGCACATTCCTTTTTCCCCCTTTCGTCAATGCTTAACGCTCCGCAAAGCGAAAACCCAAATAAACTCTCGCATACAAACAGAGATTTTGTGATTCGTTCAACTTTTCCCCCTCCCGTAATTTGGTATAGATAGTCAGCTCCCACAAGTAGTTGAATTCGCGAATCCTCCCCTTCCCTACTCCAATTCGACAACTCGAATTTGGCTAACTTCCGCGAAACATTCTTATCTACCCGTGGCTTCGAAATCAATACGTTAGAGATTTCTTCAACCACTAACGCTTTAATGCAAAGGCTTTTGCTGGAATCCTCAACGTGGCTGAGTTTAACGCTGACCACATCGTAGATTTTCTGCTCCCCCTCACGGGACGCGAAAGAGTAGACAAGGAGCTTTTCCTTCCCAATTACGGGGGGTCTCAAGGCCATTGCAACGTCCTTTGTTATAAACGTTCTTTGGCTACCACTGTCATACAAACACACGGCTTCTGCCGTACTTTTGTCAGTTGAAATTCGTACACAACAAGTTTGAAGTATAACTTCGTTACTGGATTGGGGGACTTTTACTTTACATTGGGAAACAGTAGTGACAAGAGTTTCCGCTTCATTTTTTGGCTCTACCGGATTTTCATTAGCTTTCAAGCATACTGACGTATTATGGAATTTACTTTGACAATTTTTACAACTTTCTTTTACGGCTCTACATTTAGAAGCAATATGGAATTTTCGGAAACATAAAAAGCATCGACCTTCTCTTTTAAGTTTTTCACATTTTTGGGGAATCGACAGAGATTTACATTTATCAGAAAAATGGTTAGAATTTTCACAAAAGATACAATTATTTTTAACAGAGGTTGTTAAAGCATATGCCGTTGGAATATTTCGTTTGACATTACGATAAGTTTCGGTTTTAACGCTGAAGTATTTTTCTGAACTACTAAACTGTTGAGTAGCTTCGCGAGACTCAATTTCATCTTTTAAAAAAGTAAGTAATTCATCTATATCAAAATCCGTTTTTTTCTTTCGATTTCTATTATATTCCAACGCGATATCTGAGGGTATTAGTTTAAGTAAAATAGGGCATAATAAGTGTCCATAACTGCCAGATGCTACACCTAGGGATTTTAGATTACGAATTTGAATTTCGCAGCTATCATACAGGTCTCTCAAGGCCTTTACATTGGAAGAATTTTTAACTGGATTCAAATTCAAAAGTTTGCTTACGTGTAAATTAATTGTCAAGTCAGGTCGTCCAAATCTATTTTTCAAAAGTTCAATAGCTGATTTATAATTTTCATGTGTTAATGAAAATCCAGTCACAACATTAGCAGCAGAACCTCCCAACAAAGATTTCAAATAACAAAATTTATCAATAGTTGTCAAATTTTCATTTTCATCGATAGCATTAGAAAATTGACTCCAAAATTCGAGCCAAGTGGATGAATCACCATAAAATTTTTCAATACACAGTTTTGGAAGTTTCACTAAATTTGAACAAGAACTAAGTTGTGTAACTGCTGAAGCAGCAATTTCATTTCTTGGAATTTCGGTTACAACCGATTGGGATCTAACATTAATATTCTGATTTAAAAATTTTGAAATTTTGTATTTCCATTCTATAATTTTTTCATCAATCATTTCAACTCCTTCAATTTCATCTTCAATTTCATTATCAGGAATGTTTTCAAAAATTTCAGAATTTGAAGCTTTAAGTTTCTCAACTTTTTCCATTAACTGATCTTTTAGGACTCCCAGAGCATCTACCTTATCATCATATATCATTTCAGAATCATCAAATGTATTTGAGATTTTCGTTAAAATCTTCGTTGTAGCGGAGCGCAAAACAGCACGCTGCCGCTTCAGTTTTTCTACATTATCTTTACTCATTATGCAAATATAAATTAAGTAAGCATGCGCTTACCTTCAGTTTTAAATGAGTCCTGTCACGCGGACGCCAGATGCTAAATCTGCGCTGGGAGATGTTCAAACGGATTTGTCTTGAATGTTGATACTGCACACTTCTCTTTCAGTTATGACGATCAGGTTAAATTAACATAATTTATTTACAAATTAAGATTAGTTACAGTATTTACATAAAAGGTTACTAAGAAATTACTCTCCAGCGAGAGTTCCATTATTACCGAACTGGTCGGTTCTTATGCACAATGCATTCTGATTTGAACAGTTTGAAACGGGGGGTGATTCGCGGTACGGCGCTCGTAGCGCCACCAAAGATGAACTGCAACAGACGTTGATAGTCTACCTCAGTTTGTATAATCATTTAAGATCATTTTCCCCGAAGTCAGATTGTCTTTCATGCCAACTGTTTTTAACTTGTGCTTTCTTCTTGTTACTGATTTCTTCTTTTACGCGAAATCATCATGCATACAACCAGATGGAAGAAACATATCGTATCCCCTCAAAAAGAGTGACACAACTCAAAAATGCAGCATTTGAGAAAAATCAATTTGAAGAATACTATACAGTTTGAACTAGCATTACAATAAAACTGATACAACTGCCGTCAGGTGGACAAATTGCGAGATAGAGGCTTTTCGTGCACGATGTGGCACTTTATAATATTTTTGAATGACATAACCTAAAAATTGCCATTTTTTGACATGTCACGCTTCTTGCCTGGGTGCGATATCTTTTCAACAGAATCGTGATACTCCTATAAGCAGGCATCGAATAAAAGACTGTATCATCACTTCTATCTTACAGCTAGAATCCGCATGCATGGAACGTGTTTTTGCGGAAACTTTACCTTCATAATCATCATTATTTTTCTTGAACGACTCATTTCATCTCGGTTGCTGTACATGAAAATTCGAGATACGAACAACACAAAAGTAAATTTTATTAATCGTACATATTATTATTATTAATATTAATAATTTTTATTATCTTTTTATAATTTTTATTATAATTCACAATTAGTGAAATTAATACGATTCTATGCAGTAAATTCATTAATTATTATTTGAACATTACTATTAATCATTGTTTCTACCGTCCATGCATGACTGTGACACGTCCATGGTAACTTATTAGTAGAGTTACAAATTATTTTTTAAATATTTATTATTAATTAGTATTATTATGAGTATTACTTCTTTATTATTATTCACATAATAATAATTATTATTGATATTATTATTTATTATTTGTTCATTACCCGAATGCTTTCCACTGCAAGAGATTGATTAGTCAATCTAGACTAATCAATCTGTTGCAGGTATATCTCTTCATTCTTTGTCTGATGCACATCAGCTAAATATTACAATTCCGTAACGATTTTGATAGATAAACTTCTCAAAAACATCATCTATGTTGAAAGTGCTTCTGGATCAAACCTCAAAAAGAATGCCATACATATTTTTCAGTA
Source organism: Dolomedes plantarius (assembly GCA_907164885.2). Classification (NCBI taxonomy): domain Eukaryota; kingdom Metazoa; phylum Arthropoda; class Arachnida; order Araneae; family Dolomedidae; genus Dolomedes; species Dolomedes plantarius. Next base: position 76,159,676 of record OU015490.1, read on the forward strand.
GGAAGAGCAAGGACCATCCATAGTAATTTTCATGCACAATGCAGTTTACCATCTGCAATGTTTCCATGCATTTACACAAGAATCAATCAACACTGGAAAAGTTCTCTTCTAGATGAAAAAAAGAGAAAGAAATAAGGGGATTCTTGCAAGTACCTGATGTAATACAATTATTTTAATGCGAATTATTTTAATGCAAAAGCTTGATTTGCATTAAGATCAGCTTTGCCATCGTGTTGTAGAGTGTGGCCATAGTGCTCCAAACCTACCAATCAACCAACTGTTTGCATAAAAATAGTTCAGACGACAAGCACAATATTGTGAAGTGCGTAACTTTTGATCAGTGTCTTGGTTGATGGGCTTGCATGTGCGAATATCCCTTCAGTTCCTCTCAGTGAGATTAATGACCACTCTGACTAAAACTACAACACCGCCATGTCTCTTCCGGTTTCGGAAACGTTACATAAATATATAAAGTAATATGGCACATATTTTTAAAATGTGCCGGGCATTTATATAAGAGGCATTTGCAAAAAATGGAAAATGGGGTTTTGGTCCTACTGAATTATTCAAGGAAAAATAATAATTTTATCACGAAAAATGCTTAAAATAATTGTAGAATACATTTTGTGTCAATGTTCTTCACACTTTCAGCATTATAATGAAATTTTTACAACACAAACCTAATCTTTTATTTTAAAGTCCATTATTTGTTGAAAGGATGACACTTGACAAATACATTTTTTTCCCAATTACATTATTCGTAATCAATATGATGAAAAATACACTCCAGGTGGATCGAAAATTTTATATTTACTGTTTCATTTATCTGGCGCTGTTACCACAGGCTTCAAGCAACTCTGCTCAATTTGATTGACATACTCCATTATAAATTAAGAAACTAATTTCAGTCAAAGGTAGTCGGTTGGAACTTCAGGAACTTTGGGTTCTTTCTAATTTCAGAAAGTAATGAACAGCAAACTGTAAAAAATTCGTTTCGAGATTACAAATATGGTCGGAGGTGTTGGTTAAATTTATTACTTTTTACTTCGTATATTAAACACCAAGTAAACTGCTGCATTACTTTTTCTCCTTCCACTGTTAAATGTTGCCGAGGCATTACAATATTTTTGGTTTTTCTGGAAATTTTGGCGAAAAAATGGGCACCAATGCAAATCTGTCAAAGTTATAACAGAAGCGCCCTAGTGCGGAGCATACTTTCAGAGTGATAAAATTCAAAGTGGATTATACGTTTCATATCAAAACCTGTTTGAGAAAAGGCAGATTTTTCTTGCGATTTACTTGTTTTACTGAGATTTTAGCGGAAAAATGGGCACAAATGCAAATCTGTCAATATTATAACAGAAGCGCCCTATTGCTGAGTATACTTTCCGAGTGATAAAATTCAAAGTGGATTATACGTTTCGTCTGAAAACCTGCTTGAGAAAAGGCAGATTTTTCTTGCGATTTACTTGTTTTACTGAAATTTTGGCGAAAAAATGGGCACCAATGCAAATCTGTCAAAGTGATAAATGAAGCATCCTAGTGCTGACCGTACTTTCTGAGAGATATAATTCAAAGTGGATTATGCGTTTCGTATCAAAACCTGTTTGAAAAAAGGCAGATTTTTCTTTCTAGTTGCCAGAATGAAAATTCCTTCGGATTTCATTCTGTGCACAAGGTAGGTATGATTTGATATATCCCTTTACTAGTTCAATAGAAGATTTTAAAGAATATAAAATAAGTTTATTCAGTACATCAAAATTTGTTTCAGTACTTTTTATACCGTCTGAATTATGAAGGTTGATAAAATGGAAAAGGTTCTTAGAGTTCTGAGTTTTCTTGGATAAATATTTATACTACAGACAAACATACCAATCATTAGGATCTATTGTATATGCGCCAAACATTTTAGTTTTCCTACCTCAAATTCTATACGAAATCTTACACGTAACGGTGCGTTTCCAGTAAAAGATTAAAATTCTGTATACTTGATCTCCACATAAAATATGTCACCAAAAATAAATATATTTTATCTCCTACAAAAGAAACCTTGACCTCCGAGAGATAAAATTCATATTAAAGAATAATATGCTCATAGACTTTGTTTGCGTAGACAAATTGCTTAGTAGAAAACGGAAATAAGGAAATATCTCAGTTAAAAAGTCATAGAATAAATAAATTCATATTAGACTTATATTCATGTTTTTGCAACGTGAGTTACTGTTTGAACATTAATCGTTGAAAGCATGTTTACCTAAATTATATAACTTTATCTCCAACGAAATAAATTACTACGAATATGCCTTGGGTTCCTTGGCGCGAAAAATATACCAGAAGCTTAAAAAAAAACCTTAAGATGTTAAGCATTTACTTTTGGATTCATGGTCTTGGCGTACCATCACAATTCGGACTTCAGTGCAACTACCGTTTAGCAGTGACCATGTCGATACTTTTGGCAATATTTTTTGAAGGAAATACGATGTATGTTTTATCTGTACTGTACAGCAAATTTGACGTACCAGGCAGTAAAACTCCTACAAGGATTATTGTTTTTGTGTATTATAATGTTCTTACTCTCCTACAAAGATATTTTCTTTGTTTTCGAAATGGAGAAATTAATGGTATAATGTGCAGAGTGTTTAGAGTGTATAGCAGAACTTCGAAAAAAAATTTACCAAATATTCAGCGAAAATTATTGGCTCTTCTTGTCATAAGTGATATTTTCCTCACTGTGAATATGATTTTCTTCTTATTCTCTTTAGTGAAAAATCCTTTTTTCAATACGTTCTATGATAATGTCGAAAGGGAAAGGCCCTTATCATTTACACAAAAATGGTTTATATTTGCATATACCTGTTTAATTTGGAAGAACACTGGCCAATGTATCGCGATTTATTTTGTTTACGTTTGTATTGTACTGAAAAAAGTATTTGCAGCATTAAGAGAATTGCCTATAAAAAGTACCGAAGAGAGGAATCATTTCATAAGAATGTATAACGAAATTATCGATATCACCAAAACTGCTAATGAAACGTTCCATCCACTGATATTCACAACTTTTGTGGAGTGCCTAGTTCAGGTTTTTTATCAATCATTTAATTTACTCGTTGTTAAATCTGAGTCGAGCATAGAATTTACGCATCAAGTTCTGTTCGCCACAATGAATTGCCTGCGTTTCTTGACTGTATGTCTATCTGCCTCATCGGTGACCAGTGTGGCAATGAATGCAAAGTACGATATCCGAGAATCATCGGTAAACGTATTGAATGGAAAACTGAAGACAATTGTCCCAAAACCTAACAAATATTTTCCGGGGTTTACAATTCTTGATTCCATTACTGTTGATAAAAGTTTCATTCTCTCTGCTTCCGGAATGCTTTTAACGTACGGCGTAATGATTGCTACGTTCAGTGCTAGTACAAATCAATCTTAAATGCGGTAAGAATGTGTGATCTTTTCGAAACTGTTGCAGTACTATTTAACCTCAACTGATTTGCAACTTTGAATATAACTATGGTTTGATATGCTTAACTTATACTGTCTACTTTAAACAATACCTAGCATAAAGATTTTTGTACTATTACTGCTTAAATATCTCTTTGTGTTTAGGTTCACTAATGTACCAAGACTGAAGTATAATTTATAAATAATTCTGTGATATATTTTTCTTTTTTGAAAGCGATGTAAAATTGGATTCTTTGTAAAATTGATTTAAGAACTAGTCATCGATATTTTTAGGAATAAGACTTAAATCTAAAATCACGGCGATTAATATATCCTGTCTGCAGTGTCAAATCGAAACTTTTATGAGCGTAAATGCATGTTTATTAGATAGAACATGACTGTGAAATGCCATGTTAATGAAATCTTTGGTAATATCATGGAAATATTAATAATTTTGGAGAGCTATCCTAGTACCAGATGGAAATGTCGTAGAGAAACCTCAAATTTTACTTAAAATAGCTATATAAAACCTATTTTAACATACTGCTGAGAATCTTTCATAACATGAAAGGAACAAGACCTCGTCATCCTAGGGACAACACAAAACAAAGTACTAAGATTAATTTCGGGAGCTGTTGAAATAACCTTAATCCAGGTCATGTTGTCACTGACAAAGAATAAACCAATAAAGGAAATCATTAACTAACGTGCAGTCTACTTCTATGAAAAAGTTGCCAATCAATATGTTTTCGAGAGGTATTTTTATTTAAGAATCCAGACGATTAAAAATACAAGACGGCTTTATTCAGAAATTTATGATATAAAGGAAAAATATGATGTACCTGACAGACTTGAGATCTACATCAAATAAAGCCCTGATAACTGTTTTTATAGCGGGAAGAATTCAGTTTACCAAGGAGATGCACGACGAGTGACAATGAACTGAAAGCAATTGCCTTGGAAACTATCCATACTAGTGGGCCGTGGTGGCCTTGTGGTACAGCGCACTGGTTTTCGGTGCTGAGGGTGCTCAGATCGAATCCTGGCGAAGAGCCACTAAAATGCCACCGTTTGTGTCGTCCTTTCATAGGGGGCAATGCTGGTCTGCCTATATGGTGTCCCCATAATAAAATGGCCAGCAAAACTGCGATGAATTATAGGTGAATGTCTTCGCGACAAAGTGGCTCCGCATTGACAATAAACATAAACTATCCATACTAGATATCCACAACATAAATGGATACGTTTTTACGGATGTATATAAACTATCATCAGAAGAAAATGCTAGTGCCGGTGTTTTTTCGGATATTTTTGTAGCTGGAAGAATTCGGATTAGCTGGAAGAATTCGGTTTCCCAGGAGGTGCAGAAGACTACCACGAGTGACAGTGAACTGATGCAATTTCCTTGTAAATTATCCATAATAGATATCCACAACTTCAATGGTTATACTTTTAAGGATGGATCTAGACTATAATCAGAATAAAATGCTAGTGCCGCTGTTTTTTCGGACGTTTTTGCTCTGTTTTACCGTGGATCGAAAAACTGCTCCCTATGATGGGGAAATAGATGATATTATCTTAGCCAATTATTATTAAAATATATTCATTTGACAGCGTTATTATCGTTTCAGATTCAGTTGCTGCTATCCAGGCAATGACATTTTCTGAACCACCTGATTCAAAACGATTATAGAAATTTTACAGCTATTCGGTCTAAATGTTTACTGCAATTCATGCCTGCATATTGCGGCCTTTATGAAAACGAGATGGCCGACATACTTACAAGATAGGCACCGAGATAGAACAAGTTCCATTGGACACCATACTGTACTCCTCTATTTAGAGGATAACATAAAATAAAATGAACAGCGAGTATTAGAAGAGACAGATTAAGGACATAAATTGGTAACAATGGAAGAAAACTAAAGAGAAGATGCTAGTGGTTCCCAGAAGATATGTTATGCCTACTACCCGACTAGAGACCGAACACGATTGCTTCGCCAAATTTTACATAGCTTTAGAATTTATATTTCCCACAACTGTGTTCATTATAAGAAAAAGTAGAAGTCGATGTCTCCAATATTAGTGTTTGCAAAGCCTTGGATGGGAGGCATGTATGAAAGATATTGGCAGGCCAGAGAAAGACTCCATATGATTGACAGTAATTAACTTTGGGACAATATCATACCCTCTTATACAAAAAACAACGCACCAAGAAGGGGTTATGCAAAAGGGACACAAATTGAAATGTATACAGGTTTCGATGGAAATGCAAAATTTTAAAGTTTGGCTGCCAATGAATGAACATATGACGCTACAGCGCATCTAAACAGCGCACCTGGCAGTATATTAAAGAGCAGAAATCTCGATTCCAGGTCATAAATTCTTTGCGAATTTCATTCCATGTACTCAGGTAGGCAGTAACTATGCCTCGCATACAGGTGCGTGAACAATATGCGCAGATTTCAGCATATGAGATATAACTTGTAATTGGGCTCAAAGAAGCCGATTGGTCTAATCGGCGAATCGCTCGACATTTGTTTAGGAGCGATGCTGCAATTATCGGTGATCAGGCAGGAATCGGTGAACCATGGACGAACATAGTGTCAAGATGGAAGCCGTCGGTCTAGAGAAACGACAGAACGTGAGGACCGAGCAATCGTCAGAGCGGCAATCACAGAGCCAGATTCCCCATTATCATCGATCGTAATTGCATCTGGTGCTTCAGTGACCGACAGGACAATTAATAGGCGGCTCAGAGAAAGGGGGCTGAGATCACGGCGCCCCTTGCTCTGACTACCATTGACCTCTGAACACCGACAATCCCGTCTGCAGTGGTGTCGGGCACATTCGACCTGGAATGTCCCTGACTGGAGTAAAATTGTCTTCAGTGATGAGCCCCATTCGAATTGAGCCTCGATGACCAGCGAATACGTATCTGGAGATGCAACGGACAGCGGTGGGATACCAACCTGACTGTCTTCAGCCATATGGGCCAACACCCAGGAGTGATAGTCTGGGGTGCCCTTTCATTTCATATCAGGACCCCTTTGGTTGTCATCCGCGGCATACTTATAGAACAGCGGTACGTCGACGATATTCTACGCCCCGTTGTGTTTCTTTTCATATCACGCCATCCTGGGCTTACATTTCAGCAAGATAATGCCCGCCCTCACACCGCTAGAGTTTCTACTGCATTTCTTCGTGCTTGCCCAACGCTACCTTGGCCAGCGAGTTACCGGATCTCTCCCCCATTGAACACGTTTAGAGCATTATGGGCAGGGCCTTCCACCAGCTTGGTTTTTGACGATTTAATACGCCAATTGGACAGAATTTGGAACGATATCCCGTAAGAGGATATCCGCAACCTTTATGAATCAACGCCAAGCCGAATAACTGCTTGCATAAGAGCTAAAAGTGGACCAACGCGTTATTAACTTTTTCACTTTGTAAATCTCCTTCTTTTGAATAAATCAGCCAATTTTTCTCAAATTGTAATCATTTGTTTTTCTGTACATTACATCTACCGATTTTCGAAAGTTCATGAGTGAAATAGTTTTCCAAATCTTAACCTGACTGCTTAGCAATGCACATTCTATGAAAAGCATGAGTGGATCAACCATTATCGTTTCATTTCGTACAGTTACAGAGTTCACTTCTCTGACTAATGTTACAATCTTCTTTTTTCTGGACATTTTCCCTGATTCAAAATTTTGAATAATGATCATGGAAACTGCTTCCATTCCAATCATCTGGGATAAGTGACAGTTTACTTTTTCACTGCCCACGATTCTAGAGCTGATAGATATCACCATGTTAGTGGTTGAAAAAGGAGAATGTGTGGAAAACCACTCCTTCAGTTTTTGCACATCTTGCTCATCTCTTGTTATCCGGGATGGTCTCGTGTCAACATGTTGCTCAGATGTAGCTGAACTTATGTTAGTGTATTTCTCCATTTCTTCGCACACGTTATGCATGCTTACCATTCCTAGAGTCCATCTCGTATGCTGTCAGTCATTCAATGCCCATGAGTCAGTCCACCGATGGTTTTTAAGTTTTTAATCAAAGTTTGTTCGATGGTCATATCAGACCATATGCCTGATCAAACCTTGTCGGCTCTTCTGATTGTAAAGTACCCTGCTGTTGTAAATTGGGCGTGTTCATTAGGATCCATTCTTTCTTGCAAACAGTACATTTCTTGGCGATAGAGATGTGAAATTTAGCATAAAGCAGAAGACCAGCTGCATGAAAAAAATGAATACTTTTTTTTTCTCTCGCTTTGTAATTCATGTTTGAAGTAGTAACGAGTGAAAAACGAGTACATTGTATTAATAACCTTTTGGGAGATTCGACAATGATATGACATTTTTGTCGTTTTTCAAAATTTTTTTCAACTTTGACGGAACGTAGCGCCACAGTCAGTGGTCGCATAAAAAATTTACGCATTAAAGTTGTAGTAAATTTTATCCTCTATAAGTTATATAAAGGAAGTTTTTCTCAAAAACATACGAATACGAAGATATGAACAAAAATTGGGAAACCTTGACAATGTTTGAGGTTTTTTGCGCACCACGTCATGCACAGGGGAGGGGGGGGGTCGAAAAGTTGGTTTTTTTTTTATTATATACCCGATATATAAAACATATAAAAAATTAGAACTTTCTGACCTTTTGTAAAGTAACCCCCGCTATTAAAAAAATATTTTAATAAAATGTTAAAAAGGGATACCTAATTTCATAACACTGTTTCAGTTCTTCTTGCTTTGAGTTTGTAAAGTTTATTGAAAGAATATAGTATATGTTTTCCAGGAAACATGCACTATATTTTTTGTCCTAATTCATTCGATGGGTAATTTAATGTACAGAATCTGACTGCCATATTTAGCTATTCGCGACTCTTAATTGTATGCTTTTCTGCATCATCGGTGACAAACGACGCATTGTGGGCAAACTATGCCATCAATGAATTGCTGAATAAAGTGTTGCTTAAACGGCAGAAACTATTCATCTCAAAATTAAACGACCTATTTCCTGGATTAACAGTTCTGGATTAGAATGCTATCTATAAAAGCTTTATTTTTTTCGGCTTCAGACGTCCTTTTGACGTATGGAGTAATGATAGCTGCACTCATTAGTTCATAACATAAATGTTAAAAATGAAATAAAAAGTTCGTTACCCTGTGTCAGGCTTTCTTGTTTTGAATTGGCTCACGTTATCTTATGAATTATATAAAATATAGTTTGAAAGAATATTTCACATACATTGAAATAAAATTTTTTTCGAACGCTGAGGCACTTGTAAGAACACCGCGAGACTGCTGGCTATTCATTTAAGGAGGTACCGTATAGGTGGACAGCACTACCCCCCTACAAAAAAAATTTTACCTAAATTTGAGAACTTGAGGACATTGTAACCACGACAGAATTTTCGTGTGCCATCAATCGTGTGCCAGCCGCCATTAGTGTACACTGCGGGGGATTTGTCAACGACGGGCATCGAACCAGGGACGTTCAGATCACTGGCTCGCTGCTCTTGCCAACTGTGCCACGGCGGCCATTTAAAATAAAAAGTATACTATTGTTGTTTAGAGGTGAACATTTTTTCTGAAAAGCAATTTTGGAGAATGAATATAATGGGCCTTCATTTTCTTAGACTGTTACCTGGATATATTAAACTATTTCGTCCTAAAGCGGTCTCCTTTTTCTTGAACTGAATAAAAACGTTTATTTGCCAGATATCGTTTGCAATATATAGAGATAAATATGCATGGAGATGGGATATAATTCGAGAAGCCCTAACAGCTGTTTCGCGTTGGGAGAAACGAGACAAGTTAGTATATATGAAATGGATGCTATAGCATGATGGCACTCAAAATGAGGAATTTTTTTTTTTATAGAATGTGTTTGAAAGCTATGTACAGTCCTTTTTAAAACTTTTATCTAACTTTATGGACTCACTAGCTGGAAACCCGCACTTCGCTACGGAGTACATTCAAATTAAATACTACGGTCAATGTATGCAATTAATGTTAAAAAAAATAAATATTCATATATATTTATAATAAATACGATGATCAATGTATACAATTGATGTAAAAAAAATATATTTATAAAAAAATCGTAAGGGATATTTTTATAGATAAAATAATGTAGATGAAAATATTCAAATTAAATCTAATAGGACATACTAAAGAATATAGTACAGTTAATATAGTATAGTTTGAGGAACATAATATCTTTTACTGTATTTTAATATTTTTTTGGATAATGTCCAATCGTCTGCCACATTATCAAGAAAAAAAAATTTTTTTTTGTCTATTTAGTTGTTATGCATGGGACGTTAAATTTATTAAAAGTACCAGAAAAAGAAATTACGTGATCAGCATTTAATAAATTAAATTCTAAAAATGAATCTTTAAAAATTCACCAAAAATCAGAAAATGGAGGTAAAGATTCGAAAAAAAATCTCATTTTAAAGAAAATTTTAGGATCTTTCTCGTGATATAAATTTTATAACCCTCAAATTATTATTTTAAATAGAAACTTTAAAAAGTTACTAAAACTGCTTAAAAATTTAGTTGTAAAAAATCTAAAAAGAATTCTTCAAAAATCTTTCTTAGTGCACCCCTACACTATTAAAAGAATCACCATGCAAAATTTCAGCGATTTGGTCTGTGCGTTGTATGTCAGTCGGTCAGTCAGTCACGAAACTGTTTTATATATATAGATAATTGTGCTAGGAGGAGTTGGTGTGTTTTCAGAAGGTTGAGGGAAAAATCCATTGGGACTGTTATTCTGTTATGCATGCAAATGAAAAGTAATGTGTTGATTTCTTTTTTCTTATGGATGAAACACTGTCAATAAATAAAAATTGCTGGACATCTGGAATCCACGTTGTGGATGGCAATTAGAGCATGCAGTTTTGAAATTTAAAATATTTTATTGAATTATGTGTCAGGTATTGAATCCAAATCAACCCCCCTTCCCTCACCTTCCAGTTAAAATAGATAGCCGTTTAGGTTAACCTTTTCTTTACGGGGTGGGATAGCATGTATCCCAAGATTACGGGCCCAAGAATGAATATACACTCATGGACAATAAAATTAGCGCACCAAGAAGGAGTCGTCAAAATGAAACGAAATTTTACATACGTAATGACTACTTTGATATAAGTAAATGATAAGAAAATCAAAGAAAAAGGATAATTTATTTCAGAGAAAAAGGCAAAAGAACGGTGGAGTTAATACTCAGTTGGACCCCCCTCTAGCGCAAATGCACGATGCGATACGATCGAGCATTGAGTCATACAAGTTCTGTATGATGTCTTGAGACATTTCGTTCCATATTTGCTGTAACCTTGCCTCTAGTTCGTTCAAACTCGTGGGATGCCCAACTCGTCGTCCCAAATGATCCCAGATATGCTCGATTGGAGACAAATCTGGGGATCAGGCAGGCCAAGGAAGGGTAGTAACAGTGCGGAGACAGTCTTGTGACACCCTTGCCGTATGAGGCCGAGCATTGTCTTGTTGAAAAATGGCTCCTGGGAGCCGTCGCATGAGTGGCAACACATGTGGTTGCAGGATTTCATGAACATACCGCTGGGCTGTCATGGTGCCACGGAACAATATTAGGGGGTGACCGTGTATTGTAGGCAATGGCACCCCATACCATCACACCAGCTGTGGGAGCGATGTGTCGCTGTACAGCAAAGGCAGGATTGAAGCGTTCACCACGGGCTCTCCACACACGAACACGATTGTCATCACTGCCGAGATTGAATCTGGATTCGTCGCTAAAGACGACCTGGTTCCATTCCGCTGCAGTCCAGTTTCCTCGTGCGCGGCAAAACTCCAAACGGAGGCGTCGATGGGTGGGCGTCAAGGGCAGCACACGTAATGGGCGCCGCGATACCAACTTTCCTTCAGCCAGGCGCCTTCGTATGATTCGAGAAGACACAGAGGCCCCTAGTGAAGGTGCTACCTGTGCCTGGATGGCGGCCGATGAAGCAGCTTGCTGTACGCGTGCATTTCTTACGATGTGGCGGTCTTCTCGACGACTGGTCTATCGAGGGCGTCCTGAGCCTGGTCTTCGGGTACATGACATCTCTAGGGTCCACTGGTCCCAACACCTCCTCACAACACAATCAGAGCGGCCTAATTGACGAGCTACTCGCCTAGCTGACCACCCAGCTTCCATCATCCCGACGATTCTCCCCCTCTCAAACTGCGACAACTGCTTATATTGTCTTCAAACACGACGTAATGGCATGTCTATCTCAGCTCTTCCTTTGTAAATGATTCAGCACACTCAAACAAGCTTTGGTTACCTGTTTTATACTCCACAGAGTACGATGTTCAACGGCCTCTACTGGCTATACGTAATGCGTAATCATGCTGCATTTCTAATCATTTGCATATCTCCCCGACATGTACCTTCATTGCAAGTTTCGTTACGATCTCGCAATTATTTCTTGGTGCGCTAATTTTTTTGTCCATGAGTGTATATATATATATATATATATATATATATATATATATATATATATATATATATATATATATATATATATATATATATATATATACATACATACATACATATATACATACTTACATACATATATATATATACATACATATATATATACATACATACATATATATATATACATTCATATATATATATATACATACATACATATATATATATACATATATATATATATATATATACAAACATACATACATAGATATATATAAAACCCACTTAATGACCGTTCTTACAAAGGGGTTATGAAATTTCATGAGGGAATCGGAAAAATGAGCCCCGTAAGCTAAAGGTTAAATAACTCAAAGAAGAAACAAACGCGAATGCAAATGATCAACCCTTTTTTACTAGATTGGAAACCCCGTAGATAATGTCTGCACGACAGGCAGGCGATAGATGATACGAGGCGAGGCCGAACAGAGGTGTGGAACGAACGGAAAATTGTAGAAGTAAAGATCGATCTGTCGTTCAGTTCGAGAACAGCAGTTGGACGTTGGCGATCTTATCGAAAGCGTTTTGGAGTTAGTTATCGTTCCGGTGACTTGATAATTCCCTTTCAAATAGTCGAAACTTAAGACAGAAATGTCAGTGGGGCGAATTTACAAGCAGTGGCGTGGCTGATCTCTAGCAGGGTTTCTGCATCTTGAACAGTCCGCGTTTCACATGTACGGTCCATGGATTCATGATGTTGTCTCCGTACCCATACACGTCCATCCGCCTCATACAGTTGGAAACGAGAATCGTCAGACCATTCAATGTGTTTCTAGTCATGAACAGTCCAATGGAGGGGTTGGCGGGCCCAGAAGAATCGTAAAGCTTTGTGCCGTGCAGTCAACAATGGTACACGAAAGGGCATGCAGCTCCGAAAGCCCATATCAAAGACAGTTGAACAGTTCGCATTCTGACACTTGTTGATGCCGCAGCATTGAAATCCGCAGCTATTTGAGGAAGTATTGCAGTTCTATCTCGTTTAAGCATTCTCGTCAGTAGTCGATGGTCCAGTTATTTCAAGGTCTTTTTCCGGCCGCACTGCTGTCGGATATTTGATGTTTTACCGGATAACTGATATTCACGATACATTCGTGAAATGGTCGTGCGCGAAATTCCAAATTGAATCGCTACCTCAGAGATGCTATGTCTATCTCTCGTGCGCCGACTATATACACTGGAGTAAGAAATTAAGAGAATTTGCAGATTTGGTCGATTATCTCTAGAACTACAGAACCGATTTTAATGAAATTTGATATGTACATACATTGATACAATACAAAGCAAATAACCATTCAATAATTGTAATACACAAGCATGATCGTGCGTAACACTCGCTTGAAGTCGGAAGGTATGAAACAGCGGTTGCAGAATAAACAAAAAAAAATGGGTTAATTCTTGGTGTTATTTTGCAGCAATCGGTTAATTTCAAATTTTAACAGCAAAAAAGAGTAACTAACAACGTTTATATGATGGAATGAGGTGGAGAATTGTGGGTAGGCGAATTGTGAAGCAGGCCAATCTCTAGGGAGTTTAAATTAACGCCCATCGTCGTGTGTAACTTATGGAAACAGTTCCAGGATACCGGATCCATCGAGAGAAAGCCTGGGCAAGGTCGTCCAAAGAGCCACGACGGCCAGAGAAGATTGCCATTTGTCAATTATAGCGAGGCGCAACAGGAGTGCTACAGCTTCGCAGCTCTCTCATGACTTGTATGCAGCCACAGGAACCCGTGTATCAATGGTGACTGATTCCAAAAGAGTTCATGAGAGAGGGTTGTTTGCAAGAAGACCTGCTGTTTGCGTCCCGCTCACTTCTACGAGCAGGATAATCCGTTTATCATGGTGAAGAGAGCGTAGAGATTGGAGTATAGATCAATGGGCGACCGTTCTCTTCACTGATGAGTCCCGGTTCAGCCTAAACACCGATTCTCGCCGTACGTTCATATGGAGAGAACCAGGGACCCGCTACCTACCCTCCAATGTCCGAGAAATCGACCATTATGGCGGAGGAGGTTTAATGGTCTGGGCAGTCATCATGTTGGATGGCCGCACACCTCTCCATGTCTTTGAAAGAGGCACTGTGACTGGTGTGAGGTATAGGGATGAGGTCTTGGAGCCCTATGTTCGCCTTTTCAGGGGGCAGTTGGCCCTGAGTTCATTTTAATGGACGATAACGCGAGGCCACATAGAGATCTTCTGGTCGACGAATTTCTAGAGAGTGATGATATTCGCCGGATGGATTGGCCAGCCAGATCTCCTGACCTTAACCGTATAGAGCATGTCTGGGACTCTCTGGGGAGAGCAATTGCAACTCGCAACCACCCCCCTCCGAGAACCATCCAGGGAATGAAAACAGCGTTGCTGAACGAGTGGGACCAATTGCCATAAGAAATGATAAACTGCCTTATTTCAAGTATGAAATCACGCTGCGAGACCTGTATATCTGTAAGAGGGGACCATACCCCCTATTAACCCATTTTTTTAGTTTATTCTGCAACCGCTGTTTCATACTTTCCGACTCCAACGAGTATTACGCACGATCATGCGTGTGTATAACAATTATTCAATGGTTATTTGTTTTGTATTGTATCAATGTATGTACATATCAAATTTCATTAAAATCGGTACAGTAGTTCTAGAGATAATCGACCAAGTCTGAAAATTCTCTTAATTTCTTACTCCAGTGTAGACACACTGAAATTCACTTAAATCGTGATAACGTGCCAGTGTAGCAGTTGGAGCCGATCTGACAGCTTCGCCAGACGCCTGTTTTCTTATATAGGCACTGCAGATCGCATCGCGTTACGCTGATTGGTTGCATATCTCCGTTATTTAAATACGCACGCCTGTACCTGTTTTCTTTTCCTCTTCAGTGTGTGTCTGTATATATATATATATATATATATATATATATATATATATATATATATATATATATATATATATATATATATACCGGGTGCGTCATATATTCGTGCAAACTGCAAAAATTCATAATAAAATAAATAATGCTCGGAAAATTTTTCTGTTTGCGCCAATATGATCAGAAGGATTTTGGAATTTTTTCCATTAAAAAAAAAAAGTTTCCAAAAGTAACCGAAAGAGGGCGTTCACACGTCCTACTGAGACGTTTTATGCAAATCAGGCTATCAATAAAACACCTGGTGGGAAATGGATCTATCATTCGAAGCCTGCAGCATGCTTACTTTACCAGATTGAGCGTTGGTTGTTAAACTTTTCTACAAGATTGGTGAATCCCCAACTGTTGCATTGCGAAAGTTTCGCACGACTCGTACTGAATTTAGTACAACATTTTGAGGAAGCGGGGAGTTTGGAGGATCGTCCACGAATTGGTAGACTATCCTAGAGCGAGGACCGCGTCCATGTTGTACAAAGTTAAATGGAAAATTTGGCAGCCGAGACATGAACGGGAAGTAGCAGTGCTCGTGAAGTTGGGAGAAGAACGGGGATTCCGGAACCTTCGATTCGACGTATTCTGCACGGAATGTTGAATCTGTATCCGTACAAAATCCAGGCACTTCACCAGTTATTACCGGCAGATACAGATGCAAGACAAATCTTTGCTGCATGGGCTCTGGCACAAATGGAAAATAACCCACAATGGTTACTAAATGTCACGTGGACGGATGAAGCCCACTTTTCGCTGCATGTGGATGTTACGCGAAACAGTCGCAAAACAGTCGTATCTCGGCAACTTCAAACGCTCGTGAGAATATTAACCGGCCACTACATTCTCCCGTGACTATTTGGTGTGGTTTCACCGAGTCTTTTATTCTGGGCCCTTTCTTTTTTGAAGAGCCTTGTCCTGTATTCGGGTGGAAAAGCTGTACACTCACTGCAGCACGGTATCTTACCCTTTTGCGTGACCACGTTAACCCTGCATTGCAGGAAAGACATGCGTTACCCGTTGTCACCTTCATGCAAGATGGTGCGCCTCCCCACATTTTACTTGATGTCAAGATGTTTCTGTTGGAATCTTTCACTGAAGACCGAGTGATGAGTCGAGGTTGTAAGGTTCAGTGGCCCTCACGATCACCAGACTTGAACCCGGCGAACTTTTGGTTGTGGGGATACTTAAAGTCTCGTGTGTACCGGGGTACCCCAACCACTTTAGTGGAACTGAAAAATGCCATTCGACAGACAGTCGCTGCCATCGATGGCGACATGCTACACACCGCTGTAATGGGCGTATTGATGCGCCTCACTTGTCTATTACCTAGTGCTGGTGATAATGTTGAACATCTATTACTTTACAATAAATGCACAGTCTTCTGTTATTGTGATATGTTTGATTTTATGTTTGCGTTTGCCTGATTTACATAAAACGTCTCAGTATGACGTGTGAGCGCCCTCTTTCGGTTACTTTTGGAACCTTTTTTTTTTTTACATGGAAAAAAATCCAAAATCCCTCTGATAAAATTGGCGCAAACAGAAAAATTTTCCAAGCATTATTTCTTTTATTATGAATTTTTGAAGTTTGCACGAATTTATGACGCACCCGGTATATATATATACACTCATGGACAAAAAAATTAGCGCACCAAGAAATAATTGCGGGATCGTAACGAAACTTGCAATGAAGGTACATGTCGGGGAGATATGCAAATGATTAGAAATGCAGCGTGATTGCGCATTACGTATAGCCGGTAGAAGGCGTTGAATATCATGCTCTGAGGAGTATAAAACAGGTAATAAAAGCTTATTTGAGTGTGCTGAATCATTTGCAAAGGAAGAGCTGAGATAGACATGCCATTTCGCCGTGTTCGAAGACAATATAAGCAGTTGTCGCAGTTTGAGAGGGGGAGAATCGTCGGGATGATGGAAGCTGGGTGGTAAGCTAGGCGAGTAGCTCGTCAATTAGGCCCCTCTGATTGTGTTGTGAGGAGGTGTTGGAACCAGTGGACCCGAGAGATGTCATATACACGAAGACCAGGCTCAGGACGCCCTCGACAGACCAGTCGTCGAGAAGACCGCCACATCGTAAGAAATGCACGCGTACAGCCAACTGCTTCATCGGCCGCCATCCAGGCACAGGTAGCACCTTCAATAGGAGCCTCTGTGTCTTCTCGAACCATACGAAGGCACCTGGATGAAGGACAGTTGGTATCGCGGCACCCATTACGTGTGCTACCCTTGACGCCCACCCATCGACGCCTCCGTTTGGAGTTTTGTCGCGCACGAGGAAACTGGACTGCAGCGGAATGGAACCAAGTCGTCTTTACCGACGAATCCAGATTCAATCTCGGCAGTGATGACAATCGTGTTCGTCTGTGGAGATCCCGTGGTGAACGCTTCAATCCTGCCTTTGCTGTACAGCGACACATCGCTCCCACAGCTGGTGTGATGGTATGGGGTGCCATTGCCTACAATACACGGTCACCCCCTAGTATTGTTCCGTGGCACAATGTCAGCCCAGCGGTATGTTCATGAAATCCTGCAACCACATGTGTTGCCACTCATGCAACGGCTCCCAGGAGCCATTTTTCAACAAGACAATGGTCGGCTTCATACGGCAAGGGTGTCACAAGACTGTCTCCGCACTGTTACTACCCTTCCTTGGCCTGCCCGATCCCCAGATTTGTCTCCAATCGAGCATATCTGGGATCATTTGGGACGACGAGTTGGGCATCCCACGAGTTTGAACAAACTAGAGGCAAGGTTACAGCAAATATGGAACAAAATGTCTCAAGACATCATACAGAACTTGTATGACTCAATACCCGATCGTATCGCATTGTGCATTCGCGCTAGATGGGGTCCAACGGAGTATTAACTCCTGAGTACTTTTGCCTTTTTCTCTGAAATAAATTATCCTTTTTCTTTGATATTCTTATCATTTACTTATATCAAAGTAGTCATTACGTATGTAAAATTTCGTTTCATTTTGACGACTCCTTCTTGGTGCGCTAATTTTTTTGTCCATGAGTGTATATATATATATATATATATATATATATATATATATATATATATATATATATATATATATATATATGTATATGTATATATATGTATATATATGTATATGTATATATATGTATATATATGTATATGTATATATGTATATATATGTATATGTATATATGTATATATATGTATATGTATATATATGTATATATATGTATATGTAATTAACAAGGCTTTGAAATTGACCACACGTTAGAGTATAGGCTTAAAAGCCAAAACTTAGATGAACTTAAAACAATTAGTATTGGACATTAAAACATATTACTTTCATGTAAGGCGCTGAATGCTGCTCTTTTAATGAAAGAAAATAAATAAATAAGAATAAGATGAAAGAGAAAACCAGTAATAGTTACCCTGTTAGTCTATCCAAAAACATAATTGGTTGTTTTTGTTTTAATGAATAGTTTGTTCTGTTCCATTAATAAGTTAAACATAAATAGGTTAAAATAAAAATAATAACTACTAAAAACAAAAATAAAAACATAAGAATAATAAAAAAATAATTAACTAATAGTTGTAACAATAATAAAACTAAATAAATAAAGGAATAATAGTCTTAAAATAAGTAACCTAAGTAAGTCTGTAACTGAGTATCCACTACCTCAATGGTTGCAAGTTATGACGTCAGTCATCTTGCGGTTACAAGTTCTTAACTTCCACTCTGACTCGCGCCAAGCTTGGTGTTCTTTGGTTAAGTACTTTTATAGAAATTCATTTATTATTCAATTCTTCTGTTAATAATGGATTGTACGGTGTCTGAGTGTGTTTATTTAATAGATCATACTCATCAGAAACAATCCATTGGTTTTTAGACAGTATTGACACCGCTGATGAAGAAATGCTGTCAAAAACCGTATTCATACTTATCTTTACATGTTGGATGTTCCTGGCTTCATGTAGCTTTAGAGCTATTACTGGTTTTCTCTTTCATCTTATTCTTATTTATGTATATATATATATATATATATATATATATATATATATATATATATGTATATATATGTATATATATGTATATGTATATATATATATATGCATATATGTATATATATATATGCATATATATGTATATATATGTATATATATATATATGTATATATATGTATATATATATATGTATATATATGTATATATATGTGTATATATATATATATATATATGTATATATATATATATATATATATATATATTTATATGTATATATATATATATATATGTGTGTGTGAATGTGTATATATATATATATATATATGCATGCTGGTTCCCTCTTTGCCTCAGGCAATGTTTAAAAAATAGCACAAATATCTTTCTTTTTAATATAACAGAGAAACATATCAATAACTTGCATAAACTAAAAATAAAATAAGTATATCAATGTGAAATAAACATGATTTTGTTTGAACAGGTTGATGAATTTAAGAATCAATATAAAACATTTACTTTCTTCTTGTTTTGTACACCACTTTGACGTAATCATTCACTTTTATTACAAAACATTACTTTTGTGTCGGTAATGTGGGTTCTTACGGATCGTACAACTCTGTTAAAATTTCAATTTTTTAATGTATCTTCATAACGTTATTGGCACTTTAGGTTGAAAGAGAAATTGATTTTCATTCTTGTGACATGATATATTAAGCGTTTTTATTATGTACATTAACAAAATCATGCTTGAGTATGACACTTAATTTCCATGAGATACTTATGATAGCTTCATTTTTAAGGGAG
The DNA here is from genome assembly GCA_907164885.2 of Dolomedes plantarius. Taxonomy (NCBI): domain Eukaryota; kingdom Metazoa; phylum Arthropoda; class Arachnida; order Araneae; family Dolomedidae; genus Dolomedes; species Dolomedes plantarius. The sequence goes on from OU015490.1 coordinate 76,179,372, forward strand.
ACGCTTGAAATCTCTGGGCAATGCTCTACAATTTAAAGATTGGTAGTAAAGAAGAAACTTTCTACTGAGCAAAATTGATAAGCAAAATAAGTTTGAATGAAAAATGAGCTATACTTAACGAAAAAAAATTATTTTATTTAGAAAGACATTTTTATGAAAAATAACCTACATAAAGTTATAATGAAAGGTATGTAAGGCATTTTAAGCAGTTTTTCATTGTAAGTAAATATAAGTATCCTTATTTTGATGGCTTTAAGAGTAATGCTATGAACCTTGATAGTAACAATATTTTAGAATTCGTAATTCGCATATCACCATTAAATGCTAATATTGTGCTCATTGGTATCATCGGTACATAAATCTGAATATCCCTCAAAGTGTGAAATGTTTGTTGGTTCTACTCATAGATGCAAACACTTTGTATCGAAATCAAGAATTTAAAGCTTTTTTCTTTATTTGACTAAAAAAATTTGGCTTACATTCTGTCGTCACGTGGGCTACATCATATGCAAATACTACCAAACAGGAAATCGCTGTCCTTTTGTGCATAAATCCTTATAAGTAGGATATCGGTTCTTCAACATTGATGAAGAATGATAGAAAGCGACAACTAATTACCATGGCAGTAAAGAAATCGTTAAAACTCAAATAATCTGAATCCCTAAAATAATTATTCTAATACGACAAATGACAAAGGACTAGTTGCTATTGTTTCCAATCCCCTTGGTGTAGGAAAGCCTCGACCCCGCACCTCCAGATGTAAATTTGAGAACTTGGAGGACATTGTAGCCACGACCTATTTTATGTGGCCCGGCCACCATTAATGAACACGGCGGTGTATTTTCAGCGACGAGCATCGAACCAGGGACGTAAAAGACTAGTAAAGTATAGACATGTATGGTTATTCCCTTTAAATAGTTCCTAAAAGATAGAAGTTTGATTTATCGTACAATGAAATAAAAGGCTTAAAACATGCCTTGTTTTGGGAAAAAGGTAAACAGTGCCACATCTATAAAAAATAGTTTCAAGGTTTTGAACGTTTACTTTTGGATTCATGGAAATGGTTTATTAATGGCATTTGGACTTCATTGCAAGGAACGCCTTGCAATGGTTATATCAATTCTCCTTGCCATATTTTTTGAGGGAAATATGTTGTACGCTACATATTCTGTAGGCAAAAGACGGGATTTGCTAGAATATAAAACGAAAACGAGGTTCGTAGCTCTGCTGTGTTTTAATTGTCTTAGCATATTGCAGAGGTATTTTCTTTGCTATCGAAACAGAAGGATAAATATCGTACTCGTGAGGTTGGTAAAAATGTATTCAAGAATTCCCAAAATAAGTGCGCCTAACTTTTCACGCAATTTATTAGCTGTTCTCATATCAAGTGATATTTTTCTGATTATGATTCTGGTTTCCGTGTATTACACTTTATTTACCGACCCCAGTTTCAACATAGTGTATGATAATGGTAACATGGAAAAGCACTTAACTTTTCCAGAAAAATGAATTTACATAGTAGATTTTTGTAAAATCTGGAAGAATACTGGACATTGCACAGCGTTTTATTTTGGCTGTATTTGTTTTGTTCTGAAAGAAATTTTTGAAGATTTGAAAGTAATGTGCGAAAAACACAGTAAAGAATGCGGCATCTTGATGAGAATGTACAACGAAGCTTTAGATATCACAAAAACTGTCAATGAAATATTTCACGCAATGATATTTACAACTCTGGTCGAATCCCTCACGAATGTTTTCCAGGAAACATATACTATATTTTTTGTTGAGCTTCATTCTACGGGTGATTTAGTGTACAGAGTTCTGACTGCGATATTCAACTATTCTCGACTCTTAATTGTGTGCTTGTCTGCATCATCGGTGACAAATGCAGCACTGAGTGCAAAGTATGCGATCCATGAATTGCTGAATAAAGTGTTGCTTACAAAGCAGAAACTAGTCATCCCAAAATTAAACGAACTTTTTCCTGGATTAACAATTCTTGATTCCATAGTTATTGATAAAAGTTTTATTCTGTCTGCTTCAGGCGTCCTTCTGACGTATGGAGTAATGATTGCTACACTCAGCGTAAGTTCAAAGAATGGATAAATGTTAAAAAGAAAAAGCTATTTTCTTAACACTGCTTCAGGATTTCTTGTTTGAGTTTTCAAAATTTATTTCATACATTAAATAAATTATAATGGAAATATCTGAGTATGTAGTACTTTAAACTAAAAAACATGTTATGATTAGTGTAAATACAACGAGAAAGTCTTTTCTTACATCAAAATATACAACTTAGACAACGAAGGGCTCATTTAATTCACCAGTCTTTGGTTTTGCCTTTGATATTTACAGGAGGACACATATTGCACCTCTGCTAGAAGGGTGTTACATCTCAAAATAGCCATATTTTCAGGAAGAGCTAAAGATGATATATGTCGAAATTCCATTTCTTGTTTTATGAATACCTATGATAAATTTGTGAAAAATTATTTCTCGAATCACTTCAGAAGGCAAAACTATTTACTATTAAAGTTCTTTTTAGTTTTTAAAGCAAGATTTTTAATTTTAATTACAAGATATAACACTCTTCTAGTAACCTTATTTTGTCAATATGGACTGAAAAGCTTGAGGGAATACTGTCATATCTCTATGCTAATGCACAATCTATCTTAACTTTTAACAATACAAAGAAAAAACCTTGATAACAGGAACAGCAGGTTAGCAAAAAAAAAAAAAAACAGTAGGTTAGTAAAAAATGCAAATTTATTTTCTAAATAAAAACATTTATTTTCCAAATAAAATTTAATGAACATTTTTATTAAGGAACATTTTAATACAACAAAATTAGGCACTGACAAAAATCTTATTTTCATTCCTCGCGGATGAGCAAGTTCCCCCTCCTAAGTGTAAACAAGCAGCTTTCTATGCAGGGTTAGTTAAAGAATGCTGCACTTGCTACTATACAAAACAGATACCCTCCTGACAAGGGGCTCCATGTGTACACGGATGGTTTAGCAGAAAATGCGATAAAAAATGCCGGGGCTGGAGTCTATTCTAGTATTTTCGGTGTTAGCTATCCTGTTGGGAGGTACTGTGATAATTTTGATGGAGAGATTGCGGCTATATCACATGCAATTGATAAATTAAAAGACAGCCATGACCATAATATTGCGTTTTTATTGATTCTCAAGCTGCTATTTTATCGCTAACCAGTTTGAACTACACTGAAGTGCCACTGAATTAGGGATACCTACCTAGTAACGAGTTGGGCCTCCTCTGGCCTTGATAACGGCTGCCACACGACGAGGCATAGATTCAACAAGTTTCTGGAAACGTTCCACGGGAATGGCTTGCCAAATATTGGCTAAAGCTGTCCATAATTCAGTAAGGTTCTTTGGTGCTGTGTGATGGCCTTTCACGCCTTGTTCCAAAACATCCCAAAGATGCTCAATAGGATTTAAGTCAAGGATTTAAGTCTTCTAGGTGGCCACAATTTGCATAGGCTTTGCTATCCCTAATTCAGTGGCACTTCAGTGTATAACGAAAATGCCCACGTTCATTCTTGTAGAATGAAGTTTATCGATCTAAAGAAAACTAGAAAAAGCATTGCTTTTCAATGGATTCCGAGCCATCGTGATATTTCTGGAATTAGTAGGCTGATAAACTAGCCAAGGCTGGATCTCTTATGGCCCAGCCTGATTCTTCTTTGCCTCTGCGAAATATTAAAAGAATTATTCACAATAAAATGAAAGCTAATAGAATATCCTTATATGTTGATACGGCTGTGGATAAGAGGTGGAAAATCCTGCTCAACAAGAGTAATAATATCCCTAGTTCCTTGCCTCGGTCTGTTGGAGTCGCTTGCTTTCGTATGACAACTGGACATGATTATTTACAAAAACATCTACATCGGATAGGCATCAGCGATTCAGCTTGTTGCCCTCTGTGCCGCCAGGGTGATATGGATGGTGACCACTTCAAGAACTGCCCCATTGTTTTTAAGTTTTTAACAGACAACTCTGTGGAGGCTAATTTTATCTCTCGCTTTTATATATCATCTTCTCTATATTGGGCTGCTCGTCGACTGATGGCAGCAATGCCGAAGACGGGCGTAGGATAAAAAAAAAGTTGTGGAAGAGGGTAATAAGCTCCATCTAGGAGATTTTGTTGGTCCTAGGCTTATAACATTATTCGAGAATGAGAAGCACCTCGTATAGAGCATTGTGGTGCAATTATCTCAAAATCGAAAATTTCGGAGATGTAACACTCTTGTAGCAGGGGTGCGATATATCTCAAAAGCAACAGGCTTACATGTTTTTACCACTTAGGAGCAGGGCACCTTGTATATTTAGACAGAGTGTGAAATTTCTATGATGGCTTACAGAGAGCTGTTGGTAAAATAAATTTCTCTCTACCATGTACACAAACGTTAGCAAAATGCCAAGTTTTGCAGAACACAAATTTAGATTGATTGCTGAAAATTGCTCAATATCAACAAAAATGTCATATCGTTAAGCTTTTTTAAAAATATTTGTGTTAGGCAAAGTAAATGAAATATATTTTGAAAATTTTATCTCTTTTTACCATGTTTTTATTAACTCGCTTTCTTGTTTGTGTGTTTGTCCAGTACAAATTTTGCAATCGATTTTTAACTAACTTCCCGACTAGCTAGACATTTGAAACTTTTAGAATAGCCCAGAACACGATGGCAATGCATTCTTTTAATACTTTTAGCCATCTTTAAACAGAATTGAATTAATTTTCAGTTAATTTTGTTGCTTGAAAATTTCTTATAATTGCTCTCTTTATTATGCATTTGATCATTTTCTTTCAAGTTGATGGGATAATTCATCAAAAAAATTTTAAAAAGTATTTATTAATACATAGAATTGTCAAGTTTATATGATTCAACAGAAAGTTTAAAAACGTGCTGTATAAAAAGTTCTTTTTATCTTGTAATTATTATAACTTGTATATATTATCTTGTAATTATTTTATCATGAAAATACAAAATTTTTTTTTCTCAATAAAGTTTTTAACTATGAGAAACATTACTGTCGCAAAAATTAAGAGAACGTGAAAAGGAAACTGAAGCATTAGGAAAAAGTAACCGTGAAATAGTTATGTTTCGTTAAATTCATTCAGTTACGAACTTCAAACCGCGAGTAGCTATACATTATGTCTACATTGTTGAATTACATTCCCAACAACAAGTATGATTGCAGAAGTTTTATGGGTACACACGTAATTAAGGCGACAATGGACATTCATTTTGATAAAAATATGTCCCCAAAATGATTTTTTTTTCTTTTAGAAAATGATTCTGCAACTCATCAGCTTTAAATTTAAAAAAAAAAAAGTATGTTGATCCGATCATTATTAACCGAGTTATAAGTATTTTTTTCAAACGTAAACAATGGAAATGTTAGTCAATAAAAACTTTAAATGCCATTTTCTCAAAACAAGTTTTCATGTCGTTTCGGTAAGTTCAAAATGTTCCATGTGTCATAATGTTTCTTGAATTTTCATAAAATTTCATAAAATGATTATTTATATATGTTAGAATAAAACTTAGTAATCAATTCATTATACTATTTTAAAACAACTTAAAATTTTTACAATAAAAAAAATTTTTTTGACAAAATTTTGCATAAAATGACCTATTTTTATCGATTTATTTTCTAGTTTTTATAAATATGACTGTAAATCAAATATTGCTACTAACTTTTATTACAACTATATAAAGCTACCTTAAGAGAGAAAATTAGATATCTGAGACAAACATTAATGCACATGGAGCATTTTTAAATAGAGTAATTAGCAAACTGATTTTAATTAATATCTTAATTAATTACTTTCTGATTTTTTTTATTTATTTAGAATTTCCATCTCTAAACAACACTGTATAAGTATACAAAATTTCATAGCGATTAGTTAATAAATAAAAAGAAAAAAAGTTTTTCATGGTCCACTGTCGCCGTAAAAGAAAAATCAAAAGACACACGAGATTAAAAAAATTTTCATTAATGTTAAAATTATATCATGTTACTGGGCCGTTGATGAATCTTATTCTTCTAAAGAAGAGTCTATGATTTATTTTCCTCTTTCAAAGTATATTACGCTCTATATTTCATTTTGCTCATTTGTTCATTTTGGTTTTCTCTTATAGAGAAATTTTTCCTTCTCTATATGTATTGTGGCGCTGAGGGTTTGCTGATTATTCAAACTAGTAACGCCGCTTATTCGAATTCACGGCTTCGAATTAGTGATGACGTCACTTGACAAATCCGACGTCGCGTACTCAACTGTAATATAAACTAACAGCCGCAGTCCACAGCAGCTCAGCTACTTCACCGCTTTTTGCACGTCGTACTCGTGCCGGCAGTTTTCTTGGCTGCATGTGTAATCACTTCGCATAAGTTTATTATGTTTTAATTTCTTTTTTAACGAGTAGTTAGAATGTAACTTTTGTTTTTATTTTTAATCTTGTAAAATAAACAAGGTGAACTCAAATGGGTCTGTTTCCTCAAATACTAGTATACCTACAACTATAGGACCGCTACAGAACAGGGGACTACAGTATAAAACAGTTCCGTAACTGACTGAGTGACTGACTGACAGATAACACACAGACCAAACCGCTGGAGAACTCAAATTTTGCATGGCGATGCTTCTTATAGTGTAGCGGGTGCACTAAGAAAGATTTTTGAAAAATTCTTCTTAGATTTTTTTAAAATTAATTTTTCTAGCTGTTTTTGTAACATTCTTCAAAGTTTGCATTTAAAATAATAATCCGAAGGTTATAAAATTAATATCAGGAGAAAGATCCTAAAAATTCCTTTGAAATGAAACATTTTTCGAATCTTTACCTCTATTTTCTGATTTTTGGTGAATTTTTAAAGATTAATTTTTAGAATTTAATTTATTAAATGTTGATCACGTGGTTTCTTTTCTTTTTGTGATACTTTAAATTAATTTTGCGTCACGTGCATAACAAGGAAATAAATTGACAAAAATATATTGAAATGCAATAAGAGATATAATCACTAGACTAACTGAATGGAAGTTTTTTAAAAATTTAATTCAAATTAGTATGTTTTATGGATATTAAACATACAAATTAACTGCATACATTGTCCGTTGTTTTTAACTTGAATATTTTCTTCTACATTGTTTTGTCCTTAAAAATATCCGTTACGATTTTTTTATATATTTTTGGAACGAAGTTTTTTTATGCGGCTTACAGTAGAGTAAACTGGCAGAAATCGTCACGTAAGGAAAAAGCGTTATGCCCCCTCTTTCTCTTTTTTAGTGGTTTTTGCATCATCGGGATGGAGTGGTGCTATCGGCTTGGTCTGGATGTGACTGTTCCCGAGTTCGGGCCTCGGCGGTGCTGTCAGGTTTATTCGGTCATTCTTGTGATTCCTGGTATTCTTGTGATTGGGCACTGGTAATTGACTAGATTAATATGTTTGTATTCAGCCTTGGGTGCGGCTGCACTCAAATCACTAATGCTAGACCAAAATATTCTGAGCCCTGGGGCTCAGAATAGCATTAGTGATTTGAGTACTAGGCATTCATCAGTTAGTGACATTTGTTCAGTTGTTTGTGAAATGGGAAATGATGTTAAAGTAGTTATAGTAGCTATTTATATATCCCCAAATAAAAAGATTGGGGATATAACATTATTTATCCATCGTTGTTAGAATATACTGAGGGAGGTTCTAAATTACTTAACCAAAATTTTCATAAACTTCCACTCATATTGGCTGGAGACTTCAACGTTAGCTTCAATGATAAAGAAAAATTTCAAAAGTTCACTTCTTTTTTATCAGGTACATTTGATTTAAGTATTAATAATGACCCATCGCAGTTCACAACGAAATGCTGTACAACCGTTGATGCTGTTTTCTCGAGATACTTGGATAAAATTGAATCTCAAACATATGAATCTTATTATAGTTACCATAAGCCAATAATTACCAATACAATATAATGATAAAATTTAAAAAGAATTTTTTTTCTTATTTAGAATTTTTTTATATATAATTTATAATTCACTATTTTATATTTATTCTTTAATAAATGACTATTTTTCCTAAAATATTAAATGAAATTTATTAATTTAAATCCTTACTTTACATTTTTGCTTTGAAAACAATGATAAAAATAAAAATAAAATATACAAATTAGAGAGAGAGAGTGAGAGTTAGTTGAATAAAAGAGGGCTGCGCTTTTTGGTTGGACAAAAATACACTAATATAATCAATAGAAATCTACATATTAAATCACGTTTAGAGTTCAAAAAATAACGTAAGGAACTTCGTTCCTGACGGGGTCCCCCGACCGCACAATTTTTTAATTTTATGGGCATTAATTACATACATTGACCGTTGTATTTAATTTGAATGTACGCCGTAGCGAAGCACGGGTATTCAGCTAGTATGTTGTTAAGAATTTTTCTATTAGTTTTTTGGAACTGATTGAAGAGGTCATTCATCAATACCTTTGAGTTTTGATAAAACAATACATTAATCATATTGGTCAGAGTTTACTCCCGTTAATTTTTAAATGGTTTATTAACTTCATTTATCGCACCATTATTGTGTTTCCTTCCTCAAATTCGTAATAGCTTATCACAAGTGCTGCCATCTGGCTGCTGTTAGAACAACTTCTAACGTATCTTCTCCATTAAATGAATATTTTAAAAATAATTACCTGTAAAATTATTCGTTAGGCATACAGACATGGGAAGAAAAATTTCATGAAAAGTCTGTTTAATAATATTTAATTTTCTAGTGGGTCACATTATGAAAATCCATAGACAGTACTTCTTGAGATAAGTTCGATTTTCTGTTATTTTTTGTTCGCTTCAAGAGAATTCATGTCTATAGTACAAGTAAGTTTCGCAAAGGGAGGGAAAAAACTCGTAATGTTTATTTGAGCATGACTAAGATCTTCATGAAAAGTTTATATTAGTGTCGATAACATCCTATCTAGTTAATAATTATCTTATTTCACTATATATTTTATCAACAGATGGCACACGTAGTCAGTTTGCTGGTAGAAGAGCTAACAAAGAGAGAAATGGAATAAGAATAAAAGAGCTCTGACATTCGGGTAAACCAGAGCTGCTCAAACTTTTATCGAGAGTGTCTCACTTTCTATAAATAAAAAATTCCTCGACCCCCTCCCCCCCCCCCCTCAATGGAAACTTTTTGGAAGTGGAATTTTTTTTTTAAATATTAGGACGACGTTTTTTAAATATTAGCAAAAAATAGAAAATTTAAAAAAGCAAAGTTTAACAAACTATTTTGAATATTAATAAACTGTAGATTTGGGGTATGTATTTACTTTGTATAACAACAATAAAAAAAAATATCTTGCTTACTTTCTACACTTGTTTTTGCCAAATGTTATGTGAATAAAACTTCATATTTAAAAATTAATATATATTTGTGTTTCCTTTATGTAAACATTAATGAAAAGCAAAATTGAAAAAAAACAGGATTTCAAAATTCACAATCGTTATCATCAGAAATCTTTATCTAGCTGAATTTTCTTTTTGACGCATAATTTTGAGATCTTTTTAATTCAAGAAGAAAATAATCCTTTAGTAATATATTTTTCAAATAATGACCTTACAATTTACTGTTCAAACTCACGAAAAAATTGCTGTCCTTAACACATAATACAATGAAAAAACAAGCTCACTTCTACCGACGCTGACCATTTCTCTAAATCATGACTTAGGGAGTTTGATGGTAAGATAAGGGAAATCCACTCCGAACTATGATCAAGTTGATTGTACGGAAAATCCTAGCAACGAAAATCTCTCAAATCCAATGAACAGCATCTATTTTTCATGTTGACATAAAGTGGACTACCTAACAACAATCTATATATATAAAACGGTGTAGGTATGCGGCACAAAAATCGGCGATATTTCTACACTCCGAATGGCAACGGCTACAACTACCGGATGTAAACATTAGCGGATGTCCGCGCGTGTGTGTAGTAACTCGACGATAGCACGTAATTAGGTACAATTTAATTGCTGGATTTTACCCGTGAATAATTTTAATTTATTCATTTGACATGATTAAGTGGAGATATCTGAATTGCGAACAATAGTACATACAATAGTACATACAGAGAGTGATGTAATCTACACTATATTTTAGTACTTGCTGAAATTTTACTCTTTTTTATAAGTGAAGAAATTTTCCCAACAATTTATTGTTTTATGTAATGATAAAGTGTAGATATCTTCATTTTGAAAAATAGTACATACAGAGAGGGATGTAATTTTTTAAATCATTGGTGTTGGATTTCTCAGTCTTATCTTTAACTCTGTTCTGAAGTAATGGAAATTCCATTTTTAAATTACGATGTTTTAGAATCAGCCTTATAGTGAATTTAGCAATGAATATAATTTTTTTGGCTAAACTCCCACTAACCCTTAACAACGTAAATTTATGTTGACAGGTAATGGTAACATTCCTTACATATGTTACTTTCAGTTGAATTGTTTTGCAAAAGAAAATATATAACTAAAAGCGACCATGTTGGTCGCGCAGCGGCTAGTAACGTAATAAACCGGGTCTCAGTGTAAGGAATGTTGTCACCGGCTACTGGATACTCAAGCTGAGGAATTTCCAAAGTTGTCCAGATGAACAAAAGGGTCACAGTACGTTCAGCTATGGCTCATCTTAATCTGGGATCAACAACGATGGCCTCTCTTCGCGCTATTTTCCTCGCATTACACCTATGGTATAAGGAAGCGGAAGACTTTTTCGAGAATCTTTGTTGTCTGCATCTAACAAGATAAAACGTTTCCAGTTCACACAGGATCACAGGGGTTCAACAGTAAATGAATGGGGTAATATGGTCCAATGAATCACGTTTTCAACTACACCATGCAGATCGCAGGGTGTGAATATGGAGATAACAGCAAGAAAGCTGTTACCCTGAGTGTGGATTTAATGAACTGGTCAGGGCACCATGTGTTACCGTAACGTAATATTAAGGGTAGGTTTCATTCTTTATATGACTCCCCTTATCTTCCATTTCATGTCAACTTCGCACATCCTCGTCTCCATTTTCGCCTGACCAGTCCATTAAATCCAGCTAGTCACCACTCACTGCCCGTTTCTCACATTACTTAGTAACTGTCTTGTATCTGTTCTATTTGTGAGAACCATGTCTCCCCAACTGCGACAAAAAGTCCTTCTAGAATCAAACAGTCTTTCTTTCGGTCTACCCCTGGGTCGACTGCCTGTTGGCTTAGTCAAACATTTCCTCTGTGTCTCTCTTCAGCCAATCCCACCAGGTGACCAGTCCATTTAATTTTTGTCTCCTAATAAACTCAATATAAACGCCCTATTGCATGTGTTAATTCAAAAAGAAAATAATGTGCAATTTTCGGAAATTTCCCATGTATCTAACCCTTTCAAAATTTTTGAAATCTCAAATCAAATAGCTGCCATGTGCTCGGTAGAAAAAGAATTTACTTTGTACTCAGAATTTGACAATTTAACACCTTATCAGCGGATGATTCTGCACATCTTAATCTACAAACCACTTTCTCTTTTTGATGAAAGTATACAAAAAACTACTAAAAATTGCCATAACATTCAATAAAATTTCAATTTATTAGCATCATCACTTAAAAATAGTTTTAATTAAATTTAAAATAAAAAACTAAGAAAATAACTCAAAATAAATGGCTATTTAGAATTGTGTCTCACATAATTCTATTCACTCCGCTTTATTTTATTTTATTTTATTTTTTTCGAAATAGGAGCTCTAAGAATTCTCGTGTGCCCAGTACAGAAAACGTTAATTTCATACTCAGAACTTATTTGCAATTTACTAGCATAAACAATATCAAATTTAAAATAATCAGTATCCATTAGTATTTGATAAAATGCAATGGAATTGTTCATACTACAACTTGAATCTATTTACTAAATATCCCATTTACTTAATTATGTTAGAGTTTTTGGAAGTAGGTTGTTCTTCTGAAAGGATCAGCGCCGATTACTCGATATTGTTACAATTGGCCTACATTTACTACTGTGACAATTATATTAAACTGTCGTTAGAGCATGAAAAGCAGTGCATTTCACTTGCTTGTAACATAACCTGAGAAATGTTTACGCACTTCTATCGGCAGAAATGCACATGTAATTCATTTTCAAACGTGAATGTTCAACTCGTGTTAAATTAAGATGCAAAATAAGCATAGATTGTGCATTTTTCTCACAGTTAAATTCCTGAAAAATTAAGCTGACTTGGTTCCGAAGTAAAATACTTAATATGCAGCGCCTATGATATGCCTTATTTCAAACACGTCTCAATAAAACATACACCTAACAGTTCAAAAAGTCAAAATTATACCTAAAAACTCCTGAAACAGATATGGACTGCAAAATATATTGCACATAAAGGAAAAATAGCTAAAGTATAGTTGAAAATCAAGAATATGCATGAAATTTACTAGGCGAAGAGTAAAACAAAAAGTATAAACAACTATTATACATATGCAATCAAAGGAGACTGGTATCTCAACAAGTTTAGAGTTGAGTACCGAGGTTTAAGTATACCTCGTACCTAAGAAATGTACTTAGTATTCAATAATAGTAGTGAACTGCAATATAGACTAATAGTAATTTAAAAGTCCCTGTGCTTTCAAACTCAGCCTAATAAAACACGCTTAAAATTTCAAAACACTCTTCAATAACACCTAAAACACTTCTGAAACAGATACGGATTACGAAGTCAGTTATGCATAAGGGTTGGATGATTAAAACAAAACAAAGTAAAGGAGATGTGAAATTTACTAAGTCTAGTAGTAAGACCAAAAATATAAATTACAAGTATCATACATACAGCAAGCGAAGTAGGGTGAATACTTTCAGTCTCAAAGGTTGAAAATTATCATAAAATTGACAATTTCACAAATATTGCACGACATTTCAGTTGAGATGTAGCCAAATTTTATAAAATATTTGTAATTCCATATAAAAGTCGAAAGTCCTTGCTTCTGCAACATGTGAAATCATGATTTAAATGCTTGCAGCGTAAAAATCAAGTCTAGATTAAAAATCTCAATTCATTTCCTTAGTTAAGCCAGAGCCTCTTAAAAAATAGTTCCAACATTAATAATCCACTAAAAAGTCTCACTTTTTCATATAAAAATAGATCACTTAAAAATCTAATAAATATTTCACTTCAAAAAAGCAATTACATAGTGCCATAGTAATCTATATGAAGTGCAACCATGTACAACATATTAAAGACAACTTTATGGTTCTGGCAGTTGGTGATCATATTTTCTGCATACCTCTTCGAAAACACAAGGCAGTCTAGCCTCTGGGCCACGTAAAATTTGGCACAAAGACTGCCGAGGACCGAGAAAAATGCAAAGTAGGAGCGAGGATTCGCGGTGGCTAGCGGTACTTGATAGGACGAGAGGAACTGGCTTATTAAGTTCGCGGCTTCCTGGAAATTCATCCGTTGGCAGAGGGCGAAAACTTGCTGGATGTGCTCCCCATCAATTGTGTGGTTCAGAGACCACATGAGTTTCAGAAGTGCCTTGCCGATGGAGTCGTCGAAACCGGACCGATTGGATCTCACAGGTGGCGGGAACTGGACGTTGTGGTACGCAATGGCGTAGTTTACCACGTCATCCATGAATTCTCTGCAGATCTCGTGCCCTACACAACGCTCGACGGTATTTGTTTCATTCACGGTTGGCGCCATTTATAGAACCTTAAAACCTCGGAAATAAAGATTAATAATCTTCCCAATAGAGCTGGAACAGCCTCTACCACCGGTGAGCTCAGTCTTTGGGACTGATGAAGTCCAGAGTACGTCTAAGCAACAGATAACAGGATATATACTGGCTCCTAGCTGCTACCACTGTCAAGACAAAGGCTGAACACTGACGGAGGTTGCTGGTTTCCGTATCTTAAGCTGCAATGAATGCGTAGAATTATAAATGAAACAGCTGTGCACACGTGACGGTGATAAATGTGACTGGTGGTTAGTGGTAACCTATGGCACACGTAACTGACTCACTGACTGGCTCTTCGAAACGACGTCAAAGCTGATAAGCTGAATAGTTATTTTTTCCGTTATATTTTTAAATTCAAACATCAAGCTTAATCGCTCCTAAATAAACAAGGAGTTTAGTACAAATTTAGTGTTCACTACATTTTAGAATGTGCATAAGGTATCCAGAAAAAGAAGAAATGTAATGACTACAATCTTATATGGCCCATAATCATTGTCTAGTTCGAAGGAAAGAAATTTTCGTTGAATAAGGATTGGATAAAACCCTAAATAATTAACATGTGTAGATCGTCTGTGCATACTTGAAAATGGCAAATGATGTGGGCGGTTGGAAGTGGCTTTCGGCAATGAACACGATCCCAAATTGGCTTTTCCGAATGACGTCAAAGCAGACAAGCAAAACGGCCCTTTTATTTCATCAATTTTTTAGTTCAAAATATCGTTCTAAATTGTCTGGGAGATGAATCAATATCATGCGCTTTAAATGAGCTCGATGATGTACGACGCATGTTGCTTTAAAGCTATTTTTTTATGTTATGATGCGAATAAGTTCAAATGGCCGATAATTTCGAGTATAAATTTTAAAAAATATATATTATATTCCGACGCCTACATTAAATTTTAACGACTAAGGGCCTGTTCACATAGCAGTCCGTTGCGTAGCGTTAAGGAAAAGATGATGTTGAGACGAAAATAAACCAATCATAGGCCTCCAAACGATTAGCAATGAAATTTTTAACGCTTATGATTGGTTTATTTTCGTCTCAACGTCCTCTTTCCCTTAACTCTATGCAACGGACTCCTAAGTGAACAGGCCCTTAGTAGTGAATAGTGTACTTCACTAAATCGCCAAAAATGAAATGAAACGTAAATTTACTCTCTTTAGCTTGCAATATATGTACAAGAGCAATATAGTTGTTCACACTTTTTACTTTACTAATTGACTTAGTAAATGTCATGTATCATCTTGACTTCCTATTATACTTTAACTATTTGACCCCTATGTACAACATATTTTGCAGTCCGTATCTGTGTCAGGAGTGTTTATGGTGTAATTTAGGCATGATTGAACTGTTAGGCGTGTTTTATTAAGCTGAATTTAAAATCCGACATGTCATAGGCACTTGTGACAAACAACTCAATATACAATATGACTGTGTAGCAGTTAACTACTAAAAGCCTGTATATTAATTAAGTTCATCACTTAGGTACCGAGTAAGCCTAAGGGCCTGTTCACATAGGAGTCCGGTAGTGGAGGCGTAAAAAGAAAGATGGCGCTGAGGCGGAAATAAACCAATCATAGTCCTTAAAAATTTCGTTGCTAATAGTTTGGAGGTTTGTCATTGATTAGACATATTTCAATAATTTAACGCTTGCGCTACCGGACTCCTATGGAAACACGCCCTAATCCTTCCGTAATTTAACTCTAAGAATTTAAGATTTTAAAACAGGAATTATTCTGGAAAAAAAATTGTGTATACAGTGTTGTAACCTCAAACGATTTTTTTGGTGGACGGCATTTCTAAAGAGAATTAGAAAGAAAAGTAAAAAAAATATAAATCCCTTTTACGGAGTACAGTTTAAAAAAAAATAGAATTCAAGATAAATATAGTACATATTGTAAAGCATTTACTGGATAAAGAAAAAATCAGCGATACAATCTAATAATATTTAAAATGAACAATTTATTTACAAGGTGATGAATTCGATGAAGATTGGGAAAATTACAGGAGAGATGCTCTCTAATGATGTGCGAATATACCAGTCAGCTACCACACTCTGACTTAGAGCTAACTGAATTTTTTAACTCTCGCAACGACGCACTTTCAATTTGGCGCTGCTATCTCTCTAAATTTTAAAAGGGCTCTAATGGCGCCTTTTAAAGTGACCTCACTTCTCTAGAGTTTGGTTGGCCGGCACATCTAGCGTCAACAGCTGTTTAGTTTGCTCGCAGGTTCATCTTTTCCCCGATCATCATCAATCAGGAGGAGTGTCTGTGACTAATTATTTTCAGCCTCACGTCTGAATTTTCAGACATGCGACCGCCTAGCGTCTGGCTCTGATTGTAAAAAAAACCTTTTGTGCTGCATCCTCTGTTGTCAGTTTAGCCAGAATTTCGGGTTGTAATGATAAGGTATGAATACCGAAAAAGTCGTAAGCAGACAAATCAATAACGAAGAAATTTCACTGCAACACCACTTTATGCAGCAAATTCACTTCTTCCTCCTTCAATGTGATCGCAGTCCTGGTGGATGACACATTGCATCCTGAACACTACGTTCTCAACGGCCAAGCGTAACATGTAACCAGGAATGTTCATCAAAGTCCGGGATATGTTGTCCTTTAGGGCCGCCAAGTTCGAGACTCTACCAAGATATACCTTAGACTTTAAATTACCCACAGAAAAATGTCACATGGGTTAGGTCCGGGGAACAAATGGCTTTTTCCCCGTGGCCATGCACGTGGAAAAAAGCGATTGATGACCTTTTCTTCTGTAAAGTGAAGACGCAACAGATTCAGCACTGATCTTTATCAGGACCGTATTTCTTAATAGGCTAAGTAGTCTGCAGCCTAGAGCGGAAACTTTCCAGGGGCGGCAGTTTGGCAATTTATTCAAAAGTTAAAATGAAGTATTTCAGACGTTAATAATATTTTCCGTACGAATTTAAGAATACATGTTGCTTAAATATAAGTTTTAGTCCTCCTACATAGCCTACTTTCTAAAACTATAACATAATACAAATTCACATCACGTAATTTTGTATTATAACTTTCTTGTAGTGCAATCTAATTCGGTTTGACAACACTGGCACAAGTGCAGCGAATCGATCTGACAACACTGTAGCTGATCTGGCGACACTGTTGGTGGAAGGCCCAGTGGCTCCGCTGTCAGTAGTGTAGTGTAGTGTCAGTCTAGTCTGTCTGAGTCTGACGCTGTCATTCATGTCTATCGGTGTGCACAACGGGATCGTTGATGATTGTGTTGAGCGAGGCGTGTTCGTGTTGTTTGTTACGATTTTGCCTTACAGTTTAGAATATAGTATGTTTGCCTTATAGTGCAGAATTTCAAATGACACAACAGAAAAAGCAACGACTAGAAGTGAATCCCGAGGAATATTTCGAAGATTAGAACGTTTTGAGACTGCGTTTATGGCGTGTTTCTGGAGCACCGTACTTCACAGAATCCATAAAGTTAGCAAAGCCATGCAAAGTGGAACTGTGGATATTTTGTTGGTCAGAGATTTGTATGGCTCTCTTGAAGAATATTTAACGGAACAGAGAAACAACTTTGATTACTTTGAGGAATTGGCCATGGATATAACCAAAACTACATCTTATGAAAAAGACAATAAAAGACAGCCAAAAAGAAAAGTTTGGCCTCACGAAGACCGAAGTGGAGAAGTTAACTTTACTGGCAGGGATGACTTTAAAATAAACACGTTTTTACCAATTATAGACTCTTTTGTTTGTGAATTCAAGAAAAGAAAAATGGCCTATGACGAGTTTCAAGACCGATTCTGTTTCTTAACTCAGTTGTGTGATAACAATACAGATATGGAAGAGAAACTGAGGAAAAAGGCCACCAACCTTTACCACGTGTACACAAATGATTTGGATTCGGATTTCACTGAAGAGTGCATCCACTTTCAAAAGCACTGTGCTGTGGGTATTGATAACACATCTGATAAATCGTTGGAAGGAATTTCGAAATTTCTGAGGTGTAATTCCTTACAAGATGTTTACCCCAGTTTGGACATTGCTGTAAGGATAAGTTTGTGCATACCTGCTACAAATTGCGCGAAAGAACGCCGTTTTTCCTGCCTTAGAAGAGTTAAGAACTATCTGCGAACTAGTATTTCTGAAATACGGTTAAACTCACTTTCATTACTTTGTATTGAGGCAAATACAACAAAAACACTTTCATATGAGGACATTATTAACGAGTTTGCCATTAAGAAATCTCGTACGAAAGCTATGTAAATTTGAACATGAATATTACATGGGGTGAGTTGTTTTAGAGAAGTTTGTATATTTTTCAACAAATAAACTAGCAATTAACAATTTTGTGTAATTTCATTTCACCGTGTAGGACAACTTAATTCAAATTCAACACAGTTCTTCGATTATGCAAAAGATAGTCATTAGCATTAAAATATAAAAATATGTTTAAAATAGTGGTCGCTGATCTCCAAGAACAAATTAATTAATTAATTTCGAAACCCATTTCATTTTTTAACGAATCATAAAAGAAGTAAGTAAAAAAAACACAAGTAGATAACTAATTTGATTATATAATTTATTATGTAAACCATTAAAATTGTAGTTTTACCTAAACTAAATGAACTTTATGTTTAAAAAAGATGAAAACACCAATGAATTCTATCCTTTTGTTGTATAAAACAAATGTATTAAGCAAATATGAACGATAGAGGGGGCGGCACATGGACTTTAGCCTATAGGCGGCATACTCTTAAATCCGGCCCTGATCTTTATAGCCCAAAATACTGGCGCTGATGTCGACTACGTAGTCATGAATTTGCATTTTGATGTTTTACTTGCCTTTTATGCAAATTCTCAAGTGCGCTAATAACAACAGCGCCATATCGTCCCCTATCGGCGACTTTTGGAACATCTTTTTTTTTTTCACGGAAACTCTTTCCCATGTCGTACTTAGTCCCTCTATCAATTTTGGTGGAATTCTACCTGATAGATCGCACTACAGATGGCTCTGAGTAGTATCAGTTAAAAAAATATCACCCTGTATATGCTTCGGAAGCCTGTGACTAGTGGTTCCGTCACTTGAAATCGAGCACATTTTTTTTCAATTTCCAGAATAACGAACGTCTAACTTACGGAACGCAATGCTCATTGAATGTTAACATTTCTTAACTATTTGCATCTGATTTATCAAATTTAACTGATTGCCGCGGACGATTAAATTGAGCAGCCAAGCGGGCTTCTTTGTAATGAGCAATTTTTCAACTTCGAACACAGTTCAGACATGAAGAACTTCCTTGCAGAAAGAAGAATAGTTCAAATAAGGATTCCCGCAGGATTGACTGCCTATCTGCAGACTCTCGATACTGTAATAAACAAGCCATTCACGAACAATTTGCGTATGGAAATGAATGACTACATTGAAAATAGAATGGAGAAAAATCAGCGTGGAAACTTTGTGAAGCCTAGCCTGCAAGAGAGCGTGGCTTCGGTGAAGAATTCGTGGGATAAAATCAGACAGCTGTGTTGCCAATTGCCCCACGAGCAGGCTGCATGGGTGAGTATGTACGTTTAAGGAGAGCTCTGTTGCTAGACTTGATAAGGCGTCCACATTCATGTGCTCTGCACAGTATTCTGCGGGGGAAGCCAGTGATTTATGGGCACAGCGCTATGCAACGTTCCTCCAATCGAGCCTTTTTTTCACAGAGCATCAAAGGCGGGGTGGGGGGTCTACAGGGACTAATCGACCCCAAAATGGTGTCAAGCGGTGACGGGGGGTACTTGTCTGCATGAATGTGGAAGCGCTATAGAGATTGAGGGTCAATGGTTCTACAGGAAATGAAGTCGCAAGAATTTCAGGCCGAAAGTCGGGTTCTGGAGCTTTATGGCGATGTTCCAGAAGAAGATGACGGGACTGTATTTCCATAAATGCAAATTTTTGTACATGAATGTATGACTAAATGTAGATATTTTTGTAAATGAATAAAAGTAAATTGTGCAAAAAAATAAAGCATTCCTCGAAAATAAGCCCTAACGCGTCTTTTGGACCAAAAGCTATTATAAGACCCTGTCTTATTTTGGAGGAAATACGGTGTATATATATATATATATATATATATATATATATATATATATATATATATATATATATATATATATATATATATATACAGTGGCTCCCAAAAGTGTTCGTACACTTAGGAATTTCAATGAAATAGGGATCTATCCATTAGTTAAAATGAATATTTCAGAATGGGTATTGAATAATGAGATCTATAATGTATTCTTAACAAAACTACATGAAATATTTTGAAAACATAGTAAAACTTTATTTTAAGAAACCAGTAATCAAAAAGTAACAAAAACTTTATCTCACAAAAGTCATCGTACACTGAAATATTTTCGGATAAATTCATAATTAAAATTATCATCTGGCGCTTTATTTTTATTTTTGAATTGTGGTGGCATTTAAAATATCGTTTGGCTTTAATTTTTGCTTGCCTACTCCGTAATATTCTATTTATTATTTAAAAATGGCTCGTAGTCGTAAAGAAACAACAAACAGCATTCGAAAATTGATTATTTTTTATCATAGTAGTGGTAAATCAGTTCGGAATATTGCTAAATTACTTAATTTATCCCATTCTACTGTGCAGTATGTGAAAAAACGCTTTAAAGAAGAAAATTGGATTGAAAACAAGGTAAGAAAAGGCCGTCCGGCAAAGGTAACAAAACGTGATCAGAGATTTATAATTTGAAAATGTGTGAAAAATTCATGTTTGATTGCTGTAAAAGATTCTGCAGAATTCAATGAAACATTTTCTATTTCAATTTCACCTGAAATTTTTTGACGAGTTCTCAGAACAGCTGGATTACATGGGCGTTCTGCCCATAGAAAATTTTTTGTGAGTGAGAAAAATAGAAAGTTTAGGTTTCCCTTCACACTATCAATGATAAATAAGCCCCAAACCTGTTGGAATAATGTCTTATTTGCCGATGAACATTTTTGGTGCTGATGGGCGTATAATTGTATGGAGAAGAAACAAATGAGGAACTTAATTCCAAGAACTTAGTAGGAACAGTAAAGCAAGGCGGTGGAGGTATCCTTGTGTGGGGGTGCATGTCAGCATCAGGACTAGGAAATTTGGTATTTATTGATGGCATAATGAATCATGCTGTTTTTATAAATATTTTAAGAGACAATTTAAAATTATCAGCTCAAAATTTGGGTATTGGAAACAACTTTGTTTTTTATCAAGATAACGATCCTAAGCACACGGCTCTCAACGTTCGTATCTAGTGTCTCTATAATTGTCCACAAGTTTTGAAAACACCACCTCAATCGCCAGATTTAAACCCAATAGAACATATTTGGAGAGAACAGGAGGTTCGAGTACGAAAACACGACATTCACACGAAAAGCGAACTAAAAACAATTATGATGGAAGAATGGATGAACATTGATGCAAAAATTACAAAAGAACTAAAGCAATCTATTCCCAGACGTTTAAAAGCTGTTGTGGATGCTAAAGGATATCCTACTAAATATTAATTTAAAGAAAAATTAGAATATTTACTAATATGTAGAGATTTTTTACAAGTGTACGATGACTTTTGTGAGATAAAGTTTTTGTTACTTTTTGATTATTGGTTTCTTAAAAATAAAGTTTTACTATGTTTTCGAAATATTTCATGTAGTTTTGTTAAGAATAGATTATAGATCTTATTATTAAATACCCATTCTGAAATATTCATTTTAATCAATGGATAAACCCCTATTTCACTGAAAATCGTAAGTGTACGAACACTTTTGGGAGCCACTGTATATATATATGTGTGTGTGTGTGTGTCTATACCGAAAGTAAAGGACATAAAGTCCATTTCTTAAAAGTAGACTGTTTAACTTTATTCCTTCATTTTGTAGCAATATTTTCAGAAGAGAAAAGCTGTTACGCAAATGTTTATATAGAAGAAACCTTGGCCATTGAAAATGGCACCATGTCCTATCACTGTTAAAAGCAGTAAGTGGATTTTTCCTGGGAAATTCAAACATTGTAACATATTATATATATATATATATATATATATATATATATATATATATATATATATATATATATATATGTGTGTGTGTGTGTGTGTGTGTGTGTGTGTAGGTATATATATAGTGAGAGATAGATAATCAATTACTATGCTGGCCTGATGATTAATGATTGTAGAACTACATAAAATATATGAAGACGCAGAATTTTAAAAAGTATTTTCACCAACTATATGTTCATTAAAGATTATTTTATATTCTTATTTGCTTCTGTACTTAAGCATTTAATAACAATCATTTAAATAATATTTTTTTACAAAGGCACCCAATCAGGTACGAAATTAAGCACGTTGCTTAACGAATTTTTTTTTTCTAATTGTACTCCGTAATAGACAGGCATTTCTGATTCTAGTACCTTATACATTTTAGAAATTTGTCCACCTACGAAAATAATGTATGTTTAAAACACAGTACACCCGAAGTTTTCTTCGAATAATGGAAATTAGAAAAATAAAATTTGCGTTTCTTTTATAGGTGGTAAAAGATGCCTGAGTCAAAAAATTCTTTGAATGACTTGAATGAAATTACAAATATTTTATTTTTCAAGACGACCAAAAAAATTTCTTCATTGGTAAAAACTGGGCTGATTGTATCTATAGTACCCATCAGCTTAAATCTCTTCAGCGTAGAGCCATTGAAAACAAACGTGGGCCACGGGCTGCCCATATATTACAAAATGACAGATTATTTTTGAAATTTTTGTTTACAGTTGTACCTTTTATTATAATATCAAACCTCGCAATTAAAAATGAAATTCGGTCTCTAGAAAAAATGCTTGTTTAACGCTTCAGCGGGCGCGCCCGTGTACAAAGTGCAACATTTTCGTAATTTTGAAGGGTTTGTTTTTACATGTAAGGTTTGAATTTTCTAAGCAGTTTCTATTTATAGCTACACCCTTTCTAATGCACATCTGATTTTCTGACCCTTGTGTTCCTTTCCATTTACTGTTAGTCGTGATTTAACCGTGGTACAACAGCGATTTACTGGATTACAATACGACAAAAGCAGGATTTGATGTAGTCGATCAAATGTGCAGTTATTACATGGTATCTCACATAACACGATGGACAATCTCGTTACTTTTTAGGTTTTTGCACATAATTGGAATCAATTCGCAAGGTGTTCTTAGATCCAACAAACCGAACAGTTTTGAAATAAGGTGATTCTATCTGCATTCTTTGCCCTTTAACTATAAATATATCTCTATTATCAACATTTTATATCTTGTCATAAAACACAGAATTATTATTTTCAGTTTGAAAAGGAAAAGTTTATTACAAAAGGAATAATCAAGGTTGAAACAGACGTTGCACTTTGTGCCACGAGCGCCTGCTGGTGTTCCAATAATTACAAGATAAAAAGAACTTTTTATATACCACGTTTTTAAATTTTCTATTGAATCATATAAACTTGACAATTCTATGTATTAATAAATACTTTTTTAAATTTTTTTGATGAATTATCTCATCAACTTGAAAGAAAGTGATCAAATGCGTAATAAAGAGAGAAATTATAAGAAATTTTCAAACAACAAAATTAACTGAAAATGAATTCAATTCTGCCTAAAGATGACTAAAAGTATTAAAAGAATGCATTGTCATCGTGTTCTGAGCTATTCTAAAAGTTTCAAATGTCTAGCTAGTCGGGAAGTTACTAGTTAAAAATCGATTGCAAGATTTGTACTGGGCAAACACACAAACAAGAAAGCGAGTAAATAAAAACATGGTAAAAATTGGCGCGCCCGCTGTAGGGTTAAAGCAAACAAAAGCCTAATGATGAACTCTGATAAAGCATTTCAAAAGGTGAAAACGCATCACTACTATGTGTTTTGGTTTGATCTCTGGGTATACAGGCACAGCTGGTATCGAATACATATATATGCGTCCATGATCCAAATTGTATGAGAACTCATAGATGGGTTCGTAGCCTATGCTGGTCGGTTTTCAGAACACATATATAGGTTCATAGCACACGTAAAACAAAACACCTTGTTATCCTAAAATACTAATACTAAAAAGTTTTAAAACACTTAAGTGTTTTTACTATTATTCATATTTGACCCGATGTGCTTGTTCATAATTAATGAAACCATTTAATCCATTTCCAGAATATTTTATTCGGCGATTATTTTAATATATTTTTATACATTTCTAATAGGAAATGCGTTTAGAATGCGTTGTTCATCTGATTACAGTCAAAGAGATATTAGTACCGTAAGTAATAAGAATGGGATGTCAAAGCGAATAGACCATTTGGATGTTTGATATATATGATCTGCAAGTTGGAAACCATTCCTAAACATCCCGAGGGTTTTCTTTGAAGTGGCTCCATCAAAGCTGCTTGATTACAGAGTATGAAAATTTATAAACTAACTTCTGCGTATTAAACTGCGTTAAAATGATAGTGAATTGAGAAAAAGTATTTTGTGCTGCAGTAAACGTAAAGGACTAGCATTTATCGTGAATACATTCCGATGAATGCAATTTAATAGAGCGTATCACACTGTTTGGTTAGTACGATCCGATATTTTTTTTTTTAAATGATACTTCGTAAATGGAGTTTTGACAGTCACGAAATATTTTTTCTGTATGTGAAATTTTTCTCTTAGTCTGAGACTACAGGACTATTATATTATATCGCTATTCGGTTAGATCGTTTTGATGTTACAGAGGCTGTTAAAAACCTATATGGGCTAAATGACCCTTGCATACACAATTATGAATTATACAACATACACAAGCACCAAGGCACATAACCAAACTTCAGATTACACGAGAAAGAAGGTTTAGAAATGTGACGTAGCATCACGGATTCCATCTACACCGCTCAAAACAATTAGGGAAGCACATGGTTTTAACGAAATTACACAAATACACTCATGGACAAAAAAATTAGCGCACCAAGAAATAATTGCGGGATCGTAACGAAACTTGCAATAAAGGTACATGTCGGGGTGATATGCAAATGATTAGAAATGCAGCGTGATTGCGCATTACGTATAGCCGGTAGAGGGCGTTCAACATCGTACTCTGTGGAGTATAAAACAGGTAACCAAAGATTGTTTGAGTGTGCTGAATCATTTACAAAGGAAGAGCTGAGATAGACATGCCATTACGCCGTGTTCGAAGACAATATAAGCAGTTGTCGCAGTTTGAGAGGGGGAGAATCGTCGGGATGATGGAAGCTGGGTGGTCAGCTAGGCGAGTAACTCGTCAATTAGGCCGCTCTGATTGTGTTGTGAGGAGGTGTTGGGACCAGTGGACCCGAGAGATGTCATGTACATGAAGACCAGGCTCAGGACGCACTCGACAGACCAGTCGTCGAGAAGACCGCCACATCGTAAGAAATGCACGCGTACAGCCAACTGCTTCATCGACCGCCATCCAGGCACAGATAGCACCTTCACTAGGGGCCTCTGTGTCTTCTCGAACCATACGAAGGCGCCTGGCTGAAGGACAGTTGGTATCGCGGCGCCCATTACGTGTGCTGCCCTTGACGCCCACCCATCGACGCCTCCGTTTGGAATTTTGCCGCACACGAGGAAACTGGACTGCAGCGGAATGGAACCAGGTCGTCTTTAGCGACGAATCGAGATTCAATCTCGGCAGTGATGACAATCGTGTTCGTGTGTGGAGAGCCCGAGGTGAATGCTTCAATCCTGCCTTTGCTGTACAGCGACACATCGCTCCCACAGCTGGTGTGATGGTATGGGGTGCCATTGCCGACAATACACGGTCACCCCTAGTATTGTTCCGTGGCACCATGACAGCCCACTGGTATGTTCATGAAATCCTGCAACCACATGTGTTGCCACTCATGCAACGGCTCCCAGGAGCCATTTTTCAACAAGACAATGCTCGGCCTCATACGGCAAGGGTGTCACAAGACTGTCTCCGCACTGTTACTACCCTTCCTTGGCCTGCCTGATCCCCAGATTTGTCTCCAATCGAGCATATCTGGGATCATTTGGGACGATGAGTTGGGCATCCCACGAGTTTGAACGAACTAGAGGCAAGGTTACAGCAAATATGGAACGAAATGCCTCAAGACATCATACAGAACTTGTATGACTCAATGCCCGATCGTATCGCATCGTGCATTCGCGCTAGAGGGGGTCCAACGGAGTATTAGCTCTTCCGTTTTTTTGCCTTTTTCTCTGAAATAAATTATCCTTTTTCTTTGATTTTCTTATTTACTTATATCAAAGTAGTCATTACGTATGTAAAATTTCGTTTCATTTTGACGACTCCTTCTTGGTGCGCTAATTTTTTTGTCCATGAGTGTACTTACACCGATAAGTAGCATAAAATAAATCATCCATAATTTAAAGCCTAGCAGGAAACAGAAGAAGAAAACTTCATATGCAAATCAAAGTTCATGACGTCAAAAACCAGAAAAAGAACATAAGAGCGGAAATCGGGATGTTGCAGAAACGTCTGTTTCACTGCCTTAGAAATGGGATTGCTCAGTTATTCTTTTTAAGAAAAGGTGACTTGAAAATGTCTCAATAACGTGATTTACCGGAATTCATGGCATGGCATATTATAGGCAGACTTGAATCCAGGCAAACACAACGTAGTGTCGCGGATGCTGTTGGAGTCACCAGAAGTGTCGTTACAAGGCTGTGGAATCGATTCCAAGAAACAGGGAATGTTAGAAGTCGACCAGGGCAAGGTCGGCCACGCGCCACTACAGCAACTGATGACCGGTATATACTGTTAACAGCTCGTCGAAACAGAACAGACAATGCTACTCAGCTGCAAAGACAGTTGCTCTTGGCAACAGGACGAAGTGTGTACAGCCAAACAGTACGTAATAGGCTTCATCAGGGAGGTATATATGCACGTAGGCCAATGGTCTGCATTCCGTTGAAGTCACGCCACCGTGCGGCCCGAAGAAGATGGGCTGCTGAACATCGAGATTCGGAGCAACATGATTGGAGCCAAGTGCTGTTTACAGACGAGTCCCGATTCAGTCTGGAGTGTGACACCCGACGTGTTTTGGTATGGAGGGGAAGGGGCACTCAAAATAACCCCACATTCGTTCGTGAAAGGTCACAATAAGGACGAGCTGGTTTTATGGTATGGGGTGGAATGAGCAGAGGTGGACGTACGGACCTGCATATCATTCGGAATGGTACTTTGAAGACCCGAAGGTATGCAGACGAGATACAGAGACCTCATGTCATACCTTACGCTGCAGCCATTGGAGATTCCTTTGTTTTCCAGCATGATAATGCCAGACCGCATACAGCTCGTCTTGTGGAGAACATGCTTGAAGCTGAAACAATACAGCATATGGAATGCTCAGCGTGCTCTCCTGACCTGAATCCAATCGAGCATGTTTGGGACATGCTCGGACGACGCATTGCTGCGAGACCAAGGCCTCCATTTACTCTCCGAGACTTGGAGATTGCACTTCTTGAGGAGTGGAACAGTATTCTCCAAAGTCTTATCGATAACATCATCGCATCCATGGAAAACAGATGTGCAGCAGTCTTAGCTGTTCGGGGAGACCACACGCCATATTAAAAAATATTGCATCATTTCTAAACAATACTTTTTTTTATCGTTTACATGTAACCAAATTGTTGCCCTAAATCATCTTTTCATGTTTTTTCCATATTTTCAAAGAATTAAAGCTTAATTACAAATTTTTTTACGTCTTTTTTCTGTATTGCGCATTGATACGCGTGTACTATCCATTTTATGCCAATACGTGGCTGTCTCGCACGGTTTTCTTAACTTCTTTGCTTGCTCCCCTAATTTTTTTGAGCAGTGTACAAGTTAATTTCTTATAACAGTATAAAGCCTAGATATATTAGAAATGCAAAAATAACAAAAACAAATGTGTTTTTTAAATTTATTTCTTTGAAAACCAATGGTAGATTACAGTCACTTGAGATATCTCAAAGATTTATAAAGAACTAATTTATTTTTCCTAAGCTGCAACTGTACAGCGAGAGAAATATATGCTCCTGACCTGAATCCAATCGTTACAATAATCGATCAATAATAACAATAATCGAGAAGTGAAATTGTTACTATTGATCAAACTAATACTATTGATCAAACTAACTTCGTCCGGTTTAATGGATCTAAGGACAACTTGCGAATCGATTCCAATTATGTCCAAAAACCTAAAAAACAATGAAATTGTCCATGTTCGGGATATTCGGGATATCGTGTAATAGCTGCACATTGGATCAACTACATCAACTCCTGATTTTGTCGTATTGTAATCCAGTATAATCGCTGGTTTACAACGGTTAAATCACGACTAACAATGGATGGAAAGGAACACAAGGGTCAGAAAATCAGACCTGCATTAGAAAGGGTGTAGCTATAAATAGAAACTGCTTAGAACATTCAAACCTTACTTGTAAAAACAAACCATTCGAAATTACTAAAATGTCGCACTTCGTATACAGAAGCGTCCTCTGAAGGGTTAACTATACCACTTCCAAATTTAGGTTTTTGATTAAATTAAATGGCCTCTCACTTATGCTCTTGTTTATACGGCTTTTTCGGTAAACATAAACTGACTATATAGAAGAGAAGTCACGTTAGTAAATTGGAAAATCATAATTGGAAGTTTAGTTTGTAATTTTTTTTATTCTACAAGTTTCTAAGTATTTTTTAAAGATAATAAATAACATATTATCATTCTGAAGTTAACATTTCCAGATAACACACCAAGATGTTGAGGTCAGCATGCATAACGGAACTCCATACCCGTTGGTGAATAAACTTTTTCCCTTCTCGTTTTTAATCCTAGAATCGAGTGTCTTTATCCTTGTCTTGTTTTGGAGCATCCTCTACATAATTCCACGGTTGAATTTCTGCGGATCCAAAGATAAAAAATATTACCCCAGACGCCATGACTATTCCGATAGAAATAAAAAATATTTTATTCCACTGCCCGATCGTTTGCTGTGAAAAAAAAATCTTTATTATTATTTTCAAAAGTGAAATAATCACAATTTATAGCACAAAATCATTCAAAGATTCACTATAAAATAGAAAAAAAATTCCATATTCGAATTTCTTTTTTTTTTCTATTCTGTATTCGAATTTTTTTTATTTATTTTAATATATTTTACATTGTTTTTCTTTCGAATTTCAAATTCTATACTAGAATTTTTATTTATATTTTTATCTATATTCTAATTTTTATTTATTTATTTATTTTTTTATTCTATATTTGAATTTTTATGTACAATACATTCTCACATCAGAAGCTGAGTAAGAAATTGCAAACCGAAAAAGTGGCAGAAGCATAAATGTGCTAAGTCTGCATCTGTAACCACACAGCTTTGCATGTGTTTCGATATCGTTCGAGCCTTGCGGTAGATATCTAAATGACCACAAGAAACAAGAAACATGTCAAAAAATAGTGGAAGAGACTGTATTCATAGAGCCAAAATCTCTGATTTGTCTTACGCTGCAGAGACTGAGTACTACTACAGAGGGATTAAAGCTTCTCATTGAGTGACAGGTAATTTAGCATGTATACGAACTTAATACAAATAATATAATTTACATTAGCAGCAATCGATGTCCACGATCCTAAGACTTTTAACTCGGACTGTAACCTAAAACCCAAGTAGTTAGGTAAATTAAGTCGAGCTGCGGCAAAAAATACATGAAATTGGCATTTTGACATAAATGAACTAAATTTAACCCTTATGTCTGCTCATCGGTCTAGAAGACCGCTGTTGCACCTTTTCTGAAGAGTGGAGTGGTGGTGGGGTGATCAGACTGTTGGGGGTTTGTGAGTTCTTCAATGGGGTCCTGACCTTCAAGTACAACACATCGGAGATTTTCGTTCGCTCGTAGCTTGTCGGTAAATTAAATCTTTGTAAAACATAGTCGGTCTTTTGGACCGATGAGCCTTGAACTGATTTAAATTTTTGCCGGTCTGTATGACCGATATGCCTTGGACCGTTCTAATTGTCTGTTAGTCTGCATGCATTCCATTTCCAAGATCTTTGTTTTATTGTTGTAGCTACCATGGCTGGAAGAATTCCTCCTGTTTCTCAACGAACCAGACATTTTGTCTCACTATCACAGATTGAGGAGTAGGATTCTGAAATAGATTCAGAGGACTCCTACATTCCAAACAATTGTACTTTCCTCAAATCTCCGATAATGACAAAAATAGTGATGATGAAGTTCTTTTACAAGATTACGAGCAGATTGTCAGTATTTATGAACAGCAGCAACAAATCACAACACTTAGCTTTGATCAGCCTTAATCGATCAGTCATGGCAACGTTGATATTATTTCAGACAAAGAGAGTAGCGGAAGGGATGTTCCACAGAAACAAAGGGGTCACAAACCACGAAAATTCGTCATAACAAGTGATGTTATTTTTGATGATTCAAGAAGTGAGGACAGTTAAAAATCTTGTGAAAGTACTCAATATCGAGGGAAAAAATTGTTTTACATGGAGTTCCAAGCACTTGCGTCCTATAGCACAGTCAGCACCTTGTAATATGAAAAAAGTGAGAGTAAACAAGTTAGGGGTCCAGTGCTGGTCTTGCGGCACGACTCTTTTCCAGAACAAGTTTAGCGTTTGCAATTTACTGGCAAGTTGATGAAAAAGTCGTCAATCATACCATTAGCAAAATAGCAAATATGCGCTCACACCTTGAAAATCCTTCAGATCATTATTATAAGGAAATTACATTAGAAGTAATAAACGCACTCATTGTTATAATGATTCTTTGTGCAATTTTTAAATCATCTCGGGAATCAATGACCTTGTTATTCTCTTTACAAAATTCTTTATTTGCAAAGTTTTGTTACCAGTGTTATTTCTCTAATTGTAAGATATATACAGACTAAAATTTTGTTGAATAATCTGTTTTTTATTTTTCCTTTTCAAGAATGAGAGGTGGCAGTACTTTTTCATTAATGACTTAGTATAAACACAGATGAGCCGACGTAAGGGTTAAGTACAAAAAATTATGCATATTAAATATTATAGGTTAATAACTAATCCGTATAAGTTTTTTTTTAATTTCGTTCTGAGAAAGAAATTTGCATCTGTTTGACTTGATAACCAAACGTAATCGCTATCACCGCACAGAATTTCATCTCAGATCTCGGACTTAATAAAGTGCTTCTCAGGGGTTTTGAGGATTTTTTGCTTAGTTGTCTGTCAAGATAAAAACTTTTCGCTCTCACTGTTGCTTTCTGCACACTTAGCGAAGGATTTTTCTTGTGATCCTGCGATTAATTTTTTATCATCCATTGTGACGAAATGTGTTGACGTCGATTGCAGCGCCCCCACCGTGTTTAGAATTTTGGACAGATGAAACTGTGACTTCGCCATGTAAACATGGCTCTTAGATTAGTGGCATTTTTGTAGACCTTTAAGTGTTGTAAATTTGTAAATAAATTCAGTGTCGTCTGTAGATCTCTTGTTAGATCATTCATTTCATTTATCGATGCAACCATTGATTTTAGATTAGTTAGATACCCCTGGATTTCGAACATTTCGCTTCATGGTGCATCGCCACCGGAATGTTATTTAGAACTACTAGTATTTGAACTCAATAGACAAATAGATCATTTTGGATTAGCACATTTAAGTGCGAAGACTGCTCACGGTAAGATCGTTTAAATTATTTAATTAATTATGACGGACGAACTTACAAAACTGAAAGCAAAACGGAAAATTATTAGATCTGCAGTTTCCAAAGTTTTAAAGAACACTGAAACAGAATTTGGAAAGGAAACTGTGGATGAATTGATCTTAGAAGAAAACTTAGAACTATTGACAAATAAATATGACGAACTAAAAGAAATTGATGCCGCTATTGAACCACTTGTTGAAACTAAAGATCTCGAATCAGAACTTTCCGCTGTAGGAGATTATAAGGATAAAGTTATTTTATGGAAATTTAAAATTAATAGAAGATTAAAAAATAGTAAACCAAATATAGCTGCTACTGTAAACGACAACGATTCCGAAGACGCGAAACCACAAAATAAAGTAGTTCGTCTGCCAGAGTTGGTTATGCCGAAATATTATGGCGATTACATGAAATGGACAGATTTCTTTGGTTCATTTAAAGTATCGATTGACAATAACAATTCACTATCCAAAATTGAAAAATTCAATTATTTACGCTCCTTTCTCGGGGGAGCAGCGTTGAACGCAATAGAAGGGTTTGCTGTGTCCGATGATAATTATGACGAAGCCATTAAATTACTAGAGAACAGATTTGGGAGACGTGAATTAACCATAAATTTACATATGACAAAATTACTAAATTTAACTCCGGTTATCAAATCCAGTGACATCTCGAAACTTAGAAAATTGTACGACAATATTGAAATGCACGTACGCAGTTTGAAATCACTGGAAGTGCAACCCAATTCTTATAGCAATATGTTGATCCCGGTGTTGTATAAAATTTTACCCCAAGATTTGACATTAGAATTCAATCGCAAAAATCCAAACTTTTCTTCTCTTTACAACATAGAAACGCTTTTGGAATTCGTTCGCACAGAACTTGAATGTAGAGAGAGAAATATTCTTCTTTCCCCCCCATTCGAAAGAGCGCAAAGTGTAAATGACTCTAGACCGTCTCTCTCAGTGAGACATTACAAAAACAAAGTGTTTACAAGTGCAGCCCAATTGATGGCGCCAGCGAAAATCGAATGTCAAAATAATTCAGATGATTACTGCATATTCTGTAAACAAGAAAAACATACCCACAAAAGTCAAATTTGCGAATCTGTTAGTGTTGTTGATAAAAGAGACATTTTATTTAAACAGGGCAGATGTTTACTTTGCTTAATGCCCAAGCACAGGATTAAAGACTGCGTTTCAAAGCAATCTTGTTCGGAATGTAAAAAGAGACATAATTCAGAGATTTGTTTCCAACTCGAAAAAAAGCTCAAAGAGAAAGAGAAAGCCGCCGAGACGCAGGCTTTTACTGCGATTTCGCATTTCAAAACACCCTCGATTTTGTTGCAAACATGCGGTGTTAAAATTAGACACAGATCTCGCACAATACAAGCAAGGCTTTTACTTGACTGTGGATCTATGCGATCGTTTATAAATGAAAATATTTCGCGTAAATTAAAGCTCCCAATAATCAGAAAAGAGACTTTGTCAGTCTATACTTTTGGCGGTAAACAACCCATTCAACAAACATTTGATGTGGTAAGTCTAAAATTGGAAAATAGAGAAAAGGAAAATTCTAATATTCAAATAGAAGCACTTGTGATGGATCAGATAACAAGCTCAGAATTGCCTCCCGCAAACTTAAAATCGGAAAAAATATTGTCAAAATTGAAAGATTTACAACTGGCTGACTCAGCTGAATTCAAAGGTGGTATAGACATTCTCATAGGAACCGACTATTACTATAGTATAGCAACGGGAAATTTGGAAAGATTAGACAAAACCCTTGTAGCCACTGAAACAATATTTGGATGGTGTGTACAGGGAAAAACTGATAATGCTCTAGAATCTTCCGTAGCCCTAAACATTATAGTGGAAGAGAAATCAATTTCGGACCAATTGCAAAAATTTTGGACGCTCGAAGGATTAGGGGTTAATCCAGAAAATGAAACTGTTGATTCTACAAAAGACGATATTTTGAAGAAATTTGAATCCGAAATTAAATATGAAAATTCCCGTTACAAGGTAAAATTGCCCTGGAGGTCGGATCTGAAGTATAAATTACAGGACAACAGAGTGGTCGCGGAGAAACGTTTTTCACAACTTAAACTCAGACTTCGTAATGATCCTGATCTTTTTAATTCGTATAAATCTGTTTTAGATGACTATTTAGAACAAAATATTATAGAGCCCGTACAGAAGATTGATGAAGATAAAAACCAAATTAAATTCTATTTACCCCATAGGGAAGTTATTCGTAACGATAGAACAACCAGTAAACTCCGCATCGTCTTTGATGCTTCATCGCATCTTCCCAGTGAAATGTCTTTGAATGATTGCCTGCATATTGGACCCAATTTGCTCCCTGATATGGTTCAACTATTTCTATCCTTTAGACTCCACCCAGTTGCTTTCACAGCAGATATAAAACAAGCCTTCCTCCAAATAGAAATTGATGAGGAGGATAGGGATGTTACAAGGTTTTTTTTCGCAGATGATCTAACCTCTGATTTGAAACCACCTACAATTTATAGATTTACACGCGTATTGTTTGGAGTAAACAGTAGCCCCTTTCTTCTCGCAGCAACAATTCGACACCATTTGAAACAATTTGAAACAGTATATCCCGAAACATACGAAATCCTAAACAACAGCGTATACGTAGATGATATTATTGGTGGTCATTCAGACGTAGAACACGCATTTAAAACTTCCTTGGAATGCATTAATATTTTTAAAGATGCGAGAATGATTTTACATAAGTGGCAAACCAATTCGAAAATACTACAAAATTTGTGGGTTAAGGAGGGTATCACTACAGAGGAAACTCAAAAGGACCTTGATGCAGCAAAACCTCCCTTCAAAGTATTAGGGATGGCATGGGATAAAGATGAGGACATTCTTTATTTTGATATTGAAGACTTGACGACATTTCTGTCAAAAAGAGAAAACACTAAGCGATTTCTTCTTCAAGTTATTGGCAGAATATTTGATCCCGTAGGTTTCTTGGGACCATTCGTATTGAAAGCAAAATGCTTGATGCAAGAGATTTGGACGCGTTCATTGGACTGGGACGATAGACTACCAGAGGATTTAAATTCCGCTTGGGAAAACTGGTGCAAGGAAATCTCTTGTTTAAAGGAATTCAAAATTCCAAGGTATTATTTTTCGAGTCATTTAGACAACGTTGAAACAGTCGAATTGCACTGTTTTTCCGACGCAAGCAAGAAAGCATATGGCAGTGTTGCTTATTTACGCATAACTTACACTGACAATAGAATTCAATCTATCTTGGTGGCCTCCAAAACCAGAGTAGCACCTCTAAAAACATTAACATTACCCAGACTAGAATTGATGGGTGCTCTCCTTTCAGCCAGATTGAGCAACCATATCATCAAGGCTTTGAGGATGAATCCCAGGTTTGAGATTCAAAGCAAGACTCATTTTTGGACTGATTCGAAAATCACCCTTTTCTGGATCAAAGGTGTGCCTAAGAAGTTTAAGCCCTTCGTGAAGAATCGCCTTGAAGAAATAAACAAATTGACATCACCAGTAAATTGGCATTTTTGTCCTGGCAAAATAAACCCAGCAGATTTAGCCTCAAGAGGAGCCAATATTTCTACTTTGAGAGATTCAATTTGGTTGGAAGGACCACACTTTCTTAAGATGTCTGAAGAAAACTGGCCAGAACAGGAAAATGAGAAGAAATTTGACGATGAAGACCTAGAATATCGAAAAACCAGCAATGAAGTATACCAGTTCGGGTGTGCAGTGACCAACGACATACTTATCGACATTTCGAAATATAGCACTCTCAAAAGACTTTTAAGAGTTACAGCTTGGGTGAAGAGATTTTTGACAAATCTTAAAAACTCCGTTAAAAATCGTGGACCTCTGACAGCTGAAGAAATACAGTTAGCTGAAGAGTTTTGGATTCGAAACACGCAAAGGGAATTCTTTAGTTCAGAAATTTCAGGCTTAGAAAATGATCAAAAAGTAAAATCTGATTCGTATATCTGCTCATTAGTACCATTTTTAGACTCCAGGAAAGTACTTAGAATAAAGGGCAGGCTCACCGAATCAGACCTCTCCTTTGATGAAAAACAACCGATCCTACTCCCTAAAACTTCGAGGTTCACGGAATTGTTGGTGAAAAGAGAACACGAAAAGGTAATGCATAGCGGTGTATCCTTGACGCTAACAAAGATGAGGAAAAAATTTTGGGTTCCTAAGGGACGACAATTAGTAAAAAAGATTATTGGCAATTGCTTGATTTGTAGGAAGTATTCGGCAAAACCTGCTGACCAAATAACAGCCCCTTTACCCAAAGATCGAATATCTCAAACGCCTCCTTTTAACATTTGCGGCGTTGATTTCGCCGGACCGATTTATGTAAAAAATGAAACGGGAACAGTGAAGTCTTACATAGCACCTTTCACTTGCGCTGTCACCAGAGCGATACACTTAGAATTGGTGACCGCGATGTCGACTAAATGTTTTTTGCTGGCCTTTAGAAGATTTGTCGCTAGAAGAGGAAATTGTTCCATCGTATACTCTGATAATGCGAAAACATTTAAAAGGGCCAGCAGAGAACTGCGAAACATTTCCGAAATATTATTGAACCATGAGCTACGAGATTACCTTTCTTCACAGGGCATTACATGGAAATTTATTGCGGAACGATCCCCATGGTGGGGAGGGTTCTATGAACGTTTGGTAAGGTCAGTGAAAGAACCGTTGAGAAAAGTCCTAGGTCGCGCTTTATTGAACTTTGAAGAATTATCTACTGTTCTGGCAGAAGTAGAAGTAGTTGTGAACATGAGACCATTGACGTACGCTAACGATTGTTTAAACGAACCTTCGCCTTTAACACCGTCTCATTTCTTAAACTTTGGAAGAAATGAAAATGAATTTCCAATAAACTTCATAGAACTAGAAAATACATCTAGAGAAGGTTTAACCCGAAGAAAGATGTACCAAACACAACTTCTGAAACAAATATGGAAGAAATGGAAGAATCAGTACTTACTGAATTTGAAAACTGCGTACCATTTCAAAACTACTGAATCCTCTAAGGATATGAAAATTGGGCAAGTTGTCCTGATTGACGGAACATCGAAGTCCAAACTCCTGTGGGACTTGGGTGTCATTCATGAATCGTTTACGGGAAGAGATGGACATGTTCGGGCTTGTATGGTGAAAACCTCAAAGGGACTGTTTAGAAAGCCCATACAACTTTTGTACCCACTCGAAGTGAACGAACTTTAGACTTTTAGATTTTGTTCCAGCATTTATTTAATCAGAACAATTTTTGAACTTTTGAGTATTTAGTAATTTCTTTATTTAGTGAACTTAAAATTTAGTTTGTTGATTTAACCTTTCTTAATTTAAAACTTTAATTTGCAATTTGTTTATAATGATTCATTTTTGATTATTTGATTTGAATTTAACATTCATGTGTTAAATATTTAGAATTGAAGTTTGACTAACTGAACCACACTGTAGACTTGTATGGATGTATAAATAAAGAGTGAACTCATGGAGTTCATGTGGGGAGTGTGACGAAATGTGTTGACGTCGATTGCAGCGCCCCCACCGTGTTTAGAATTTTGGACAGATGAAACTGTGACTTCGCCATGTAAACATGGCTCTTAGATTAGTGGCATTTTTGTAGACCTTTAAGTGTTGTAAATTTGTAAATAAATTCAGTGTCGTCTGTAGATCTCTTGTTAGATCATTCATTTCATTTATCGATGCAACCATTGATTTTAGATTAGTTAGATACCCCTGGATTTCGAACATTTCGCTTCATCCATAAACGATCAATATAAAAACTTGAGTCCTTTATATGAAAAGTTATTAAATATAAATAATATAAAAATTCACCAATAACTAAATCTGGACCCTCCAAAGTTGTGCAACGGTTCAAGATTAACAGTAAAACAATTAAATGCTTACGTCATTGAGACAACAATCTTAATTAGACCGTATGAAGGGGTACAAGTTTTCATTCCCAGAATTGCAATCTTTCCTACAGACTTGCCATTTGCTTTCAAAAGATTAAAGTTTCCTGTTCGGCTTGCATTTGCAATAACCATCAACAAATCGCAGGGACAGTCATTAAAAGTTACTGGACTGGATCTGACAGAAGAATGTTTTCCGCGTGGTCAGCTATATGTGGGAATGTCTAGAGCAAGTAATCAATCAGAATTATACATTGTCGCAGATAATAAAAAAGAAACAAAAAATGTTGTTTACTGGCAAGTATTAAAATAACAACAAATTAGTCAATAAATGAATTTTTTATTACTGAAAAAATGAAATAAATTTGTTTAAGAGTTGTTATAACTTTAGAACATCATAACATGAGGCCAATCATTGAAAAAAAACAATAACAGAAACTCAATCCCCAGAAAAACTCAATAAAAAATGTTTTCAAAGGAAGAAACATAAGCAAAGTGGCATGAATTGGCCTCCCTATTCGCCAGATTTGACATCTTGTGATTTTTTTCTTTGGGGGTACTTGAAAGACCAGGTGTATCGTCACAATCCACAAACTACAGATGAACTGGAACAATATCTCTGCTGTTTGTCAGAACATTCAAACTGAAATGTTTGGACGGGCGTCTACGAATTTTGTCCTCAGACTGCGCCACGTTGTTGCCGCAAACGGTTATTGTTTTATAGTTTTTCCCAGTCAGCAGCGTCATCTGTTGAACTTTGTAACTAATTTTGCAAATTGGTGAGAAAAAATTCCCTGGTTACCAAAGCAGAATGCAGCAAGCCGTACATTTCTATCACCTTCCGCTTTTCTTTAATTGATTTTTCAAATCGTCGGTTATTTTTGGGACACCCGGTATATATATACACATACATACATACACTTACATACACGTGCATGCACATACATGCATACATACACATTCATACATACATACACATACATATACATACACACACATACGCCTACATACACATAAATACGCAACATACATACATACATAGTTTGGTTTTAATGAGTTATATGCATGTTTAGCAAAGATTGTCTTACGTCATAAAAATGTTTATTATGATAAATGAAACTTACAAGACATTTCAAATGATTTAAAACACATAAATAATGATAAACGGAAGAGCAATATGACTGCTTTCTTTTACATACCATTTCGTTTGTTAAGTATCCAACAACTAAAGGTAGAATGAAACTTGGTAAAAGTCCAAAGGTGCAACATATGGCCTGGATAGATGCTAAAAGAAGAATTATAAAGCTTTATAGAAAACAAATTATATACTTTTTAGTATAAGATATAAAATTAGTGTGTGTAGAGATATTATGTATTGATCGTTAAACACAAATTTTATTTCCATAAATACAAACGAATCGTAAGGAAGATCTGAAGATATGTAGAAAAAAATGAATGTTAGACCTCGTTCACATAGCTTCCAAAGCATTGCGTTGTATCAGCAATAAAAATTGTAACGAATCATAGAGCTCAATTCCTTAACCACGTGATATATCAAACCAATAACAGATCATGTCAACATTCTTGCCGCCAATAAAGAAACTCAACACAGCACTTGGATTTCAACGTGAACAAGGCCTTTCTTTCCTCCTGTAGTCCGCCAATGGATCATTTTCCCTGTCTAAGGGGGTGGGCTTGATTGGAGTGGTGTCACTGTTCTAAGGTGCGATGAAAATTGAAATTATATTTTATTGTTTTATTTTTTTAGGGGGGGGGGAGGGTTAGAAAAATAAATTCTGTACCATCCCCCGTATGTATCGCTTTGACAAACTTAGACAAAATAATAGTTGAGATATATTTTTGAGCCTGCAGTTCTGAAGTTCTGTTTTATGTTTAATGTGTCTCAACGTCTCCTGACTCATATGTATTCGGCATCTCTCTAAAGCAATTTTTTGGATCATAAACTCCTCGGTTGATGAGGGATGACTGTACAGAAAAAGCTTACCAGCGAAAGTCGGGGATATGTCAGCTGCTACAATCCAGACTCCGGACTGCCCAAAACCAGTAAAACCTATTGCAAGGCTTGAAAAGATGATGTTCCAGAATCTGCTACATTCCGCAAAATATGTTCCCAGAAGGCAGGCTGTTACTCCAAGACAACCTAAGAGTATAGCAATTTAGAGAAATATCTATTTATCTAAACTCTATCTGCAAGTCAGTGACTGTACAACATGAAAAATGTCCTTCAAATGAAAATGTGTGTTTCTTGTATATTTTTAGCTGAAAATAACGAATCTGTAACTATGTTTACCATGCACCATTTTCCCCAAAATCCCCATTTTAGCATTAGAAATCTATACTTTAGCGGCAAGAGCCGCTACACAAAATAAGTTTATTTAGAAGACGACAAAGTCATTTTGTAGACTATTTTGCGGAGAAAGAAGACGTATATTGCTGCGATGTGAATGGCCTATCTCAGGAAATGGGACATGAACATAATCCAGCAGAGTGACGCCTGTTTATTGACTCGTCCAAACGTAGTCTCAAAGCAGTGCTCCTCTATATAGGCAATGTTTGTCCGTCTATTTCTGTAGCATATTCTACAAATACAAAGGAAACTTACGACGTTATGAGTGCTATACTGAAGTTAAATTGAGTACACATTTGTGGAGATTTGAAAGTCATTGTGACATTAACAGGCATGCAACAGAGATACAGTAAATTCTGCTGCTTTCTCTGCAAATGGGACAGCCGTGGCAGGAAAAAATCACTACATCCTTAAACAGTGGCCTACAAGAAAAAAATCATTCCTGTCACCAAAAACATATCACATGAACCACATGTGAATCCGCAATGTGTCTTTCTCCAGCCATTGAACGTTAAATTCGGTTTGATGAAAATATTTGTAACAGCTCTGGACAGAGAAGGAGTGGCTTTCTTGCATCTCAGGAATAAATTCAAAAATTTAAGTAAGGCAAAGATAAAAGAAGGGGTTTTTATTGGCCCACAAATTAAAGCAATCTTTCATGATGAAGAGTCTGAAAATAAACTGTCACAAGCAGAAAAAGAAGCCTGGCTGGCATTCAAATCAGTGTGCTCACGTGTCCTTGGAAATGAGAAATCTGAAAACTACGAACATTTGGTTG
This sequence comes from Dolomedes plantarius, assembly GCA_907164885.2. Lineage (NCBI taxonomy): Eukaryota > Metazoa > Arthropoda > Arachnida > Araneae > Dolomedidae > Dolomedes > Dolomedes plantarius. The sequence continues at coordinate 76,220,025 of OU015490.1, forward strand.
GTGACATGGTGAAACGCTTTCGTGTTATAGGTTGCAATATGTCTTTAAAACTACACATTTTGGACTCACATCTGGACTTCTTTCCTCAAAACCTTGGCTCAATTAGCGATGAGCATGGGGAAAGGTTTCACGAGGACATCTCTATGTTTTAAAAGCGTTTCAGTGGACGATGGAATGGAAATACGCTAGCTGAATATTGCTGGTCTGTTATCAGGGACACACCAACAGATGTCTGCAAGTGGAAACGGCCAAAAAAATTGTTTTAGTGTTTGTGTTTTCCATAATCAAGCCGCTGTTACATTTCTATGTAACCAATTTGTATAAATACGAGAAGTGGGTCTCCTACAAAAACGGTACGTGATGGACCATTTTGGTTTTGATGTATGAATCAAGCACCTTTTTTTTATACAGAATCATATAGTTTCATCTAAAGGGCAGAAAAAAAGTTCAAATTTGTTGTAACAGTGTAATCGAACGGTCAGATCAGTCGGCATGAAATGGGTTAAAAAAAGATATTATAGTATTGATATATAATATATCATTGGTTGGTTTACAGAGCAATATGGATTTTTTTTTCTACAATGATTGCTTTCAGTTACAGATCATGATCTGTTAAAAAACATGATCTGTTCAAAAAACTATCTATAAAACAAATTTACGGCTAATATTCTTTTGAAAATAAAAATTAGCGACAGTAATTTAACCCTTCAGCGGGCGCGCCAATTTTTAGAACACCAGCAGGCGCACGTGGAACAAAGTGCAACGTCTCTTTCAACCTTGATTATTCCTTTTGTAATAAACTTTATTTTTTTTAATTAAAACAAAATAGCTCTGAGTTTTATGACAGATATAAAATGTTGATAATATTGAGATATGTTTAAAATTAAAGGCCACAATCACCTTATTTCAAAATTGTCCGGTTTATTGGATATAAGGACAACTTGCGAAATGATTCCGATTATGTCCAAAAACCTAAAAAAACAATGAGATTGTCCATCTTCGGGATATGCGGGATACCGTGTAATATCTGCACATTTGATCGACTACAACAGTTCCTGCTTTTGTCGTATTGTAATCCAGTATAATCGCAGGTTTACCACGGTTAAATCACGACTAACAATGAATGGAGAAAAATACAAGGGTCAGAAAATGAGACCTGCGTTAGAAAGGGTGTAGCTATAAATAGAAACTGCTTAGAATTAGAACATCTAAACTTTACATGTAAAAACAAACCATTCAAAATTACGAAAATGTTGCACTTTGTACACAGGCGTGCCCGCTGACGGGTTAAAAAAAGTATACAAGTTGCTAAAAATATTGAGAAATCAGCCTGTCATTACAAATTTTACAGTTTCATCGGGCATCAGAGATAAAGTTGTAAACAAAGTTAATTTATAACGATTAATCACACTTCTAAAGAATAATAATTACTAACCAATCTAAGTATTTGATCGAGTATACGCTAAGGCAGTAGAAATTTTTCTGATTATAACATCCAGTGATCTTCAATAATTACTGATGAATGTTTCCTGTTGTAGCGTAATGGAAGTATGGGGTTATTTTACCCAAGACCTCACAGGGTGCACGACACACAGCTGCATGCTTATCGGGATATTTTGCCAGTTCCCATCTAACGAACACGTGTGTGGTTTCCGAGCGGATTACCGAGCGGAAAACACGATACCAACAAATGCCGTCAGAATTTTTAGCCTGAAAGTTAAGCTCAGGCTTATCGGGTTCCTGAGCAATATGTGGGAATATCTGTCTTGAAATACCGAAAGGTCTCCCCATCGCCTGTTTTTCGCCAAAACTGTCTTTCTTAGCAATAGCTCTATGCGAGTCTGACAATGGAATGCAATAAATTTTCGTCGTTAAGAAGAACTGTCATCAACAAATCTTCTGGCCCCCGCTCTAGGAATTTTAAGACACGCCGACAAAGAAAGGACCACGAGAGATAGTCAGAGACTTGAAGATTTTCGAGAGATCCCTCATGTAACTGCCGCCGAGGTTGACGTGTTTGTTAAGCTCCTGTTTTGAGACTAGCTGGGTCTCAGAGCGTGCGCTGCTAAATCTGCACTTAAGTTCAACTTCATTTAATTATGCTTTTTTGTTTAATGTTAAATTTATTTATTAAATTTTGTTAAGTTTTTTTTAAGTTTTGGCCTTATCATTTACAATTAGGACTCTGTCTTTCTAGGTCATGAATTTAATAATTTTAAGTAAAAGCCTCAGAATTCGCCTACTTACCTATGCTGCCACACTGTTATGTATATTAGACTTTACGAAAAATTTTTAACACATACAAAGCCTTTTTCTGGGAAAATATGAGCAATATATTGGAGTTAAAGAATGGGAATCTTAGAGTAAGATTATTTTTCACATCCAAAACTGTCCACCAAACCTTCAGGTTACATCCACTCTTTTAACAGCATTATCGAGTGTTCCCAGTGTATTTACAAATTTCTTAATCTGGAACAGATTTTACTCAATTCGACAAATGCAGATGTCTTGGAGCAGCTTGAAGCGGAAGTTATTCGTAAATTCGAACAGTTTGCAGCAAAGTGGGTTGCGCCAATACCCTTACTAATTTCACAAGGGCTAAATAATACCAATGAAACCACAACGACTAGTTTAAAAATGCTAGAGTTACCCATGGTAACCACAGGACATGTCACCTCAGACGGTGGATCCGAGCTTCAGTCGTTAAGCAGCGTATTGCAGGCCTGAAGTTTCAGGACAATTGTAAAAAAAAAGTAATTTTTAAGAATAGTCTACATTCTTTTGAAATAAATATGAATTTTCAGCTGCATATTTTTTTCTTATTTTGATCTCAAAATTAAATAATTAAAAAATGAGAAGAAACAGATGAAACAAGTCGTCCTTCTTTTTTCCTCTGGCAATACACTGATTCTGCCCACCAAAAGCAGTATTAAATACAGTGAGTGGTCCTCAAATAAATGTTAGAAAAACATAAAAAATAAACACTTGCTCAGTAAAACACATCAGAATATTGAGAGAGTTGTTTGTAATTTAAGCCCAAACGCCAGATGTCAATAAATACATATAAAACGGAACAACAGTTTTAAAAAGGCTGATGAAACATCAGATATATCGAAACTCTAAAATCTTACCCATTAAGCTCCAAAACTTTCGCACTTGGTCAACACTCGCATGTTTCCTGATCGTCAAAAATGTTGATAACCAGCTTGAAATTTGAGTAAACAAAAACATAAGCAGAAATGGAACAGCACTGAAGTATCCATTCTAAGGAATCAAAGAAGGTTCATGGTTTAAAAGAAATAGCAAAATAATAAAATTATGAATACATTAACTTTTTTAGGAATACAGTTTTTTAATGGGCATTATTTTGAGTATGGTTTTTTATCTTTTTATTTTAATTTTGGCAGCATGCCTTCGACAATTTTATTACCCCTCAGCGATTTCAACACAGAGATTAATATTCGAAATTCACTGTGTTTTTCCGTTTTCTTTCACTTATCAGATGTTTTATCGCAAGTATGACTATTAGTGAGGATATTTCTGGTAGAACGATCAGATGTTCATGAAATGTGTAACAATACACGACGAAAGTGTGTTGCAGATGGCCATAAAAATATCACGTCTACGATTTTATTTAAAGACGTAATATTTTATTTTATACTTAAAAAGACCTTATAGCTTTTGTATGAGTCATATTTACTAACACTGAAGTCTTAACATTTAAAACACTGAGTACTTAAGAGACCCTAAAAAAAGTGATGCGAACCTGGAGAGATTATATCAATAACTGAACTTCAGGTATTATTGAACGTTACATATTACAGTGAATGAAATCACTTCCTTCTTTATTTCTATAAAAATGTGCAATAGGAACATCAATCAATCAATATATATATATATATATATATATATATATATATATATATATAAAGGGCCCATTTATCTGTTTTCTATACATTCTTTCAGACTGTATTTCTAGGACTTGCAGAATATATTGGCTTTCTTCGAAGACTTAAAACGTAAACACTCCCACCCTTCGATTTTAAATACTTGATATCTGTCACCTCTACATTATTTTTCCTGCTACAGTGCATGCTCACCCGATATTGTTTAAAGACGATTGAATTGATGACAAAAACTTCAGCAAAATAATTCTTCATAGTCATGCGCATTAGGTGGTGATTGAGACATGCTGATAAAGAGAAACAAGGCTCAATGCTATTGGTTACTTCAACTGCTCTTTTTAATATCCTATTGTACTTTTACAACTGTATTGTTAAGGAAATGAGAGTTTTTCGAATAAGAGCATTTGACTGCATGTTAAGCCCCATCAGACCACAAAAATACGTTCAATAAAAGTAAGTCATCACCGCAAGTCAAGCAAGTTAGATCGAGTAGGGTTGCAAATTTGGTCTGTTGAGACAGGAGGGAAATTCTGTGAAGGTTGATCATGATGAAGTAGTTATCGCGCATTAAAGAGCGTTTGCTCCTTTATCGTTGGTCAAGGGGAAATTTTTCTGTTTCTTGGAGAAATATGGCTTCTAAAGCAGTACTCTTGTATTTTCGGCTTTAATATTTCACACGGGTCTCGCCCAGACGATAGCTCCGGAACCTACTGTACGCGTTGTTTACTAAGCAAAGTTGCACTGAGTTAGATAAGTTTGTCTGGTATTTTTTTTTGTGTGTGGTTTTAAGGTAAAGTTTGTATTTATTCTTTTAGAGATATGTCCGTTCTTCTCTTCTCCAATCACATTATTAAGAATAGCTTGATTATCGATAGAAACAATTGTTTTTGTTGTTGCTAATGCCCCCTAGTTGGAGGTTCCATTCACCAGATCCTAATAGGCTATTGGGCTGAAAAGGGAGCCTCCTGTTTTGAATTAGCACCACAAGGGTCGGAGTCCGACTTGGCTAAATGACCGGTCCCGTAATTTTGAACCGAGTCAAGTGACGAGACCGGAACACTTGATCCAGCAACTCCAGAGGTAAATTTTAGAAGTTTGAGGACATTGCAGCCGCGACCTGTTTTACGTGCCCCGGCCAGCAACACGTTAGTGAACACGGCAGAAACAATTGTGAATTTCGAAAGATACCAATAAAAATTTCCTGGCCTTGACTTGTGGCACGGAATACCTTATTGTCGACCTTCCAAACATATGTTTACTTAAAAAAACATTTTTCTAAGGTTAATTAGTTAAATGAGTTTGTTAAAATAGTTTTCGATGAAAGATACAAAAGACGTAGACATTTTCGACTTGGACAGATAACTGAAATTCAGCACATATATTAAAACAATAAATTAGATGTATTGCAGACAGAACAATTTAAACGCGCAAGAAATTGTAAATATTTTGTATATATTACTCTAAAACAATTCCAACATATTAAAACTCGAACAATTTAATGAATGTCCATTTAAAGCCGGCATGTAAAAGATTGTTCAAATTTAATATGCAACAATTAGCTTTGAATGCAACATTTAGAAAAGAAAGCAATTTTAGCAATTTTTCATGTAATCTGTCATATGAAACCCATACTTTACTTTTCCTAGAATGAAACGAAGCTTACCGAGAACTATTTCGTCAAGCAGAATTCTGGCGAGGCTTTAAATGCATGAGCCAGAATAAAATAATAAGCCTAAATTAATAAAATAATAAAATAATAAGCCTTAAAGAAAATAATAAGCCAAAATAACGACTTTCTTAAGTTTTCTAAGCTGATGTAAGAAACGTCGGATTAAGCGAATACTGGATGAAAATATTAGTAATATATTTATATAGGATTCCAGAATCAGCTTTAGTTATTACTGAAAGCTGCTATAATACTATTACGTGACCATATAAATTATCTTAGACGATAGGTCAGGGGTTCCCAACCTTTTTCCTACATTGACCCCTTTTAAAAGAATGATTTTCTTCATCGACCCCCACACATTTTTCTCTATAATATGCAGCATACAACATAATTACAATACTAATAATTGCACATAAAACACTTAAAGATAACAATTTGACTGCAGATATGAACAGAAAATTAGAAAAAGTGGTTCATTAGGTTTATGTTTTATTATTTTTGTACTATTTTCGTTTTTATTTTCTCAGAAATAAACAAGATTTCAGAAACACAGAATGCAATTGCACAAACATCGCCAAGAGAAAAACGAAGCTGCTTCTGATTGGTTGCATCGGGAGGACCCATGTGCTGTTTAAGGTCCAGTGGTTTTCCCCAGTTCTGCCTAGTGTTGAACCTAGTCCCCCAGTTCTGCCTAGTGCAAATAAAAGCCTACGGCGGCAGTCTAGGCATATACAAACGCGTTATCACATTCGACTTTGGATCGTGGATCACTCCGCAGTATGCAAATCTGTATTTATACATATTAAAACGGATATTATTATCTAATAATTGCATTCCTAAAAAATAAATTAAATCTTAAAACAGAAAATTTTATAATAGACCCCCAATAGACGCCTGGAAAACTATAGACCCTTTTTAAACTTCCATCGACCCCAAAGGGGTCCAGGTGGACCCCGTTGGGAATCCCTGCGATAGACAATTGGCTATGATATGACAGTAGCTCGGATGAGAAGTCTCTTTTTTTGCAGGACTTAACTTCCAGCCACACTTCGGTCTGGACAGGGTTTGAAGAGTGACAGGAATGAAAAATAAAATTGGTTAGCTCAAACTCATAGGACGCGATGGAGTTAAAATAAATTACCTGTTCTATGGGATAATGCAGTATAGTACCAAGAAAGATTGAGTACACGATCATGAACTGGGAAAGCCCCCAAAATTGGCCGAAACCTCCAATTGCTAAAGCGTAAACAGGAACAGATCTATATATCTTACTCCACGGTGGTTTAGGCCTCTGAAACAGAACAAAAAATTAGAAACTTCTTCCGTAATTTCTTGTCAATTCATAATACAGATAACCTTCCTATAACAAGATAGATAAGTTCCTAGAAAATGCGGTATTTGTGTGAAACCGTATTTGCGTGAAGCCGTATTTGTGTGCCGTATTTGTGTGTACAAAAAAGGGGGGTTACGCTCCGAAAACTTATTAAAAACAAACATTTTTTTTTAAATTCCATATAAGCAACTTAATTTTTATTAAAAATATAAACGTATGTGTAACACAAAACGAAAAGAAACAAAAAATATTATTTTCATTTAATGCGACCTTAATTTAATAAATTTCTACCTCATCACTGCTAAGTACAATCAAACGAGAACGTTTTCTCGATTGAACGATAGCACCTTCACTTTCAGAACCTTTTTCTTCATTTAGATTTTTTGCACATTCTACCCTTTTCAAAAAATCTGTAATTTTGGTTTGTTTCCTAGTTCTTACAATGTCATTGTAGATTTTACTGTATGGAGATGGTCAATTTTGCAGCTCCTTTTTGAATTTTCGGCTTCTTTCAGCGGAAGGGTCAGCATTCAAGAAAAATGATTCAAGATTTTCAGCTAAGCTTAGGCCTTCTTGTAATTTTATAGAGTTATAAGTGAATAAATTATAATTTGTTTATACATTTTCATGTAAAGCCGCTATAGTTCATTATTCCTTCCCGTCATTATTTTAAGGTAATTTAGTTTTTAAATGTGTTAAACAAAAATCATGTTATCTAGCGCTGTATAAGTACCATGTTGTACAAAGGTTTTCGCAATTTTTTTATTGTGTTAGAGTGAAACCGTGTTACAGGTTACAGTGTTATACGAGGGTTCACGCAATTTCAGGCAATGAACCAAGACTAAATTTTATAAACAACCCAAAATAAAACTAGTACAATGAACAACAGTGTAGATCAGGAAGACTATTCACTGACTTAGTACGCTTATAAAAATTATAGAAAAGTTTTAAATTGTCTTTATACACATGACGAAATAATATTGTACAGCCTGTGAACATCTCACTATTCATTTGATGAAAAACAGAAAGTTTTAACTCTACAGTATAGGTATGCTTTTGACATGAATCATAGTACGGGGATAAGAAAAACGTATCATTAAAAAAGTAGCTATTAAAATTCTTACTCTTCTTGTTAAAGCATTTTCTTGATTACTTAATATGTATTTAAGTTCTGCTTTCGATATCTTTGGGTGAACACTTGGGCTTTCATGCATAAAATAGGCTATGACAGCTGACAGAATCAGCCCTGCAATACCTGAAAGACATGTGATTATTATAGGAAACATAGAAGAATAACTGAAAAATGGTTCCACTAAGAGGTATATTTCTGTGAATTTCAGCGAACCGATGCTAAAATAAGCATAAAAATAAAATTCGTTCCATTCACTTTTGAAATTAAACCATTTAGCGATCCCCACAGTACATACTAGGAAGTGAGATTGGCTGAGATTACCCAAAGATCAAATTATAATAATACTAATAATGGCAAAGCTGCTTATAAACATAAGAAGGTTTCATGATGCTCTGTTGTACTCTGAGTTACCTATTATTAAATGTGTAATAATCGCGCGTGGACTCGAAAGGTTCCTTAGCCATGATCAACTTCTCGCTTAACATTAATACTTTTTAAAACTCCATTATGAATATTATTTTAGTTTAATTTAGTTTCACACAAAGAGTTATGCTATACAAAAAAGAAAATGTAAGAAAGAGGATGAAGATATTGGAAACCTTATTTCGTAATATCCTCATTAAACCGTATTTTCATTTGAATGTAAAGGAAAATATTGGGAATTAAATTTAAAAGCATTAAATTGAACTTTTTAAAGCATCAGAACATACAGGGTGACAATTATTGAGATATATGAAATAAAATATCAAATTAAATAAAAACTACTGAGTTCAAAAATTTTATTCAAATTTGAAAAGTAACTACAGAGAATCGTATTTAGTTTATGACATGTTCGATATGCTTACCATCAATGGCTAAGATGTGACGCAGACAAAGAGCAAAATTCTGCAAAACTCGCTGAAGTGTCGAGACATCAATGCTTTCAATGACCTCCTGAATGGCTTTTTTGAGCTCAGCGATGGTTTCGGAGTTATTTGCGTAAACTTTGTCTTTAATATTGCCCCAGAAAAATGAGTCACTAGGGTTGAGATCAGGAGAAAATGGCGGCCAAGCGATTCCCATTCCAGTGGCCTCTGGGTACCGCAAAGCCAGAATGCGCTTTCCAAAGGGCTCTTCCAGGACTTCAAACACTCTATTGGTCCGACGGGGTCGTGCTCCGTCCTTCATGAACCCCATCTTTTTGATATTTGGGTCACTTTGGATAATAGGGATGAGGTCATTTTCTAAAATATTGACATATCGTTCAGCAATCACCGTACCTTCAATGAATATTGCACCAACGATTTCCTTTGATCCGCAATCGGGATGTTATTGCTCGAATTGTAGGCCTTGACGATGGATATGCGCTCGAACTGTATTTCGACATTTTCAACGAAAAATGAACAGCAACAATACGAGTGCGTCTGCTCAAAAGAAAATCCCAACATGCCCTGCATTCAACCACCAAGTTTTCACTGAATCTCGCCAATGGTTCAAAAGTTATGAAGTTTTTTTTTCCATATAGCTCAATAATTGTCACACTGTACATCTAGCTGCTTTTATATTAGAAATAAATCTGATTTATCCTATTTTTTTTCTTTAGAGTGATTCTTCTTGGAAAGTAATTCACCATACTCGTACATCTCAAAAATTTATTAAACATTTTAAATTATTAACTGTGCTATTAAGTCGAACAGTATAGTGGTTAGCGTTATGAGCTACTATACAGTGGGCATGGTTTCAGATCCCGAATGAGGTTTAGTCGTCCCTGTAGAAGCGGAATGGAATAATTCCCCGCGGTGTGTGGCCAAGAACAAATCTATTGTAAAGGCTGCAGAGGCAGGGGTAAATAGGGGCTTGTACACCAAGAGGAAATAGAAGAATAGCTGTCGGTGTGGCCATTGATAGCGTTCAAAAGTCTATAAATATTGCATGATAGATAGTCGTTATTTTATGGCCCACAGTAAAACCTTCACATGATAAGGTTCAAAGTGGTATTGCAAATGAAAATTATGGTGGGGAGAAACTTCGTAGACTATGGACAGAGGCAGTATAATAAGGAACCAATTGAGGCAGGAACTACTGAGAGAAAAACAACCCACTGCCCAATGAAAAAAAGGGACGGGCCAGAATGCCCCCCCCCCCCCGTAAACGGACAACAGCCCCTCCAAGTAAGAAAAAAAGCAGAGAATGTCCAGAATTTCCTCCGGCTGGTTTTTTTCATAGAGCTCAGATCATACAGAGTCTCGACTGCCTCAGAGTCTAGGAGTAGTGCTGGTAACCCGGCAAGATGATCCGATACATGACGTGATTTTGGGCCCCTGTTATCGATGCCATCTTTCATCGCTGCATACTTCAGCTGTAGTAAGTGCCTCCCCATATACTATAAAAAATTATTACTTTGACCAGATAGTTTGCCTCTGCTTCTGAGTCCTCGTATGCAAAATGTTAATATGAAAGGGAATATTGTGCTAGTAGCAGTTACACTTTAAATGAATTTTGTGATTTATTATATAAATGTATGTTAAAGGCCAATGCTCTGTCTTCTTTGCTTGCTCCAACACACGCATGCATCCATTGTTTTAAGGTTATTTAATAACCTATAGTCCTCCTCATGGGGAGCCATGCTGGCTCACCTAAATGGTGCTCCCATAATAAAGTAGCCAGCAAAACTTCGCGGGTCTTCATGGGCTAACGTCAGAGAAGTATCGACTGTCAGAGTCAAGTGCCTACCGCATAGGGAAAAAAAATTAAGTCGAATTCTTTTTCATCACTATGTTTCTATGAACATACGTTTAGACACCTAACACGTCGGAAGCTTCGTTATGATTAGCTATGTTCTCCCTCTATGTCACCTTTTTCCTCCTTTCTCTCGTCGTCAGTCTTTTCGAGTGATACACTCTTCGAGTGTTTTCCCCTCCGTCGCTGGGAGTGCTTGGTGATAACTGAGGTGGTACCAGGGGGCAATGTTGACTCACCAGTATTGTGCTCCCAGATAAACATTTATCAACAAATTACTTGAGTTAATAGTGCGAATGCCTCCGGACAAGTGTCCCGCATTGGCAAAAAAAAATGACCTTGTAAATTCGCCATTTATAGGCGTACACTCCACTGCGACCACGTTTTCAAATTTGACCCAATACGCCACAGACACATACCTTTTAAGGGGACAGTGGACTTTCAAAATTGTGAAATTTGTCCAAAAATTCGATTTTTTATTTTATTGAATCGTGAAACTACGGACTAGTAGGAATGTGTTGCAAAAAGAATTTTTAATTTTTGTGATTACTTTCCTAGTTATAGGCGTTTGTATTTAATTTAGATATTATGTGGTTACTAATAGCAATAACTTTAAATGCGTTTCTCTCAAAATAAAAATTTTCATGTCATACGAATATTCAAACTGCTCCAGGCACATTTCTAACTATCGTATTGCTTTGACTTTTAAGTTATATATACTTAACTGTATATCAAATAAATCTTATTGAAAAAAATTATGCTCTGTAGCTCAGAATTTCTAAATTTTGTACTCGAAAAGATGATTTATAGGTATTTTGTGTAATAAAAAGGGTGTTTTCACTATTATTATTTTTTCTCTTTATATTTTTAATGAATGCTTAAAATAAGCAATAAGTTTGATTGTTAGTTCTATAAGGTATCCTGTAAATAAAAATTACCATATTATATGCAAAAGAAATGCGCATGGAACATTTTTCCTTAGGCCAATTTTTGATATAATTCCTAATTCTTAATTCATAAATTATTAATATTTCATCATTAAATTTTAACCACTTTTATATATCTATGGTACTAATCACATATTCAAATTTCATGCAAATCCATTCAAAACAAAAAAGTTAGGTTTGAAGGTCCACTGTCCCCATAAAGACGAAGAGACTCGGCAAACGTATCCCTATTTTTAATTATCAGTAGTTACTAATTAATTATTAAAAAATATGAAAATTTTACTGTGAGTTAAATAGTTTTTCTTCTTTATAAACATGGCTCTCAATTTTTTTCTACGTTGAAGATAAATATTTAAAATTTTTTTTAATTTCAACCATTGTTTTTTTTCATTGTTATGGTATGGCAATGTTACAGTATTGTAATTAAGTATCTCGGATATTATTGCAATTAAGTGTCTCAGGAGGTAGATGAATTATTAAGAAGTGAAATTAGGTGTAAATGTACGTAATTAAATTGATCTATTGTAAGGTGGTGGCAAATTAATTTAGGTGGTTTGGCAAACTGTTTTTAAAATAGAAAATCTTAATAAACGTAAGCCAGTCTTTAAAGCTTTAACTCTCTTGCCTAGTAACGGTGAACCTTTCTTTGTCTTATCTTTTATCCTTCTTTCGGTACACCAGTAATTGGATACGTTGTTGGGTGCCATTTCTCGAACGGCGGCTCTTGTTTTCCCAAAGGGAGGAGGAGGCGGCTTGAAAATCCCAGGCCCCTGGAATGTTAAGCGATGTTCCAGCCGTCCGTCCCTACCATTCTCTGTAGCGGAAGGATACGTAAGGCGGTGAGCTCCAATAACTCCGTGTGAGTTTTGCGCCTTTATAGAAACCCAGTTTTGGGAATTTTTACAGCAAAAATAAGTTGAGTCTCGGCATGCTGAAGGTAATGCATAACCTTTCAGGCATGTACAGGCCATTCCCTAAGGCACAGCTACGGCGCGGCAAGGAACTACATTTCGGCCGCGGAGAACGGAGGCAGAAGAGACGCCGTGAGTGGAGTGCGGAGGCCTAGGCTGGCGGATGCTCGGCTGATGTGAGAGAAGACTCTTCCCCCGCTGGCAGTAACCTATAGGAGACTTTTTCATGCTCCGGCGCTCTCCGTAAGACTCCGGCCTACTTTTGATTGAAGGAATGGAAGAGCCCTGGGACTATGGAACAATGCGCAGCCCCTGCTGACCATCCCATGCTGTAAAAGACTTTCCATCCGGGGTACCCCTCGATTGCTTTCTGCTTTACTATGCCTTTACTTCCTATTTCCCCTCTATTTTAATTTTCAGCCCTTATGACGCGAGGTAATGCAAGTTTTATTTTATTTTATTTTTTTGAGTCCATTTTAAAGAAATTTTATTTAAGGAGCTCCACTTGTAGGTTTAAGTTTTTTTTTGGTTTGCCAACCACCATGTAAAGAAATGACAATCCTTTTTATATGTGAATTTATCCCATTCATTAAGTGCCAGGGAGATGTGCTCCCTCTTTGTGTTGGCATAAAAGATTGTGTTATGGTAAAGCTCCCTTACCTTGTAAATAAACCAGGAGCAGATGTAAGTCATCTAAATATGTTAATCTTTTAATAAACTAGTTCTTGCCTCAATATCCTTTGTCTTAGTCCAATTTTCTGAGTTGAGTGTTACTTGGAAGTGAATTTTATTTCAACTATCATGAAGTTATTTTATTTCTGGAATTTTATTTCTGTAATATAGTTAATTTTGCTAACCTAAAAATCTATACGATCCTGGTAAATTAAAGATTCAGCAAGTGGTATCGTTACAACAAAAAGCAATTTCATTTATAACAACAGTATTGCAATGCGCGCAGACTTGCGTCGGTATATTAAAGAATATACATATTTTTTCATCTTTCATGAACTACTTTGAAATCAAAATTATTAGTTCTTCGTAGAAAAAAAGTTTTTTTTAAAAATTTAAATTTCGAAAAAAATTTGATAAATTTTACTGTAATTAAAATTTTTATGGCAGGAATGACATAATAGTAGTTTATTTTAATGATACTTATCTATACTGCCTGTGTACAGGCTCTGATTTTCCATTAGGCCCGGTAGGCACAGGCCTAGGGGCCCCCGAATGTTGGGCCCCCCAAAAAATTTTATTTTAAAAGAAAAAAAAAGAAAAAATTCCCAATTCAATTTTTTATCTTACTTTTTTAATAGCATTTTTTTCATATATCCTTTCAAATTTGATTAATTGGTTCATCATATGTATAGTTGTATGTATAGTTCATCATACGTATGTTATAGTGCATATAAGAGATTAATAAGTTTTTCTGGTTGCATTGTATTGGAGTTTTAATGATGAAGTTAATATGTTGTATTGCTTTTTGTTGTTTGATAATGTTCTAGGCATCTATGTTTCAAATAGCCAATTCTTGGTAAAATTGTACTGTCGCAATGATTTATGATTTGTTTTGTGTGTCAATTTTGGGAACTTTATGCCCACATCAGTGTTAGGGTCCCCCATCCCAAGTTGTGCCTATAGTTAAGAATTTTCTAAATCGGGCCGTGCCTGTGTATAAAATTTCATGGTATTCTAACAAACTGTTTTGGTGATATCATGTGCGAAGTGACATAACAATGAAAAAAACAATGGTTAAAATTTTAAAAAATTAAAAAATTTAACTTTAGTCTAGAAAAATCTGAAAGCCATATTAATAAAGAATAAAGAGTAATTAATTCACCTTAAAATTTTCATATTTCTGAATAAGTTGTTTTGGTAACTACTTATGATTGAAAATAGGGATTCCTTTGTCGAGTCCCTTGGCCTTTAAAAGGTATTAGCGCCATTAAAAATTTTCGAATTACTGATCAGGTGATCATGTGTCCTAATTTCATAGAACAATTATTTTCTCTACCTGTCCATGCCAATGTTGTAAAGATTTTAATGAAACTTCAAGGTCATTCTCCAAATTTACATGTTTAAAAATAAATTGAAATCTAACATGGAAGTAAGAAAAAGAGACATTTTACATGCCCAAAGTTAGCCAAAGTTTAAATGGGCATTAATCTACCTCTAAAAAAGTTTCTGAAACATCACCGGAGCACAATCAACCATGCAAACTTCACAGCAGCACGTTACTTAACAAAAGAGAATTACAAAAATACTTGCTGAAACATGGATAGTCAAAAACTTTATTTTAAACGTATTTGTTATCCACAAACTAAATATTAGGAAACTTATACATAAGAGATTTGAAGGTAGGCAGCCAGTTTATTTAAAAGGCAGTCCAAATATAACATTGCAATGATTTCCAGGTAAGTCTTAAGACATTATCCAAACGACACATCTTTTCTACAAAATAATTGAACTCTAGCATGTCAGTCAAGTTATAAGTCGATGATATCTTAAAATGCCGGCGAATTACCACTGGCAAGCTTGGGGAAAAGGCTTTGTATATAAAATTGTTCTGTAAATGACTGACTGACAGATAACGCTCAATCCAAACCGCTGGACCTAAAGGGCTGAAATTTTGCATGGCTATTATACTTATAGTGTAGGAGTGCACTAAGAAAGATTTTTGAAAAATTCTTCTTAGATTTTTTAATTAAATTTTTAATCTGTTTTTGTAACTTTTTTTAAGTTTGCATTTAAAATAATAATCTGAGGGTTTTAAAATTTACATCACGAGAAATATCATGAAAATTCCTTTAAAATGGAATCTTTTTCGAATCTTTACCTCCATTTTCTGATTTTTGGTGAATTTTTAAAGATTAATTTTTAGAATTTAATTTATTAAATGCTGATCACTTGGTTTCTTTTCTTTTTGTGATACATTAAACTAATTTTGCGTCACGTGCATAACAACGAAATAAACTGACGAAAAAATATTTTTTTTCTTACTAATGCGGCAGACGATTGGATTTTATCTAAAAAAATATTAAAATACAATAAAATAAATGTTCCTCAAACTGTACTATATTAACTGTACTATATTCTTTAGTATGTTCTATTAGATTTAATTTTAATATTTTCTTTTACATTATTTCGTCTATAAAAATATCCGTTACGATTTTTTTATAAATATACTTTTTTGGCATTAATTGCATACCTTGACTGTTGTATCTAATTTGAATGTACTCCGTAGCGAAGCATGGGTATTCAGCTAGTAAAAAATATTATTAAAGAAAAAAATTACAGATAACTGGCTGAATCAAAACATGAATATGCCATCTAAGTTCGACCTAATTTTTCGTAAATATCAATGTACCAAAGCATTTCCTCCATCTCTCCTACTCATGCATCAAGGAGCGGAGCTATATATTCCTTTGTACATTACCATCTTTTCTATTTTTAAATATATAAATACTCATTTATTTCCTCTGCTAATCCAAGGTCCCTTTGCAAATAGCTATCAAATCGAAACCTTGCAAGGTAACCTCTTTCAGCTCAATTCCTCTATCTCAATATGTAGTGCTGTAATGGCAGTGTCTCGTATGTCAAAAACCAAGTTTTGAGGTCCCTATTTTGACCATATCAAATTCGAAAAATAAACCATGCGAATTATCTCAGATGGGCAGTAATAATCTGAGACCATTCCTTGGGCAAGCTGTCCTCCTTAGACTTCTCATAGCTGTTAGTAGATGTGACATTCTTCACACATTAAGCATGAGCAGTATAATATTAAAGAGGTCATTTTCTATTTTAAAGGGTTTCAGTTTTCAAAGTACAGTGGAACCTCGCTTAACGAGCACCCAGCATAACGAGCATTTCGCACAACGAGCAAAATAAGTCGTAAAAAAATGGCTCACTTAATGAGCAACATTTCGCATAACGAGTGACGTGGAAGGAAGTCCACTCTTCACGTCACCAGGATCATCAACGGCCGAAAAATAAGTATTTAAGGGTAGTCATAGATGGTTCGAGAAGAAAATATCATGGGACTGGAGGATAACAATGCTATTGAGGAGCTTGTGGAAGAGCACAACCAAGAGCTGACCACCGAACAGCTAATAGAATTGCAGTGTCTTTCACAGCAAGCAGTTGTAGAGGAGAGTTTGTCAGTGGAGAAGTACGAAGAAACAGCAAAGAAACAATCTTCTGGCGCAATAAAAGAAATGATGAAAGCATGGGAAACTGCTGCATCGTAAGTTACAAAGCATCACCTTGATAAGACGGTGGCTATGTGCGCTATAAATTTGTTCAATGACAGTGCGGTAACACATTTTCAGCAAATTTTGAAGCGCCGAGAAAAACAAATGTCGCTAGATAGCTTTCTAGTAAAAAAATTAGATATGTGTCATAAATTCGTAAATAATAAACTATATATGGATGATTTTGCTCCTTAAGAATTTATGGATATGTAATTTTCTTTAAATAATAAACGTTACATCAAAACAATTTTGAGTATTTTTTGGAATGGAACGCATTATCGTATTTTACATTAATTTATATTGGAAAAATGGTCTCGTTTAACGAGTGTTTCGCATTACGAGTAAAATATCTAGAACGAGTCTAGAACGAATTATGCTCGTTATGCGAGGTTCCACTGTATAATATTACCAACCCACTCCTTATAAAAGAAGATGCAATATTACTTAAGCCCACTTAGGTATGTAAATTTTACCGGATATGTAAAATGAAGACCTCCATCCTCCAAGCTTCGTCGATTTGCACAGGAGTCCCGAAACTATGCTTCCTAAAATTGTTCCAATTGCAGTACCTGATAGCATAAAGGTGAACAACATTCCCCTCTCCGATTTCGGAAACCAGTTTGCTGCGAGCATGGCAGATGCTGGGTTATAAAATCCCTGTGAAAACATATGTAAGAGAAATCATTTAGCATCTAATTATAGATTGTAATCTATATATATATATATAACAATTCTATATATATATATAATTGACTGACCGACTGACAGATAATGCACAGATCAAACCGCTGGACCTAAACGGCTGAAATTTTAGATTTTTGAAAAATTCTTAGATTTTTCCAAATAAAATTTTTAAGCTGTTTTTTAACATATTTTAAATTTTGCATTTAAAATAATAATCAGAGGGTTATAAAATTTATATCACGAGAAAGATCATAAAAATTCTTTTAAAATGAAATCTTTTTCAAATCTTTAATTCCATTTTATGATTTTTGGTGAATTTTTAAAGATTAGTTTTTAGAATTTAATTTATTAAACATTAGGATTGGACATTATCCAAAAAAATATTAAAATACAATAAAATATATTATGTTCCTCAAACTGTACTATATTAACTCTACTATATTCTTTAGTATGTCCTATTACATTTAATTTGAATATTTTCTTCTAGTACATTATTTTGTCTATAAAAATATCACTTACGATTTTTTTATAAATAGATTTTTTTGTTTTATTTTTACATCAATTGTATACATTTATCGTCGCATTTATTATAAATATATATATATATTTATTTATTTTTTTGGCATTAATTGCATACATTGACCGTTGTATTTAATTTGAATGTACTTCGTAGCGAAGTGCGAGTTTTCAGCTAGTAATTACATAAGCTAAATACTGAAAATGCATTCCCAATCTCATCGCTTGAAAGAATCACAAACGCCTCTCTGGTTTGACCACGGCTACAATCGATTTGCCATGGCGCTGACCGGTAATATTCCACTAAATCTAGAATCAAGATCAGCATATCACATGTGCTAGGACAGTGGTGCGCTAACTTGATGTTATTTAGTCGGGTTTGAATTTTATTCAAGATAACAGTTGTAGGTATATCACATGTGCTAGGACAGTGGTGCGCTAACTTGATGTTATTTAGTCGGGTTTGAATTTTATTCAAGATAACAGTTGTAGGTATATCGCCATTCAATATTTCCAGTAAAGAAAGTGATCTTTCACCACCGAGAAAACAAAAGAAAACGGACCCATTTTTTTTTGTCTAATAGAGACACTGAATAAATGAACGATTATGTTATATGTATGTATGTATGTATTAATAAAAAATAAATTCAATTCAGTTTTAATAAAATTAGTTGTAATAAAATTAGTTGTAATAAAATTAGTTGTAATAAAATTAGTTGTAATAAAATTAGTTTTAATAAAATCAGTTGTAATAAAATTTAAGATTCGTACATTTGCTCTTACATATTTATTCAAGTTCAGTCAATCGAATCCATATTGCATATGAAAATTATTTTTTTAAGTATATTTGGATGGAACCTATCTCCAATTTCTTTATGTTCACTATATCCTTTATTTACACATTTTTTTACAGGGTAGTCTCTGGAACGTGTCCCCCGTGCACAAAGAGAATAGTGTGTGTATACACACACACACACATATATATATACATATATACATACATACATACTCACACACACACACACACACACACACACACACACACACATATATATATATATATATATATATATATTGATTGTGATATCTTCAGACTCCGGGTAGCTAAAAATGTTCAGAGTCAGTCTACTAAATTAAAATACAGTTTTATTAAATTTTAGTCGGAAACTTTTTACACAGGTGTTGATCTATTACACTCTTTACACAGGTGTTGATCTACCTCTAGACATAGAGGGAACTGGCCTTCGTAATAACCAACTGATATCGATGATAAGATGCACGTACAGTCACAGCGGAACTAGAAGGTCGGTACACAGCCTCTAGAGCGTACAGCTCTGAAAATAGAATAACTTCGTAAAGACAGTTATAATCGCGGGAAGCTTATAGAGCAGGCTGCTCTGAAATATGAAGATAACTTCTAGTTGAAATGAAGAACTAACCGAAGCCTTTAGAGCAGGATGCTCTGAGATAGCTATACTTCAGGGTGAAGTATTCGTGGACGAGAAGCTTCGAGCGGCTGCTCTGAAAAATAAGTCAGGATCAAGTCGGTCGCTCCAGGACAACGTAGACGAAAGGTGCTCTCTCGATGAGAGTCTCGACCAAGTCTCCAAAAACTGGATTTCTTCTGCGGCGTTGGCAACCGTGCTTCCGGTCACGTGACTACACAAGTTTTGGTTGGCTGGCACTATTTTGTGACATCATGTCCGTTGGCTGTGATTCGCCTGACCACGAGGCCATGTGTTCGGTTCCCATGATTCAGCTGATCTGAAAATCATTAGTTCACGTCGAAATAGTCATTAGTTTACGTGGAACTAGTCATTAGTTTACGTCCTCCCAGGCCCGGCGGCTAGAAGCAACACCATTCTTTGTGTGCAGACACCTTGACGCTGAAAGATAGAACTGTTCGCTGTTCACCTGCTGTGGGAGGTCCGGCTGTCTGGGTGATTTATTCGGAAGGGTCGTAACAGATTCTTACAACCCCTCCCTCCTTGAAGGAGATTTTGGCATAATGGCAAAATCTGAAAATCACTTTTAGACACAGCTCACCTGATACATCATTAGAGGCAATGCATTTAATTTACTACACCATTAATACATTTATTCTAATACATTATGATTACTAGGTTACCTAACACATTAATACACTAAGTTATTTACACAATTCATTAATTATTTTCACACTCTACATTAATTTATTTACAACATTACGCCTGACTTAAGGTTTCTATTCTGCCATGAAACGGCTTAGGCAATCGGCATGACCTATCAATTTACCAGATTTGTGGACAATCTGATAATTGAAAGGCTGTAAGGCAAGAGCCCATCTCATAAGCCTTGGGTTATTTCCCGCATTCGTCTTAAGAAAAACGAGCGGATTATGATCCGTCTCGATGGTGAATCTCTGCGGTCTCTTTTGTGCCAAATTTATAGCGATACCAATGTCGGATGCATCGGTGTACAGGATAATTTCTTTGGCGAAGTCCGGAGCGTACAAAACAGGTTTCTCGGTCAGTTCCGTTTTCAATTCTCGAGCCGCTGTATTGCACTCCTCTGACCATTCAACTTTCTCCCCAATTTTAAACTCCCTTCTCACTGACCCTTTATCATGATTAGTTTTCCTGTTAAGTTTAATCTCCCGTTTAGTTTCGGAAGCGATGTTCTGATAGTTCCGTAGCCTATTCATGAACTTAAAAACATAATCTGTAACCACATTAGTCTCCGGCGAATTCCTATACCATTTTCCGAAAAGTAGTGTTTCCGGCACCCTTAAATTCTTCCTAAATATCAGTTCGGCGATTCTAAAAACCATAAACATATGAGTCATGTTTCCAAGTGCAAACATGGCTGAGGGTAACCCTACCTTCCAATTCTCTTTTGCCTTAAGGCAGATAACTTTATTGAGTCGTTCACTGGTGCGGTGAAAACTCTCGACGGGGTTTCTTTGCAGATGAAACATTGAGTTCCGCGTCACCTTAATATGAACTTCTTCCAGAAACGTGGTCGTTAATTTGCTTGTAAATTCGGTAAAATTATCTAATTGCAATTCCTTCGGAAGCCCTATCCGACTGAAATTTTCTAATAGGGTATTAGTCACATGTTCTAAGTTTAAAGTACTCAAAGTTATGGCTTCCGGATACTTCCACAAAGCGTTTAAAATATACCGGTTTCTTTTTGGTGGGGTCTGCATACGACCAATGATCTCTACGTAAATTCCCGTGAAAACCTCCGTAATTTCTGAGACTAATTTCAGCGGGGCTTTCTTCCGTTCTCTCGATCTCTCTACTCTTTGACACAGGTCCCATGACCTAACATAGTCCTTACACTCTTTTATGCACTGGGGCCCAAAATAATACCTCACTAATTTGTATTTACTTTTTGACATTCCCATGAGCGATCCGATGCCATCATGGCATAAACTTAAAACTGTAGACTTGTACTTAGTTGGTACAATCAATTTTTTTCTTTCCTCCCCTCTGTGATCTCGGGGTTTCTTAGGAAGTAATTCATTTTCTCCCACAATTTCCAGGGTTTCCTGTGGCTTAACTTTTTCCCAAATAGGTGTAAGTTTAGGGCAATTTTTTTGTTCTAAAACGAGAGTGTCGGCACTCTCTTCCACTAACACATTTTTAGTCTCGACGACTATTGGAAATTCAAGTTCTTTCAATTCATCCGGCGAATTTACCTCGGGTTCCTGCGGCTCAGTTATTTGCTCGGCCGTTTCCCCGTTCTCTACTGTAATTCCCGTTTGAAATTCCTCCCGCATCCCTCGACTTTGGGTGACGACGGCATTTACGCTAGCTAGTTTTAATATTTGCGCCTCTATCAGCTCCTGAGTGGAATTTCCCAGCAAGTAGTGGTTCATTTCCACACTCTTACCTACCACGGCGGCCTTTGCTATCACCTGGCCGAATTCGGGGCTCTCAAGGGTTACGCGAGCTAATGGTAAACGTCTAAATTCATTTTCCAAGGGCTGTTTGAGCAAAACATTCTCTCCGGTGAAATCTCCGGGTTTAACTAATTTAACAGGGCACAAATCTACGCAACTTCCGCTATCACGCAATAATACGGTCTGGACCTGATTCACGCGAGCTTCGCTTAAGAGGGCTTAAACTCAAGAGAAAAATCTTCCAACGTAACTAAGTTGTTTATGATTTCTCTGGATTTATTTAATTCTGGACAGTTCTGGCGGACATGTCCATTCTGACCACACTGAAAGCAGATGGGGCCACTTCGCTTCTCATACTCCCTGGTCCTCCAATCATTATTATTTTTATTAGCAGCGTTGCGCCACTCTTTCGTACCTGATTCTTCTACTCCCGTTTCCGTCGTGGAACTAAATTTCTCTGACTGCTTGGGGCGGTCTACCTTTTTCTTTTCGGGCGATTTAATTTGCGTCGGTTTCTTTACGAATCGGCGGGTCGATTCATACGCGTCTAGCTTATTTACTAAAGTTATAGGATCATTTAGTGTTCCCCATACATCTACGAAATGATCTTTAATTTCCGCTGGTACGCGTCGCTTTATTTGGTCGGCTACCATAAGTTCTTTGAGTGACTCAAAATCTTTAATTTCAATTCCATCTAACCATCCCTCTAAATAGCTCCTCAATTCAAATATTAAATCTTTCCACAAAGCACCGTTCTGCCGTTGATGGGTTTGGAACTTCGTACGGAATGCTTCGGCACTGAGTTTAAACCTGTCTAGCAGTACCGACTTAACATATTCGTAATTATCATTTTTTTCTTCAGGTTCCCTGATGATTATTCCCGCTATTTCGCTCGGCAAAAGACTGAGTAACTCTGACACTAAATCACAATCATTAATTTGCAATTTCCTAGCTTGCCTCTCAAACAGATTTAAGAATAAAGCTATGTCTATCTTTTCGGCATCATACCTCTGCATTACCGATTTAACATGCCTAGACGGGTTCCCGTTTTCTGAGTTCACGGAATTCACACTACTATTTTCCCCAATTAGAGTGATTTTAAGTTTTTCAAGCTCAAAAGCGCGTTGTGCTGCTTTCTCTTCAAGCTCAAAAGCGCGTTCTGCTCTCTCGGCGTCTTTAATCTCCTGCAATTTTCTATCTTCTATAAGATTTACGAGAATATTTTTCGCGCTCTCTTCCTCGAAACCTTCACTTTCTGAAATTTTTCTTGCCAGGTCAATTATTCTATCTGATTCTTGAATTCCTACTTGCAGCTCCAAAGCCAAATTCTGCAAGTCAATTTTCTTGTATTTTGTTAAAAACGACATTTTGCCTCAATAACTATTTATCCACAACTTAACCTTACCGGAACCCTCGGAATTTTGATCTCAACACAACAAAAGAACTGGTTGTCCGCTTTTCTCACGCCTTTACAATAGAGCCCTCTCAATTCGGGGAATTCTAGTGCTACGTTCTTCCAAGAAAAAGGGGGGGGGGTTACTCCGAAAGATTACAGTTTAACAGACTCGTTTGAAATCCTAACATGGCACATACAATTCAAAAATGTTTAAAATTTTTCAGACCAAATTTCACACACATAATAAATCAATGCTACTTCAATATAATCTTAAGCACTCTACACAAGTTCAATAACTGACTAAATTAATTTGCAATACACAGTTACTTAATTTCAATAATTGGCTAATTTAGTTTGCAATACACAATTTCTTAATTTCAATAATTGACTAAATTAGTTGGCAAAACACAGTTACTTAATTTCAATTTAGAATAAGTACTTAAATCAGATTATCCACAGTTCTAGTATTCATCTAACAAATATTTGTTCATTTACTTTCCTTTTAAAATTTTAAACACATTGCATACAATTCATTTTTACCTTATTCTTTTGCATAAACAATTCTAATACTTCATTAATTTACTTTTGACTCAATTAATTAATTTCTCACAGATAATTTACTTATTTCAATTCAATAGTTATTTCCCATGAAACATTAATTTACACATGTTAACATTTACACAGATTCTAATCAATTAATTTACTTTTAATTAATCAATCAATTACTTTTGCCTCTAATGAGAAAACAGGCTTACCTTGTCTAATTTTGAAGACTAGATTGTAGGCTCTCATTGAAGCTAGGCAGTCTTTCCAGGCTGGTTCTTGGGGGATTTTCTTATTTAATATGCAGCCCCAATACTTGATCGCTGCACAAATCCACTGTTGGTAGGCTGCTCGCTGCTATATACTGGTATCTGTGATGCACACACTTGGGACGGGACGTCCGCACAAAAAGTCCTAGATGGGCTTCCTACTCTAATTTCCTAATTCGAAGGGGTGGATTGCCAATTTTTAATTAATGGGACAATCCCAAACACGCTGCCACCAATTATTAGTAGACTGTGATATCTTCAGACTCCGGGTAGCTAAAAATGTTCAGAGTCAGTCTACTAAATTAAAATACAGTTTTATTAAATTTTAGTCGGAAACTTTTTACACAGGTGTTGATCTATTACACTCTTTACACAGGTGTTGATCTACCTCTAGACATAGAGGGAACTGGCCTTCGTAATAACCAACTGATATCGATGATAAGATGCACGTACAGTCACAGCGGAACTAGAAGGTCGGTACACAGCCTCTAGAGCGTACAGCTCTGAAAATAGAATAACTTCGTAAAGACAGTTATAATCGCGGGAAGCTTATAGAGCAGGCTGCTCTGAAATATGAAGATAACTTCTAGTTGAAATGAAGAACTAACCGAAGCCTTTAGAGCAGGATGCTCTGAGATAGCTATACTTCAGGGTGAAGTATTCGTGGACGAGAAGCTTCGAGCGGCTGCTCTGAAAAATAAGTCAGGATCAAGTCGGTCGCTCCAGGACAACGTAGACGAAAGGTGCTCTCTCGATGAGAGTCTCGACCAAGTCTCCAAAAACTGGATTTCTTCTGCGGCGTTGGCAACCGTGCTTCCGGTCACGTGACTACACAAGTTTTGGTTGGCTGGCACTATTTTGTGACATCATGTCCGTTGGCTGTGATTCGCCTGACCACGAGGCCATGTGTTCGGTTCCCATGATTCAGCTGATCTGAAAATCATTAGTTCACGTCGAAATAGTCATTAGTTTACGTGGAACTAGTCATTAGTTTACGTCCTCCCAGGCCCGGCGGCTAGAAGCAACACCATTCTTTGTGTGCAGACACCTTGACGCTGAAAGATAGAACTGTTCGCTGTTCACCTGCTGTGGGAGGTCCGGCTGTCTGGGTGATTTATTCGGAAGGGTCGTAACAGATTCTTACAATATATATATATACGTAATAAATTTTAACCACCTCTCTGATCTTTAACCGCCTGTAATCCGAGTTCTTCCTCTCTATGGTAACCTTTCCGTCCTGTACCCCTTTTGAATACTAACCTACTTCGCCAATTTCAGGCAACCCGTTTACAGCTACTTGTACGCTCGCGAGATGAGAGCTGGACGTCGCTTTGTAAGGTCATGTTATTGCCGGAATAAACATCTTTGTTCTTGAATTCGAATCATTGTTTTCGGCCATGATGTGTGTGCTTATTTCAGGAGATGACCATTCGGGTCATCTATACTAATATATAAAGAGAGAGAGCGGATTTTGTATGTGGAGGTTAATCTCTGGAACCACTGCCCCTATTTGAAAAATTCTTTCACTGTTTGAAGGGTACGTTATTGCAGATAGACATAGGCTATATATTATGTATATCTGATCAGTAGAAAGAAAGTTAGGGGCCTAAATGTTGAGCTGAGCTTCACCTTAACAATTTTTCCTTTGTCAACCATACTCAAGTAACCATAGCAACACATCAAACGATAATTTCATTTATTATCATTAAAACATTTAACATTTGAATTTTCTTTGTCAGCCATAGTCAAGTAACCATAGCAACACATCAAACTACATTTTCATTTATTATCAGGGAAACATTTAATATTTTAAAGATTGAAGTGGAGGAGGTATTGATAAATACAAAACGGATTTTTGAAATTGGCAACGTTTAAGGGTTTATTGAAGAAAATTACATTTGGAACTACGCTCTTTATTGGACATTTTAGGTAAAAAAATTTACAATTTTTTTGGCTATCAACTAGAAATTTATTGGTGTAATATTACAGAACTTTATTTAACTTATAAACTTTGTTTTTGAATTTATGTACAATTTTATGCACAATTTGCGTAAATCGAAATTGAATTATTGAACTTTATTCAAAAATCAGTGTGTTTCACTGAAACTGTGAAATTTATTGATTATTTCGAATAGGCCTATATTTGTTCCTCTATAAGAAAAAAAGTATTACTTCAATTGAGCTGAAATTTTGTATATATATAGTTGATAGTGCATTACATCAGAATAGGGTGTCCCTTAGCACACTTCTTGGCGCGATTGCGATACATACATACATTCATACATAATGCATACATAGAAACATACATATATACAGATATACATATACATACAAACATACATATATACAGATATACATATACATACATACAAACATACATATACATACATACAAACATACATATATACAGATATACATATACATACATACAAACATACATATATGAATAGATACAAACATACATATATA
This sequence comes from Dolomedes plantarius, assembly GCA_907164885.2. Lineage (NCBI taxonomy): Eukaryota > Metazoa > Arthropoda > Arachnida > Araneae > Dolomedidae > Dolomedes > Dolomedes plantarius. The sequence goes on from OU015490.1 coordinate 76,246,647, forward strand.
CATATACATACATACAAACATACTAGATACAAACATATATATACAGTCAAACTCGCTTAATGGAATATCGGTTAAAAGAATATCCCGTTTAATGTAATAAATTTTCAATGTCCCAAACCGTAGTAATTTGTTTCTGTGTTAAATTTCCCGGTTAATGGAATATATTGTTTTGAAGTTATCCCGCTTAAAGGAATAATTTTTAGCCATGACGATATCGATCTTTCTCTATTTCGCACACTTCTTTTCAGAAATTTTTTCTGTAAAGTGCAATAATGATTGTGCAGTAACTGAATGTCTTTCAAAGCAAATTTGTCACTTTGCAGAAAGTGTCCAATCGCAGGAAAGGGGGATTTCTTCGATTTTAAAGGGCAATTCATTGTTGTTGCTGTTTTTGCTAGCCCCCCCCCACTCCCTCCCCGTATTGCTCAGCCGCTGGCCTACGTTTCCCTATTCAGAGAGTGAACAATAAGCTTACCCCCCCAAATGAGAGCTAGAAAATGAGTGTGTGTGTGTGTGTGTGTAAAGGAAATGTGACACTTCAACAGGTCCTTATCTTGAAGGGGACGTGGATTACCAACTGTAACGAATCTCTTCCTAGAAGCTCAACATTTAACTTGGGGGTCTCTAGCCTTGAACATTTATCTGTACATTTTCTACGGTGATTAGTTCGACAGTTCGTTTTCGTGAAATCGGTAATCTTTCTTGTGCTTTACAATGTCTTTGAGACGAAAAGATCTTACTTTAAAAGAAAAAGTAAAAGTCATAGAGTTTGCAAAACTAAATAAGTGTACGCAATTAGAACTCTCAAAAAAGTTTGAGATATCTCAAGCTCAAGTTTCGAAATTGTTAAAAAATAAAGAAAAAGTCTTGAACGACTGGAAATGCAATAAAAATCTTAATCAAAAACGAAAACGTACAGGAAAAGAATCTGAAGTTGAAGATGCTCTTCTTCACTGGTTTGCTGAAAAACGAGCTTGTAACGTTCCTATTAGTGGATTATTATTGAATCAGAAAGCTGAAGATTTAGCACAGCAGTTAAATATAACTGATTTTAAAGCTACAAATGGTTGGTTGTGCAGATGGAAAGCAAGAAACCAAATGTCTTTCAAAAAAATTCACCGTGAAGCAAGTGATGCTGATGAAGCCGCTGCCAGTTCTTGGAAAAAGGTAGCATTACCTGCTTTATTACAAGACTATAGTTCTTCTTGTATCTATAATTGTGACGAAACAGCACTTTATTACAGAGCAATGCCTGATGGGACTTTGTGCTTAAAAGGCGAAAAAGTTGTTGGAAGAAAAATCCCGAAAGACAGACTGACAGTTTTATGCTGTAGTAATGCTGACGGCAGTCATAGAATGCCTCTTTTTGTAATCGCGAAATCCATAAGCCCACGATGTTTTAGAGGTGTAAAATCCCTTCCAGTTAGATACGAAGCGAATTCAAAAGCTTGGATGACTGCTAATTTCTTTCAAAACTGGTTAGTGTCATTTGACAATGAGATGAATAAGATGAAAAGGAAAGCTATCCTTTTTATCGATAATTGTCAAGCCCATAAAGTCGACATAAGACTAGAAAATGTAGCACTTCATTTTTTGCCTCCGAATACTACAGCTATTTTACAGCCAATGGACCAGGGAATTATATCACTTTTTAAGAGGAATTATAGAAAAGAAATTGTTAAAAAGATCATAGCTTGCATAGATGATACTAGTGGATTTACTATCGATAGCTCAACTAGTAAAATTATTAGAAACATTTCAATTCTTTCAGATGTTCATATGATGAACAAATCCTGGAGTAATATTTCCTCTGACGCAATAAAAAGTTGTTTCGTAAAATGTAAATTTTCAACACACGTAACAAATGATGAATTAAATGATGAATCAATTACAAACGCAAATGATTTACCACCAGAAGGAATGGCAGAAGAAAATATTTCCAATTTTGTAAACTTCGACAATGACTTGGTAGAATGTGGTGAAATTTCAGACCCTCAATATGATCAAAGCGAAGTCGATGAAGTTGAATTTGATGAAGAATGTACCATTAAAAAGGTTCCGTCACATGTTGAAGTTAATAACGCTTGTGATATTAAAAGACGCTTCTTGGAAACTAAGCCAAATGCAGACTTTCATTTATTTTATAAACTAGAAAATCAAATAACAGATTTGCTGCATTCACAGAACAGTAAACAGTCTAAAATATCCGACTTCTTTAGCAACAAATAAGTAAGTAACATTGTAATTATTTCCAAAAAATTAAGGGAAATTTGTATATTCTACAATAAAATTAGCTCATTTTTCATCAATTTTCTAAATTTTAATGTGTTTAAATTGTTTCTTACTTTTAATTAATAATTGTTTGTTAATTATAATAGTTTAAATATGCCTATGGTTTAGGTAATTTTTAATGCTTTCTAGGTTTAACTGTAACTTTAAACATTGTGGGCTTGTCAATGTGATCCCGGATAATGGAATATCCCGCTTATTAGAATAATTTTTCGTGGCAAATTGGCTATTCCATTAAGCGGGCTCGTATGTATACATATATACAAACATACATATATGAATAGATACAAACATACATACTATATACATATATACAAACATACATACATATAAACATACATATATACAAACATTGGCACTTTATCGCCAATTTGAAGGGGGCACCCTATTATGTAGTGAAACCGTTGAGGGTTCAGGTAAAACATAGGCATATTATTTTTTGAAAATCGGGCAAAGAGTTTTTTCAATTAATGTTTTAATGATTTTGCCCCTAAAAGTTGCTTATTTCAACAGCTTCCTCGGCTGTCCTCGCTGACAGCGAGACTATGGGGCCGAATCGTACCAAAATCAGCACACGGGTGGCCCCAAACACGATTCAGTGCCTGACGTAGCCGGATTTTTTTATTTTTTATTTTAAAAAGTTATTAAATTTGTTGTGCCATTTTTGGTGCTCTATTCGTGTTTTTTTTGTGTGTGGACTCTGTAGCGGATAGGCTATGGGACCGAATCGTATCAAAATCGGCATGAGGATGGGCCCCGGACACAATTCAGTGCGTGACGTTAGTTTCCAATAAAAATTTCTTTTGCCATCACCATCAACAAATCCCAAGGTCAAACATACAAATATATTGGACTCGACTTACGGGAAGATTGCTTTACTCATAGACAATTATATGTTGGTCTCTCTAGGTCAGTAAATGCGGAGAATCAATTTATTATAAAACCTCAGAAAAACGAAATATGTGGTATACCATGAAGTTTTAAAATAAATTATATCTACCTAATATCTACTTAAAATAGATAATCGTTCAACCCGGACAAAGTCGGGACGGGGCCGCTAGTCTATATATATAAAGGAAGAAGTCCTGACTTATACATACACGTATCAACGCCCAGCAAAAACTATTGGAGATACAGATATCAAATTTTAGGAGCTTATTACTTTTGTGCTGAAGGCGTCATTTACGAAGCGTTTTTTTCAAAATTCGCCCTCCAAGAGGGGGAGAGGGGGGGGGCAAAAGGTGTTTTTTACATATTCCTTCATATCTCATAGAGGAAAATTGATATCCATAAGATTCTTGCTTTAAAATGTAAGGAACATGAATACCTGAAAATAAATTTGAGGATTTTTTAAAATTCGGTCCTCAAGGGTCGGAGGGTGGCTAAATGTGTGTTTACATGTTTTATCACATATTCCTTCATATCTCGAAGAAGAAAACATATATCCACAAGACTCTTGCTTTAAAATGTAAGGAACACGAATACCTAAAAAGAAATTTTAGGATTTTTCAAAATTTGGCCTCAAGGGGGGGGGGGGCTAAACGTGCTTTTACGTGTTTTTCACTTATACCTTCATATCTCAAAGTAGGAAACTGATATCCATAAGATTCTTGCTTTAAAATGAAAGGAAGACGAATACCTAAAAATCAGTTTCAGGATTTTTCAAAATACGCCCCCCAAGGAGGAGAGGGGGGGCAAAATGTGTTTTTTACATATTCCTTCATATCTCAAAGAAGGAAATTGATATCCATAAGATTCTTGATTTAAAATGCAAGAAACAGGATTAATTGTAACAAACATGATCAATGCCACGATTTTGCGACATTCGCTTAGATTTTGTAAAAATTGCTAGAAACAATCCAATAATTTGTATTTTTTATATATATTTTTTAACACCAAATTTTTTGGTTGGGGAAAAGAGAGAAATCAACCTTAATTAAATGAAGCGTGGAAAGGTGTGTGTGTGTGGATTATAGATATTTCGGTTGTTTGTACGTATGCATCTTGAGCTCAGGTTAAATCCTTTCATATTTATTATCCTGGGCAACGCCAGGCAATTCTTTGTTTATGAAACCGGCGTTTTTCACAGGGGTTTACGGGGAAGACCCGAAACTCCTCCAAGGGCCGGAATCCAGAGGGAAGTAAAAATTGAAGGAAACATTTTAATGCTGACATCAGCATGGGGGGGGGGTGATTATAATATGGTGATGGGTTGCTGAGAAGTGGGGAGAGGTATCGATTAGCATAAAATTACAAGTTTACATAATATACAAGCAAGCCTTATTAAGGGTACGCCCGTGCAACGCGAGGTATATAAAGCTAGTTTCATACACACACACACATCGATTTTCGATCTATTTGCTAACCACTTCGAGGTGTCTACTAAAGACAGTTTCATAAAAATCCATTTACATAATTGACAAATTCATTAAATACCTGGAAAAATAAGCAATAAATAAATAAATAAATAAATAAACAAATAGTGATAAAAGGAAACAAATTCATGGTATTTTATACAACCTCTTTCTAAAGCAATTGGATTCAGAATACTAAAATAAGCCCTTAAAAATTCATCCATACCTGTCCTACCCCTCTCAGCAACTGAAGAGCAATAACGGCATAAGCATGAAGATGCGAGGCCAGTGGGATTCCCAGTGTCCCCACGGCAGCCATGACTGTTCCCCAAAAGAAAAACCATTTGCAACCGTATCTTTCAACCTGTTTCCCGAATGGGACTTGCAGAATGACGAAACTGAAGTAATAACTACCGAGAATATGGCCTTGAATCGCTGGAGACCAGTTAAATTCACCTTCTTCCTGAAAAGAAAATGGACGAAATAACATTTCAGCAAAGTTTAAAATAGATAGAGGCTGTCATGTCTTAGGCTTTTCTCTGAGACTTTTTAAAATTAATACAATCGTGGCCAATAAAAGCAGAGTCCGAGTTGTAAATGATAATGCCAGAAGTTTAAAAACTTAATAGATTTAATAACAGAGAAACAAAACAAATTAACATTATACTAGTACAGCAGAATCAAGTGAATTTTAAATTAAGTTCAGAGTAATTTAACAGTACGCTCCGAGATCCGGTCAGCCTCTCACAGGAGCTTGAAAAAACATTACCGCCTCGCCTGGCTGTTATATGGGGATCTCTCTAAAAATCCCCAAGTCTCTGCCTATATCTCGCAGTCTTTTCTTTGACGGCATGTCTTGAAATTCCTCAGAAGATGACTGTTTTCCAGAGCGGGGGCCGGCGGATTAGCTAGTGACAGATTTTCTTATCGACGAATATTTCGGCCAACTTTACGATCACTATAGTGTCAAATTCCCTAAAATATTTTCCCAAAAGACAGATTTACAAGTGGTGTTGTACGATAACAAGACTTTCGTCCGATTTTCAACCGTTTTCTTTCAGTAACCTAAATGCCGGAGGATTAACTTTCAGGCAAGGAATTTTCACACGTGTTTCGAAATCGCTGGGAACTCGAAAAAGATATTTCGATAAACATGCAGCTGTGTTCGTGCACCTTGTGGGGTCTTGGGAAAAATACCCACATACTTGCATGACGCTACAATGCATAAGTATGGCATACATGATGTAAAATATTTTATTTTTATAAAGCTATTTTATAATTTTTATAAAAATATTTAAAATACTAAAAATTTACTTCTATTTCATATCATTGACGTTTCACTTAGTGGGAATATTTTCATGAAGAGTATTAATAGGAAGTCTGCTTTTCCTGGGCCAATCCCTCTGACGCAGAAATTTCTGACTATTCCTTGCAGGAAACACAATGACGAAATGGAAAAAGCTTATTGGACTGGAAAGTCGAATGAGAATTTTACTAGGCTTCGAGAATGAGTTACTATCAAGAGGACTAATTCCGCATTTTAGTGGCCGAAAAAGAAAGAACATAACTTAAGAAAGCCTTTATGAATAGGAAACACAAGTATGTATTTTTGGCTTATTTAAAAAAATTATAATTATTTTTGCCTGGACGTATTAGTTTTCTAGAGTTACAGAATACCATCTATCTGTATACAGAAATGCTAAAAGTAACCCTTTGAATGCTTAGTAAAGTTTTGTCGTCATCTGTCGTTAATCGGTAAAGTTAAAAGCTGTTAGAGACTGATTTGGTAACGTGTAGCCCCAGGACATAGGAACATTGCAATATTTTCCTAAGGTTTCCTTAAATTTATTGATACGATTTGAGACATAACTGAATTTCCTGATACCTGCACGAATTTTTTTTAAGTCCAACGTTTGTGATAGTCTCCTATGGCAACCAGAATCCCAAGTTTCTGCTAACTCTATCTTCAAGAATGGAATAGCCGATACCATCACACTGTCGAAATTGAATACGTCCAACTCTGGTGACAATGTCCTATCGCCACAAAAAAAAAACAGTGAATTCTGTTGATGGTATTTGACCACAAAATATCTTCACTGAATCAGAAAACCTGGCACCCAAGTTTACTTCTGGAAGCCACAATTTGATGCACTGTGCGGCCACTGCGAAATTGAATTAGTGATGCGACATCGATAACAAAACATTGATGTTTTGAAACATCGATATTCAATATTAAAACATCGATGCTAATAAAACATCGCCCAAAAACCATCGATGTTTTTAAACATCGATGTTTTAGAACATCCATGTTTTAAAACTGGTTTAGTAATCTCTAACATTAATCTCTCACATTTTTTTCGTTTCCGAAAAAGAAAAGGGGATAAACCTGGATAAAGCTGGTACAGCAGCATTAATTAAGGACGTGGTTACCTCTTGCAGCCGTACAAAGCTCACATACATTTTTCATGCTCTCTCTCAAGTTGTGTGTGGCCATCAAGTCCCACACCTGCAATTGAGATGTTTTCAAATCCTGAATGGCCCTTGGTGGGACTGGCTTAAACATATCTTCTAGGGATGCGACATCGATAACAAAACATCCATGTTTTGAAACATCGATATTGAATATTAAAACATCGATGCTAATAAAACATCGCCCCAAAACCATCGATGTTTTTGAACATCCATTTTTTTAAAACTGGTTTAGTAACCTCTAACATTAATGTCACTTCGGTTAATCGTGGGGGGAGGGGGTGATTTAATTTTACTCTCTTCTTGGGCAGACACAAATGGCAAAAACTTGGTTGCTTTGGGCTACACTGATGACTCAAAATTCTCTTGTAAATACCGCCATGTTTTGCCTTCAAATGTCCAGATAAATTGGTGGTATTGCCAGAAGTTTTGAGGGACTTAAGGCAAATATTGCATTTCGCCAATTTGTCAGAGGTTTTTTAAAAATATTTCCAAACGGTACTTTTGGTAGGCATCTTACTAATAATATTAACGTCAACTTATATAAAACCAGCACAAAACAAAGACTTAAATGGATGCACTCGTGTATATACTATTTGTAAAATAAAACCCCATGGAAGGTTCTGGAGCGTCAGGAACATTCCAAGCGCTCTGATTGGTTCATTGGTTGTAAATTGCCATTTGTCTGTTTGCTAAGGAATCATTCCCCCTTTTGTATTCGTCCTTTTCAGAATTCAGACTTACATTTACTGGGTGTGAAAATTATGCTACGTGGTAAATTTTTTTTAATTACGGTACTTTTTCATTAAAATAAACATCGAAACAACGTAAAACATCGAGCCCAAAACATCGATGTTAAAAAAACATCGGCTTCAATAAATCGATGTTTAAAACATCGATGTTTTTATCAAAACATCGATGTTTTGAAAACATCGACATCGATGTCGCATTCCTAAATTTAATACGTCCAACTCTGGTGACAATGTCCTATCGCCGCAAAAAACAGTGAATTCTGTTGATGGTATTTCACCACAAAATACCTTCGCCGAATCAGAAAACCTGGTACCCAAATTTGCTTCTGGAAGCACTGTGCGGCCACTGAGAATCAACAAGAGTCAACTGATATTTTTGAATTTTTGGCTTCTCTAGGCTTTGATATCGATAAATTGATATCCGATTTGTTCGCAATGGAATAATTTACTGAGGTAGAAGAGAAAGCTTCTGGTGAATCAGAAAACCTGGCACTCAAATTTGCTTCTGGAAGCCACAATTTTATGCACTGTGTGACCACCGGGAATCAAGAAGAGTTGTGGTACTTAAAGGGTATATGTTGGTCGATGACCATCAGTTGTGGCATATAAAAAAATTATAAGTTGACATAGTTGCTGGTTATTCTGAAAAATAAGAATGAAAGGGGTGATAGACAAGAGTCTAAACATTTAGAAGTACTTCGTAAATTTATTTTAAATAATATAGTTAGGTTAGGCTTAGGGCCGGTGGCTTATTGCCGTTTTTACATAAAGTTACATCGTTGATATCAGCATATCAGCCATGGAGGGTCAAGAGGCGGGGATCTAATAACCGATGTGCACCGAACCGCTTTTGCCCTGTACGTCGGAGTCAGTGGTGATGGGAAAAACATCTTCAACCGGGGCCTAGACGAGATCTGTTTTTCTCTCATTCAAAATTCGCTCCTGAGCTGTTGCAGTTACGTGACGTGAAGAGAAAAACATCTGGAACTTGACGACCCAGCGATCGCCAGCAAACTACGCCAACTCTGTAATACAAAGAGTTATTTTGTGTGTTCTACGAGGGGAAGGGGATAAATGGTGAAACTTTTCTCCAATCGTTAGGCAACCCCTTTTTGGGGCTTACGGGAGGAATGTACTGATAAGGCAGCGACAGAGAGATTGTACAAAAAAAGGGTGTTTTTTGCGTATTATTCCCAACTGTCCGGGGAAAATATCTAAATGTAGAAATCATGAGGGAGCTGTCCCTAATTGCGTTGTGTGGCAGTATGAACAATATGAATTAGTAAAAGCGTTGATTAACAGCAGTATTTATAAGGTTATTGAAAGCGTTGAAAGCGTTACGACATTCACCCCCGCAGACACACACAAAAAAGGCAAAACTGTAGGGAACCTTTGATTAACAGACCAAAAGAGAAAAAAAATGGCGTAACGCCAAAAAGTTATGTATATATTTTGTTTCACTGATGCATAGTATTAAAATTTACCAAGTAAGTTAAGCAATACTGGACAACATTTCGCCTAAAAGAATATAATGTAGTGATTAAAATATATATATATATATATATATATATATATATATATATATATATCATATCATATCATAGGCAAGTAAGAAAAAATAAAATGGAGTAAATATATTGATATATAGCATAGTATAGCACTTGAAAATGCTGTTGAATAAGGGAGAGGATTTAATGATGTTGAGGGAATACACAAACACCACTGCTTTGAGTGGTGAGTAACTCCTATGTGAGGATGACTACAAAAGAAACCTATGAAGAGTAGCTCGCTAGGATGACTACCTTAGTGCCGGTGCACACTTGCGGCAAACGTACTCGGGACGCGGCGTTATTTTCACTCCGCGTGGAACGCCGTTCCAGTGCACACTTTCGCGGTGATAGGCGTTAGCGGCAGTCTTTCGTTTGCCACCAACCGAGATGGATCGTACGCGCGCCCAATTATTTAAGAAAAAAGTTGTTTTTTCTTACTTAGTCTACAAGCATGTTAATCATGAAAATAGAATTAGAAAAAGGAAGCACTGGATCCATCCATACAACAGCGAGAGGCAGGCGCTGATTTTCCATTAGGCCCGAGCCTAGGGGTCCAAGAATGTTGGGGGGGGGGCCCATAAATTTGAATTTTAAAAGAAAAGAAATAATTCCCAATTCAAAATTTTTTTTTATTTTACCTTTTTTAATAGCAATTTTTTTATACATCCTTTCAAATTTGATTGATTGGTTCATTATATGTATAGTTAATGTATAGTTCATCATATGTATGTTATAGTGTATATAAGGAATTAATAAGTTTTTCTGATTGCATTGTATTGGTGTTTTAATAATGAAGTTAATATGTTGTATTGCTTTTTGTTATTTGATAATGTTCTAGGCTTCTACGCTTCAACTAGCCTATTCTTGGTAAAATGGTACTTTCATAATGATTCATGATTTTTTTTTGTGTGTCAACTTTGGAAATTTTACGCCCACAACAGTGTTAGGGGGCCCCCATCCCGAGTTGTGCCTATAGTCCAGAATTTTCTAAATCGGGCCCTGGCGAGAGGTACTTGAAGGGACCGTTTAATGTATGCTTGATGGATCTCAGGGAAGATGGTGAAAAGTTTTTTAATTATTTTCGGACGACCCACTTAAAATAAACTTAAATACTTGACCATCTAAAAGTTTTGTTATCTAATGTACTTATTTTAATAAAAGTTGTAAAAAATTATACTTACTGGTTGCATTTTTATCATTCTCCGTTTTTTGGCTGAAGTTCTCAATGGTTTCACAAATATTTTCCCAAGCAGACTGTTTCTTTATTCGGTCTTTATAGTCCTCATGACTAACATCCCAAATTATCGGGCGAGATTTTACTTCGCCGATGAAAAGTTCGACATCCACATTTTCATCAGACATCGTGTAAAGAGACTTCACGAGCTCGATAGGAGATAAAACGCGCGGCAGGTGTGCACTGCCCAGTAGACCAATGAGTACTACCAGCTATCGGTTTAAAGGAATGTGCCGCGCGTTCCACCTGGGAGTGGCGCCCGCGGCAGTTAGACGCCGGCGGCACGTGTGAATCCCAACTGCAGTTGCTCTGCATTTCTTCTTATCGGAGTGAAAATAACGCCGCGTCCCGCGTACTTTTGCCACAAGTGTGCACCGGCACTTACATAGAATGACGAACAGTGAGTACAGAATCGTATCATCACTGACGCCAAAGACAAAAGAGAGGCTGCAGTCCTCTGAGTGAACACCTGCTTAGTGTCACTAAAAAAATATATAAAATTCACACTAGTGTATATACTATTCACCTCAATAACAAGTCCCAATGTACGGGATGCAAAATAACATCACCTCAAAGTATGTGCAACAACACTGGGGCCTAGACGAGATCTGTTTTTCTCTCATTTAAAATTTGCTCCTGAGCTGTTGCAGTCACGTGACGTGAAGAGAAAAACATCTGAAACTTGGCGACCCAGCGATCGCCAGCAAACTCCGCCAACTCTGTAATACAAAGGATTACAGTAACCACCGCTTATAGTGATCAGTGGTTATAAGAATCAACCGTTTATAAGAATCAATATCGCAAAAACAAAAACAAATGTATTATTTCCATGTTAAAATTTCCGCTTTAAAGAATCAATCCACCGGTTATAAGAATCAGTTTGCAATCTTCGCCTTCCTTTCATTTTTCCAAAAAATGCCACTTGAACTCTCAAAAAGTAAGAAATTCTTTCTTATGTTTTTGAAAAGAAAGATTGATAAAACTTTGGGGTGGAAAACAGTCGTAAAATACATTCCTTTAGACATAACATAACATAATTCTCCTTACACGCTTTTGCTAAACACTGTCTTATTAGCTTTACCCAGGGGCATCTAACCCGCCCGGGTCCGATTTCACTTTTCTCCAGACAGGCACTCCTTTTTTCCCACCACTTACTTCCTGGTTGCGGATTTCTGGACCCTGAAACACATAAATCTTCCGCGAAGTGTCCATCATCATTTACGCAAACGGGACAGTGGATTCAGCACTTCAAACCGTGAAACGTAAACGGATCCATTTTGCTGAATCAGATGCTCAATCAAACGTTTCACGGTTTGATTCAGAATCAAACCGTGAAACGTAAGCTATAAAGTGAATCTTCGTCTGAGACTGTAATAAGCATACTTCGCTAGTATTCACTTTAGTTTTCTAACAAAATTGCCAGTTAGTGTTAGAACTTTTTGATAGTCGAATTCAAATATGATAAAAACAAAGTTTTTCTGAAAACCAGAACTTGTTAATTAGATATGATGCTCTTCCAAAGTGTAGTCAAAGAGAAGCTGCTTCTTGTTGATTTTATAATCATGCGTTGTTACTTATAGGAGAGATAAATTGAGATATTAAGAGATAAATTGAGTTATAGTATTTGTTTAGAAATTGAGTATTTTTAAAATTATAAAAAATAATTTTAATAAATGATAAATAACGTAAATTAAAGAGTATTTAATGGTAAATTATGTATATATGTGCCTGTGTGTTTATATATATGTACAAGTATATATTTATGTATGTGTGCCTGTCCAAAGGGAAGTTTCGGTTATAAGAATCAACCGCTTATAAGAATCAAAAACAGTAATAACAAACGTGATTCTTATAAGCGGAAATCACTGTATTTTGTGTGTTCAACGAGGGGAAGGGGATAAATGGTGAAACTTTTCGCCAATCGTTAGGCAACCCCTTTTTGGGGCTTACGGGAGGAATATACTGATAAGGCAGCGACAGAGAGATTGTGCAAAAAAAGGATGCTTTTTGCTTATTATTCCCAACTGTCTGGGGAAAATATCTAAATGTAGAAATCATGAGGGAGCTGTCCCTAATTGCGTTGTGGGGCAGTATGAACATTATGAATTAGTAAAATCGTTGAGTACATTAACAGCAGTATTTATAAGGTTATTGAAACCGTTACAACAAGAGTCAACTTATATATTTCAATTTTTGGCTTCTCTACGCTTTGATATCGATAATGTCCGATTTGTTCGCAATGGAAGAATTTACTGAGGTAGAAGAGAAAGCTTCTGGTGATGGTAATGCTGAACACATCAATACAGAAAATAACGATACTGAAGACACCGCCTTCAATAACATTAATTTTGACCTCATAAAGTTATTATTGAAGAGGAACCCGTCAGTGGAACGACAGTTTGCCCAGTTCGTCATGATCATAACTATTCGTCAAAAGAGAATGAGAAAGTACACAGTGTTTCTAAGAACTTTTAAAACTCTCTGTCATGTGTTATCCCAGCAAACAGAACGGAATATGACACTGTTTTGAGAAACTTGAAAAACTCTCTCTCATCTACTAGCTCATCAAGTGCGTATTTTAAGGACATTGGCCTGTTTCACGATACCTTTTTATGGTTTACTGAAAAATACGTTTATCATGCTATTACCTGCTTAAGCTGTGTTGTTAAAAATCTATAGAATAATCTGTTGGGATATGGTAATCCCTATGCTAAGGGGCGGGATTGGGTTAGAGAACCCAAATAGGACTTCTGGCTCGTAAACAAAGGTTTTATTACCAACGGCATACAGAGAGATAACTGATGTTTAGTAGTTGCTAAAGCTTTTATACTTTAGTTAAACGTTAAAAATATATTAGTATGATGCAACAATTATATTCTTGGATAATTAAATTCTCAATCTGCACATTCGATGATCAACAACTTTTTAAATTTTCAGGATTATGCAATTCGAAAAGCACTATATTTTTTCCTTTATTGAGACTTGAGAAAGTTCGAAGCTTTTTAGCATATATTCTCGGTATGGTCGCTGAAAAATCTCCTGGTCTAGAATCTAACCCATTAAATTCTGTTAACATGTAATTATACTTTTAATTTAAAGAATATTAAAAAATGACAAAATTAGTTAAAAAAAACTAGAATGCAGTTTCACACTTTTAATGAATTCAGTATTTTACTTTGAACAACACAGATTAAATAAGCTTACTGCTATTATATGGGAAGAAATTCAATATTTGTCAAATTCCATGAAAAATAAATCATAGTTATATGTATCTTCACCTACTACGTATATATTTTTCAACTTTTATTAATTTGCAATTAATCTACATAAGAAGGATTACGTAAGATTTTGAAACTTATGTTTCAAGTTTGACAAAATTTTCGTTTAAATTTCTGTACCATCCCTGTATATACCGCGATTAGCAAAAGGATATAACAAGTAAATGCTGAAATTTTAAATGTCGCGCAGCACTGATATGATGGAAATAAAAACTGATTTTTTCCATAACATATTTTAAAACTTTTAGTAATTTTTTGCAAATTATTATGTACTAACGGAATATTTATTTCCAGCAGAAAATGTGCTAACAGTGACAAAAGAACTTCCGGATACATTTCCGCCACAGATTCAAATGCCCGTTGAAAAAAACGAAAAAAACTTTGTTCAGAAACGACGAGAAAGATAAGGAAAATTCAGTTTCACTAAAATCTGTCAAAGTATCCAGGAGGAGGAATGCATCTCCGGTTGCTACCACTAGTGGAATTTGCAACAAGAATTTAAAATTGTGCAGGAGGACGTTTCCGGTTGCTTCCACTAGGGGAATTTGCAGAAAGGATTTAAAATTGTGCAGGAGTACGTCTCCGGTTGCTTCCACCAGTGGTACTTGCTCAAAAATAATAACAACTTGTAAGAGTCCTACCAACTCATTGTCGTCGACAATTCCTAGCATCTCGGATTTTGATGATCTGGATAAAAGGTCTCAACACAACATATTCGAGCGGGAAAGGCGAGCTGCTGAGAAGGCAGCCTTTGAAAACCTCAGGACACGTGTCCCTACTGTCCGACATAATGTGAAAGCTCCAAAAATTAAAATTATAAAGTGTGCCACGGAACACATCACCGAACTTGAAGGGCTATCCCGGGATGTGGATTCTCATATAAAAAATTTAATAAACTACAAGTTGTTTTTATTAAGAAAACAAAAAGTACGATTAAAAAGATTACATAATTATTACGCAGGGTTTGTGTTGTATATGATATTTTTTTGTATGTAATAAGAATTTGAAAATCATTCCTGTTTTACAAAAACTGTAAGTAAAATGTAAATATACAAAATAGATTACATTTTTTCAATGACCGTTTTTTATTCAGTTTCAGAAAAAAGTTCATCCTTGACGCTTAAAATATATTAGATTTTAGTAAAGCATGTGATGCATTTCTTTTTTCTATAACGTCTTTCTTTTTTAATAAAAATTTAAAGTAACATAAAAACGCATCTACTAAGAATTTGGCAGTCTTGACGGAATATTGGCAGATGAATTTGAAGTTACCGTAATATGCCTCAAACATAATCAGCTTTGCACGCCGTATCGCTGGACCATCTTTCACTTCGGTTGATTCATACTAGTATATTATGAAAAGTCAAGGCAAATGACGATATGTTTTGCTCAAACTGGACCAGAATATATCTTTAACTCTAAGATGATATAAAATCTAGGTAATTTAATAGGAGGGCAGATACTTAATTTCCTATCGGAAATAAATCTAAAGTTATACCTTCCTATTTATAAAGTTTTTCTATTAATTTTGAAGCGGCTAAGTACAATTAAAACTTTAAAAGTTCAACCTCGATCCTGGAGATTAATGATGTTATGCTGCGTTTACCCCTTATGCCAAGGGCTCTGGTTTGCCCCAATTGGTCGCCCGATATGTACTGTCCTTCCGGCGCCCAGGCCCACATATCACCGATCTTGAGAAATTAAACTTCGTCTACGTATATGGGAATTGCTGCATAGCGACCGGTCTTCGATGAATCATGGGCTGACACGCGAAAGCGGAGGGAGCCGAGGTGTTAAACGACTTCCCCCTTATGCGATAGCAGATTTACTTTTCTATATTCAGAGTACAGCAATACTTCGGGTAATTTAAACGCAAAATTTTTCTGGCAAAATTTTTCTGACAAAATTTTTCTGATTAGTCTTAAAAAAACACAGGGGTGCGGGTAGATCTATCTCCCCGCGACGCATCCGGGGAAACGCTTTTTGGGCTAAATGATCGTCAGATGGGCTAGGCTGCCTCATTCTCCTTGTCGAGATTTTCAGCGGTTATTAAAATGGAATGCCGGGGGGATGTCCCAATCCAAGAGAAGAGGGCTTATAGCATATGTAAAGTACCGACCTATTCACCGGAGGACAGCACTATATAGTAAATATGCAAAGTCGTAAGTATTTTGTTTAATTTTCGCCACAAGGGGGAGTGAGCTATCGCACAAGCCCTGGGCGAGTTGATGTACGAATAGTGTGTGGGAGCGTTGGCTCAAGTGTAAGAATGTGAATAAAATTTTATGCAATACTAGCAATGGTCCGTCGTGTTTAATGAGTTATACTATCTTATTAATCTATGGCATATTATTTCTGAGATTAATGTTGACAGGAGACCAACCTCACTCAGGAGAAGGTTGAATTCTTCCCTTTCCAGGTTTAACATCTGCTTCCTAAGTATAGACGAGTTTCAAGTGGTTCACTTATAAGGGTTACGAAATACCTTTACCTAATTTCGAGATCCTAAAGCAAATAGGCGAAGGCGATGATAAAACTGAAATTGCCAAATTGAATGTATGGATATGTTAGGTTTTTTCCCTGTATACAGCCTACCTAGGAATACACAGAATTTCTAGTTTACATCTGCTTTCGCTAGATCGATTTTTACCTGCTATTTTTAACGCCCACTCCAAAAACGACCTTTCCACATAAGCCGGAAGACTTTTGATAAAGAATTTTGCTTTTTTAATTTGTGGGCGATCATACATGGCGAATATTCTATGAAATGAGCTATATTTTTTCCTTATTGCATGGAATATTTTCAGATGTTTTTTCAATGGTTGAGGTTGGGGTTGAATTTTGCCAAATTTATGGTAAATTGGATGGCTACATCTTTCGGTAAAATTTGCATTCGCTTAACGTTAAATGTGATCTTGAGTCATGAAATTGTATTCATCATATTATCATCAGTTCAATAATGCAGTGAGTTACGAGTGAATAATTGACTGAAAAATGATGCCGCCAAATTTGGTGAAGTATGATAAGCAAAATAAACTTCATCATCCGTACGAGAGAAACTTCCTATCGGTATGAGTTAAGAATCTGAAATGCATCTTTAGTTATGTTACATTGCTTTTGTGTATTTTTTTAAAGAAAAAAATGTTGCTGCATTAAACACCAATAATTTATTAAATTCTAAAAAAAAAAATGGATAAATTCAATGAGCTTTTGAAAGTTCTTTTCATTTTAATTTTTTTTTTGGAAACAAAAGTTGCTGCAATAAACACCAATCTATACTAATCTATAAAGAGAGAGAGAGGGGATTTTGTATGTGGAAGGTAATCTCCGGAACTACTGCACCTATTAGAAAAATTCTTTCACTATTTGAAAGGTACATTATTCCAGATGGACATAGGCTATATAGTATGTATATCTGATCAGTAGAAAGTAAGTTAGGGGGCAAAATGGTGAGCTGATGCAGTCTTTACAACTTTTCCTTTGTCAACCATAGTGAAGTAACCATAGCAACACATCAAACGATATTTTCATTTATTATCAGTAAAACATTTAATATTTTAAAGATTCAAGTGGAGGAGGTATTGATAAATACAAAAAGGAATTTCGAAATTGGCAACGTTTAAGGGTTTATTGAAGAAAATTACATTTGGAACTACGCTTTTTATTAGACCTTTAAGGTAAAAAAATATTTACAACTTATTGACTATCAACTGGAAATTATTGGTATAATATTACATAACTTTATTTAACTTATAAACTTTGTTTTTGAATTTATGTACAATTTTATGCACAATTTGCGTAAATCGAACTTGAATTATTGAAATTTATTCAAAAAATCAGTGTGTTTTATTGAAATTTAAATTTATTGATTATTTCGAATAGGCATATGTTTGTTCCTTTATAAGTGGAAAAGTATTGATTCAATTGAGTTGAAATGTTTGAATATATTTGAAAGAATTGTTGGCTATTTACCTTTCTATCATACTTTCGCTATATGTTAAAGGGTATTATTTTTTATGTAGCTACTGATCACAAACCCTTGACACATGCTTTCGAACGAGTTTCCGGAAAATGCCCTCCAATACGTGCAAGATATCCGGGTTTTATTGTACAGTTTACAACTGATATAAGATATATTGAGGACCACCAGAATTTTATGGTGGATGCATTCTCAAGAATTGAAATAGTGTACCCCATAAATATTGATTGTAGTGAACTAGCAGATGGTGGATGGTGAGTCACAAAATTTTATAAAATATCCTGAGAGCTAATCTTGAACTTAAAATTGCTATTTTTTTAACATTTAAATGTAAAAGTGTACTGTGTCTCTCGAGATAGTGTCAGGTTATTTGTTCCTGTTAAATTTAGGCGCATTATTTTTGAATCTGTGTATAGTTTAGCACATGTTGGATCGTGAGCTACTTTGATACAAATAAGTTCCAAATACATTTGGCCTTTTATGCGTAGGGACGTAACTGCCTGGTGTCTCACGTCTTTGGCTTGCCAAAAAGCTAAAGTGCATAGACGCAGTTTCGCCATTGCAAGAAATTCAAACGCCTAACGCTAGATTCCAACATGTTCACGTAGATTTAATTGGTTCATTACCAATGTACCAAAATTTTAGATATCGCTTAACGATAATCGATAGGTATACACGATGAATGGAAGTCGTTCCCTTACAGGATATAACTGCTGACACGGTCTCGAGGGCATTTTTATTAAAATGTGTAATGGCACCAGATCGTCTTATGCTATACATATTTATATATGTTATAATGGATTGATTGGGGATATAAATTATGATACCCGATGATATGATTGACATATGTCGAATTAAGTATTGCGTTGTGTTTTTTTACAAATCATTGCAGACCATCGGATTGATATAATAATGGATACATTTATTAATTGGAATCATGTAAAGCATATTTATACATTATGTTATTACAAATAATCACTTCATTTACAGTTTCATTCAATATCATTATAACCCTTTTCATTTAATTTACTTCCTACAATACAATTATCACTCTAGTAATTTCTTATCAATTATTAAACCTTTACTACAATATTTTCTCAGTTAATGGATTTTATAACCCGTTGATCAACTCATAATAAATCATATATTAACACTTATTCGTTTAAATACCATTGACCTTCATTAATCAGTTTGAAATCATAATTCAACATTATATCAATGTCTAACAAAAAGATCTATCGTATATACATTCGGAATATATGGTGTATGAATGAGAAATCGCGATGGCACACGTTTAAAACAAGTGATCAATACGGAGCACAAATGAAACATACCTCCATTGACGAACTCTCACGAAGCCGATTTAATGCGCTGGCACTGTCTGGGAATTAGTCTTTAAACTCGCTCTCCTTTGAACTCGTTCTGCAGTACATCAGATGCGCTCGCGTCGTCTTGGAATCCTCCTTTCAAACCCGTTCTATGGTTGAGGCACGCTTTCTGGGTCCGTAAATTCAGCTTGTTGCATACGGTAGGTCATACTGCTCAGGCGATTCGATTCTTGGGATAGGGCACTCCGCTTCCACGCCGTCGGCCGGCTATATTCATTTAAAATACGCTGGCTCTGAGTTTCATTTCGATCTTTCTCGTTCTAAGTTAACTCGTCGGCCCATGCCATTAACTAGGGGCTAGGTATTCTTCCTTGATGCTCCTCGGTCGTAATAACTTTTTAGGATCCCCGCATCATCTGATCTGCTCTGTTTTTCAATTTCCTTCATTAATATCTCTTACTTCCCCTCGTTATTCCTTCTTCGCTTTGATACGCCTTTCGTCGCCATTGGCTCTCAAAATCCTTCTCCTTCTTTCATTGAATTAATTATGTTTTGGGGGGACCTTTCTTTCTCCGCCCATCCGTACATCCTCTGTTCCCACGGCTCTTTCCCCGTGTTCCAGGAACTACATCTGTTTTCGTTCACCTTGTTTTTTGGCTAAGTCATATATTCTCCCCATCTGCAATCTCTTTTCTGTGCTGTACCTTTTCTACCATTAATTGCTTCTCCACCTAGACTTCACACCTTGCGGCGTCTCTTTTCATCCCATAATTGCCTTTTCACGTCTTACTTCTTTAGAATCTAGCTAAGTCCATCGCTTATTCATCTCCTGTGTTCATCAATCCTCATTGCAGTCTTCCCCGTATATTTATCCCCTTAAACTTCGTTTGTTCGCGCTTACCTCTTTATATTTCATTATTTTCCTTCTCTAATTTATTTCAAATGTTACGCTTACTTCCCCGTAACATATGTGTATATAATAAATAAAAACATCAATTATGCAATTGATGCAAAAAAATTAAAATATATATATTTAAAAAAATCGTAACGGATATTTTTATAGACAAAACATTGGAGAAAATATTGAAATTAAATCTAATAGAACATACTAAAGAATATAGTATAGTTTGAGGAAAATGTATGTCGTGGGGTACGACATATATAAAAAAAAATAAAGAAAATAGAAAAGGTGCAGAAAACCCAATTAACAAACGGGACGGAAAATGGAATAGTAAAATGACGCCAGACGATACGAGAAGAATGTCGTGGGGATACGATGTGTTAGGAGTTCAAAAAGGGCAGACAACCCAATTAAAGCGGTAAGTCGGCGGTGCTATGAGGAAATTGGAATGGCAATTGATCAGACAAAAGAACCGGATGAAGAGAAGAATTTGAAAGGAAACAATTAAGAGTCGAAACAGCGAAGGAAGACATCGAGATGAAAAGGGAATTGTTGACAAAGAGAAGAGGACCCCACACATAGGAGATGTTCTGGGAAAACACATTTCCTAGAAAAATAGGAATGAGTCAAGGACGGGATTGTTCGAGTATAAAACGCCCCTCACTCTAAATGGTGGAAGGAATGATTAGGGGAGGAACATGTTAACGAATCAAAAGTGGAAGTATAAAGAAAAAGGTTGAACATGAGAGACGAATAAAAATGTAAAAGGCGGGGCGTTGAGAACATAATAAAAAATAGAGAGAGTAAAAAAAAAATGAGGAATATCAGATTGATGGTGACTCTGAGAGTTGGCACCCAAAATAGAGAGTGGTAGCCTCGTAAGCGAGAAGGCAAAAGAATATATATGGGAGATTGCGCCCCGACGTAGCGCATCGCTGTAAGCCGGCAACTCAACGATGAAAGGAGCATCAATGAGCAGCAGAACCGATAGATTGCATGAACCCCGCAAGCTAGCCTAGAGAATCCTAGGAGCCGACATAGATTGCATGAACCCCGCAAGCTAGCATAGAGAATCCGCGGAGCCGAGATAGATTGCCTGAACCCCTGCAAGCTACCTATGAGATGATAAGAGGTGAGACTCGTAACCACGATGGAGTGCCTAACCCCCACAAGCAACGGATGGAGAACTGATCCGGCCGTTAAAGTCTGCCTATTCCTACATTATTGAGCGAGTCCGAATAGAGACCCCAATAGAGTCACCTGAATATACCAGCCAAAGTCCACTTCTGCAGTCTGCAAAAATGGAGGTAACCTTTTATTAACTATTGCCAAATTTCATGAGTTACCCGAGTCTTATATAATAGGCGGAAATTAAGGAATAATATAGATATATTGCGTACCGAAATGATATTAATTTAAATAAATGAAATAATATAGGCAAATAATACATTGATATAATGAGAATGTCTGTAAGTTCAAATTAATAAGAATATAATTGAATGTATACTAATATTTGTATTGTGTGAATAAATTAATGTTTTGTTTAAAATCAGAGTAATGGTATCATTGCCTACCACTATAACCAATCACGACCCATCCAAAGAAAAACTACGACAATGTATTTTAATATTGTTTTGGATAATGTCCAATCATCTGCCGCATTGGCAAGAAACTTTTATCTATTTCGTTATGCACGTGAGAGGGTAAGATTGGAAAAAGGATTGTTTTAAAGGAATTTTACATAGGTTTAATTCGCCCGTTACAAATGTACCAAAATGTTACATATTGCTTAACGATAATCTATAGGTATACACGATGAATCGAGGTCGTTCCCTTACAGGATATAACTGCTTGACACGGTCTCGAGGGCAATTTTTATTAAATTGGGTGTCCATATTTGGTGCACCAGCCCTTATGTATCGTGACCAAGGGAGGCAATTTGAATCCTTTACATTCAGGAACTTAGCTAAAACGTTGGGTGCTGAAGTTTCACGTACCTCTGCATACAGTCCCGAAGCAAATGACTGAGCGTTGTCACTGCGTCTTAAAAGTGACTTTAATGTTTAATCCTATGAAGTCGGGGGTTGACCGCTTACCTTTGATTTTGCTGGGGTTGAACTGGAGTGAAAGCACTCAGCGGCGGAGCTTGTATACGGACAAACGCTATGTCTTCCAGGGCAATTTTTTACGCCTGATGAATTTGATTCCTTGCACTCAGTCGGAGTTCATTTATAAATTATGCACTGTTTTCAAATTTATGAGAAGTAGCGGGTTTGTGTCTAACAAAGAGCAAGTACTGAATATACCAAAGAATATAAAAATTTGTACGCACGTTTTTATGCGACAAGATGCGGTGCGCAAGGCGCATCAAGGACCGTACATTGTCCTTAAAACAAGACCTAAAATACTTCTTTAAAGATTGCTTTGCAGGAAAAATGGGTGTCTATTGATTGTCTTAAGCCAGCTTTTCTCCCAGTGGACTCTATGCCTTTGCTACAGTTAGCCTTGGCCGCAGGGAAGAAGGATGGTCAATCTATCAAGACTTCGAACTCCTACACGACCCGGAACGGAAGGAAAGTTCGTTTCAGGTCAAATTGACCCTTAATCTTCGGAGGGGAGTGCTGGGGAGTCGCAGACTGCCCTCCAGGTCGACCAGAGCATCATGAAATTTGATATTCAAATTTCTCGGCTACTCTTGTAACGTCATAACCTCGGCGAGCAATTAAGCAGGTCTGGACTACAGTTCAGCCGAGAACTTCAGCCTAGGATCTGGCAAGTTGTGTCGAAGTTTCTCTCGGGGGGGAATTTTTCCCTTTGCTTCGTTTTGTGGCTCTAGTGACCCCAGCTCTAAAATTGTATTTATTTGTTAAGCATCATAGTTCTTGATACGTACGCCGTGTTTTTACGAGTAAATTGTTAAGTTTGAATTTTCGTTCTCCCTGTCTCGTAATGGCACCAGATCAGTATATGCTACAGATATTTATATATATCTATATAATAAATACAAACGTCAATGTATGAAATTTATGTAAAAAGACGAAAAATATATTTATAAAAAATCAACGTATATTTTTATAGACAAAACAATGAATAAAATATTAAATTAAATCGAATAGAACATACTAAGGAATAAAGTACAGTTTGAGGAACATTTCTTTTACTGTATTTTAATATTGTTTTGGATAATGTCCAATCGTCTTCCGCATTAGCAAGAAAAGTTATCATTTCGTTATGCACGTGACGCAAAATTAGTTTAAAGTATCGCAAAAAGAAATGAAACCACGTGATCGGCATTTAATGGATTAAATTCTTAATCTTTAACTTCATTTTCTAATTTGTGGGGAATTTATAAAGATTCGACAGATATTTTGCTTTAAAGGAATTTTTATGGTCTTTCTCGTGCTATAATTTTTATAACCCTCGGACAATTATTTTAAATGCAAATTTTGAAGAATGTTGCAGAAAAACTTAAACATTGAATTTAAATTTAATTTTTCAAAAATCTCTTGGTGCACCCCTACACTATAAGAATCGCCATACAAAATTTCAACCCAATAAGTCCAGCGGTTTGGTTTGTGCATTATGTCAGTCAGTTACGGAACTGTTTTTTATATATATAGATTTGTGTATATATGTGTCTATATATCTATATATTTGTGTGTATATGTATTTATATATAATATATATATATATGTGTATATATCCATAAATATGTATATATATGTACTTGTGTAAGTACGTAATGCGTAAATTGTGTTATTTATAAAGATGCGGAAAAGGCAACTTTACTGAAATACTTCAGCTCATAAACACCCTCCTGAAAATGCACCCAAAATGAGAGATTTGGCTTGTCATTATCTTCAAGGTTACCGCAGTAAAATATTATCGTTCTCTTCGGCGGACTAGTCTGGATTTGGTGCATCAGTCGTTAGGGCGGTTTTAATCTCAACGTCTGATATCCCCACAGTTCAATAAACACCGATTCTAAATTGTTTAAGAAAAGTGATTTAAAAGAAATGATTTTTATAAACTTTCTATTGTGATGTTTTATAATTAGGATTTTACTGAGATGCAGTTTGCAAAGAATTTCATTCCAGAATTTAAATTTTTTTTTACTTTGTATAAATTTCAACTCCATTGCTATGAATTACAGTGGACCCTCTTTAATTCGAACTCGGTTAATTCGAACTTTCGGTTAATTCGAACTAATCCAAAGGCCCCCAAAAACTTGTATTGGAGTTAATGTTAAAAATATCTCGTTAATTCGAACTAATTTTTATCACTTCGGTTAATTCGAACTAAAAATTTGACAAAAAAAAATTCTTTTTCCTCGTTTAATGGAGAAAATACACACTATATTTATTATTTTGTGTGTCAAAATTTCTTTTCTGTGTAAAGAGGCACATGCCTGCATTCCTAGACTATTGCATGTCCGCTAAACGTTAGTAGCTAGTGTCCTTCTTATTAGTACTAAAGGAAAAAAGCAATTTTCCTTTATTTGGGTCGATTTTCTTAGAATTTCAGAAAAACTAGTCTTTACTACAGATTCTAGGGAGCTGCGTCAGTTATAACTGCAGTGCAGACAAGTTAATGTGGTCTAGTTTTTTTTCCTTATTGTGTGGTGTGAACGTGTAAAAATTCAGGATGTCTACACGTGGAAAGTACAAAACCCTAACTTTGGAGACAAAGGTAGAAATTTTAAAGAAAGTAGAGAATGGCGAATGTAAAAAAAAGTTAGCAGCTGACTATGGAATTAAAAAAATGCCTTGTCAACTAATTTGAAAAACAAGGAGTCAATTTTAGATTCATGGGAAAAATCAAAATTTGCTAGAGGAAGGAAACGCATGGGAAATGCGTCCCAAGAAGTTCTAGAAAGAGCTCTACTGCTATGGCTCCAGGATGTTAGATCTCGAAATTTTCCGATAAATGGACCCCTAGTGCTGACGAAGGCTGATGAATTGGCAAGTCGAATGGGTATTGAAGATTTTAAATGCAGTGATGGATGGCTTTCTCGATTTAAGTCAAGGCAAAATATTTCTTATCAAACTGTATGTGGCAAAAGCTCTCATGTAAACGAAGACGTATGCACTAATTTCGGTAGGAAACTGCCAGGGCTTTTTTCTACTTACTTGCCGAAGGATATTTTTAATGCGGCCGTAATGAACTCTATTAAAACTCTGAAAGCATTTATTCAGATGGAACCTTCCTCTGAAAATGAATTGAAATGTTTACTTCAAATCGAGAAGCTGGCTGAACAATGTAGGCATCATAAACAGAACCAAACATCCATTTTACAGTTTTTCCCCAAAGTGTAATTCATATTTTTAATAAAAGTTTACTTTATACTGCATATCTTCTGCTTCATTTTATGATTAAGGTAAGTCTGTATTGCTTTTTAATATGTTTAACTTTAGATAACATAGTATAATATATTTTCTGGGGTTATACATACTAGGAGAGTTTCTTCTTCAGTGATACACATTTAAAGTTATATATTTTCTCTTAACATCGGATAATTCGAACTTCGGATAATTCGAACTTTTTTCTGAGAACCTTCGAGTTCGAATTAACGAGCGTCCACTGTATAATCTATTTACACTGCTGGCCACCCAAATTGCAACACCAAGAATGACAAGAGATATCACAACAAAATTTATTTTGTAGATAACATGTTGACCAAGTATCAAATGATTAAATTTATAGACTTCTGGTAAGTGTGGTTCCTGCCAAAATCAGTAGCCAGAGTAGCCGCCATTGTAGGAGATCACCGCTGCCACACGCCTCGGCATTGATTCAAAGAGACTTGGGATGAGTTCTTGGGGTATAGCAGACCAAGCAGCTTCCACACGTTGCCAAAGTTGATCTGCTGTGGCAGCTGGGGATGGAATCTGGGTCAATCGTAGAGCAACCATGGACCACATGTTTTCTATCGGCGAAAGATCCGGAGAGCGAGGCGGCCAGGGAAGCAATTCAATCTAGCGATTGACGAAGAACCGTTGGACAATGCGTGCCACGTGTGGTCGCGCATTATCCTGTTGAAATATGGCTGTGGGCAAGCCTTGAAGGTAAGGAAGGACAACTGGCTCCAACACCTCGGATATGTAGAGCTGGCTATTTAAAGTACCGGCAATCCGTACTAGAGGTGTGCGAGAGTGATATCCAATACCGTCCCATACCATAATACCCGGTGCAGGACCAGTGTGGCGGTGCATAAGGCAGCTGTTCAGCATCCTCTCTTCACGGTGTCTCCAGACTCGAATGCGACCACCGTGGTGTTGCAGACAGAAGCGTGACTCGTCAGTAAAGACAATTTCATTCCATTCTGCCGTCCACATACTTCTGTCATCGCACCATTGGCGGCGGAGACGTCTGTGGTTCTGCGTCAAGGGTAGACAAAGCAATGGACGTCTTGCGGACAGACCACTCTGCTGTAAATGGCGTCGAATGGTACGCGTAGACACTGGATGATGCGTTACAGACTGCATCTACTGTGCTATGGTTCGTGATGTGACTGAGCGATCCGTCACTGCCATGCGCACAATTTGCCTGTCATCACGTGAAGTGGTGCGCTGAGGTGGATGTGATCGAACACGCCGGTCCGTCGTACCCTCCTGCATCCAACGATCACATATCCGCATTTCAATTGTTTGGTTTCGTCCAACACGACTACCGATTTCCCTGAAAGATAATCCACAATCTCGGTAGGCCACTATCCTTCCTCTGTCGAACTCGGATACTTGATCAAAAGATGATCGCTGTTTTCGACGAGGCATAATTGATCGTTTTTTTGAAAAAACCACAAGAAAAACACAATTGCCGAACTTGAAATCGTCGAAATCTCCAAGCTTTAAATAGCGCTTTGAAGTGGCGCCACAGGCGCGCGTGATGTGCGTCTGCGCTGAAATTCTAATCATTTGCATATCTCACCTCCGCTAATGCATGTTGTAAATTTCATGTTATTTGTATGTTTCCTTCAGGGTGTTGCATTTACAGTGGCCAGCAGTGTAGATATGGGTAAATACACTGTGCTTTGATATAGTAGTTTACACACATATATTAGATTCATAATCGATCTCGATATAATCATGGAATTATTTCGTTCGAATAAAGACACGAGTATACACACATACACTTAATTGTAATTATGAAAGGTATGGAAAATATTAAAAGCAGGTTTACCGGGTAAAATTCCTTTCCATAACTGTATCTGTCATTTGTTTTGTTCAACAGGAGCTCGGGACAAGAGTCTGACTTCGGCCCTGAGTTGTCAGATGAAGCAGAACTGTTCACCATGGCAACAATCGCAATATTCATATTCATTCGAGAAGCATTGAGGTAAACGTAAATAATAAAACCAACAAAGGCTGTGATATACCTATATTTTAGCCACGGTTCCCTGGATTCTGAAAAAAAAAATATTGCGATTAGTAATGTAACTTATTAACTGTTTGCATACATATATCAAGGTACACATACCAGCAAAATGAGACCTAATGACCATTGTATATCTATAAAGGTTTCAATGCAATACAATTTGAATACAAATTTTTTTCATTTTAGAAAATCACTCGAGGCGCTGCTTCACATCTAAAAACCTATTGTTACGTTATGTTTCATTTTTAGAAGTAATTTTCTAATTACCTCTAAAAATTAACACATAGGGAAACGTAAATACTATTTTATGTAGATAATGTATATGAATGCAAGGCGATTTTTTTCCCAAATTTGGTATAGTTTGCAGATAGAGTTTAAAAGAGAATATAAACAAGTAAAATGTTTTTGATATGAAATGATTTTGTTTTATACTAAAAATTAATTCTTTTCAAATATTTGAATATAAATTAAGCCGTATCTAACAGCTGCTCCGATGAAATATTTTATTGTTTTCCGTAAAAAGACTGGAGAATTTCGAAATACATGACTGAGTTTGATTGGCCTCGTTCTATCACCAAAGACCGTCTTATACTGACTGTCTCTACAGCTATGGTAATAATGTCATTAAGGACCAAAGTCACTTTCAAGGGCTTTCCCTGAAGCTATTTGGGGAAGCGAGACTAGGATGTGAGAAGCTGATTGAGGCAATGACTTTAGTTTCTCTATATATTATTGTTTTATTGGGGTAGAAACTCACTGAGACAATTTTTTTTTCCATTCTGATTTTTTATTTGGATGCGAGAGGCCGATTGAGACAAAAACTTTTACCTTATTGAAATGGGAGATGCTGATTAAGACGATGACTTTTGTTATTTTATTGGAAGAGAAGCTGATTGACTTTTGTATTACTCTCTATGAGGCCAAATTTTATGTGGTAACCCAGCTTCTTGGATCATGCATCTAGTCGTTTCAGTTAAAAGTTCTGTTTTTTCATTCTACCACCCCATTTCGGGAAGGACGGTAAGGCACAGTCAATTGATGGTGTATTCCCTGTTCTGTGAAGTAATTTCCCTTCTCGTTGCTAACGTATTCACCCCCGTTGTCAGTTCTAAGGGTTTGGATTTTTCTTCCAAATTTATTCTTCGTCATTGCAATGTATTCCTTCAATTTTGAGAATACTTCGTTTTTCTCAGAGATTCAGTAAATTATAGTGAACCTGCTATAATCGTCAATGAGAGTAAGGAAATAGGATTTCCCACCAATAGAATTTTGAGATGGACCACAAACATCAGAATGTACGAGTTGTAGAGGTTTATGCGTTCTGTACGTAGCTGTTTTGTAGTATGGTTGATCAGTTAGTTTTGCTTATATGCAATTTTCACACACGGTTTCATGCTTGCAATTATCTATTTTTATACCGTTTGCCAAATTGTCGGAAATTAACTGTGTAATTGAACTGTAATTTTTATGTCCTAGGCGCTTGTGCCTAAGATCTATACAGTTTTTATTCTTGCAGTGATGTGCTATTAGAGCAGAGGTTTTGGTTTCTGGTTCTTCTAAAATGACCTTATATAGAGAATCATTTATTTTCCCTTCTAAGTAGGTTCTTTCCCCTTGCTGTATTTTGCATTTATTTTTCTCAAAAATTACACTGCATCCGTTTTCCGCAGCATTTCTAACAGAAATCAAATTTGTTTCTATTTCTTTGTTCATATAAAACATCGCGCAATCGTACATAATTAATATTTCCATTCTAAGTCAAAGTTCGAAAAAATACATCTCCTATTCCCTGAGATTTTAAATTATTTACGTTTGCAATAATCACCGAATTTTGACTCTGATGTTTTAACTCTACGAAATATTCCTTATCGTGAAATATGTGACAGCTACTTCCTGAATCAATGACGAGCTTCTGCTTTATTTTCATTTTATTCACAATGAAGGAGCAGGAATGTGCGTATTCAGCTATACCGCTTGTAACCGTCGCTGATCGAAATATTTTTTCTTTTTAGTCTCAAAACAAATCGACGTGTTATGCTGTTTGATTTTAGTCATATTTTTGCCTTGAAATGTGAGTGGATTACCATTTTTATTTTTCATACGATAACATCCTGATCTCATGTGGTTCTTCTTATGACAAAAGGAACAAAATTTATTTTCGCGATTTGGTGCTGTACTTTTGTTTTGGATTTTAAACGCTTTGTTTGAGATATCGCTTTGAACTGTTTCAATTCTACGGTTATATTCATCGATAATTTTTCCTCTGATAAAATCTACACTGAGTTCGTTTTCTGGTCTTGCTTCGAGAGCAGTTATTAAATTATCCTAGCTTTGAGGGAGTGAACACAATAGTAAAGCAGAAATGTGAGATTCAATTTGTTTTCTCCGATAGCACGTAGCTTATCAATTATCTCCATTAAATTACAAATGTGATTATTTACGTTTCCACCTCTAATTTCGTGTCGTATAACTTTCTAAGTAGAAATAATTTACTTCTTAGATTAGAACTTTCATGCACTTTCTTTAATACATCCCAAGTTTCTTTTGCTGTCGTAAGATATTTTACATGCATAATTTCGCTGTGTTCAATAGACAAATTTATCAGCGTCCTAGCTTTCTGATCCTGTTTTAACCATGCAGGTGTTTTTGGCTCGGGTGGTTGAACAGTAACGAGATCATAAAGATCTTCTTTAATGAGAACCATTTCGGTTTTGAACTTCCAGTTTGCATAATTACTAGAGTTCAGTTTTTCAACAAGGTAGTTATATCTAAGAGCCATTTTGTGATCAGTTATTTTTTTATTTTTTTACATTACAATTTAATTGCCGCTGTGAGATCTTTCAGTCTCATAATCTTTGCTGGAAAAAAACACTCGCGAATCAGAGTAAGGTAAATCTTTGTTCTGTGTAGCACAGCTAAGCAGCGCATAGCCACAGCAGGGCGATGAAGTTGTAGAGAATCATGATTTAGATAATAAAGATCTGAGGACAACAGTGACGTAGCGAGCATAACTGGAGCCCGGGGCACGATACCTGTTTGGCGCCCCTCCCCTGTAAAAACATATAGTGATATAATATATAGAATTAGTGAAAAGGACCATTTGGCGCCCCTCTGCGAGTGGCCCCCGGGGCAGGATAGACCTCCTTGCCCTCCCCACTATAAGTTTGTTTTAATATGCATTTTACATTAATATCTAAAGTACGACACAAGACAACACGCGACATTGAACAACAGGTGAAATTACATTAATACTGAATAATAAGCGCCTTCTATTGTTTCTTCTAAAAGAGGGAAAAAGAAAATTAAAGTTCTTCAGATAAGTGGTGCCATCTGGTGTGACATGTGACAGTTTCTTTCTTTTTGGAAAACACACATATATCTAACAGGAACGATTCTAGGATGTGAGAAACTAATTGAGGCAAAGACTTTTGTGCTACTCTGAATTTTGCACTAGTAAGTCTTATTTCCATGTTTTTATTAACTCGCTTTCTTGTTTGTTTGTGTGTGTGTTTGTCAAGTACAAATCTTGCAATCTTGATTTTTAACTAACTTCCCGACTAGCTAGACATTTGAAACTTTTAGAATAGCTCAGAACACGATGACAATGCACTTTTTGATACTTTTAGCCATCTTTAAGCAGAATTGAATTAACTTTAAGTTATTTTCAGTTAATTTTATTTTGTAGACTTGTGCAGCCATCTATCGTCCGGAACGGGAACGAAAAGTTAAACGCAAGTTAACTTCCAATTAACTTCATTTTCTTTCTAGTTGATGGGATAGTTCATCAAAAAAAAAATTTTTTTAAGTATTTTTTAATACATAGAATTGTCAAGTTTATATGATTCAACAGAAAATTTAAAAACATGGTGTAAAAAAAGTTCTTTTTATCTTGTAATTATTTTTGGATTCAATGCAAATAATTAAAAGGAAAATAGCAGTTGCTTCAGTATATAATAGGGAAATTAATCTTTAAAAAATTTCCCATACCTCTTGTACGGAGGTGGGTTAATCGGAAGAAGCTGGGGCTGCCGCCAACTTGGCGATTATTTACTTCCTGTTATGATATATCCCGATTTCTGGTTACCCCTACAATTCATATGAATGCGCCTTCGATAGCAACCCTGTTTACAGACATTAATCTAATCCCAGCATCAGTTTTGCTCCTGCTGCCATCTGTTGACTTATAAAGGAATCTATTTAATTTAGTATGTATTAAAATCAGAATTTATAGAGATTTTAACAAAATAAATTGTTGAAATTTAAATTTTCTTTCTTCAAATTTCCACAATCATTTAAATTTGATAAATTTGAATTTGTTAATTAGAAAATAAATGTATTGAATAATAAGCTTAAATTTAAAATATTTAAAGTTTGAATTGTAATAAAAGCTTAAATTTAAAATATTTAAAGTTTAAATTGTAATAATTTAAATTTATTTGAATATATAATTTTTTAAAAATCAAATTTTAAACTATTTAAAGTAAA
This sequence comes from Dolomedes plantarius, assembly GCA_907164885.2. Classification (NCBI taxonomy): domain Eukaryota; kingdom Metazoa; phylum Arthropoda; class Arachnida; order Araneae; family Dolomedidae; genus Dolomedes; species Dolomedes plantarius. Next base: position 76,278,640 of record OU015490.1, read on the forward strand.
AAATAAATGTATTGAATAATAAGCTTAAATTTAAAATATTTAAAGTTTAAATTGTAATGATTTAAATTTATTTGAATATATAATTTTTTAAAAATCAAATTTTAAACTATTTAAAGTAAAAAATAAATGTATTGAATAATAAGCTTAAATTTAAAATATTTAAAGTTTAAATTGTAATAATTTAAATTTATTTGAATATATAAGTTTTAAAAATCAAATTTTAAACTATTTAAAGTTTTAAATTGTAATAATTAAATTTATTTTAAAAGATAATTTTTTTTTATTTGATTTTAAAAAAAATTATTTTAATGTGGTTACATTTGTGTATTTACATAATAAAAAGATTAACAGAAGAAATGTTATTATCAAGACCTGAAAAGATTGCATTTTTCATTTGTATTTTATATATAACAATACCAGAAGCCAGAATAAAAATATTTTTCTTGGGAATAAATTGAAGGATGCTAAGTCCATTTTTGTGATAACCAAAGGGAGCAAAATGAAATACTGTAATTCTGTAACACTTTTCGGTAATAGAGATACAAATTTTATGTTCCTTGGGATTCCATGAGATCTAATTGTAAGAAAATTTATGGTTATACTAGATAACCCAACAAGCAGAAAGCCATATTAAAGAGCAAGATATTTTTTATCTCTAATTCTACTAACCTTTATTTAGAAGAATGTTTTATTAGAAATTGACAAAAATAACAAAGACAATATTAAATTTGAACTGTTGGGTCGGTTGGTTGATTTGTAACTTTATGGTCAATTATGCTCATAAGAGCTAATTAGACTGGGCCGTATGGTTTAAAGTGGATTCCGAACCATTACAACATCCGTGCCAACCTAAGATTCAAGCCTGTCACTTTTCATACATTAAGCCAGAACTCTAATCATTATATAACTTAAAATTTAATGAGGAGATAGGTAAAGAGGTCACAATCGTATATTACATATTCAGTGATCAAAGATTTTGTTTTTCTTGGACTGTTCGAGTTCCAAGAGTGTGCGTTATCTTATCCACAGATGATCTAAAATATTCTCACTTTGGCCAAGTTTATCTTGGATGTATAAATTTACTGATAAAGCTGAAACTATAATCTTCACAGCTTAAAATATATGGTCAAAAGAGTAAGTGGTAATAATGAATATGTAAATCATACTTTGCAATGATAACCTGTAAAGCTACAATCAACTTAATATAATGTTGCACTTCAATGTGAAGAGTTTTATATTACACAATTGAATTCAATGAAATAGATTCATTTATTGTTAAAATGCAAAATTAAACACTAAATGTCTGGTTGAATTGGATATTGTACAGTACCATATTATGTACTCTATTAATATAGAATAGATGGCGCCACCTTAAAACCTAGTACACCTGTTTTTTGCAATAAACTGTTCCAAAGGGTTGAGATTGATTCCTGATTGGTTGCCGTTGCTCTAAATTTGATTTCCGCGCGCAATTAAAATTATTTTATTCTTTCGGTTCTCGCTCTTCCTTGGATTAACACTGACTTTTATGCTCATGCGACGCCTTTCATAATCGCCAACGAATACCGGTAAATTTTCGTTATTTTTCCTTTATGATCTTGAGTGAAAGGGGCAAAAGTGCAGCAGGATTATTAAGATAATATTACTGATGAAGAGGAATTCGAAACTGAATAAGAATCAATTTAAGAATTCAAAGTAAAGTCCCTTAGAGTTTCAATGAGAACTCAAAGAATTTTGGATAAATTTAAGGGCAAATTTACTGAACTTTGATAGTAATTACAACCCTACGGTTGATGAAAAGATATGTAAAATGATTAGTGAAAGTCTAGCGAAAACTACGCCGATTGTGAAAGCATCTCACTTCCCCCTAAGTAATAAAAAAAGCAAATTTACTGAATCTGAAAACTTTGATAGTTTTCACAACGTTACGGGTGATGAAAACATATGTTTAACGTTTAGTCAACGTCTACTAAAAATTACGGCGATTATGAAGGCATCGTCAAAAAACAATCCTAGGACGTGCGAATCTAGATCAAGGTAAGTCAATTTTTATGTTTGTTATTTAAGGTATCTGACTACGTTTAAAACGTCGATTTAGATGAAAATTACGAAATTTCTTATATTCTTTAAAAAAATGTAAATTTCTGTTTCTAAATCTTTTATTTTTTTCCATACGATGATAAGAAATTAAATCGGAGCGATTTCAGTGGAATTAAATATTTTAATTTCGTTTTCTGAAGACTTTATTTCATTAAAAATGTAATTATTCAAATGTATTTTACATTTAAAATTGCTATTGTCTAGTTAGGGGACTATTTTTTTCATCATTTTCCTACTTTGGTGCTATATTCCGGCGAAAAATAGCACAAGTTTTTGTAAAAAATGGCACCGAACGTAGTCGGATACCTTAAACTTTTCATGTTGCGATTTTTTTGAAAGGTCGCCAGAATTTCTGAGTTCTCTTTTTTTCCCCCCCCCTTCATATTTCGTTGTTTTGGTGTTTTAAACTTTTAAAAACAGCAAAACATCAAAATATGAGCGGGGGAAAAAATGGCGGACTCAGAAACGCAAATTTGGCGACTTTTCAAAAAAATCGCCAAAAAGTCGCCAACCGCCCCAGCTTCTTCCGATTTACCCGGAGGTGTACTATGTTGAGCAAAAAAGCAAAATGGACTGTAAACAAAATAAAAAGTTTAATCATAGGACACAGTTCGTTAATTTGTTTAACTCTGTTGGACACAAAGGGTTTAAGTCTTTCATAAGGAGTTTTTATCCAAGCTAGAGTTATCGTAGAGTCCGACCACAGGTACACATGATGGAATTCAACTTGAATGACAGAGATGATCTTTGCGACTAGACGAGCTAGTAGCAATGCCGCACATAATTCCAACCTGGGTATTGTTAAGGTTTTTATCGGAGATACTCTGGATTTAGAACACAACAGTGTTGTTTGCTGCTGTCCTTGGCTGTTTTTTGAGCTTACATAGATTGCTGCTCCATATGCCCGTTCAGACGCATCGCTGAATCCATGTAAATGAGTTATGATGGGATCTGTAATGATCACATGCCTAGGAATTTTCACTTGATTTATAGCGGGAAGTTCGTTTAAGAAGTTAAACCATTCTTTCATATCATCAGGAGGAATTGGATCAGACCAATTTAACTTTTCCCTCCGCAGATTTTGTAGAAATATCTTGGCCTTTGTAATTACTGGTCCAATAAGACCAAGCGGATCAAACAAGCGTGGTATAGAAGAGAGAATCCCGTTTTGTGAAGCTTGCTTTAGAGTCTACATTAACCTTAAAGGTTAAATTATCGGAATTACATGCCCAAAGCATACCGAGAGTTTTCACAGGATCAGAATCTGAAGAAAAGTTATATTCAGCACCTTTACTGTCATTTAACAAGTTTGGGTGGTTGGATACCCATTTATGTAACTGCATTCCACCTTTGTTCAATACATCTATTAACTCAAATTGTAAGGAAATTGTGTCTTCTAAATTGTCTGAACCTGACAAAATGTCATCTACGTAGACGTCGGTAAGTAAAACTGCGGACGCACGAGGAAAATACTTCTGCTCATTCTCAGCTAAAGCCTTTAAAGTTCTCGTCGCCAAATACGGAGCGCATGCTGTCCCGTACGTAACTGTACGCAATCTAAAAGTTTCAACAGGAGAGCACTGACTTGATTTCCACAAAATTCTTTGAAAATCTCTATCAGATTCTTCGACAAGAATTTGCCGATACATTTTAGTAATGTCTGTACTAAATACATATTTATGTGTTCGGAAACGAGCTACTATTGAAAATAGATCCTGCTGAACAAGTCCACCATTCAGTAATATGGAGTTGAGACTTATTCCATTCTCGCACTTGGCTGATGCATCAAACACAACGCGAAGAGGGGTAGAAATGCTCTCTGGGCGGAAAACTGCGTGATGCGGGATGTAATAAATTTCACTACAGTTCTCGCAGTCCGAAACTTTTTCCATGTGATTTAACGTAATATATTCATCTATAAATGCCTTATATAAAGTGGACATAGTTGGATCTTTGTCCAATTTCTTCCAAAGGGAATTTAGACGTCTTTCCGCCATTGATTTAGACTCTCCTAAACTAGAACGTGTACCTTCCTTAATGGGCAATCGTTCAATAAATCTGCCGCTATCATCTCTTTTGTGAGTGGTAACAAAATGTTGCTCACAATACTCCTTTTCAAATGTTTGAGACTCAATCTTTGCATCATCCCCGGGAAAGGATTCCATCTCAAAGAATTTTTTGACAGAAAGTTCTAAAGAATCTCTTTCTGAAATATGAGCAAGACCAGTAAAATGGTGAGAAGCTGCATTTTCCACAGTCCCGGTAACCAAATAGCCGAAAACACTGTTCTGAAGCATCAAATTATTATCATATGATTTGAATTTTTCAGCCTTAAGCAATTCAAAAAATATCTGGCAACCAATGAGTAGACTGATTCTACTTGGAAGATTGAACGTATCGTCAGCAAGCTTAATTTCGCGAGGGAAATATACGCGAGAAATATCAATCTTCTTTACAGGCGTTAATTCTGTGATTTTAGGTAACACAAGGAATGATAATGCTTTCGAAAAGCTGCCCTCATCTTTTGAAATTTTCGCTGTTATTTTATTTTTAACAAAATATTCTCCTCCGTTTATGCCTGAAATGGATGAATTGCATTTTTCTTTCTTTAATCCTAAAACATCTGCTATTTCCTGTGTACAAAGTGATACTGAACTTCCACTATCAAGAATTGCTTTTACTTTTATTTTTTCGCCAAATGAGTTCTCAATATATAACATTGTAGTGCATAAAAGGCTGCTGGTAGCTAAACAACACTCTTTGACATCTGCTGATAAAGTGGCGCCTATGGTTTTGTTTGATGCGAGCAAACGAAATGATGACTCATTTTGAGCGGGAGAGATATTTATCGTGTCAGAATATGGAATGTTTTCACAGTTTTGATTTGAATGTATTGCGGTTTTTGGCGGGGCGAGATATCTATGAAGGAGCGTATGGTGGTTTGTCTGTTTACAAACGAAACAAGAACTTTTAGAATTGCAATTCGATAACATGTGAAAGGCGCTTAAACAGTTATAACAAAGTCTATGTTTTTTAACAAGATTGACTCTATCTTCCAGTTTCATTTCTTTGAATTTCTCACAGTGAAATAATGCATGGGCTTTAGTTTTACAAACTACACACATCTGAGGTGATTTATTAGATTTAACGAAAAGGGATTTGAATCGTTCGGAATTTGGCTTGGTTGAAATGTTAATATGAATGCTGTTTAGAATTTGACATCGTCTTTCTAAAAATTCAAAAAATGCATCGAAATCTGGTACATCGTTATCCTTCAGAGTTAATTCATAATTTTTTCGCGTTTCGCGGTCTAATTTTTCAAGAACAATATTCAATAGCAAAGCGTTAGAAAATTTGTCTCTTTCGAAATTCAAAATTTTCAGTGATCTAAGATTTTTGTTTATATTATCCAACAAGTTTCGAAGCTCTTTGGCTGACTCATGTTTGATAGATTGAAGATTTAGAATGTTTCTTAAGTGACAGTCAACGATGATCCTCTCGTTTTCGTATCTAAGCTTTAGTGCTTTAAACAGGAAAACATAACTGTCATCTGAGGTTTCTATAATTTTTGCTTCTCCCTTTAGTGACCCACGTAGATAGTGAAGCTTTTCGTTTTCAGAAAGTTCTGGATTTTCGTCAATTAGACTAATAAACTGGCTTTTAAACAAGTTCCATTCCTTGAATTTTCCGTTAAAAATAGGAAGAGGGATTTTTGGAAGTTTTATTGACATTCTTTTCAGCTGATCATTGTTAATCGAATTCGAATCATGAGTAGAACAGTCAGAATTTTGATTTAGATAAGCAGAATTGTTCTTACCGATTTTAAGTTTATTAATCAAGGTTTTCAGACTCACCTCTGAATTTTGAAACTCCTCATCTAGCTGTGACAACATTTCCTCAGTTTCTTCGAAATTCTTTTCACTGACTACACTATAATATTCGTCTTTTAGAGCTTCAAATTTTTCTTGAAGTTTCGAAATTATATCCAATTGGGCCTGCAGTTCGGCGATATCCTCACTATCTTCACATATATTAATCTTCTTTAACTGTCCCTTTATATTACCGCGTTTCCGGTTAAGCGTTGTAATAACTGACTCAGTAGTCATTATTCTTAAGTTTAAGCAAGGTAGAATTTAATGCACTGGTAAACCCTCCGGGTCTCTAGGACCAAAATGTACGGAGGTGTACTATGTTGAGCAAAAAAGCAAAATGGACTGTAAACACAATAAAAAGTTTAATAGCGTGGCATTGTTTGCCAAAGGAAACTCCGCTTGTTCCCGGAGCTCCTTCTAGTACGGATACAAAGTTCGTTCTGAGTTATTCATGCCGCTAGTGGGCGAATTGGGTGGAGGCGTTACGTCACACATTATTACGTAACACCTCTTATAACTGCATTTTAAGATCTGCGATATTAGAGGAAGCATTGTTTTCCTGTCATGATGAGTGAAGTGGCACGTGACCTGAGAACTGATGATCTAATAAGGCTCGACGTCAGCAGCCACGCAGCTGGGAAGCATTGCTGACCACCGGGGGCACGGTTCGATTTCATTTTCTTCCTTTTTTTGTTGCTTCATTTCTTAGTATCCCCCCACCCTTAATTTTTTTCTCAAATTTAATGACTGGATTCTTTTCCGGAGGACGGTGGTCCAAAGGATTCTATTGAGCACGCCACTTCACGGGGGAGCCGCACGGGGGGGACACGCTCGTGACAGTGATTTGATTAAAGTTGCGAGAAAACCCGCCCGGGGTTGCATCTGTCACCTCCAAAGTTTACCAGATAGCTGTTTCGGCTGAGTTGGTTCCTAGATGGTCGAAGCAAAAATACCATAATTTTAATTCTATTGTTTCGCTTTCTGTTTTTCGGTCACGAGTTTTCGCGCCACCCTCGCTAATAGCGCGTTGTTGGGTATTTATTTTCTAGTCTCTCGAGCATCGACTTTTTGGCCAAATTTCATCCATTCTAAATTCTACTCATCGCCATCTTACATGGCAATCCACACTGAGAAGGCCTTGAACGTTGCCATGGCGGGTACCAGTTGGTGCATGGGAAGCAGTGTTTTAAGTATTTTGATAACTTCAGAGTCCCTTCAAGTGCTTCTTTCTCTCTTCAAGTTAAAAAAAACAACTATTTATATACGTCACGCAAACGTCATTATTATGACTCAAATTTGAGTTAAACCCATCTTCATATGAAGAGTAGCTGATGCAAAAAGAACTATCTTCTGCGGATTCAACAACTCAGAAAATATCACTTCATATTTTATTTTTATTTATAATTACCATGTTTTTATTAACTTGTTTGTTTGTGTGTGTGTTTGTCCCTTTCAAATCTTGCAATCGACTTTTAACTAACTTCCCGACTAGCTAGACATATGAAACTTTTAGAATAGCTCAGAATACGATGACAATGTATTCTATTGGTAATTTTAGCCATCTTTAAGCAGAATTAAATTAATTTTCAATTATTTTCAGTTAACTTTGTTTTGTAGACTGGTGTAGCCATTTATCGGCCGGGACGGAAAAGAAAAGTTAAACGCAAGTTAACTTCCATTTAACTTCATTTTCTCTCAAGTTGATGGGATAATTCATCAAAAACATTTTTAAAAAGTATTTATTAATTCATAGAATTGTCAAGTTTATGATTCAACAGAAAATTTAAACACATTGCGCAGTGAAAAACGACATTGTTCGTAGAAAAGAGAGGGGCCAGGTCCCACATGCAGAAAACGACGTGATTAAAAGTGAAAAAGGAGTAAAGGAGTTTGAAGAACAGGCAACGAGTCAAGACACAGCTGCGTTTAGCGAACGGTTTGGGTTAAGATGGATAAGTTAATGTTATAGGGAAGAGAATATTGACAGTAAAAAGGGCCCAGCTGGTTATAATGAGCTGAGAAGTCGAAAATTGGAGATGTAGATATACGAAGTTAGGAGATAAAAAGGGAGATAAGAATGTATGAAGTTGACGTTGTTAGTGCACACAACAGGTGGTCGAAAGGATAGCGTGAGAATATGGGGGTGTGATGAGGACCCCAGATGGGAGAGTGTCGATATACAGCCACTGCCCTCCGTGATGTAGATTGGAGCAAAAGGAAAGGAGTAAAAGATATGACGTCCAATGATAGGATGACGAGAGACTCATTGGTTATTGGGTGTCACCAATGATGGCCCAGGGCGAAGAAGTCTAAGTGAAATTAAGAGAGAAGAGAATGAGGACAGGGAGATCTAAAAAAGCAAGAGATTCGAGAGAGCCGATAAGCATAGCAGTTAGGAGCTGAGTAGCGGAGAACTGATTGCGAGGAGAGCTGATAAATAGAAGGAAAGGCCGCAGCCGATGGAGCATGGCCTATTGATAAGTCCATATTAATAGTCGTCTGGAGGAAAGAATAGATGGAATGAAGAGGGAAGAAATAGATGCAGGCCGCCAATTCCAAAGGCGAGAAACACGCAGAAATTAATGTCAGGACGTCGAAGTACTCAACACCCCAAAAGTCTGCAGACGCAAGCCCCTAATACATAGGCGAGATGTACAAATCATTGATGCCCTACATGAGAAATGACTAGTAGATTGATGAGCGCCTGCACCGAGCTGAACCAGACGCAAGCCCACTGCCACCAGATAGAGCATCACCCCGATGACCCTTGCCCTAAACATCGAAGGCCCTCTTCAAAGATCACCGAGGAGTTGAACCTGCCTCTGGCCACCATCCCCCGTCGAAGGTTCCGAATCCTAAGCGAGACCTGACCGTGGTTCGATTATCCAATGAAGCGCATTTCTCCGGCCCCTATTGTCCAAGGAGAAGACCCGTTTTGTGCAGGCCGCACAAGGTAGGGAGAAATTTAATGAATTTATTCTTTATCAATGCTCAGAATTTAAAAGGATAACTGGGTTAGGTTAAATAAGAGGATTGCGTATGTTAATGACGGTACCAATTAGAATTGATGTTATATATGTTGCCATAGATATATATCACTGGTATGTTTTAAAGAAGTGTGTATTAATGTATATGTTTAAGAAGTGAAATAATAATTAGTAGCAGATTGCAATTATGAGAAAGTGTATTAATGTATGTGTTTAAGAAATGAATTATCAATATTGGTAGCAGTTAGCAAACGAGAAATATGAGTATAGGTTAGTGTAGGAGGGTGCATTGGAGAAATGAAAGTGTAATCGAAATATGTATATGTTAATATGTTTGTTTAATAAATTGATTCATATGTATACATTTGAGTAATCAATCGTTATCACTTATAATTATTCACAAGTACTAACCCCATTTAAAACCACGGTGACACACATGGTATATAAAAAGTTAATTTTATCGTCTAATTATTTTACTCTTTTACTCGTCATTTAATACAGAAAAAAATTACAAATTCCACTTCGGAATTGTTTTGCTTATCGTGGGCTTAAGGGTTATGTGTTGTTGAATAGCCAAATATGAAAGAAAAATTTAGCGTATAACTGATTAGCCTAATGATGCTGACTACTTTTGTTTCAATGAAACGCCATCTTTCGGGACAGATCAACCTTAAATATTTCAATGACCAAGCAGCTATCAGCTAAAGAGCCTTCGTAAAGAGCAATAATGTTAAATCTTTAACCCTTCGGTGGGAACATGATTATTTTCCTGCATACTGAGAATATCTGCCTGGAAGGTAGATATAGACGGAATATCTCTTTCCTAGGTATTCCTAACTAGAAATTCAGTTTTTGTGGTTTATTACATTTCATAGTAGCCACAATCGTCAAACAATTTGTCTTTAATTCTTGACCAGCTTCTATTGAACAGAACCAATTATCACATTTTATATTACAGTTCGTTTTGTAGAGGCGTTTAGTTAGCCGAACGAGTGACTGGGTTGGGATTTTTAATTTTTGTTCTGATCAATCTAATTTTTACCTGAACAATAAAATGCTGGCGTCCCGAACCACCCTTCCACACTGAAGACAAGATGTTGACTGAAGCATCTGTAGACTCACAGTACCGAAGGTCGAAGGGTCGGGGGCCCAGCGTTGAATAAAGAAACTATAGCTGCCTGAGAGGCAGATGTTCCCACCGAAGGGTTAAGACAGTAGAGCTGAAAACGACAGTGGTTAATATTCCAAATATGAATTATATTAGTGGAAAATTATCTACATAGTTTTAAGACGCATTTTTTGGAACCGCCGAACTGAGTTTTTTTTTATTTGACAGACGGCCTGATTTCTGTTAACTTGAATTATTCCGCAATTTACATTACTTTTTACAAAAATTTCTTTCTTCTAAGACAGTTAATGGTTCTCAAACTTTTTAGATCCGCGACTCCATTGATATACAGGTCGTTTCCGGCGGCACCCTTATTAGGAACCAACCATTGTACAGAACAGAAAAATTTTAATTATATTTCTAACTAGATTACCTTTCACTTAACTATAACTATAAATATGAGGCGGTAGAGGTTGTTGTTGTTTTCAATCCCCTTGGAGTTGGAAAGCCTACACCATGTCGAAAGTAACTAGGTCCTTGGTGAAGGGTAGTAAGCAGCTTCACTTTAAGGTGAACCATTTAGTGTGTACCATTAGTAGTAGGTGAACCATTTAAGTCACCATTAGTGAACACTGTGATGGATTTGCAGCGACGAGCATCGAACCAGGGACGTTCAGATCAGTGACTCGACGCCTTTGCCAACCGGGCCACCGTATCCATGGTGGTAGAGGTTTAAAAAACATTGAAGATAAAAAAAATTACAGTTTGTGTAAAGACCTTTATTGATATAAAAATGTATATTATATTTAAATTCAACAATTCTTGTTTACATTGACTTCATATTAGATATACTCAGAAGACTTTCGGATATCCCTTCAATGGGAACATCTGCCTCTCAGGCAGCTATGGTTTCTTTATTCAACGTTGCCCCCCTCCCCCCTTCGACCTTGGGTATTGTTAGTCTACATATGCTTCAGTCAACATCTTGTCTTCAGTGTAGAAGGGTGATTCGTGATGCCAGCCTTCTGTGGTTCAGGCTAAAATTAAAGTAATCAAAGCAAACATTAAAAATCCCAACCCAATCTCTCGTTCGACTAAGCAAATGCCTTTACAAAACGAACCGTAATATAACCTGTGATAATTGGTTCTGTTCAACAGAAGCTGGTCAAGAATTAACGAGAAATGGTTTGACGATTGTAGTTACCATGTAATAAATCACAAAAATCCCCGGAATGTCTAGTTAGGAATACCTGGGAAAGAGATATTCCGTCTATATCTGCCTTTCAGGTAGATGTTCCCACTCAGCGGGAAAAGAATCATGTTCCCAGGGAAGGGTTAAAACACCTTTTTATGTCACAGAACAAAAAATTCTATGTCAAAAATCAGTCTCAATATCTAAAAAATAAACATCAGTTAAATTTTCTGTCCTAATGAAAGGGATGTGCCTGTTTATCTTTGATTACTTCGTGATATCTTGGTGTTATTACCATGCTTTTATTAACTCGCTTTCTTGTTTGTTTGTGTGTTTGTCCCGTACAAATCTTGCAATCGATTTTTAACTAACTTCCCGACTAACTAGACATTTCAAACTTTTATAATAGCTCAGACCACGATGACAATGCATTATTTCAATACTTTTAGCCATCTTAAGCAGAATTAAATTCATTTTCAGTTAATTTTGTTTTGTAGACTGGTGCAGCCATCTATCGAACGGGACGGGAGCGAAAAGTTAAACGCAAGTTAACTTCCAATTAACTTCATTTTCTTTCAAGTTGATGGGATAATTCATCAAAAAAATTTTCAAAAGTATTTATTAATACATAGAATTGTCAAGTTTATATGATTCAACAGAAAATTTAAAAACATGGTACATAAAAAGTTCTTTTTATCTTGTAATTATTTTAGATATAGCAACGCGAATTTCTTTTTCAAGATTAAGTTTAGCTCTATATTTTGATTTTATCAAGAGAAACAAAAGTCCATACAAAGCCGTATGGCATATGACGAGCCACGACGCAGACTTTGAGAAACCGTGTTCTAAGGTATTGAGAGAAAAGTGATAAATTAATTATGTATAATATATTTTACCCCATTGTGTGCATTAAGGATTTAAAAGAAACTGATTCCAAAATATTATTATTAAAAATTAGCCATGCAAGTGTAATAATTGTTCAGATTTCTCTAAAATACAGCATACATTACGCTCGTGAGTGAATATACAAAATTTCAGGCTATTCATTATCTATATACCGAGTGGTCATAAAGAAACTTTGCCGATAGATGGACCTCTAGCGGCTGTTCCGTTCAACCTATCGAGATGAGATTTCAGATATAGTTATTCAGATGTATGAGCTGGGGATTCTGAGAACGGCAACACAGTGACGCTCACGGTTACGGTTATAGGTACAGAAACTGGAAATTTTCAAAAGGCAACACCTATTTTTTCCCATCGCAAAATGCTCAGCGCATGCGAAAACCCTAAAGTGCGTTGGAACGGTACGTGTATCACAAAAAAACGGACGAGTTATGCGCACACAAAAAACAGCTCTGCGAACGGCCTACAAAATCGATATATGGACCTCTAGCGGTCGTTCCGTTCAACATATAGAGATGAGATTTCAGATATAGTTATTTCGATGTATGAGCTGGGGATTCTGAGAACGGCAACACAGTGACCCTCACGGTTACGGTTAGAGGTATAGAAACTAGGAATTTTCAAATAGAAACGCCCCCTTTTTCCCGTCGAAAAATGCTCAGCGTATGCGAAAACCCTAAAAAGCGTTGGAACGGTGCGTGTATCACAAAACCTGGACACGTTATGCACGCACAAAACAACAGCTCTGCGAATGGCAAACAAAAACACGATCAGAGAGCTTTTTATCTGTTTTCTACGCTGAATATCTGGCAAACGGAATTCTGTGATTGGTTTATAGCCTCTGTCATATGCAAATTTCCTCCGTGTGCCCCGATAGTGTCTTTGTTGGCCGTTCGCAGAGCTGTTTTTTGTGCGTGCATAACGCGTCCGTTTTTGTGATACACGTACCGTTCCAACGCTTTTTAGGGTTTTTGCATGCGCTGAGCATTTTGCGATAGGAAAAAGTGGGTGTTGTCTTTTGTAAATTTAGAGTTTCTATACTTATAACCGTAACCGTGAGCTTCACTGTGTTGCCGTTCTCAGAATCCCGAGCTCATACCCCTGAATAACTATATCTGAAATCTCATCTCGATAGATTGAACGGAACGGTCGCTAGAGGTCCAGAAATCGGCAAAGTTTCTTTATGAACACTCGGTATATAAAACATTTCCGTAACTGACTGACTGACAGACAACGCAAAGACCAAACCTCTGAACCTAAAGGGCTGAAATTTTGCATGGCAATTTTTCTTATAGTGTAGGGGCGTACTAAGAAAAATTTTTGAAAAATTCTTACGTTTTTTTTAATTAAATTTTTAAGCTATTTTAGTAACTTTTTTTAAGTTTGCATTTAAAATAATAATTTGAGGGTTATAAAATTTATATCACGAGAAATATAAAAATTCCTTTCAAATGAAATCTTTTTCCAATCTTTACCTGCATTTTCTGATATTTGGTGAATTTTTAAAGATTCATTTTTAGAATTTAATTTATTAAATGCTGATCAAGTGATTTCTTTTCCTGGTATTTTAAATTAATTTATCGTCACGTGCAGAACAACGAAATAGACAAAGATTTTTTTTTCTTTACTAAAGTGGCAGACGATTGGAAATTATCCAAAAATATATTAAAATACGGTAAAAGATATGCTCCTCAAACTCTACTATATTAACTGTGGTATATTCTTTTGCATGTTCTATTACATTTAATTTGAATATTTTTTCTACATTATTTTGTTTATAAAAATATCCTTTTCGATTTTTTATAAATATTTTATTTTTGTTTTTTTCTGCACTAATTGCATACATTGAAAGTTGTATTTATTATAGATATATATTTTGTTCTTTTCGCATTAATTGCATACATTGACCGTTGTATTTATTTTGAATGTACTCCGTAGCGAAGCACGAATATTCAGCTAGTCTTACATAAATTTTATATTACTGCACTACTTAAAATAAAATGTTCGGTAAAGTTATTTTACGCGTAACTCCCCGATTATTTTTATTGATCTAATTGCTAACTTACCTTCTTCCGTTTCCGTTTCTAGATGCTGAATTTCTTTTGACACTGTACTCGAGACCATCGTATTACTTTTATCTCGGGTTGTTGAAGCAATTTATAATTTTTTTTTTCTTATCCTCTTACGCCAATAACCGCTTTCCACTGTTTTTTTATCGTGAAAAATTGTTGATATAATTGCTGAAAATAAACGAAAAACATTAAACACAAATGTGAATGATGAGATTAAAAAGTAACCTATGGGAATAAGCAAGATCTTTTTTTACGCCAATGGGAAAATTTTAAATCCTTTAGAATATCTGCATAAAAATGAATCGCAAAATAAGAAAAAGTTTTTGTTATTACATTAAGTCATCTATGCCTTGATCAGTCAAAAATGCTACTGATTAGAAGTGAAAATTATTATATTCTTGTTTAATACTGTAAAATATTTAACGATTATTATGAATCAACTAGATGAATACCCGAGCTTCGCTACGGAGTACATTCAAATTAAATACAACGGTCAACGTATGCAATTAATGTCAAAAAAGAAAAGAAATATATTTATGATAAATACAACAGTCAATGTATGCAATAAAGCAATTAATGCCAAATAAATATATATATATATATATATACATGCAGTCGAACCTCCATATATCGAACTTCCCTATATCGAAATTTTCTATATATCGAACTCTTAGCAAATCTCCATGTCCATTACATAGCGAAAAAATCTCTATATATCGAATTTTTTTCAAGACAAATTGGGAGATTTTATTCCACTTTAGAATAAAATCTCCCAATTTTTGGCATTTGAAACAATACGTCGTGGACTTCAATTCGCGGAAAATGTGCCTGATGAAGTTTTTAGTAGACTGAATAAATACGAACATTTCTTTGAATTTTCCGAAAACTAACTCTTCAGCAAGATATTCGTAGTTTTTTTTTAAAGAATGTAACTGTGATCATTGTAACCACTGTCTGCATTATTGTTTTTTTAAAGATATGTAGTAATCAATAAATCTTTATATTAATTCATTTTTCAGTTATTAACTTTAATTTAATGGCATTCGCATATACATTAGAAATGAAGTTTCGTATACGAAAATTAGCTTTAATTTTTTTTAGGAGAATTATGATAAGACTAACCTCAATTCTATATCGAAATTTCTATATATCGAATTTTTTTCTCGCAATTTGCTACTTCGATATATGGAGGTTCGACTGTATATATATATATATATATATATATATATGCGTGTGTGTGTGTGTATAAAAAAATCATAACGGATATTTTTAAACACAAAATAATGTAGAAAAAAATATTTAAATTAAATCTAATAGAACATACTAAAGAATATAATACAGTTAATATAGTACAGTTTGAGGAACATTTTTTTTCTTGTATTCTAATATTTTTTGGGATAATGTCCAATCGTCTGTCGCATTAGAAAGAGAAAAAAAAATTTTTTGTCAATTTATTTCGTTGTTATGCACGTGACGCAAAATTAGTTTAAAGTATCTGAAAAAGAAAAGAAATCACGGGATCTGCATTTAATAAATTAAATTCCAAAAATTAATTTTTAAAAATTCACCAAAAATTAAAATGGAGGTAAAGAATCGAAAAAGATTTCATTTTAAAGGAATTTTTATGATCTTTCTCGTGATATAAATTTTATAACCCTCAAATTATTATTTTAAATGCAAACTTAAATTTTTAAGCTGTTTTTGTATTTTTTTTAATTTAAAAAATCTAAGAAGAATTTTACAAAAATCTTTCTTAGTGCACCCCTACACTATAAGAAGAATTGCCATGCAAAATTTCAGCACTATAGGTCCAGAGATTTGGTCTGTGCGTTATCTGTCAGTCAGTCATTTAGTCAGTTACGGAACTGTTTTATATTATAGATAGAGTAATGTTTATCAAATGCTGGACTAAGTCTTTGCTCACATTGACTTCGGCAGCGTTGCGTAGCATGAGCATCACTCGTGTCGAAATAATTTTTATCAGTCGCAGACCTCCAAACAATTAAGCCACGAAACTGTTAAGGAAACTGATTTGGTATCAGATATCATGCAGTTATACGTAATCGTGCTGTAACTGTCGAAAATTCCGAAAGATTATTCATTTCTGAGCTATTACAGAGTTCTGTTTACTTTCATTTGTCTTCACATTCAATAATAATAGTGTAGCGACAAATAAGCAGAGGAAAAAAAAACTAAATTTCAGGATTGCCACCCTGCTGTAGTTATCGATTACTTGCATTAGTCTTCACGTATGTTGTTACAAATAAGCAAGGGGAGATAGCTTAATATCAGCAATACTTTAAGTAATCTGTTGGTATTTACATAAGGTCGTTCGCAATTTATGAAAATTATTTTATAATATATTTTTGTCATTTGCATTTTGAGATAAAAATTTGACATCTTCAGAATAATCGTCTGCTGCTGTTTTGTTTTGATGTGAATGCAAAATAAAATATATATTTTGAAAAGGGTTCCTAAAATTGATAGACGGCTCGAAGGTTATGTTACTGCGCTTTCCTAGGGGAAACATTCGTATCAACAAATTATAAAGCGGTGTAAAAATCACGGTTATGGCATTCCAAAAAAAAGTTATTTATAATATATTAAATTTGAAAGGAAAAAAGTTCTAACTGAAAGTAAAAATGAAATCATGACCGCAAAACATCATCTTAAGACTGTTCGAACGCAGGTAAATATCAAGAAAATGAAGTCTCTGATCCTAAAAGAAAATCCGCCGACTCAAAGATCCATTGCATCGAAACTAGGAAAGTCTTCTGTCACTATAAGTAAAATCATTCATAAGCATTTGAAGTTTAAAAAAAATTTAAACCTAAAGTTGATCTACTTTTGCCAAAACATATTGCTGAAAGAAAAACAAATTGTAGAAAATTACATGAAAAATACCTATTTGCTGAAAAATGGAAATTTGTGTTAACACTCAATGAGACATGGGTGTATTTTAGTGACTGTAATAAAAAAAGATCAATTTTCTATTGCTCAAATGATGGTACCGTACGAAATGGGAATGACCGTACGAAATGGCTTCGACAGTGTACAGAAAAGTTCTCAAATGGATTCATGATAGTTGCAAGATTTTGTTACAGTGGCAAATTAAAAATCACGTAAAACCAAAATTAATTCACTCTACTATCAGCAGGATATTTTAGAACCAATTTTTGAAGAAGAAATTCTAGCCTTATATGGAAAGCACAATGATAAAATTGAGCTTCATATGGACAAAGCCTCTGGTCACACGTCTAAATCAAGCGTCGCTTATTTAGCAAAGAAAGAATCAGAAACTTAAAGTGTATCCCATTTAATGAAATCTGTAAAATCACCTGACAATTCTCCAATGGACAATTGCGCTTTCGGTTTATTAAAACGAGCCTTGGGAAAACGGCATCCAAGAACACTGAACGGACATTGGAAAACGGTCCAAGAGGAATGGGGTAAAATTGGCATGACAATGGTAGGAAAATTTTTACTTTCATGGAAAATCCGAGCTAGATCTATTGTCAAGAACCATAGCTATCAGATAGAAGCAAATCGCTGCAAAAAATAGGGCATTTATACGTAAAACTTAACTATCAAAATCGCTTCCATAAAGTGAATCATTCTCATAAAGTGAGAACGACCTTCTGTATATATATATATATATATATATATATATACACACTTATATGTGTGTGTGTGTGTGTGTTTGTGTTTTTGTTTGTGTGTTGTTTGTTTTGTTTGCAGGTGGGAGGGGGGGCATTTGTTAATCAAGACATTCGCACATAATCCGTGAGAATTGTCCAAGAACACTGAACGGACATTGGAAAACGGCCCAAGAGGAATGGGGTAAAATTGACATGATAGTACTAAGAAAAAGTTTAATTTCATGGATTATTCGAGCTAGAGCTATAGTCAAGAACCGTGGCAATCAGATAGCAGCAAATCGCCTCAAAAATACGGCATTTATACATAAAACTTAACTATCAAAATCGTTTCCATAAAGTGAGAACGCCCTTCTGTATATGTGGACTACGGAACTTTCCGTGTTTAATTAAGGGAAATTCTGTTTTTACATCATCTGTGCGTTTTCTGGGACAGGTTCGTGCGTTTTAAACTACCTTATTCATTTTCAACGATTTCCTAAACAATTAGTTGCTTTAATTAAATTATATTTTTGCCTGTTTTTAAGTTGAATTATTTTTATGTGATGCCTGTTGACGCGATTGCAATTAATAGTCCATTACTAGGGTTTTCGATTTTGGGCAAATTTTTTAAAACCCGGGTTTTGGGTTTGACGGGTTTTTTTTAATTTAAAACCCGGGTTTTCCCGGGTTTACTTGGTTGGTTCCAGAGGGTCAATAGCTAAGAACTAAAATAAATAATTTATTAGAAGCATTTAATTTATTTCAGAATTTCAAATCTAAAAAATAACAGTAAATAAATTTAATGTTAATAAACATTATGTATAACATAATGTTACATATATGTATAACATAAATAAAAGTGGTACAAATCTCATTTTTTATAAAACTGCCTTACAACCATCATTGCACTCAACCTATCATCATGGAGTCGCCTTCTGAGTTTATTAGAAAAGAGACCCATTACAGAAAATGCTCATTCTGCTTCCACCGAAGTTGGTCGAATTGTTATTAAAGATCTGAAAAGTTTATCTAGCATTTAAGGTCGGCTTATTGTTGCCCGAAACAACTCAATTTATTTTCTTAGAATATATGAACCAGATTTTGATTTTTTATGGTTTTCCTTATTATCATTCTCCTGCAGAAACATACTAAGCTCATCAGACAGGTAAATTTGTTTAGTACAAGCACCAATACTCGTAGTATCATCTTGAATTCCATCTTTAACGACCACCTCAACTGTTACTTCTGGTTCAGACTCTGACCCATTATCATTTACGTTGAATAATCGTTTTATTGAGGTTGTTGCCAGATCAAATATTTTGTTTTTAAAAATTTTACTACCAAACTCATCTTATGATTGGTCTTGGTTCCAAATTAAGGAATATAATTGGTATTCTACTGAATTAGATAAATAACTAATTCCCCGGATTTACATTAAAATTCCCCGTTCGGGTTCGTAACATCTTTGAAATACCCGGGTCTTCGGGTTCGGGGGAAACCCGGGTAAAAAACCCTATCCATTACAGGCCGGTTCAACGCAAACTAGTATATGTTTGGACAGAAGAACAAAAAAAACCATCGATTTCTTTGGAGAAATACAGGAGGCACGATAGCTCCATACAAACAATTTTGTAGTAGATGTACAATATTTTTTTTTCTAATGCGGAGGCGCTTGTCGTGAGACATTCGCCTTTTGTTATTCACTGCGTAGTCTTTCGTGACACTTTATTGTGGGAGCACCATTTAGGTGAGCCAGCATTGTTCCCTATGAGGGGACAACACGGCAACGACAAAGCCTTATTCGCGATTTGAAACCAAGCCTCATTGTATGGAAGCTCACGTCGCTACCCACTAGGGATTCGACAACAAAACATCGATATTCAATATTAAAACATCGATTCTAATAAAACATCGCCGAAAAACTATCGATATTTTTAAACATCGATGTTTTTTAACATCCATTTTTTTTAACTGGTTTAGTAACCTCTAACATTAATGTTAGGGTGGTAATATAATGGGGGGGGGCGTTGATTTAATTTTACTCTTTGATTGGGTTGACACAAATGACCAAAACTTGGTTGCTAGAGTCAGTGCATATCACAGAATTTCCATGATACATTTTATTACTTTTACCAGAAAATTGAGGATGAAATTATTGCTATAAAAACAATTGATAGGACCAAAGCCTTAAAGAAAAATCCGCGATTTTTTGTAATTTAAATTGGTTTAATGTGAAAAAGTGTTGTAAATATCAAGTCATTAATTTACAAGTTGGAGAATAATTTACTTCCAGGAGGCTTAAATAATTTTTTTAAATAAAATAAAATAAAATAAATTAAATAAAATAAAATTCTGACGTTCATGACTGTAACACAACACAAAAGAATTGGTTTCATATCAATAGAGAATACGGCAAAATCATTTAAGAATTTTTGAGTTTACATTTACTGAGAGTGAAAATTATGCTAGGTGGTTAATTTTTTTTAATTATGGTGCTTTTTCATTAAAAAAACAACCATCGAACAACGTAAAACATCGATGTTAAAAAAAATATCGGCTTCAATAAATCTATGTTTAGAACATCGAGGTTTTTATCGAAACATCGATGTTTTGAAAACATCGACATCGATGTTGCATCCCTACTACCCACTATACCATGTGGGTGGCTGAATTACAAGAATTTGTGGAGCGATTTCATACTCGTCAACATCCTCTGACAGTCAACCCTTCAGTGGGCGCGCCCGTGTATAAAGTGCAACATTTTCGTAATTTTGAATGGTTTGTTTTTACAGGTAAGGTTTTAATGTTCTAAGCAGTTTCTATTTACAGCTACACCCTTTCTAATGCAGGTCTGATTTTCTGACCCATTTATTCCTTTCCATTCATTTGTTAGTCGTGATTTAACCGTAGTAAACCAGCGATTATACTGGATTACAATACGAAAAAAACAGGACTTGATGTAGTCGATCAAATGTGCAGCTACTACACGGTATCCCGCATATCAAGAAGATGGATAATCTCATTCTTTTTTAGGTTTTTTGATATAATAGGAATCAATTCGCAGGTTGTATATATGTATATATATATATATATATATATATATATATGGACTTTAGGGAAATGTTACACTACATTAAAATTTGCCTACTGTATCAAAATTTACACCAAAAGGAATTAAAATGCTTGCCGTCTTTAGATAATATTTTCTCGGTGATAATGAAGATATTAGTTTTCGGAGCTAAAACATCAGTTATCACGCTACTTTTAAAAGTTCCTCATTTCTCTTTATTGTTTTTTCTCTGATACTTGCTGTATAGAGAAAAAATTATCAAACCAGATAATTCCTTAATCGATATTAAATCCAAATTCGTTGTGGTGCTTTAATTCTTAATTTCCTTCGATTTCAATGTTCATTGTCAATTATCCGCTATTGAGAGCGTTAGTAACACAGTAATAGTCAGGAGCGAAATTATTACGCTTAAGTGAATCATAAAATTACATTCAATTATAATGTCCTTTCCTAGAGGCATTACATTCAGAGTGGGATTTTATTCGATTAATTCAATGGATTTATATTCGATATATTTCACTCATTTATTACATACCGATTAATACTTTATATAAATTCGTATGGAGTTTGAGAGATGAAGTTACTTTTTTTAAATATAAACAGTTTTAATATTAACATATGGCGGAATATAATACATTTTACACGTTTAGATTTTCAGATTTAGATTTCGAACCGCACGCACAACCTCATAAACTTTCGTATATTTTTTTCTATACAATAAGGATCAAGGATAGAAACTTTTCAGATACATTTTTTCATTTCAGATATATTTTTTCATGTTATATCACAATCCAAATAATTCAAATTTTGATAGGTATGTAAACTTAAAATTTTCCATTAAAACAGTTTTCAGCCTTTTTTTAGAATGAACAAATAATTACTATGAAAACTTAAAATTATCTTAATTAAGAAAAATATAAAAGAGTTAAAAGTAATTTTTGATGAAAAATAACTTAAAATACTAGACTATGTTTAATATTTCAACTAATGGCTTAGTATTAGATATATATAAGGAGCAAAATTTTAGATCTCAATATTTCTTTCTAAATATTTCTGATGTTATTGAAAGCTCGGGTATGATAAAAAAAAATCCTCGTTAGGTAAAAACTGTGTGAAATAGCAGAAATTAAAGTACAGTGAAACCTCTCTGTTGCGGCCAGCAATGATTCCGAAAAAAAGTGGCCGTTTAGAGGGGTAGTCGTCTAGAGGATTATCACTTTTTTTACTGTATCTGAGATTCTACTAGATTGTGAGTGCGAAAACCCGCGCTCACAACCTCATACGCTTTCGTATATTTTTTTTCTATACAATAAGGATCAAGGATAGAAACTTTTCATTTATGTAAAGGAAGTAATAAAAACAAACAAAACTAAATAATAATAATAAAACAAAAGATTAAAAATCTTAAAACAAAAATAAAAACAATAAAATATTTAAAATGTGTAATACAATTTACGTTATTGTAAGATGATATCTCACCTAACCAAAGAGTCCAAAGTGAGTTATCGAAGTGAAATTAAATCCAAGTGAGTCTGATAGCCCATCGATGGGAAATATCGAAGACCTAGGAAGATGGTTTAATTTCAAGACGAGATGATATCGCTAAATATCAACAGAACTTCTTTCACGGATTCCAGGAAGGAGAGATAAAACAAATTTTAAATATGATTTATTTGTTCCCTATTCCTTACTTTCAACTGGGAAAAAAAATCGTACGACTCGTTCTTTTTTCTAAAGGGTCAGTTAAAGGTCAGTTCAATTGCTGTAAATTAAACAAAGTCATTTTACTTGCAGCTCTCCATAAATGCTTTACGTTGTGCGTTGCATAACCAGCACTTAATTATAGATTCGCTTTCATGCCTCGTTTGTCGACAAATTGCATCACTGCTATACCGTAATTAAGTTCTTTCATCAGTTAACACCCTGGTGAATATCAAAAACACTTCGGCTTCTTCTCGGGTGAAGTTCAAATTCGCCTTTGCTCTAAAATGCATTTATAAGAAAGGGATCTAAATATAAATATTTTTACAAAAGTTTTTTTTTTTTTGAAGAGTTATGCAAATCATATGATAACTAAGAGGTATCACTCATTAATACTCTGGCGACTATCAAAAACATTTCTGCTTTTCTCGGGCGAAGTTCAAATTTGCTTTAGCAGTAAAATATTTTAAAAGAGGATACTAAAGATAAATATTTTCGCAAGAGTTTTTTTTTGAACGGACATGCAAATCATATGATGCATAATACTTATAAAAAATAGAGTGGGAACTAATTTAAAACATGCTTCTTAGTAGAATAATTGAAGACAAGAAGATAGCGAGATATTCATTGTTCATAATTTTTCCTCTGAAAATCACGAAATAAAGTCATTGACACATCGAATTTTATTAATGTTCGTTGTTTTGAAACTGTTGCTGTCATCAGAGCCCCGTTTAGATTTATCGGGCGCAGGGTCGATAAGTTGAAAGTCGGGGTCTTTCTTATACAAACAAGGATATGGGTGATTTTTGTTTAAAAAATTCACAATTTTGGAAGTTGTGCTTAGTTATATTATTAGTTTGAGATTCCAAAAAATATAGAATGAGAAATCAATATTAAATTATTTTAATTTTTTTAAAAATTTTGTAATATAATTCTGACATCTGTAAACTTATCATCAATTATATCCTCCTAACAAAGAGTTTTTAAAATATATTTTTCTAAGCATGCATATATATATATATATATATATATATATATATATATATATGACACGAGCCTTATTAATTACCGGGTTGTGACATGGTGTCTTATATAACGTTACTCCATCTTAACTTTTTCCCTACATAATTATTCTAAATAGCAGTCGGTGAATAAAGGCCTGTGGCAAAGAACTACAATTTAAATTTACCTAACAATTTATTTCCGAATGTTAACTACCTCAATTCGATCCATATTAATTATCTGCCAAGCCATCATCTCAAGCCTCGCGATGCATGACCAGCCCCGATATCTCGTAAATTAATAGTATTTAATTCTAGAAATTTGATTATTCTTAAGCCCCCTGTAAATTGTTTAATTATTATTCTTTTTCTAATTAATTCTTAACATATATATATTGTTCCATTTTCCTGGGTTCGATAGGATTGAACGAAATCTCTTCAGAAAGTGCACACAAAATAAAATTTATTATTCTGTAAATTCTTCAGGAGCATACACAAATTCAAACAGAAAACACGTAACAACTGTCTTCTATACAGCAGATAACTCTAAAAACACAAGTCAGGATAACAGTCTTCAATACAATATACACCTAACGCACTTTCAATACATTCAGTTCTCAGCAGAAAAGAACACTGAGTTCCAATGTCAATGTCATGTATATTTATAGACTTCCAAAGCGACCCCTATCGGTCAGTCAGCTAGATATTTCCAGAAGCTTCCAGAGAGGTCTAGACGGCAAGTTGGCGACCATTTGGCCCCATATCGCCAAATTTGGCTACCAAAAGGTCGCAAAATCTATTGCCAATTTGGCGATAACTCTCATATTTGGCTAGATTACCATATACTCGTAACAATATATATATATATATATATATATATATATATATATATATATATATATATGTATGTTAAATTCCTGCCTTAATTTTAAAAAACCCATTATTATCTTAATAATTTAAATGTAGGTTTACATTTCAACAGAGTGGGTTTGGTTTCTTTTAGCAAAAGTTTCTCTGCACCGATTTGTCAATGAAGCCCATAAGTGATACTCTCATAATGCAGTAACAAAGAAGAGTCGCGGTGGTGTGCGGGTTAACGTCCTCATCACGAAAGTCTGCTTCATGGAAAAATGGTTGAATATTACGAATGCGCTTGAATTACAATCCTAAATGGTCCTCTACACACATAGTTACAAGCATACATACAGGGTAAGGGGAAAGGACGGTTAAGGAGTGCTATATTTTGGGTTGTTAATAGCGAAGTATCATGAGTGGCTGCCCAAATCCTGTAGTGTTTATCATCGCCACTTTCCAATCAGTGACTTCATTTGAATGGTGACTAAGGAGTATATATTCCTTTCCTCTCTCTTCATAATGCAAATTGTCCAGCTCTATGGTGCTCCCATAATAAAGTAGCAAAGCAAATCGCGGGACGTATAACGTGAATGTCCTTTGCACAAAAGCCTGCCGCAGTGAACTGAAAATACTTTTAAAGTATTTAAGAATCCAAATATTTAAGTAATATTTAAGTTAAGTTTCCCTGTGTACTAACCCTACTGGATTTGCTCACCTCAATGTTAACCTATGGAGAAAATTTTTCTACTATTGACAGCTACATAAATGCTGATAATCCAGTACAAATTGTCTTTTCAGATAGCCTGAACTTTTCTGCACCTTGCAACAGGATTCATTTTACAAATTAAGGAAAATAAGGATTTAAGGAAACAATATAAAATAAGGAATTTAGGAGCGTTTAAAACACACTATACCAGATTTTTTCCCCAAATAATTTTAATTTGTCCTCCAAGTTCCCAAACATTACCTCTGGAGGTGCGGGGTCAAGTGTTCCGGTTTCGTCACTTGACTCGGGTCAAAATTACGGTACCACTACGGGTGTAACGGGGACCCACCCCCTGTGGTGCACCCAGGGCAACGCATGAAATGAAAGCGGCGAATTGGTCACACACTTCTGGCTTCTCCTGAGAAAAGAGTATCGCCCAGCTCCCTGCCATTGGAAAAAAAAATTAAATTTTGAAATAGTATTTGCATTTTTTGTTTAAAAAAACTGAAGATGTCTTAAGTTGTAAAATTTATTTCTCTATTACGGAGTGCAATTTTTAAAAAAATCTTTAAATCCAAGTCGAAAATCCTTGGACAAATTTCCTTGGACGAATCCAATAGGGTTAGTACACAGCAGCCTTAAGGTATGAAACATTAAGTGCTATTACCCTGTTCCCTCACTTAGTGAGTTATCTCATGTCCTTAATCTGTTCTATCATACTGCATGCATTCTGAATTCTTTAATAACTTTTCTTGAGTGTGAGTCATGTCTTAAGGTTACGAAAATCTCTTCATAAACAAATAATTTTATTTTTGAACTCTTAATATAATCATTAGTTGGTATCCGTCAAAACATGACGGCTAGATAGTAAATAAATGTACTAATCTTTATATATATATATATATATATATATATATATATATAGGGTAGGTGGGGGCAAAGGTTCGCACATACATTTTAAAATGACCGGGAAGAGTTTTAGGAAGAATAGGGTAGGCAATGCATTCCTCTACTTCCAGTCAGTTGCCTCGTAAAAAATGTTGGAGTTAAGACCCCCTTTTGCAGAGAAAATGAGGTAAGTTTATTTTCGTCTCTTTTAATGTAATTTTTTGCAACTTTTGAGTAATTTTGAGCATCACTCAAACTCACGAACTGTTTTGGGCTTATTTTCGCATGTTAGGGTGGTAAATTACCTTTCAAATCCTACCTTAAGTTTTGGGTTAACTCAAATACAGTGGCGTCCATTCTGCAGAAACAGAACCAGCACGAAATGGGGTAAAGGTTTGCAGGAGTCATGGGGTAAAGGTTCGCAGTGCAAACCTTTGCCCCATTTGCAAACCTTTGCCGCTCTAACTATTAACATTTGTTTCATATCCTCTTTTCATTAGGAATCCTTATTAACAACGTCTTTTATTATTAATGGGAATTCACATTTTTGTAATTTGAAAAAAAATTATGGTTTTTGATAAAAACTGCCTGTTTTTAATCAGAAAATGTTTTGTAAAATGCTTGAAAATCCATAAATTAAAAATAAAATAAATTAGTACAACACAAAAATAAAATAGCTCTGAAAAAAGACCTATTTTACAAGATAAAGGAATTAAATGTTGTTACAAGACATTATAAGCTTCGAAGGTCTGGTTAGGGAAAAAAACTCTAAATGAGTAATTTCCAGATTTGCAAGTCTTTGAAAGGCTCCTTGCGTCACAATTTTTGACGAAATTTTATAAAATTTATTACAAAGACTCCTCTTATATATTAAAATAAAGTTATGTATCCATTTCAGGTTTAGACATCATTCAGATTATCAAAGTTTAACTTAAGCGTGGAAAAGTACAAAAATTTCACGAGAATTCAGAGTACAAGCATAAAAATATTTCCTAAAAATTAATTATTCAACGAAAGCACAAATCAAAACATAACCCTGATCAAAATGTATAAGCAATCTAAATGCAAAATTAAGGATAAGGTTAAAAATTGGATCGCAAGGAGCATTTTAAAAAACATAACAAAAATTTCAATTTTTTAAATATAAAAAATAAAATTTTAAATATTTATAAAATTTTATAAGGTGTTTGAAATAGTTTTATTTTAATGAATATTTATGCCCAATTTCATATCTCTGAGGTAAAATTTCAAAAATTGCTTTGTAATGTCCCCCATCCCTTAATTTGCTTAATTTTTACGGGTTTTAAAAGAATGAGTAAAGCCTAAGATATAATATAGCGATAGTGTTAATAGTTGATATTTTTAATTGGAAGTTCTTTAGTTTAAGAAAAAAATTATTGAGATTAACCCCTTTTTATTTTGTGAATTTCTTTGTTAGATTCAACTTTCTGTGTTAATAGTTGATATATCATTTTGAAGTTATTTAGTTTAAGAAAAACTTTTTTGAGATTAACCTGTTCAATTTGTGATTTTCTATATATGTAACACCTTTAAAAAGATTACAAAATGTAAAATAAAATTATTTAGACAACTCTTTTTGTGATTTTCGATGCCTATCCAGTAAGAAACCAACGAGTGGGGTAAAGGTTTGCAGTGCGAACCTTTGCCCCACCGATTGGGGCAAAGGTTCGCAAACAGGTCTTTTGGTAAAATTAAAAATTTGGTGACTAAATATTTCGGGAAAAAATTCATTATTTTATAGAAGGTAGAGGGGATACCCAACTACAATACAAGTGACTTTTTGGGGCGATAGGATCTAACGGAGGCCCGTAAGACACCCAAAACTCAAAACTGCAAACCTTTGCCCCCACCTACCCTATATATATATATATATATATCATATTATATTATACTCAATACATCATTGCCAAATGTTGAAAATCATAATAATGCGCAGAAACAAATTAATGTGTTTAAGCGGCCTTGTTCTTAGAGAGTATCTAAATCCAGATTTAAAAATATCACTGAGTATGCGCAGAAAGCAATTTTTTTAATTGTAAATTATTGCTAATTAAACAGTGCGAAATAAATAATTTCCATCAGGTTTAATCTTATATTTCACAAACATGATTATCCTAAAAATAAAAATGGCAGAGATCTAGAGAGACTCATCGGAATAAACGTGTTTTTCATTAAAACATGTCACTGAGCATGCGCAGAAACAGTGAGTTTCTAAAGACAGATTTAAACATGCCACTGAGCATGCGCAGACATCATTTTTCAATAGTAAATTATCACTAATTAACAGAAATTGCGGTTAAAAAACATTGCGGTTACAAAAATAAAATTTGACATATCTACAGATTAGTCTTTTGTTTATGAAGTAAATTGATGCAGTAGTTTTCTCTCGCGGACTGCCCAAAAAGTCGGCTTAGCAACTTAAAAAAATAGATATTTATGATTCTTAGAGAACCCACATTTCAATACCCGCGCGACTGTTCAAAATGAACTCATACGCCTACGATAATTAAGACTAAATCGATAAATGCTGCTGATTCCATAAAATAAAATAATTGATTTTGCACTCGAGTTCAAAGACAGCAATCAGTTTAATTCAAAACACATTATCTATGTTGTCGCCAAAAATTGACTATTTAATATCATAATAGTATTTTTTTTCGCGGTTACTATAGGTAACAAAATATTGCAGTGGCGATACAATCGTTTCCATATAAATTACTCGGTAAATTTCAACTATGCAGGACTGCAAGTAGAAATTAGAAAAGAAATATTCAGCAATGTAATATTCATTACAAAGGCAGTGAGCTCCAAGCCAACAGCTCGAAACAGCCAAATTAAATGGCGAAATATGTTGGCCTCAAACGTAAATGCTTATCTCGCAAGAGAGATTATCCGATTTTGTTTAAGACTGAGAGTTTCTACAACTGAGCAGAAACTGTTTTAAAAAGTATTTCCTGATTTCTGAACAATTATCATCCGAAACACAAAATATCATCGGAAAACCCTGTATGGATCATCGCTACATACAGGTTTGGTGTAATTATCTACCATATTAAATTGTCTACTGTATTCATTTATGCCATTAAAATGACTTGGGTTAATCCGGGCGACAAAAGTTCCACGGTGATAAAAAAGTGCTTGAAGATTTTAAACGTTTACTTCTGGATTCACGGGTTTGGTATGCAATCAAAATTCGGACTTCAATGCAAGTACCGCTTTGCAGTGTCGATACTTCTCGCAATATTTATTGAAGGACATATGTTGTTACTTTCAATCTCATTATACAACAAACAGGATAAAACTGACACTAAAGGTATGACAAAAATGACATTTTTATTTGTTTATTATAGCCTGGGCCTCTTGCAAAGATATTTCCTTTGTTCTCGGAACGGAGAAGTTAACACAGGCATCGGCAGGTTGTTGAAAATGCATTCTAAGATTACTGAAGAATATGCACTAAGCATGGAACAGAAACTTTTAGCAGTTCTTATTATAAATGATCTTTACCAGATTGCGGTTTTGGTTCTTATGTATCACCGATTACCAACCAATAACATTTCGAATCTAGCATGTGGCAGATGTAAAACGCAAAGCATGTTAACACTTTATTTAAAATACATAGGATATTTTTGTTTTATTTGGAAGAATAACTCACAGTGTACAGCGCTTTATTTCAGCTTCATCTGTTTTTTACTAAAAGAAGCATTCGTAGGTTTGGGGAAAAAGAGGGATAAATATAATCTAGAAAAAAAGCACTTGATAAAAATGTACAACGAAACTCTAGACATAACCAAGTCAGTGAATGAAACATTCCATGCATTGATATTTACAACTCTGACGGTGTGCCTTGTAAGCATGTTTTTTGAAACATATACTCTATTCTTTATTGGCTGTAACTCAAAAGTGGAGTTAGTGTATAGAATTCTTGCAGGTTCAATGAGTCATACGATTTTTGTACTCATATGCCTCTCTGCCTCATCAGTGACGAATACGGCATTTAAAGTAAAGTCTGCAATCCAGAAATTACCAGAAAACGTATGGTGTCAAAAACGAAAGCTGTTTATCCAAAAAATGGACGAAACATTTCCTGGATTCACAATTCTAGATTCCATTGTTGTCGACAAAAGCCTTGTTTTATCGGCCTCAGGAGTACTTTTGACGTATGGTGTAATGATTGCAACATTCACTGCTAGCTCTACGAATGTTTAAGGTTGTTGTATCAGTAATATCCGATGTAATGGGATGAATATTCGCAAATAATAGGTTTTTTCATGTTATTCATGCATTTGATGGAATATGCAACAGGAGCATTAAAAAAGTTTTCATCTTCAAAGGATCACCTTAGATGTTAGTTCGTATGCCCTAAAATTAAACTATAAATAAATAAACCAAAATCTTATTTCTACGTAAATTTGTCTTTAAGCGGACTTGGATATTCATAGTTGATTGAATATTGGCTATTAAAGAAATTGTTTCACAGTTTGAGTAATCTTTTTTTCAATAATTCAAATTATAGAGATCATTAATGTGATGTAATACTCGTATATGCACTTTTCGTCAAAAAGAGATAGAAACTTCATAAGCTTAAAAAAGTGTCAGGAAATTACTTGGTAGGGTTAAGATCAAAAGATATCCGGAAATCTAAATGTTTAGTGGTTGAATTCAGGATCAACAATATTTTTCTGAACTGGGAGACAAAAATGTTTTAAAGGTTTTTATTTTGAAACGATTATTTTAGATGTTGAATCGCATAGCCTAAAATGAAATTTATAAATCAACCACATTCTTTTTTCTACGCAAATGTTGTCTGTAACCGAACTAGGTTCATAATTAATTGAAAATTGGCTTTTTGTCATAGTTTGTATCAAATTTCCTTCAATAATTCTAATTATTGGGTATATTAATGTGATATAATCTATATATGTATAACAGTTCCGTAACTGACTGAC
Organism: Dolomedes plantarius; assembly: GCA_907164885.2. Classification (NCBI taxonomy): domain Eukaryota; kingdom Metazoa; phylum Arthropoda; class Arachnida; order Araneae; family Dolomedidae; genus Dolomedes; species Dolomedes plantarius. The sequence continues at coordinate 76,309,703 of OU015490.1, forward strand.
TGACTGAATGGCATATAACGCACAGACCAAACCGCTGGACCTAAAGGGCTGAAATTTTGCAAGGCGATTCTTATTATAGTGAAGGGGTGCATTAAAAGAGATTTTTGAAAAATTCTTCTTAGATTTTTTAAAATTAAATTTTTAAGCTGTTTTTGTAACATTCTTTAAAGTTTGCATTTAAAATAATAATATGAGGGTTATAAAATTTATATGACGAGAAAGATTATAAAAGGTCCTTTAAAATAAAATCTTTTTCGAATCTTTACCTCCATTCTCTGATTTTTGGTGAATTTTTAAAGATTAATTTTTAGAATTTAGTTTATTAAATGGTGATCACGGGATTTCTTTTCTTTTTGTGATACTTATAATTAATTTTGCGTCACGAGCATAACACCGAAATAAATTAACAAAAAATATTTTTCTTTCTTTCTAATGCGACAGACGATTGGACATTATCCAAAAAAATATTAAAATGCAGTAAAAGAAATGTTCTTCAAACTGTACTATATTCTTTAGTATGTTCTATTAGATTTAATTTGAATATTTTCTTCTACATTATATTGTCTATAAAAATATCCGTTACGATTTATATATATATATATATATATACACTCATGGACAAAAAAATTAGCGCACCAAGAAGGAGTCGTCAAAATGAAACGAAATTTTACATACGTAATGACTACTTTGATATAAGTAAATGATAAGAAAATCAAAGAGAAAGGATAATTTATTTCAGATAAAAAGGCAAAAGAACGGAGGAGTTAATACTCCGTTGGACCCCCTCTAGCGCGAATGCACGATGCGATACGATCGGGCATTGAGTCATACAAGTTCTGTAAGATGTCTTGAGACATTTCGTTCCATATTTGCTGTAACCTTGCCTCTAGTTAGTTCAAACTCGTGGGATGCCCAACTCGTCGTCCCAAATGATCCCAGATATGCTCGATTGGAGACAAATCTGGGGATCGGGCAGGCCAAGGAAGGGTAGTAACGGTGCGGAGACAGTCTTGTGACACTCTTGCCGTATGAGGCCGAGCATTGTCTTGTTGAAAAATGGCTCCTGGGAGCCGTTGCATGAGTGGCAACACATGTGGTTGCAGGATGTCATGAACATACCGCTGGGCTGTCATGGTGCCACGGAACAATACTAGGGGTGACCGCGTATTGTAGGCAATGGCATCCCATACCATCACACCAGCTGTGGGAGCGATGTGTCGCTGTACAGCAAAGGCAGGATTGAAGCGTTCACCACGGGCTCTCCACACACGAACACGATTGTCATCACTGCCGAGGTTGAATCTGGATTCGTCGTTAAAGACGACCTGGTTCCATTCCGCTACAGTCCAGTTTCCTCGTGCGCGGCAAAACTCCAAACGGAGGCGTCGATGGGTGGGCGTCAAGGGCAGCACACGTAATGGGCGCCGCGATACCAACTGTCCTTCAGCCAGGCGCCTTCGTATGGTTCGAGAAGACACAGAGGCCCCTAGTGAAGGTGCTACCTGTGCCTGGATGGCGGCCGATGAAGCAGTTGGCTGTACGCGTGCATTTCTTACGATGTGGCGGTCTTCTCGACGACTGGTCTGTCGAGGGCGTCCTGAGCCTGGTCTTCGTGTATATGACATCTCTCGGGTCCACTGGTCCCAACACCTCCTCACAACACAATCAGAGCGGCCTAATTGACGAGCTACTCGCCTAGCTGACCACCCAGCTTCCATCATCCCGACGATTCTCCCCCTCTCAAACTGCGACAATTGCTTATATTGTCTTCGAACACGGCGTAATGGCATGTCTATCTCAGCTCTTCCTTTGTAAATGATTCAGCACACTCACACAAGCTTTGGTTACCTGTTTTATACTCCACAGAGTACGATGTTCAACGCCCTCTACCGGCTATACGTAATGCACAATCACGCTGCATTTCTAATCATTTGCATATCTCCCCGACATGTACCTTCATTGCAAGTTTCGTTACGATCCCGCAATTATTTCTTGGTGCGCTAATTTTTTTTGTCCATGAGTGTATATATTTGGCATTAGTTCTATACATTAACAGTTGTATTTATTATAAATATATATATATATATATTTTTTTTTACATTAATTGCATACATTGATTGTTGAATTTAATTTGAAAATACTCCGTCGTGAAGCACGAGTATTCAGCTAGTACCCTATATACTTTCTTTAAAAAACTGAAGAGCCTTAAAAGTGGCAGGAAATTACTTGATAGGGTAGATCAGAACATCTGCCTGGCAAGTAGTAGGTTTAGAGACTAACTCCTGCATTTGCAATATTTTTCCCAACTGAGAGACGAAAATGTTTGAAAGTGCTTATCTCAATATTAGCCATCGGAAAAAATTCTTGTCTTCTCTGTAAAAGTATTGAGCAGTGCTTTTCAATTTACGTTGGTGGTATGTTCTTCCTACTAAAATAAACTTTGCTTGGCTCGAAATTTATCCAATGAACAAAATTATAAAAAACATATCACATGATATTTACTTGATAACAGCTTTACGATGATATAGCTTTTGATATTATGACAGTTCTAAAAGAAATCTTTTCATCCTGTGTTATTCAAAAGTTTAAATGAGTCATTTATTAACGCTTTTTGACAAACATTTACTTATTCTCTTGGAAGACTATAATAAAAAATTAACTTCTAAATCTTTTCCACCATATTAACCCTTCAGCGGCCGCGCCAGTTTTTGGAACACCAGCAGGCGTGCGTGGCACAAAGTGCAATGTTTCTTTCAACCTTGACTATTCCTTTTGTAAAAAACTTTTTTTTCAAAAAAAAAATAATAATAATTCTGCGTTTTATGACAAGATATAAAAGGTTTATAATATTGATATATATTTATAATTAAACGCCAAAGAAGGCGATACAATCGCCTTATTTCCAAACTGTCCGGTTTATTGGATCTAAGGACAACTTGCGAATGGATTCCTATTATGCCCAAAAACCTAAAAAATAATGAGATTATCCATCTTCGTGATACCATGTAATAGCTACACATTTGATCCAGTACACCAACTCCTGCTTTTGTCTATTGTAATCCAGTATAATCGTTGGTTTACCACGGTTAAATCACGACTACCAATGAATGGAAAGGAATACAAGGGTATGAAAATCAAACCTGCATTAGAAAGGGTATAGCTATAAATAGAAACTGTTTAGAACATTTAAACCTTACATGTAAAAACAAACCATTCAAAATTACGAAACTGTTGCCCTCTGTACACGGGGGCACCCGCTGAAGGGTTAAATTACTTGTTTTTATCAGTGATCAAAGTTTAATTAAGTGATAAGTATGCGATTCATCTACTTTTGGATTATAAGTGGTATGTGTCATAGGGATATGACAATAATGTCACGGCCAGGGGCAGCAAAATCGAGAAATACGGACAAAGTAACATAATTGCGAAATGTAAGAGAGAAGCAGGTCTAAGAAGCAAATGGCTCACAATAAATCTAAACTGCTAAAGATAAAAGTGCTGTAGAATGAATGGTAACGAAGAGAAGAAAAAAAGAAAGGAAGACTGAAAATTTATGAGGGCTATAAAACAGAACACGTGTTTCATGATGTCGGGCATGGGAAAAAGTGCATGGAAAAAAAAAAGGAGAATTTTATAGGTCCCGCCCTCATTGCGGATTGGTGAAAGGGGATGCAGAAAAGGCAGACAGGGACGAATTGTGATGACCTATAATAATAATATGGCCAATGGAATGGAGAAGAGGCGGAGCCGGCAGAAATTAGAGAAAAATAATATGAAATAATATGAGGAAGCAAAAAGACAGACAGGACACTGAGAGAGTTAAAAGTTAGAATCAGAAGTAGCAGCCACCCAGCTAGTAAAATGTACGAAGTGCGCCTGATTATGATATAAGTCGTGACTGATGCCAGCAGAGCTGTAAGACGACTGCGCCCCATTGCCCAATGCCGTGCGCATAGATTGACTAAAGGAGCCCTGTACTCCACCGTAGACGCATCCAGTACCAGTGAGGTGTGAATGAAAAGAGGCCGTTATAGCTCCGTGCCCGATGTCCACAACGACGAGCCAATTATCATCTGTAAAGGTACGGTCCCTTTATTTCCTCTGCATATTATACCGTCATTGCTTCTCGTTGCGTAGCCTGCATTAACTTAATGATATAGAGCGCGGTAGTGAAGTAATCATATAATGGTAGTTAGCAAAAAATAAATGATAAGTCGTATAATGAATTAATTTGAATAATGATTTTGTAGTGAATGAATTAAATGTATGTGTAGATGAAGTATGACCTGTTTTGTAGGAATGTATAATATCATATCATTTATGTTAATCAATAAATTAATTGATCATATAAAACCAGAGTTGTTTCCTTCATTTGGGGATCGCAATGCAATGAAATGTACAAATTAATTATATTCAGAAAATCATTGACTTATCAAAAGATACATATTAAAATATAAATAAAATTGCTAATTTCCCACTAATTTTCCCCGTTACAGTATGCAAAACGAACGCATTTGTTTCCTTAATCAAAATGGAATCCATTTCCATTAAAAAAAGCTTTTTGTGTGTTTCAGACATTCTCATACTATATCGGCATGGTGATAGTGTAAAAAGATCGGGTATTTCCGGCACTGCTTTCGATAATATCACACAGTATTTGGATACAATAATAACCTAAAGAATGTAGTTTCATTGAAAATAAAACTTTTAGTTTTAAAAGGTGATATATTGCATACTAATTGCTACTCATTTCAGAACACTACAAACAGAAGTTCAACATATAAACAATATTATGATAGCTTGTTTAAAAGATTTATCGTGTTCTTAGGTCTGGCGAAAATGTTTCCTTTCGTTATCATAAATTCTAATAAACTTCCGCAAAAATAAACAGTTGCAATAATGTTCGGGATTCCTGTTTTAATTTGGTATGTATATCACATTTATTAGAAAATGAAAATATCTTACTTTATATGTTTACCGAGCTTATAATGTTTTACCGAGGCATAAGTAAATTTCAATTCTAATAGCACTTTCACGAATAACGGTCAACTTCCAAGCGCAAAAGGATACATCCATTGTGTTTCAAATCTTTGAAAAATACACTCGAGCGTAAAATTTCAAATCATTGCTAGCCAGATTTATAAGAGGTTTAAATTCAAATCCTTTTCATACATTTTTATCCAAATGCAACAGGCCCTTATCGTCTATATACACCGCGAAATCTGTTCGCTACTCGTAGTTTATTACAGTAACACCTAATAGATAAATCAACATTACTCTCTGTGGGAAGGAAACAAAGGAACCTCGATGCCTTAGCCAGAGCCATGCAATATAAGAGGCAAGTTGAAAAAAAAAAAAAGTTAGTGTAGCAGAAAAGTCAATCTGAAATTTAAAAAATTAGGAAATGTATATATGATTATAAAAACTGTAAGAAATATACGATCCTGTGACGTCACACATGTATAATGTGGGTTCTCACGACGTGCGAAGAGCCCTTCCACAGCTGCAGGATTAAAAACACCTCCATGCGTTCCCACTGCATTCTAGTAACATTCTGTGGGGGTTAAAAGACTATCACATACGGTTTCACCGTATCTAAGAATCCGTGCCGAAGTCTAATATTCCTGGTTTCTGCGGGCTAATCCCACAAGTTTCATCTTTACCGACAGATCTGAGATCAGCCATTATTTCCCCTCGTAAAGATATCCATTCAGGGTCGTCAGCCAGAATATGCTGACGTTATAGAAGCGATATGTTCCCATAAAAATTCCACCAGAATCCAGGACTGTCAGCGTGCACGAAATTCCTCGATTCCCCCCCCCCCCCTGGGAATCCCGCAATTTCTAAGAAGACGGCAGCCACCGGCGAAGACTTCAAGCAGAGTAGGGGAAACTCTTGTACCTAGGGCCACCATGCTTTATTTAAATAATTACTATTTTACATCATTTTTATTCATTGGAGTGAATGACAACACTGTTTCAAATCATAACCGCCATTTTTAATGAAAGCAAGAAGAAGCGATAGTTAAATAGAAAAGAAAGTCTGGATTTGATGATCAAAACTAAATTTTTTCACTTCAATTTTAAGTCTTATTTTGTGAAAGTAAGTTCAAAGTTATGTTTTAATGTATAGCAGATAATTTTTGTAATCATTAAAGGAAAAAATGATATAAAAACAAAGTTTGGTGTCTGCAGGTCTTTGGCTATAGAAGCCATTTTGCCAAAAACAACAGCATCTTGTACCTAGGGCCATAATCTTGTCTTGTACCTAGGGCCATGGCCTCTGGTAGAAAAGAGGTGGACGAAAACTTGGCAAGTGTAGAATTCTCACTGATACCCCTGAGAAAAATGAAATTCAAGCAAAAATATTGAAAAAAGTAATTGTTAAAAAAACGGTTACGAAATTTGTGTTTGAAACAGAAAATTTATGTGGGATCATTAAGAAGACAATGGAGAAAAACATACATCAGAAAGTGATGAAATAATAAACATTTCTTCCTTTAAGACATTGCCTACAATTAACATTTCTTCCTTACGAAGACTTTAGAAGTTGTGCATGAATGAAATAATGCATACAAATTGGTTTTTTTTATCGTAAACAACAATTTCAGTTTTTGGAAATAACTGGCTGTAGGTTCAATAGTGTTTTTGTACCTAGGGTCATTTGTAATTTTTTTAAAATTTTCAGTATCATTTACAATTTTTTTTTTCTACACTTGATGTCATTTTTTATTTAAAGAGAATAAAGCACGTAATGTGTACAAACTATTTTTATTATTAAGTTATAAGTATAGATACTGCCATTTGAAAATAGCCGGCCCTAGGTACAAGAGTTTCCCTTATATATGCGAGACTCTGTTATTTTTTCAAGAGAGCCCCTGAAACATCTGTGCCAGAGCGGCTGTGCAGATTTCTGCTCCAGGAAAGACTGAGTTTGCCGCTATTAAAATCTTTTGCACCAGTCTGGTGATGCTGTAACTTCCTCGAACCAACCTCTTACTTGTTACGTTTCGTTAATAAACACTTGTTAAGTTCGTTACATCTGGCCTGCTATTTTTGACCACTCGGATACCACGCCAGTTGGACATGTTTCTGTATCAGTACGCCACAATCCTATTTTAAATGCGTCGTTTAAAGAGAGGTTATAATTAGTTCAACCACAGCTATCAAAATTTATAACAGGAGAATAACTTTCTCTGTTATGTAAGGATATACTACTAAAACAGAAAAATGCATACTAGAAAAACCTGGCAAAATCCTAAAACTTTTGTGTTCCAATAAAATTGATGTGATATTAAAAATAATTAAAGAAAATTTTATATTTATAGGTAACCCTCCTATAAACGGTAGATATGTTCCTTGAAAATGCCGTGTTGTGTGAAATCGTGTTATATGAGACCCAGAGCCAGAACAAAAAGGGGGATTACGTTCCAAAAACTCATTTAAAAACAAACAACTTTTTTTTTGAAATTCCATATAAGCAACTTAATTTTTATTAAAAATATAAATCTATGTATAACACAAAACGAAAAGAAACAAAAAATATTATTCTCATTTAATCCAACCTTAATTTAATAAATTTCTTCCTCATCACTGCTCGGTGCAATCAAACGAGAACGTTTTTTTTCGGTTGAACGATATCACCTCAACTTTTAGAACATTTCTCTTCATTTAGATTTTTTGCAACTTCTAATTTTGTTATACTATTTTCATGTAAAGCCACTATAGTTCATTATTCCTTCCCGTCATTATGTTAATGAATTTAGTTTTTAAATGTGTTAAACAAAAATCATGTCATATAGTGCCTGATCGACGTACAGTGTTGTACAAAGGTTTTCGCAATTTTTTTTCGCTCGTGTTAGAGCGAAACCGTGGTACAGGTTGCAGTGTTATACGAGGGTTCCCGTAATTTATCTATCGTGTTAGAGCGAAACCGCTGTTGTAAGAGGCCGTGCTGTAGGCGGGCTACTGTATATAATTCAGAAATTTTTCTGAAATCTGCGTCGTATTTCAAATCCTTCCGTCTAAAGCGGGCCTACAATAACTTGAATCATAGAAATCAAAATTGTTATAATTAATGTACTCCTTTACCAGAAAAAAATACCCTAAAAATTCCTAGCTTTAGTCATAAATAAATAGATGTCGAAGAGGTAAAATGAAATCTAATTAATAATAATGAATATATCTTACAACAGAAGGAGTTCTTTGTTATACATGTATATACCTTCAAAATAGAAAAATGCATTATTGAAAAAACGGGCAAAATTCTAAAACTTTCCTATCCTAGATAAAAATTTTATAATTTGATAGTTTAATAATTTCCGATTGTAAACTGCTTCATTAGGTGATTTTAGAAAAAATATAAACCCTATAGTTTTGTTCGTGAATTTTATCACTGGTATTACAATAGAATTTTAAAAAATTGTAAAGCAGATTGGAAGAAAGTGGACTTTATTACTGAAAATAATTTACATTAAAATCTGCGTTTTGTTGTACATTTCATGCTGATCAGTGCATTTACTTGTGGAGAACACCAATGGATATCATTACTTACGTATAATAAAATATTTAATCACTGTATATAATTTCTTATTTACATAGAAATTGAATATTTAAGGTTAGTACGTAAAAAGGGGTATGTAAAACATTTTGATATTTAGTTGATCAAATAGGAAAGCTTTACAACAAAACACTACAGTGTGTCTTGAAAAGGAAAGTATTCTTTTTAAAAATATACTACAATGCCATGAGATCAAACTTACAGGACTATAATCATATTCATGGTCTACTGTAAAATATCCCATGTGATCAGTTAACGTGATTCGGATATTTTTTCTACGACAACTCACGATTCTCATGTAGGTGTCATGTAATCTCTACGCTCGAATACAGGTTCTTCCTCTGCTCTCCGAAAGTTCTACGTATCAATCCATTTCACTTATACGGAAGACATGTTATTTATTCGTTGGATTGTCTGTCAACCTTAATCCGAGGGACTTTTTCGGCTGCGGTACGCAAACGGGACCGGACCGCCAAAAAGGATAATTATATATTAATGTGGTAACCTACCAAATTGTGTCAACGAAAGTCCCTCCTTATGACCAATAGGGGAGTGGTATTTTCCGTTTCTTCATAAATGATTCATGCATTATTCATGCATTATTTGTGCATTAAGAAAAAAAAGCTTTGAAATCGGTGTGATGGATGTTTGCTGCAAATTAAAGTAAAGGGCATTGCATATATATATATATATATATATATATATATATATATATCCTCTGAAATGCACAAATAATGCATGAATATAATTATTTATTAAGAATTGGGAAAATCCCGATATAAAGAACTCCGGCTCCGAAATTTAAAAAAAAATCCACGAAAGACCTTAAGGGAACGCCCTTTTGAGTGGGGTAATGCTTTCCACTCCAATTTTGGCGTTCGGGAGCGAAATTTCGCCAAAACGGTCCCGATTCGAGACCGCAGCCGAATTTTCTTTTTATTAAATTAGTTGAAAAATGGTGTTATCACCCTGAATTTGTTATTTGCAGCAGGAGGGTGCACACGTTTGCAACCAGCTTGGAATAATGCATTTCAGTCATCGTTCAGTATCTTTATAGATATTACTCGAGGTTTTAAGTTTACAGCTTAAGGACGATGATGAATTTTCCCATATGAATTCATATTGCCCGTTACATATAATTGAACTTAAACGGTACATTTAAAAAAATTACTTAACCCCAAAAATTACTTCGCTCTCTCTTAGAAATAAATAAACTTTTATAATTACATTAAAATTCTGTGAAAAAAAAAATTTTAATAATAAATTTTCAAGCATAAGAATCATTTAGAGCAGGGGGCGTCATCCTTTTAATACCTAGCGCCCAATTTTGTATCTGTTGATGGCGAAGTTTTTTTTTACCGCCTACCGGTGCATATTCGCAGTGACTCAATTTAGCGCAAGTAAATTTCAGAGCTGAGGGTTTGCAAAAAAATATGCACTTAAATTTATCTTTTTATTTATACTTTATGTATATACTAGCTGAAGTACCTGGCATTGCCCGGGATTTTAAGAATGTTTGTTAACCAAAATCAATTTTAAAATTAACACAGTATAAATAACAAAGAAAAAATACATGTGAAATGTTATACACATCTCAGAATTTAGGAATTTTAGCCTTTCATCATTGTAGCACTAAAATCTGAAAAAGTAAAAATATCAAATTGTCTAATGTTTGTTAACCAAAATTAATTTAAAACTAAAAGCAGTGTAAATAACATAGAAAAAAAAACCATGTGAAATGTTATACACAGGAATAAAAGGAAAACCCAATATAAAAATATATAAATTTATAATAAACTCCTCAGAATTCAGCTATATTTAGCCTTTCATCATTGGGGGGGGGGGACTGAAATTACAGGTTTAGCAGAATTTTCCAATAGAACCATGAAATGACTCCAGTATTGCCTCTTAATAAATGAAGTGTTTGATTAGGGGCTGCAAACCATTCAACTCCTCTCCACATTAAACTCCTATAAACATCCTCTACATATTACATTCCTTTTCTCTCCATAATAAACTCGTCAGAATTTTGATAAATTCAGCCTTTCATCATAGTACCACTAAAAGCTGAAACATCCTCTCCAGAAATATAAATCTATTAATTACAATAATTAAGCACTCACCAATGTGTAAATTACACAAAAGTTTTTTAACCAACATTTGAATATTTCATAAATGAAACCCGGAAGTTCTTAAAACCCTCGGCTGTTTTTAACGACGCCTGTATGTAAAATTTCACGATTGTCGCTCCTAAACTGTAGATTTCTATACAATTATAGACAGACAAACAGACAAACATTCATTTTTATATATTAGATATACATAAATAGCTACGGATGGCTGCGGAGCTAATTCGTTGCTCCCTCGTCCTCGAGTATACTTTGAGAAGTGTTCGATGAATTATTACCTGTAATCCAAGTTTAGAGATGGAATTCAAAAGTAAATTGCAAAAGCATATTTTGAAAAGTCAAACTCGCGAATGTGTTAGCAATGTATTCGATATATGGAGGAAGAACAAAATTTGTAACAACGGACAAAAATTCCCACCGCCCACCATGAAAGCTTGAATAGCCCACTAGTGGGAGATAGGGATTAGGTTGACTACCACTGCTTTAGAGCTTATAACGTCAAAAGTGTTCGAAATTCTGTGTGTCTTAAGTTAAAATATCTTTTTAATTGGGAACAATCCCCAAGTTTGAGAATTTTCAAATTTTTTAAGCACCTTTAATTTTTTAACGTTCCTTAAAAGTTTTAAGGATGGAAAATTCGCAATGTATAAGTATTATTTGTTACAATTTTTCCCCGAAAAAATCTAATTACTAGCGTTGTTGAATTATTATTGAATTATTTGTATCGTGCGGGGGAGGACTGAATATGATTCATATCCTAAGGTTCCGCGACTATTCCGCTTTGAAAAATCATGAAATCTTTTGTCAGAAATGCAAGTTTTTATTCCTAATACTTAACGCTTTTATTTGAAATCTTACTATCATAGCGAAAAAAAAAGAAGAGCAAGAAATGTGATAATATCTAATCGAACGTATGCACTCAAAATTACATTCAATAACTCACTTGTAATTTCTTTTGATCTTAAGTTATCAGGGTACGTCATAGCCCTGTACTTTTCATAACTTTTTAATGTTGTTTCCATTTTCATTTTATTTATTTATTTTTTTGGGGGGTACTGCTTTCTAGACTAGAAGCGACCATTTCTGGAGCAGAATTAAATCAAAGATGGGGAGGAAGAAACATAAAAGAAAAATAACTAATTGAGGCGTTACCGTTGAAAAGAGAGTAAGTGCCAAAATTTCCAGAGATTTATTTTTTTACTGATACAAGGGTTTTTACAGGGCTAATGGCGTGGAAAAGGGGGGAAAAGTGACTAACTTGTTTGATTTAGTTCTGTGCTAGGCACTTCCATGCCATTAGCCGTGGAAAAAAAACCTTGTATCAGTGAAAAAGTACTGTTTGAAAATTTTGGCACTTACCCTCTTTTCAACGGGAACGCCTCAATTATGGATACTTGAGTAAACTGTGTATGAAAACAGGTTATATGTATTCATTTATGAAAGATATACATGAAGGAATTCATAGAAAGGAGGAGGAAAATGCTCCACAAGACAGAGTTGATATGATGTAATAGAGTAAAAACATATGATATCAGTCCTAAAAAGTGATAAAGGTAAAAAGTAATTAAGGTGTAGTGAAGGGTCGATTGCGGGAGCGTACCGGTTTGGATGATTTTTTTTCTTCACTTCCCAGTATATGAAGTTCGACGGTAGTTTCATGTATGTCGCCCTACGTAAAGGAACGAGACTATGTGACGGAATGGTTACAGAATGAAAGGCATTCCCATCATGGAACTGATAATGAACAGATGATCCAAATTATAATGTCCATATGGTGTCCCGATGATGATATAAATATCACATGGCCTGAATCATACATCACTGATCCGAGGATTCTGTGTTTGATGGCTGAACAAACATTGCTGCATGTCGATTCGGATGAAGCTAAACTGATATCTATCGGAAGTTAATATGTTCAATCAGATAGTGAAAACAGGAATGACCCCACAGACGATTCTCTCTGCAAACCACGACCACAAGAATGTTTTTAAAGCTAAAGATAGCAGGCAATGTAACGGAACCAACCCCTAAATAAATAAGCTATATCGTGTAGACCGCGAGAGGGCGTTCCCAGCACTTCGCACGGCCAGAAAAATAGTATAGTGTTTTGAAAAAGACCAGAACCACCGATGATTGCCTAGCTGGAGTGTGGGAAAGGGGAATATGTCCCTATGCTCTTCATGTCGGAGCAATACTGTAGGCACACTTCCAGAAGCTTAGGTAAGCGATAATAAATTTGTATTATTAAAGAATTTGGTTTCTAATTTGTATTATTTATCGGTAACACCATGGCGATCATGAAAGCTAATCTTTGGCGTCATGGTGCATCGGCCGGGAAATGCCGATGTTAATAGTAGAATTTAATTTAATTCGAGATTGGATTTAATGGTGTATAGGATTTATTATTGTTTTTGACCTCATTAGAAGTGTATGTAGTGATAAGTTAAAAAATTATTATTTTTGGTTAATATTAATTCCAACTGTATTTTTGAAAGGAATTAGGGTTATATATATTCTTATGAGGTTGATTACTTATATTTTGATTTTTGTGTTGTGTATGTAATTAGTATAACTGCATGATTTTAGAATTGCATTGATCTTTTCTTTAACTGTTTTTGAAAGGAGAATTGAAAATGTCGGTACACAACTCTAGTTCTAGTGTAGAGGTTGATTTAGAAACGCTTAAGAAAAAGCGTAGCGTAATTAGGCAGTTGACAACAAAACTAATTACTAGGATAGAAAATATTTTCGTTACACCAGTAGATCAAAATTACACACTTGCGGAGAAAAATGAGGATTTAGGGGAAGCAGATGATCAGTTAAGAGAGAAATCTGAAATATTGAAAAAATTGGATTTAGAAATTGAACCCTTAATTGATACGGATGATCTAGAGAATGAAGTTTTACAAAGTCAGGAATATTTTGAGAAAATTGTAAAATACCGAGGTAAAATCAGTAGGCATTTTAGTCATTTAGTAAATTTAGAAAATGGAACTACTGTACAGAATACAGTTCCGAATCAAATTGAAAGTACCTCACATGGTAGGGGAAATGTTTACCCATCTAATGAATCTAATGTTGTAAAATTGCCAAAGTTGGTAATTTCTAAATTTTTTGGTGATTCTAGTGGGTGGTTAGATTTTTGGAATCAATACGAAAATGCGATTCACAACAATGACTGCCTGAACAAAATTGACAAATTTAATTACTTGAAAATGTATTTGGGAGGGAATGCGCTTAGTGCAGTTTCGGGTTTCGCTTTGACTGCTGAAAATTATGATTCCTCAATAAAATTATTGAAGGAGCGTTTTGGACGCATTTCCTTGATCATATCCTCACACATGGGAAAATTATTATCTGTTGAGCCAGTAAAAAATGTGTCTAATGTGAGAGCTCTGAGAAAATTCTATGATAATTGCGAAATACAAATACGCAGTTTGCAGTCATTAAACGTTGCGGCTGGTTCATACGGAAATTTATTATGCCCCGTAATACTTAAAAAATTGCCCGATGAATTATGTTTGGAGTATAATCGAAAGCGAAGTAATGATTCCGAATTTGATATTTTAGAGCTTGTAGATTTTATCCGTAAAGAAGTCGAGTGTCGTGAAGCGTCTTTTATGCTTAAACAAGATTGCACTAGTAAAGATTTTGAGTCGGGAATTCAGTATAGAAATAAAAGTGAGAATAATTATAAAAGCTCTCCACGTAGAATGCCTTCAGCATCTGCGTTATCAGCTAATTCTAATATATATTGCATATTTTGTAACAACAAAACCCATGACACGGCTAACTGTTTTTTAACTGTTGATAAGAAAAAGGCGTCAATTAAAAATCAACGGCGATGTTTTAAATGTTTGAAAAGGGGCCATGTTTCTAAATTCTGTTTTTATAAAATCTCGTGCGGATCGTGTAATCAGTCGCATAATACTTTGATCTGTGACAAAGAATTTAATTCTATAATGCCGAAAGAGGAAACTAAAGAACTTTCTCAAGCCTCACAGGAAGATAAAACCCCGACACAAGTTTCGGTTTCAGAAACGCATCTGGCAAATGGTCCTACGTTACTTCAAACTTGTTGCGCAATTCTTAAAACAAAACATAAGGAAAAACGGGTGAGATTACTATATGATTCAGGCAGTCATAGGACTTTTGTGAAAAGGAGTATATGCCATGACTTGAACCTCCAGGCCATTAAATCAGAGCAGTTACAGATTTATGGGTTCGGCAGCGAGAATCCGAAACACTTGAGCTGTCAAACATTTCGGCTCCCCCTGCAAAGCATAAACAATCCAACGCAACAAATTGAGCTGGAAGCGCTTGCGGTCAGTAACATTACGAGCGGAATTATTGCCCCGCCGCCTTTGAAAGTAAAAAATATGGCTTGGCAAAGGGGGATCCAACTGGGTGACACTGCTCAAAGTTTCGATATAGACATACTTGTGGGAGCTGATTATTTATCTGAAGTGTTAAAGGGCACATCTGTTCCACTGGGTGAAAAGCTCGTAGCGACTGATAGTATATTTGGATTTGTAGTTCAGGGTCGCGAGACTAGTGAACACAACAATTCTGTTTCGGGATATATAACTGTGAATCATGCTGCTAGTTCTGATTTTGAAATGAATGATTTTAGACTGTTTTTTGAACTAGAAGGTATGGGCATTGATGTAGAAAAAGAAAATATTACAGATTCTGATAACGAATTACTTGAAAAATTTAGATCCAATCTCGAATATAAAAATGGTCGTTATGGTGTTGGGTTAATGTGGAAACCAAATGTTAAGGAATCGTTAAAAAACAACTTCGAGGTAGCGTCAGAGAGATTCGATAAGTTACGTAAACGCTTTAAAAAGGATCCCTCGTTCTTTGATAAATACAAGGAAGTAATTGAAGAATATGAACGTGAAGGGATAATTGAAAAGGCCCCAGAAAATGATAATAAAGTAGAGTTTTATTTACCCCATAGGGCTGTAATTCGCGAAGACAAAGTCACAAGTAAAATACGTATTGTATTCGATGGAAGTTCTCATGCTAGAAATGAGCTATCAATTAATGATTGCCTCCACATTGGACCAAATTTATATCCAGATATTTTTGATCTAATAATTAGGTTTAGAAAAAATGCTATTGCCTTTACCGCTGACATAAAACAAGCGTTCCTTCAGGTAGGCATACATGAGGAGGATAGAGACGCGACGAAATTTATTTGGACGAATAATCCTAATGATGATTCCAACACTATTGTTTATCGATTTTGTCGGGTTTTGTTTGGAATCAACTGTAGCCCATTTTTGTTAGCGGCTACCATAAAAGAGCACATAAAAAGATATGAAGTTAAATTTCCTTCAACATTTGAGTTTCTAAATGAAAATGTTTATGTTGATGACGTAATTGGTGGTCATTCAGAGGTTGAAAAGGCGTATCAAACTAGTTTAGAGTGTATTTAAAATCTTTCAAGAGGCGGGGGATGGAGTTAAGGAACTGGTTATCAAATAATGATAAATTACGGGAGATGTGGAAAAATTCGGGTGTCACATGCAAGATGATTGCGATGAACCTTTAGGCCTAGTCTGGTTTCCCTTTAAAGTCCTAGGTGTAGGTTGGAACCGACAAATGATATACTTAATTTTGACCGTAAAAAATATAACCAAATTTATTTCTGAGGAAGATATTACTAAACGTTTTCTGTTAGCAATTATTGGCCGCGTATTCGATCCTGAGGGATTCGTAGGTCCCTTTACTGTAAAATTGAAGCTCTTGATTCAAAATATAGGAAATTAGCTTGGGATGGGACGAAAGAACTCCCGCCAGAGATTAATTTCAGAGTGGAGGCTATTATACAAAGATTTTTTAGAATTAGGAAGTTTGGAAATACCGCGGTATTATTTTTCGAGATAGGGAATAAAGATGTATAGAAAAAACTGAGCTCCACATTTTCTCTGACGCTAGTTCGAAGGCTTTGGTGCGGTTGCTATTTAAGAGTAATTACGTGCGATGGAATTGTGACTACAGCCTTTGTTGCCGCAAAAAGCAGAGTTGCACCCTTTAAAGCAACAAACTCTTCCCCGTTTGGAATTACTAGGTGCTCTCCTAGCTGCAAGATTAAGCAAAAGTGTTTCGAGAGCTTTAAAAGGAAAAATGCAGCATTATTTTTGGACAGACTCTTCAATTGTATGTTGTTGGGTCAAGATTCCATATATCCACCTCAAACAATTCGTAAGCAATCGCGTTAAAGAGATTCAGACGTTAACCGAGACTTCTGCCTGGTTCCACTGCCCTGGTAAAACCAATCCGGCGGACTTGATATCTCGTGGCACATCCATGGTAGATTTGAAAAATGACGAACTGTGGTGGCAAGGGCCCAAGTGGTTGCGTGAACACGAAGAAATGTGGCCTGCGCAGAAATTACGAGACGTTAACGAAGGCGATTTAGAATATCGCCACAATGTAGTGTCTCAAGATTGCATAGTGTCAAAACAAGATCACTTAATAGACGTGTCAAAATTCTGTAAACTCTTGAAGGTTTTAAGAATAACTGCATGGGTGATACGATTTATATCACGTGCTAGAAAGAAATCCAACAACTGTGGTGATATAAGTACGTCAGAGCTTCTAGATGCTGAGAATTTTTGGCTAAAAAATACCCAAGCGGAATTTTATGCCGCTGAAATAAGAGCTTTGCAGAAAAAACAAACATATTTCACCTGTGTCTCCTTTGTATATGTCTGTCCCCCATTCTTGATGAAAGGGAATTTTACGAATAAGGGGGCAGATGGGAGAAAGTGCCTTCTCATTTGAAGAGAACAACCAATAATGCTCCCAAGACAATCTAAGTTTGTCGAACTGCTTGTAAAGAGGGAGCAATGAAAGTGTGTTTCACGGCGGAACTGACACAACATTGACAAAAATTCGGAGAAGGTATTGGATAACTAAGCGGTCGTCGGACTGTCAAAAGAATAATCAAACAGTGTTTAATTTGCCAAAGGTATAGCGCAAGGCCTGCTCGAGCAACTCACATCACAATTACCCAGAGACAGAATAGCCGAAACTCCTCCATTCGCAGTTTGCGGACTAGATTTCACGGGCCCCGTGTACGTAGAATCAGGATCAGTCACAGAAAGCCTATATCGCACTTTTACCTGGGCTGTCACCAGGGCTGTACACTTGGAGTTGGTCTCGGGTATGAGCACTTCAAAGTTTTTACTTGCCTTTCGCCAGATTCATATCTAGAAGAGGACATGTAAAGTTAATTTACTCAGACAATGCCAAATCCTTTAAGTGTGCAGATAAAGAACCTACGTAGATTTATGGACATTTTAAAGTACTCTAAATCAAAGACTTCATTTCACGGAGGGTATCACCTGGAAATTCATTGTAGAACGTGCGCCCCATGGTGGGTAGGGTTTTACGAAAGACTCCATGAGGATGTGAAAGACCCCCTACGAAAAATTTTGGGAAATCCCCCTTAATTTCGAAGAAACTTCTGACTACTCTCACGAGGTAGAGTCCGTTCTAAACCATCGACCTCTATCATACGTTTTATAATGAACCTGATGAACCGAGTCCTCTTACGCCAGCTCACTTCCTACTATTTGGAAGAAAAAACATTCAACTCCCTGTGCATTTCATTGAGATGTTGGAGAAAACGTCCACAAGAGAGCATCTCACTAAGAGACAGCAGTACCAATTGAGGCTTCTTAAATCAATTTGGAAGAAATGGAAAGAGCAATACCTGTTCCAACTGAGGACTGCTCACAAGCTCAAAACTCCAACGCCTCAACAAGACTGCAAAAAAATCAAGTAGTGTTAGTGGAAGGTACAAACAAATCGAAATTGCTCTGGGATAAGGAATCATAGAAAGTGTTTTTTATGGACGTGACGGGTTTGTGCGATCTTGCATCGTACGCACTGCAAAAGGTCAACTTAGGCGACCAATACAGTTACTATATCCTTTAGAGACTTAAAACTTTTTGTTGATTTTATATTTACAAATTTTACATATATATTTTTTATATAATCTCTTTCAGTATTTTACATTTCCATGATTGTTTAAAGTGTTTAAATTTTTTCTTAATTGCTTATTTAAGTGTTTTATGTGTTAAATGTTGAATTTTATAATGAGTAATTACTTATGTTATCAGTTTGTGTATTGAAATTTTAGTTTTGATGATTATTGCTTTCAAGTGTTTATCGGTTGTGCGGAATGCTGGAGAGGTTTGCTGTCTATCAATTTAGGTTTGGGAATTGAACTCTTGGAGTTCAAGGTGGGGAGTGTAACGGAACCAACCCTAAATAAATAAGCTATATCGTGTAGACCGCGAGAGGGCGTTCCCGCACTTCGCACGGCCAGAAAATAGTATAGTGTTTTGAAAAGACCAGAACCACCGATGATTGCCTAGCTGGAGTGTGGGAAAGGGGAATATGTCCCTATGCTCTTCATGTCGGAGCAATACTGTAGGCACACTTCCAGAAGCTTAGGTAAGCGATAATAAATTTGTATTATTAAAGAATTTGGTTTCTAATTTGTATTATTTATCGGTAACACCATGGCGATCATGAAAGCTAATCTTTGGCGTCAGGCAATAGGAGCTAAATCAGTCTTCTACCTTCGGATGTTCCTGGTCCTTGACCAAGTGACCCCCTTACCCTACCATCCTCACCTATTAATGGACCTCCTGAGGATTTATGTTCTCATGGACCTTTCTAGCAAGCTAGACCTGGAGGGATTACAACAACAAAACAGTGTGTGTGAGTGAGTGAGTGAGTGAGTGTCTGTCTGTCTGTCTGTCTGTCGGTCTGTAGCGAGTCTAGGGGTTTCAGGGGTGGTCGTAAAACTTCTAAGTCATTAATTAACTCCAATAATACGAATTACTAGAAGAAAAACACTGTATTTAGACGACACTTTACATTAAATATAAAACAATTAGAACGCATAGTTAAATCGTCATTACAGAGAAAGTGAGTTCTTTGTACTGCATCGTTATAAAAAAAAAAAAAAGTCTCCGCAGCCGTCTGCTGCGATGATACGTCTTGCCACTACTAAAGTCAATTCTCCTCTCAGTGGTTCACGGAGAGTTCACAGATGGCGCTGACTAGAAGACAGAAGTGCCAGCACCGGTATCAGAGGGTGTCAGAAGCCGTTCCTACAAACTCAGCCCTTCTGATAGATGACGATCCTCCGCATCTAGATCTGATAAATTCTACAAAAGAAAGAGAACAAGCAGAAAATATCTATTAAAAAAATCGAATACAAAAATAACTGTTCATCTGTCGTCTTCATAATCATTTTCTAAGACAGCATCGTTGTTGGGGTCAGTCTGTCGTCGGAGCTCATATCATCGTTGTTTCATTATCATGGCCTATTCATTGTGTCGGTTTTTAAAACCATTTCGTCTTCATCTTCTTCATATTTCATCTTCATCATGAACAAAACAAAAAAAAACCAATTTTAACACTTTTTCAGGACAAAATCGGGGTGAAAATGTGTTAATTCGGTATGCTGACATCGTATTATGACTTAATTTTGGTTCCAAGACTTCATGTAATCGGCCAGCTGTAGATGTAAAATTTGGATCTTCGTGTTGTTGTATATCAGTATCTTTAGATGCTTGTAGATTTTAAAAGGCAGTTATTAGCACTATACAATTGCTTCTTCTCTTGTAAATTAAGGAAAATTTCTTGCTTCTTCTTCAGTTTTTCACTTGGTTTTTCACTTTCTGATTTAATCCTTAATATCTGCTCTCCAGATTCATTTTCTAATTGAAATACTAATCTGCAACAATGTTTTACTTCAAGAAACTGTTTCTATTGCATTCTATTCTTTATCTCTGATATTCTACGGTCTTCTTTATTTTTCAACTCTGATAGCATCTGTTCTTCAACATTTGTTGTAAAATTCTAAGTTCATAGATTATTTCTTTCATTTGTGACACTACATTTCTTTTTGTACAACAGTAAATGTATTTATTTGATTAATAACAACAGTAAGATATAAATTCACTATTACTCCAACTATGATACACCAATCATAAACACGCAAAATAACAAAATAATTCTTTTGACAAAACAAACCAGTCAAAGAAAGATCGGCGATTCGTAGTCTTCTGAGATTCAAGTCTTTGAGTATGAACATTTTCTCTCTTATTTTCAACTTGCGGTTTTTCACAAGTAACATCATGTTTTAGTCTTATTTTTCAGTACTTTTGCCTCTTTTAGAATCTTTCACCTTTCTAGTATCATCGGTCACTTCTTTTGGTTTGTGATCTTGACTATCCTCTGACTGAGATGTAAATGATTGCATACTAGATGTATCAGCAACTGAGGAATTGATAGATAGCGATAACGAAAATATACAAGAACTTGTAATGCTATCTTCGACATTATCTATGATGTCAATATCACTTGATGAATTTTCTATGGCAACCATTTCTTGCTGAATATTTATTCTTTCTGGTATAACCTCTGGAGTATCTTGATCAAATTCTTCAAATCTCTCAATTTCAAAGTCATCTCAGGGCTATCTAGATTATATCTATGGGACTTTCCACTTGTACAATGTCCATAATGTTGTAATCCTCTGGGTTTTGATTAGAAGAATCAGTACAATGTTCAGAGTCTACATTTACCTTTTCTTCAACAAGAGCATCAATATTTATTTTGTCTTCTATATCAGTATCTTCTGTAACATCAACAACAACACTGTTCTCAGACCAAGTTGAAGTAATGCTCGATTCGGAATATTTAGCAACAGATTTAATTTTGTGCGGGGAAGGATAAAGTTTAGCGCTTTCTATAATATGTCCCGAATATTCAATTTTACTTATTTCATTTCTAACTGTTTTGCTTACATTACTACAAGTATTTAATT
The DNA here is from genome assembly GCA_907164885.2 of Dolomedes plantarius. Lineage (NCBI taxonomy): Eukaryota > Metazoa > Arthropoda > Arachnida > Araneae > Dolomedidae > Dolomedes > Dolomedes plantarius. The sequence continues at coordinate 76,331,258 of OU015490.1, forward strand.
CATTACATATGTCAGAAGTGTTTATATTAAAAATTTCGAATCCATCAGACGTACTACTACTTCGACGTAGAAACTATAATACCGTTCTTGCTAATCATAGCACCTGCTTGATTTAAAAACAGCGGTCGGCAACAGGCGGACCGCCGGTTCCGTATCCGGACCGTGGAAGGTCGGACTTGGACCGCCAAATATTGTTAAATAACTTACCTACCTATTCATTTAATTAATATTTTTATATAACTAGTTTCAGTAGGTAGATACATAGCTGTTTCTATGTTGGCTGTGTAGCACAAGATAGTGCGTTGGAGTGCGACGGGTGCAGCGAGAGGGGAGTGTACTGGCCGGCATGTTTCGACACGTCGTCAGTTATTAGGTAGTTGCGTTGCGATCTTGTGAGGAACATTCGTTCATTTTAGTTATAATTTGTCATGTTATAAAACGTTTCGTACTTACATCAATATGGATCCTAAAAGCGAAACTTTGACAGTGAAAATAGGAAGATTTTGACTGAGTGGACTGGTTTTAAGCTGCCTGATAGGCCTAAACCGGTTCCAGTTTGCCTCATATGCAACAAAACTGCCGCTATTGTTAAAAGTGCCAATTTAAGACGACACTACGAAACAACTCATCAGCAGTTCCACCAAAAACTTTCCTCTTGGCAGTGAAGCTCGTAAAGAAAAACTCCAAGCATATCTAACTTCCTACAAAAAAAGCACGGCCTTACTAGTTCTCTGCATGAGCGAGCAAGAAAAATCAGCAAAAAGCAGCATTGCGTGTGTGCTGGACGCTAAATAAACACCAGAAGCCATTTTCAGACTCTGAGATTACTATCTCAAGAATGCATGTTGGCAGTGGCCACGTCACCTTTTGAAGAGAAAAATGATATTGTAGCCGCATTCAAGGTAGTCCATTGTCGGCAAGAAGTAATACAAAAAGAACCGAAATTTTAGCTGCTGACAACAAAAGTAGTTTGCTCGAACTTCTACAGAAGAAACTTTGCTACGCCATAGCATTTGATAAATCATGTGGACATTATGATGATGAACAAATGTCTATTTTCGTGAGATTTTTTGACATTGAAAGTAAAGCGTTCAGGGAAGAATTGCTAGCAATATTACCGTTTAAAGGCAAGACTCGCGAAGAAGTTCATTCAAGACTTTTGATGAATTCATAACAAAATCAAATATTAGTTATGATAAAGATGGTGTCGATTTCAAGTGACGGGACCCCAGCGAATGATTGGCAAAGAAGAATGATTAGCACAGAGAATCAGAGATAAGAATGCAGGCCTAATATCTTAGTGTATAATTCACCAGACAGTCCTTTTGGAAAACTTAGTGATACCTGAAAGAAGTAATGGACAGCTTGATCAAGTTGATCAATTTTATTGAGGCCTCGTTTCTGCTCTTCAGCACCGATAGTTCAAGGAGTTTCTTTCTGAATGTGATTCGGCGTATTTTGACTTACTGCAACGCAACAATGTTCGTTGTCTAAGTAAAGGTCAAGTTATTGAACGTTTCTGGCAATAAAAGAACAAGTAACCTTCTTACAAAACCTTTTTGCAAAACTTGGATACGCAGGAAGCAAGGAATCACTTAGAGTTCATAACAAGCGAGCGCAATATGCTAGCTGTGGCTTTCCTGAAAGACATTCTGAAATATTTAAAATGTGCCCAACACCGAGTTACAAGGAAATGGAAAATTAATATGTGATCTGATACAAGTGTGTCTGATTTCCGTCGCAAGCTGGATATCTTTGAAAAGATATTGCAAGTCAAGAATTTGCTCATTTCCCAACAATTCTTAAATATAAAAAGAACTCTGAAGAAGACATTGCAATATTTTTAAGGTTATATCAGATCTTGGGAAGAAATTTGCAGCAAGATTCCAAGACTTTGCAGAGATAGGGAAGCAGTCTCAATTCCTTAAATCGCCTTATGAAGTTGCTGCAGCCGCAGAATGGACTAACGTGGATGCGAGGTGTGTCAGTCTTTCAAGGCCTTTACTTCAAATGGAGATAATTGACTTGCAAGAAGATATTTCCATGCAAATGTATAAAACTGCATCCACTGAAGAATTTTGGGGTCAACATGTTTCAGGAAAGTATGAAAATTGCAAAAAACTAGATATCAACCTGGTGACTATGTTTGGATCCACATATGTATGTGAATCATCTTTTTCAAAAATGAATTTTTGAAGAACAAATATCGTTCAAGATTAATGGACGCCCACCTTGAAGACACTCTTCACATTAGTTTTTCTCCCGTGTGAACCAAACTATAAAAAACTGGCTCAAGACCGTAGGTGTAATTTCTCGCATTAATTTTTAAGAATACCTGCCTATTGTGTTTTATATAATTACTTAAATGAGTCAAAAAAAATGTAAAACTAGTAAGTTATGAGGGTTTTTTTTTCTGGACCTCGATAAGAATTTTCAATAGTATCTGGATCCCACTAAAATTACTTACCGACCCTTGATTTAAAACATCTACTGCTTTATAGCTTCATAAGACCGCAAGTCTCATCATCTATTTTAACGAACTCTGAAGAAGCCTAATGGTTTGATTTTATTATCTCCTATTTCGGTCAAAACGGAATTAAACGATTCAAGCGAGGCTTTCCTAATTTATGATAAATATTCTCCCTAATCAAGGTCAAAGTGCTTCCAGTATCTAGACGAGCTGAGATCGACAGATCGGAAATAAGATTTGTTTTGCGCATAAGGCCCTTTTCAGAAGAGGCACATAGTTGATCAAACTGATTTCCGGGCGGCTGTCAAGGAGTGTAGCCACCATGCAAATGTATGGGAAATCGCCGAAACCTTTTCACACGGAGGGAATTCAGTGCCCAGACATTTTGACATCTGGCACTTGTGCTGATAACGATCTCATCCTGATTAGTAGACTCAACACAAAAGACATTACTGAAGGTACGCTCTTCACACCAGCCGCCTAGCTGCATGGGCTCAGTTCAGTATGGAAAGCGTTTCAATTGCAAGTTTGGATGTGGAACAATTCATCGAAGAAATTCCTATTAGTCCCGCGATATGGGACATGAGGTGTGATAAATATAGCGATAAAATTAAAAGGGGTGAATCGGAGGGAATTGGCACGCAAATTTTATTCCGACTTCAAAAAATTTTATTTTTGAATTTGTGGCTTAAAAAATAGAGCAGATTCTGCAGATTACAAATATATATAATTTATGTACTTTTTGACACTCTAACAACAATTATTAGCAACTTGAAAATGTAAACATACATTTAAATCCCATGTAATGGAAAAGTATTTTTTGCGTTTTTCTCAAAATGTGATTTTTTCATGTAATGGTACACTTTCTGCAACATCTGTTGCAAGTACATCTCTGAAATTTTAAACGTCAATAGAATAAGTGCTCTTGTATCAATATAACCTATATTTTTATTTTTAAACTTTAAGATATTTTTGTAAATGGTGAAAATGTATGACAAAAATATGCAGATTTCTGATAAGGGAAATTTATAATTTTTAAAAAAAATTTAAAATAATGTAACAAAGATTTAAATGGGTTAACTATATAAAATAAACTGTGTTTGATCATCACACAAGATTTCAAGGTAAGACTTTCACTAAATTTTTGAAAAAGTGTTACAAAGTGAATACCTCAAAAATTCAGGGGGGAAAAGTATGTTTGTTATATTGTTATTTTAAATTTACCTTTCAATCCAAAAATAATTTTTTTATCTTAAAATATTTATAAAGGTCTTACTAAATTAACATAAAAAAATCATAATGATACATGCATATTTGTATAAGATATGGGCTTTAAAAGAATAGCTCAAATTTCCAACTTAGTTGTCGCAGACGTCCCAGTCCCCTTGCAAATATCGATATAAATAAATGCAGATGCCTGCTCAATAAAGTAGTCGGTACCATTCAAATTTAAAAGTCAATTTGTTATTTTGTTAATGGTGGTTAAAAACTTCAAAATTAAAAAAAAAATTTAACTTTTTTAGAATTTTTTTAAAAATTTATTTAGAAGCCGCATTATCATTAAAAAAATGAACAGAAATATTTATTTGGTCATTTCAACGAAATATATTCTTTATCATTGGTTGTTTATTTGATGTTTCTATGGTGACATACGTCACTCTCTTTACATTACTTATCAAACAGCATTACATCGATTAGTACAGGTTATGACTATTACACATAGAAATATATGTGGGAGCACCAAATTGCGTGAATTTACCTATTATTTAATTAAATTTATCTAGATTCGCAAATGTGAACATCGCCTTATGCCTACAATTTGAATAGTTTTCAAATGAGGGAGGTTTTTGCATTAACCCTTTCAGGTGTACAATTTAATTATTATAAATTTTTTTAAAATAGTAAAAATGAGGTATAGTGGTCCTACAAATAAAAAAAATGCGATTTAAAAAATTAGCAGAGCAAATATAAAAATAATACATTTTGTATTTTTGTAAGTAAAAACCTGAGTGCCATGTTATGATGCTTTCTTAAATCTATATTCCCCTACATCATTATAAATCAAAGACCAATATTGTGTTATAAAATTGGTGTAAAAGAAAGGTATTGGTAGAAGAAAGGTATAATATTTATGTTAAAGTTTTTGAAATTTAAAAATGTAAGGAGGGAAATCACCTTAAAACCTTAAAAAAACTCAATTTTTTAGTATGATTTAATTATGAAGAATGGAATAAAAGGAATCTTATGAAAAAAATGAAGTCGATATTACAACCGATTTTATGGTCAAATGTATAAAGCTAATTGTGGTGTATTCACACTACACCGAGGTTCTTTCTCTGGCATAGGGACAGTGAGGTAGATAAAACTAGTCGTCTAAACGACACAAACATTTATTGACAATTTAACAAAATATTACAACGAGTACTCTGAGCACGAGGTAGGCAAGCCTATTGCATCTTACCAGACCCCCCACTCCTCCTACTGATTTCTCCCGACGATCCCTTCAAACCCTAGGGTTCAACGCCCCCACAGCCAATCCCTCTGATTGGTGAAAGGGGGGGGGGGATCACGGGGTACGGCACTCTTACAAACATTACACTACACTAATAGTAAAGTAATTTATAGAAAATTTAAACTTTAAATGGTTTTTTCTAAAAACTGTTATTTTGAAACTTGTGCGCACTATTTCTTCAAAACTAATCGTCCCAAATTGCTAAAATTTTGTATACATGTATATCTTCTATGTTTATACAAATTCTATCTAAATTTAGTTAAGTACATATCACTAATTTTTTACAGCAATTTTTTTCCTTTGATATTTTTTGTAGATTACAATACATTTGCCTGAAAAATATTTTTATGGGAAATATTGTAATTATTTTAGGTGTAGATTAAAGTATGGCCTATGGATAGAATATAGACACATAATTTAATGTAGTAAACTGTCTTCTTCCACATCATTTTTCAGTCGCGTTTTCGCCGGCGTGTAGCTGCTGACGAAGCGTTGCCACAACCCCAGAAAGAAGGTTTCGCCTTGAATTGGGCGCCGCTCCTCGTGTGAAAAGAACCTCACACGGCAGTCAACTACATGAAATAACAAGGCAAGTCAGTTGGATCAAGAAATGTGCCTCGTCTGAAAGAGGCCTAACTTTCAACGGTGTTTGCACAAAAGCTGACACGACAATTTTGACGCCAACACATTCACCGGCCTTGTGCCCAAAATTCATTGCAATGAAAGCATTTTAACTCTTTATTCTTATTTAAAACAAAAATTACCCTTATGTCCTGATTCACCGCAATTAAAACAACAAATATTTTTTTGTTTATAGTTGAAAATTTATCGTGGGTAAGAGGATGTGGCGTTGACTCATGACTTTCCGAACTTTGTTGTTACGAGTTGATTCTTCAGAATTTGGTCAGATTTAATTTTAGCATAGATTTTTTATTTACACCCGGAATGCTCCTTCGAAATTTAAAAACCACCGAAATTGTGTAATGGCACTAGATTGCAAGTCAAAGCCCTGCATAAAAATTTAATCGAAGCCATTATTTTAACCCGGGTGTGCTCAAGGAGAAAAAATGCCATGCATTCCTCTAATACTCAGTGTTCTTCCCTTTGAATTTAATAGACTGCAATTTCCCCCCAAAAGTATGCTTCACCATGTTCGGTATGTAAGCCTTAAGGCCAAACTTTAAAATACGCTTGCGTAGATTTAAGAGAAAATTGTTTCTCCGACGGTCAGTTTACGTAGCTTGCTCACGCGTAAGTTTGAGGATGAGCCTGGTAATATTAGTTCCGTCCAATGAAGAAACAAAAATATTGTATATAGGGAATCCTGTAAAAAGCAATTTCATTATTTTTCATTGAATTATCTAAATGTATTCCGTAGCGAAGCACGGGTATTCAGCTATTATCAAATATATTTCCTTGGATAAATTCCATGTAGCACAAGTGGGTGTAGCAAAAGTGCAGTGTTTCTGTTTAATGTGTATCAATTATGTTCAGGAATTTCGAGGAGTATAATGGGCTGTGGAAAATGCATGTACATATAATACTAATAGTCACAACATTAGCTCTGTGTAATAGGCAATGTTGTTGTTGTTGCTTATGCCCCTTGACTGACATGTAACATCAGGTCGAGTCTTAAGGCTATGGGCGATGAAGCACGACTTGGCTAAATGACCGGTCCCGTAATTTTGAACCGAGTCAAGTGATGAGACCGGAACACTTGACCCCGCACCTCCAGAGGAAAATTTGAGAACTTGGAGGACATTGTAGCCACGCCCTATTTTACGTGCCCCGGCCACCATTAGTGAACACGGTGGTAGATTTGCAGCGACGAGCATAGAACCAGGGGCGTTCAGATCACTGGCCCGCTGCTCTTGCCAACCGGGCTACCGCGCCGTAATAGGCAATAATAATAGTTATATACGAGTTACTTGTATAATAATAATTCGAATGAGATTCGTGGCATCATTGTTAAGGAAGTCTAAATAAGGATACTTTATATTCACCTGAACTGAAAAAACTGCTGAAAATGTATTTCGTTTATTTTAGTCTAACGTTTAGTATGTTGTATTTCATCAAAAATGTAATTTAAATATAAGAAATAATTTCTCAATAAATTTCTTTTCGTTAAACTATAGCGCATATTTCAATCAAACTTAATTTTTCTTATCATCTCTGCTAATTAGAGTGAATAAATCTCGAAGAACATGTTTATATATAAGTCACAGAGAATCCGGTTACTTGTGAAAGTTGTAATATCGGATTTCTTGCTTCCTATATTTTTGCGAACTTAGTTTAAAAGTTTCCTCTCGATTTTCAATCTTTAAATGAGTTTTCATTCGCTTACCGTAAAGGTCCCAGAAGATATTATCAAAAATGAAGCTCCATGCTCCGCATAACTGTAACCCTTAGTAACAATGCTCGATGTTTTATGCAACACAATGTAAAAACAATTTTCTCCTCAGATGGATTTGTGATTCCTATCGTGATTTGTGCCAGTAACAGAATGCAGGTACTTTAAAAAGATTAAATAACTCATGAACTGAAGTATTTTCAATTACTCACGTGGCCGACACAAAGATAGATATTTATAATAAGAGAATGAAGAAATTAGCAAAAATTAAGTAACATACTCTTCCTTACTTTGTTGTAACTTGTAGTAACAACGCTGGGTGTGTTATGTAACACAAACTAAAAATCAATTTTCTCCTCAGCTTAAAGTGTGATTTCTGTCATGTAGGTACCGATAGCATAATGCAGGTAACATTAAAAATGTACAATTTATAACTGAACTGAAGTATTTGCAATTACTCACGTGGCCGACAAAAAAGAAAGATTTTTATATTAAGAGTAGATGATCCCGATAATGTGGGGCAGAAACCGAGAAGAAGGTATTCATTTCATAATGATTTCTTGATTCATAAAATTATTTAACAAGATCGTATTTTCTTGCAGTGATCTACCAAATGTTTGTTCATTTTCTTAATGGAAGTTATCGCTGTGTTTGTGTATAACGTTATAGAGGCAGACCTTTATGTCCTTTGTTTAAATTTTGCCCGAGTCAAGTAGTGGATCAGTTTGAACAATTCTTTTTCTTATTAATTGAAACTTAAGTGATTTTATTACTTGGTTGGAATGTTTCCATAAATGCTTAATGGTGATGATTTCTTATCTTGTAAGTAAAAAAAGAGCTGTGAGTAGAACCAATTTCGCATTGGGAGGAATGGTTATCATATCATCAAAAGAGGAGTAAAACATGCTGACATTTACAGTAAGTCCTCGATTTCATCAAATCGAATGTCTGTTGCAATTTATCTGACCTCGAGTCGATTTACCTAGATTTTGACAGAAAAAAAATCTGGGTAAGGAATATTTTTTTAGGGAATATAGTTAGAATAAGAAGTTTGAGAACATGGAATCTACACCAATTACGAAGAATACACGTATTCTTAAGTATTCATTCAAGAGCATCAAGAGAGCAAATCTAAAAAACATATGATATGATATAGTCCCAAAGTTAATTACTGTCAATCATATGGCGTCTTTCTCTGGCCTGACAATATCTTTCATACATGCCTCCCGCCAAGGCTTCTCAAACACTAATATTGGAGGCATTGATTTTTACTTTTTCTTATAATGAACACAGTTTTGGGAAATGTAAGTTTTAAAGCTATGTAAAATTTGGCGAAGCAATCGTGTCCTGTCTCCAGCCGGGTAGTAGCCACAGCATATCTTCTGCGGAATGCTGGTATCTTCTCTTTAGTTTTCTTCCATTGTTTCCCCTCTATGTCCTTAATCTGTCTTTTCTTATACTCGCTGTTCATTTTATCTTATGTTATCCTCTAAATAGAGGAGCACAGTATGGTGTCCAAAGAAAATTGTTCTATCTCGGGGCCTATCTTGGTAAGTATGTCGGCCATTTCGTTTCCATAAAGGCCGCAATGTGCAGGCACGAATTGCAATATGACATCTCTACCTTTAGACCGAATAGCTGTTAAATTTCTCTAATCGTTTTGAATCAGAAAATGTGATTGGCCTAGGTGGCAGCAACTGAATCCGAAAGGATAATAACGCTGTCAAATGAATCTATTTGAATAATAATTGGCTAACTTAATATCATCTATTTCCCCATCATAGGGAGTGGTTGTTCGATTCACGGTAACACAGCAAACAAAAACATACGGAAAAACACCGGCACTAGCATTTTCTTCTGATGATAGTCTAGATCCATCCGTAAAACACATATCCAATTAAGTTGTGGTTATCTAGTATGGATAGTTTGCAAGGAAATTGCTTTCAGTTCACTGTCACTTGTCGTGCTCTTCTGCATCTCCTCGGTAAACCGAATTCTTCCCTCGATAAAAACAGTTGTGAGGGATATAGTTGATGTAGATCTCAAGTCTGTAAGGTACATCATATTTTTCCTTTACATAATAAATTTCTGAAGAAAACAGTCTTGTGTTTTTAATCGTTTTGATTCTTAAATAAAAATACCTCTCCAAAGGATATTGGTTGGCAACGTTTTATAGAGTAAACTTATTCATTTAATGATTTCTTTTATAGGTTTATTTTTTGTCAGTGACAATATGGCTTTGGATAGAGGTTCTTTGTAACAGCTTCTCGAACTATCCTAGGGCTTTGTTCTGTGTTGTCCCTACGTGACGAGGACTTCTTCCTTATAGGTTATGAAAGATCTCTGCAATATGTTAAATATGTTTTTATATAGCTATCTCCAGCTGACTACTAGCAAGCACTCTCGAAAATAATCAAATATTTCCACAACTTTATCAGCGATGTTCTTTAAAGGGGCATTTTCCACATCATTTCTGTCTATAAGAACAAGCCTTTACCCTCAGAAAAGTTTCCATTTGGAAACTAAAGACAGGATTCTTATATCGTGGGGACTAAGATTTATAAGTCTTATCCTAAACATAATCGATTAAAAGTTCTTAACTTGAATTGGTTACATGGAATCCAAATTTCACATCAGTTTCAAATATATATATATAGATAGAATAGATATATAGATATATGTGTGTGTGGGGGGAGTGTGCTGGACAATGAGGAACGACGCCTTCATACACACTCACAGGGTTTATTTATCACAAGACCAAGACACTTAAACATATAATATAATGAAATGAGGTTTCTTAGCTCCTACTCTCGAGCAAAGCGGGATCTCTCCTCCGCGAGAGCGTACTTCCAACTCTCGTATTTCGTCTTCAAACAGGAGTGGTGGGAGGGCCCTCTAGCGGCTAAAAGTAACTCGCTCCCACATTCGGCATCCTGACTCCCATTTTCGGCCTCGAGAAACGACAGTCACCATCAAACTATGGATCTTGACAGTCTCTGAAAAACACCAATACAAAGTAAAAAAGAAAAGAAAATGGAGTGTTCAGAATCTGCACAGTTTTAAGCTGGAACCGACCAGGGATTCATGTGGTCAGCTGCCTGGGAGGTGCAACCGGGACCCTTCCTGTTGTCCCTACTTTTCCACTTCGTACCGATCGTTGCCCTTTTTTGTTGTTTACTCGGTATGGTCCAAAAAACTTTGGTCTTAGCTTTAGACCGCTTGCAAACTGCGTGCGTGTATGGCCACCAGGTCATTAACGTTGTACCACCTGCGCCTTTTTTTATTTTTCTATTATACGTTTTTCTGTTTTCTTCCTGTATTCTTAGAATGTTCTTTCTAGCCTCTTCTCTTATATCTTCTCTGTCCTTCATCTGACATTCGGTTTCTTCTTCTTCGAGAATTTCTACGATCTCAGATCCTCTCGATTCTCATTTTTACACCGGTGAGGAGCTCAAAGGTGAATTCTTTGTACTTCTGCACGTCGTGCTATTTAAGATCCGCTGGACATCTGCGACATGCTTGTACCATTTGGTAGGATCTTCAATAGACAATTTGGATAGGACTGAGATAAAAGTCAAATGAATTCTCTCCACCTGTCCATTTCCCCGTGGAATGCCGGTAGTTGTAAATACGTTGTCGATTTTCTCTTGCGCGCAGTAGTCTTCAAAGTCCTTGGAGGTGAAAGCCGCACCTCTATCTGTTATTACCCTCGAAGGATTTCCGAAAATCGCTTGTTGCAGTCTCAACTTCTGCAAGGCATCTTGGGTTGATGTAGACTTTACTGGGTAAAACCAGACGAATTTTGTAAATGCATCAACAACGGACAAGATATGATTATAGCTCTTATTTGTTGACGGTAAAGGTCCAATAAAATCTAAATGAAGAGTGCTCAACGGAATACTTTCTTTGGGTATAGGGTTCAGCAAACCTTCGCCCTTCCCTCGTTTTCTGTCACACAATATGCACTCTACACAATTTGCAATGACTTGTTCGATTCGTTTTCTGGGGCTAGGAATATAAAAGTCCATCTTCAGCAGATCTTCCGTTTTAGACACTGCGAAATGTCCCTTGCTATGGATACCTCGGATGATTTCTAGCTCCAACGCTTCGGGGATCACAAGTAGTTCACGGCCATTCTCGTACTTGTATAGTACACCGTTTTTTACCGCATAGTCTTCCTTGAGTCCTTGCTCGACTAAGGATTTTAACAACTGGAGGCGCTCATCACTATTTTGCGCAGCTGCAATTTTAGCGGTAACTTCTCCCTGAGAACGAGTAATCATCATGACCGCGTTTCTACTCAGCGCGTCAACGTGTTTCATTTGCTGTCCAGTTCTGTGAACGACTTCGTATTCAAACTCTTCAAGAAGTAAAGCCCATCTCGTCACCTTGGGAGTTAGGTCTTTTTTTAACATAGTCTTCTGAAAAGCATCACAGTCCGTAATAATTTTGATTTTGGACCCCAGAAGATAGTTCCTGAATTTTTTTAGATCTTGTACTATAGCTAAAACTTCAAGCTCATAACTGCATAGCTTTTCTTGTTGGGGGGTCGTTTTTTTTGCTCATGAAGTGTATGGGGTGTAATTGTCCATCACCAGATTTTTGGAGCAACACGGCGCCGAAGCCATGGCTGCTTGCGTCCGTTTGCAATTCTAGTGGGGCTCCTTGTTTGAAAATGTGAAGAACAGGGCTTGTCGACAAAAGTTCCTTCAGTCTGTTAAATGCTTCATTTTGTTCAATTCCGAATTTGAATTCTACCCCGTCACGAAGGAGGTCACTCAAGGGTTTAGCAATCTTAGAGTAGTTGGCAATAAATTTCTGAAGTACCCGTCCCACAACCCAAGAAGCTCTGAATTTGCTTTAAAGGTTTGGGCTCTGGAAAATTTTGAAACCGCCAAAGTTTTATCAGGGGAGGGACAAATTGTACCATCTTCAATAATTTACCCCAGAAATTCTATTTTTCTTTTTAAAACTGATATTTTTTAAAATTAATTCCCAAACCGTACTCCTTGGCTACTCCTAAAACGCGTTTCAAACTTATCTAAACCCTCTTCTTCAGTACGTGCCGGTATAATAAGTCATCCATATACACAACAACAGTGTTTCCCGCATTAATTTCCTAAACACATTGTAAATGAATCTCTGAAATACACTTGGGGGAGGTGACAACAAAAGGAGTTCAAAAATTCGTAAAGACCAGCATGAGTAATAAAAGCCAAATATTTCGTGCACTGTTCCTGCACGGGAACATGACAAAAACCGTTTTTCAAGTCTAACGTTGAGAAGACCTTTGCTTCCACCCAAATGATCTAAAACTTCCTCCACTTGAGCCATTGGGAATGATCTTTAACTACTTTCTTATTTAACTTCCTGAAATCCACGCACAACCGCGAAGTTCCATCCCGTTTTTTACACAAAACGATAGGCGAAGAATAGTCCGAACAGAAGGTTTAATATCCCATCCCTTAACCATTCATCTATCTGTTTATCGACAATTTTTTGTTCTGCAAAGGAATTCTCCTGGATCGTGGAGAAACAGGTATGTCATCTTTTAATACGATATTCATTTTTAAATCTGTGCCACGTGGCTTTTTCTGCGGTGTGTACTCTTTAATCAAGCCGGAGATAGTAGTATGCAATTCTTTATCACAATGTGTGTTAAATCCATCCCGCTCTGATCTACAGCTGCCGAAATAAAAACAAAAAGTTTCTCGAGACAGGCAAAGAATTATTGCTGCTTTCCGAAACCACAGTGTCCGCCTAACAGGAATTATTGAGTAATTGTAAACATTTAGGTGGAAATATCCCCTCCACTATAAGTTCGGAACAGATCACCGCTTCAAGGTCAACCCGCTCGTCACTCTCGCATAAAGCAAACTGAAAAGTCGCCGTGTCAGCATTGATCACGTTGCCAAAACACCTTTTGGATTTGCAATTATCCAGTAGAATGTTTATCAGGAAAGAGAGATTTTCTCAAAACAACCAGCTCACTTCCCGAATCTTTCAAACATTTCACTTTTTTCCCATCCACGAATAAATCAATATATTCTAGCTCGTTCTTGGCCGTACTATCCGATTTACTTTTCAGTCCTGATGCTATATTTTCCCGTTTATTATATGGATTTCCACTTTTTTCAAAACGTTTAGGGCAATTTCGCGCGAAATGAAATGATTCCCCTCTATCACCACAAACATAACAGATTCTTTCGGAAATTCGCTCGACAGGGTTACTCAGTGATTCCTTAAAATTATATTGTGTTTTTTTAGAATAGTTTTTGTTAAAGCTAGACCTTTTGTTTACTGTATTATCCATCGCGTATTATTGACCTCAGCTAAAGACTTTCCTCTAGATGAATAATAATAAATCACATTCGCTCCCCAATTCATTAGTCTTAAAAAATTTTTTACCTCCCGAATACTAAAGTGCCTCCTAGTTTTTAAAATCTAATGTTTCATACAATTGTCTGAAACCATAAGCTCACACAATTTCTTAAATTATCAACTTCCCTTAGATGGCAAGAGTAATCGAAAGTCGCACTTATACGCGAAGAGAATTGAACGTGCGATTCATTAGGATTTCTCACCGCATTTTTTAAAATTACTTAAACATCGCGTGCGTTGCTGAAATTCTTTTAGAATTAACGCTTTTAAATTATCATAATCAGCAATTTCTTTTTCGGTAGCGTAAGCTAGAACATTACCCTTTTCTCCCAATAGATTAATTATAATTCTGATTTCAACTTAACGGGAACGTTTTTTGGTACTAAAAGCTTTTTCTAGTGATTTTGAAAAACAAATGCAGAGCTTCTGGTTTCTCAGGGACAGCTATGTCAATGTTTTGACACTTCTATATCAAAGTCTCTAAAATTATCCGATTCTGGTTCGACTCTCTAAGCACAGAATGATCTGAAATTTCACTCGTACTAGGTGACTGTAGTTTAAGTTTTTGAGCTCAATCTCCTTTTCGAGTTGAGCTAATTTTATCTTTTCAAGTTCAATTGTGACTGGCGCTGCAGCGTTTTAGCTTTTTCATCCTCCACGATCGATTTATAGTACCGCGAACAATTCAGGTCGATTTTGAAAATCTCGAACTTTCAATCAAAGTTTTGATTTCTACTACTTTCGATTCAGCCGGCACCGTCTGGCCAAGCTCTTCAGAGACTACCTTCAATTCTATTTTTTTAAATTACTAAGTATGCTCATAATGTTCATAAAAATTGCACCTTACTTTTTCTTTCAAAGATGCCGTTAGTCCATCCGGCTCGGGCCCGCAAATTTCCTGTGGGGTGTGCTGGAGCTGAGGAACGACGCCTTCATAACACACTCACAGGTTTATTTTATCACAAGACACAAGACACTTAACAGATAATATAATGAAATGAGGTTTATTCGCTCCTACTCGAGCACACGATCTCTCCTCCGCGAGAGCGTACATCCAACTCTCGTATTTCGTCTTCAAACAGGAAGTGGTGGGAGGGCCCTCTAGCGGCTAAAAGTAACTCGCTCCCATATATATATATTATATATATATATATATATATATATATATATCTATATATATATATCACAGCGTTATATAGGAATATATCACAATTTTTAAATTAGTGAGACTATGCACAAGAGGTATTTACGCTGTAATAGTACGAAAATCTTATGCTAGATATCTTTATATTTCAAGAAGACAGAAAAGTTAAGCATATCAAACCATAGTTAAATTCAAAGTTGCAAGTTAATTGAGGTTAAATAGTAATGAAACAGTTTTGGAAAAGAGCCCACATTCTTACCACATTTAAGATTGATTTGAACTAGCACTGAACGTAGCAATTATTACGCCGTACGTTAAAAGCATTCCGGAAGCAGAGAAAATGAAGCTTTTATCAACGATAATGGAATCAAGAATTGTAAACCCCGGAAAATGGTTGTTGGGTTTAGCGACAGTCAGCATCAGTTTTCCATGCAGTACGTTAACCGATAATTCTTGGATATCGTACTTTACATTCAGTGCCGCACTCGTCACCGATGAAGCAGATAGACATACGGCCAAGAAACGCAGGTAATTGAATGTGGTAAATAAAATTCTATACGTAAATTCCATGCTTGTCTCCGATCTGACAAGAGCAGATTAAATGATTGGTGAAAAACGTTAAGTAGGCATTCAGCAAAAGTGCGTGAATATCATTGGCTGGAATGTTTCATTAGCAGTTTTAGTGATATTGATATTTCGTTATACATTCTTACGAAATGATTTCTCTCTTCGGTAGATTTAATAGGCAATTCTCTTAATGTTGTAAATGCTTTTTTCAGTGCAAAACAAACGTAAACAAATAAATCGCTATACATTGGCCAGTATTCTTCCAAAACACACACATATAGCCAAAGATAACCATTTTTGGAAAATGATAAAGGCCTTTCCCTGTCCACATTATCATAAGAAGGTATTGAAAAAGGATGTTCACTAAAGAGAATAAGTAGAAAATCATATTCAAAGAGAGGAAAATATCACTTATGATAAGAAGAGCCAATAATTTTAGTTGAATGTTCGGCACATTTTTTTTCGAAATTCTGCAATACACTCTAAACACTCTGTATATCATAGCATTTATTTCTCCATTTCGAAAGCAAAGAAAATATCTTTGTAGGAGAGTAAGAATATTATAACACACAACAATAATTCTTGTAGGAGTTTTACTGCCTTGTACGTCAAATTTGCTGTACAGTATAGATAATACATACATCGTATTTCCTTCAAAAAATATTGCCAAAAGTATCGACAGGGTCACTGCTAAACGGTAGTTGCATTGAAGTCCAAATTCTGATGGTAATCCAAGACCATGAATCCAAAAGTAAATATTTAACATCTTAAGGTTCTTTTTTATGATTCTGATATATTTTTCGTGCCAAGCAACCCAAGGCATATTCGAAGTAATTTATTTCGTTGGAGATAAAGGAAAGTTACATAATTTAGGTAAACATGCTTTCAACGATTAATGTTCAAACAATAACTCACTTTGCAATAACATGAATATAAGTCGAAAAGGAATTTATTTAATCTATGACTTTTTAACTGAGATATTTCCTTATTGTCGTTTTCTACTAAGCAATTTGTCTACGCAAACAAAGACTACTAGCGTATTATTGTTTAATATGATTTTTATCTTTCGAAGCTAAAGGTTTCTTTTGTAGGAGATAAAATATATTTGATTCTGATAACTTATTTTAAGTAGAATCAAGTACACAGAATTTTTACCTTTTACCGGAAAATGGCACCATTACTTGAAAGATTTCTTACATAATTTGAGGCAGTGAAACAAAAATATTTGTCGCATATACAATAGATTCTAATGATTCGTATAATTGTCAACAGTATAAATATTTATCCAAGAAAACTCAGAACTCTAAGAACCTTTACCATTTTATCAACCTTCGTAATACAGTCGGGGTAAAAAAATACTGAAATCTCTTTTGATGTACCGTAATAACTTATGTTATATTCTTTAAAAACGTCTGTTTACTATTAAGTGATGGTTTCAAAAACATATTACACTGTGCAATTAATGAGGAGTTTTCAGAAGGAAATTAGAAGGAATTTTCATTCTGGTAACTCGTAAGAAAAATCTGCCTTTTCTCAAATAGGTTTTGATATGAAACGTATAATCAACTTTGAATTTAATCACTCTCAAAGTATGGTCAGAACTAGGGCGCTTCTGTTATCACTTTGACAGATTTGCATTGGTGCCCATTTTTTCCCCTAAATTTCCAGTAAAACAAGTAACTCGCAAGAAAAATCTACCTTTTTTCAAATAGGTTTTGATATGAAACGTAAAATCCACTTGAATTTAATCACTCTCAAAGTATGGTCAGAACTACGGGAGCTTTCTGTTATCACTTTGACAGATTTGCATTAGTGCCCATTTTTTCCCCAAAATTTCCAGTAAAACAAGTACTCGCAAGAAAATCTGCCTTTTCTCAATAGTTTTGATAGAAAAGTAGAACCCTCTTTGAATTTAATCACTCTCAAAGTACGGTCAGAAATAGAGCGCTTCTGTTATCACTTTGACAGATTTGCTTTCGTACCCATTTTTTTCGCCAAAATTTCCAGGAAAACAAGTAATATTGCAATGCCTCAGCGACATTTAACAGAGGAAGGAGAAAAAAATGCAGCAGTTTACTGGTGTTGTTTAATATATGAAGAAAAAATAATAAATTTAAACAACACCTCCGAGCATATTTGTAATCTCGAAAAATAAATTTCACAGTTATTGTTTATTGTTTTCTAAAATTAGAAAGAACCTAAAGTTGCTGCAGTTCCAACCGACGTCCTTTCACTGAAAATAGAGTTCTAGATTTATAATGGTGTATATCAATCAAATGGAGCAGAGTTGCTTTGTAACCTGTGGTAACAACGCCACAGGTAACAGGTAAGGTCAATAAATGAAACAGTAAATAAGAAATTTCGAGCCACCTGGATGTCTTCCCATCATACTGATTGCGATAATACAATTGGAAAAGATGTTTTTGTCACGTTTCATCCTCTCAACAAATTATGGACTTTGGATTAAAAGAGTAGATTTGTGTTTTGGAAAAATTTATTACAGTGCTGAAAGTATGAAAACTTTGACGCAAAATGTAAGCTACAATTTTTTAAGCGATTTTTGGTGATAAAATTGTATTTTTCCTTGAATAGTTCAATAAGACCAAAAATCAATTTCCATTATTTGTTAATGCATCGTATATAAATGCCCGGCACATTTGAAAATACTTGCCCTATTACTTTACATATTACGTCTCCGAAAAAAGAGAGGACATGACGGTGTTGTAGTCTTAGTCCGAGCGGTCAGTTTCACAGTCAGTGTGTGTAAATATATATCTATATATTATATATATATATATATATATATATGTGTGTGTTATGTTGTGTTGTATATGTGTGTGTGTGTGTGTGTATGTGTATATATGTGTGTGTGTGTATATATATGTATGTGTGTGTATATGTATGTGTGTGTGTGTGTGTATATATATGTATGTGTATGTGTGTGTATATATATATGAATGTATGTATGTGTGTGTGTATATATATGTATGCATATATATGTCTGTATAATATATGTATGTATAAGTATATATATATATATATCTATTATCTATACTATATATATGTTCTATATATCTATATATTGTTATATATATATATATATATATACATATATATGTATATATATATGTATGAATCTTATAGTATATATAATATTATATATTTTATATACCCAACCCACCACAGAGGCATCGGGCCGGGGTCGGGAGATTCCGGCTAGCCGATTTCTCCATTGCCGGGCCGGCGCTTAGGTCAGTATCGTTTCCGTCACGATCGTGTCCCTCGCCCGCGACTACCCCGTCGAGTTCTGGGCCGCTTCCGGTAGGAATGAGCCATCGTTCATCCGACTACGAACCGTCAGAACAGCCGCGACGAAGCCATCAATGTGGATAGAAAGCCGTCGCGTAACCGGAGGTTGACAGGGCCGGTTACGGGAGCAATAATTGGTTGCGACAGGCCGTCAGTACCCATCTCGCAGCCAGCAAAGCGCCGTGAATCAGGCAACTCGCCAGTTAGTGAGCCGGAATCGGAATACCGGCAGATTTCAAAGTTTTTCGTAGAACCCTTTCTTCACATGCTTTTTATTTTTATTAATGAGATTGTTTTTAACCTTTATATTAATATGATCTGATATCTACCCTTTCACTTTTTTTTTTCTGCTCTCCATGTATAACTAGTATTGATATTTTTAACTGTTCCCCTTTTCTCGTGTATTTTCAGGTAATAGTAACTATTAATCTCTGCTATTACCTAAAATTTTTATTCAGAATAATTCCTGAAAATCAGGAATTACCCGATTATATAATCTTAATTTATATAATTTATTTGAAAATGATTAAAAATTAAATTGAATGTAGTTCAATGTTTTCTGAATTTTATTCAGTCTTTTTTTTTAGTAGATGACAAGTGAAAAAATGGTTCATTGTTTTGCATATCACAAGAGTGAGTTTCGTTGTTAAATCTTAGCTGTTCATGAAAATATTCTTTTTGAGACATCTTCAAATAGGTCCTGAAAAGTTATTCTTTGGAAATACAAAATAATAATTTCTGTCATCCTACAGTCTTATCATATTGTCTGAATATGATAAGACTGAAATTAAACATACCTTTCGGTCATTGGTCAAGGATGGTATATTTAAAAAAATGTTTGAAAATAAAAAAAATCCCCCACAGTCGAGCAGCGGAGAGTATAGCAGATGTGGTGTTTCTAATCCCTGGGTGTAGGAACTCCCTGGTGTAGGAAAAATTATAACTCCCTGGTGTAGGAAGCATACCCGAGTCCAAGAGATCCCGCCGTAAAAGAGAATCACAGACAAAATCCTGCTCAACCGACAGCTGTCTCAAAGAGACGCCATACATTCTGTGAGTAGAAGTGGGGAGAAGAGCAATGACAAACAGAAAAAGATTTCTCCCCCTCCACGAATTTCATCTACGGAGGTGTTCGCTTCTAAGTCCCGCCATGGCCGCAAATGTCCAACCTCGAAGTAGGAAATAAGACAGCAACGTGTCGAAATATAATTGGTGTAAATAGCGTGCGCCAAAGTTTCGCCAAAGACTTAGATGACGGAAAATCGCCAATCTGTGTACGTCATGATCGCACGCTCGCCAAAACGTATTTGTCAATAGACGCTGAACTTATATTTATTATGTGTAGTAATTTACACGGACATCGAAAATTTTAAAACAGTATTTGGGGGGCTGGGACTGAAAAAACTCTTCTGGAATAAAAGTCTTTTGAGTCCATAGACACTTTTCTTTTATTATTTTTATTTTTATTTTCTGGAAATATTTTTTTTTTAACTTTCAGCTGTCTTGTGATCAAAATGTTTATGCTTTAAAACAAATACTTATATTCTGATTTTTCAGCTTCCATCAAAGAATTTTCAGCTACGGCTTAAATACATGAAAAGTTAAATCAATTTTTTAGACTAAATTAGCCATGTTTCAGAATTTCAGTAATGTGAAATACTACTTTTCATGCGGGAAAAAATCCTTTATGTAGACGATCAGCTTAAAGCGTTAAAACTACATATTAGATAAAGATTAGGTTAGTAAAAAATTATAAAGATTTTTTTTTTCCCTGAGGCTTTGAAATTTCTTGTAACTTCTCGTTGAAAGCTTTTAATAGATGGCTCTCTGAACCCCTTGAAACGATTTAATGGATGCCACTGGCCTAATAATTTTTAAGAAACTTAGAATTAAATTTCTCATTCTGGAATGTATACATGTGTAGGGGGGACTACAGAATGCCTGAAAGAAAATAGGAAGATGGGAAATATTTAGGTACATGAAAATGGAACGAATGACTATCGAACATGGGGACATCTATATCTGTCAAAATTTTCTAAATTATCTGCAAGTGTAAATAGCATCATTGTTCTTAATATATATTAAGCAACATTTGCGACCGTTTCAAGATAAAAAAATCATTAAAAAAAACTGCGTTCTTACATGTTTATTTTTTATCAAATGTGTTGTATTGATATTAGGAGTTTAGATGTATAATTGAGATAGTCCATTTTATTTAACTGGCATCTGTTTTCGACTTAAAAATGGAGAATGAGTTTTTAAGTCTACGTATTGACAAAAAGTTTCCCATTGTTTTAAAGGAGTGGGGGTGGGTAAGAAGAATACTTCTAATAAAATCATTCACCGATTTAACTTGCTTAGGCTTGACCTAGAGAAAAACTTTTTATGACTCATGCACAGTAATTAAACTCAGTGCCCTCGATCATTTATTTTTTTTCAGCGTATCAGCGACTACGAAAGTATGTATTATAATTATTGTATGTTACCTAACTGCATATATTGATCTAATAAGTAAAGATAAATTTGAAGAGAATCACTATTCTTGGCTTGCACCAAAAACTATTAACTTTTGGAAATTTAATAGTTACATTCATTAATTTTAAGGCCAAAAATCTTAAATAATATCTTACAAGTCCAGTTCTTAAAGAAATTAATTAATTTTTTACTCAAAAATGGATGGCTCACTATTATGATATTACAGATTTTTTTCTTTTTCTTAAAAAAATATGATTAAATTAAATCCATGAATAAAAATCTGGACGACCCATAAGACCTAATTTTTCAACCTTTACCTGACGGACTGCCGAGCGAGGGCAACGCCCCCTTCTCACTTGAGGGGGTGTTGGCGAGAGAAAGCATTCCCCATATGTTTTAGATGCGAGGGAAGAAATTATTCGCCCCAATCTGAGAAAAAAGGGGCCTTTACTTGCCACCCTGCAACAAAGAGTGTCCACACAAGGGGTTGGGCGGGAGAGAAGAAAACGACTTCTCAGAAGGTTTAAGTCCCCAGAATTGACCCTGACAAAGAATCTGACCCTGAGTGGATAATAAACTCATGACAAAAAAAAACAGGCTGTCGAGAAAGCAAGCTGATCGTTTGATTTTACTGTTAGATTTTTAAGTTCGATTCCGCTATACGAGCAAACTGCTCGGGTGAAATTCGGATGAAATCCGACGAACAGGGAAATCTCTCCGTTAAAGACCATGAATGGTCTTAGTTGAATAATTATCTCAATAAATTATTACTATTATTAATTAATATCGCTTAAAAGCCTTTTATTCCCCGAATTTTCGCCTAAAAGTAGTAAAAAAATATTTTCGAATTTATTCGCATGCATTTCGTAAATACGAAATTAAGTATCCCTACTAAGTATCCTACCTCATTGTACTCGGTGACAGTGATTAAGCATTATCAGAGACTAAATAGATGCCGATGTTTGGCCACGTGAAAGAAAGTGCATTTCTTGTGGGCATTTCTCATGGGTGAATGGAACAGATTGTGTTTAAATTTTACCTCTGCGAAGCTATTAGTAATTTTTTTGAAAAAAATAAAATATTTATCTGAATCTGAATGTTTTTATCTGTTTATGAAAATAATCAACAATGAGGAAAATATTGTTTTTCTTCTAACTTTAAATAATTAAGAAAATATTATATGACTGCAAAATTGTTATTCAAACTGAAACATGAAATTATCGTAAAAAGCATTTTTATTTTCATTAAACAAGTGCAGCTGTAAGGTGAAGACTTGCATCGCAAACAAGATATACGCAGAATCCTTGTATGAAGAAAAAAATTAGTAAACTATCTATTTACTAGCACATTAAAAGCTACTAAAATACTCTCAACATTTACATACGTACAAACACACACTTTCTAATTTAATCTATGATGACATTTTATTTTTTTTATTTTTATTTTTTTTTATGAAGCGTTTTCGGAAAACATGAATACCGTTCATATCAATGGGTGTTAGAACTTTACATCTACGTTGGTCAGCTATGTGAAATTATTTGCAGTCAACAATATCCCCCTTGAAGTTCCCCTTGAGGTAATTGACATGGTAGGCTCCCTGATGACGAGACCTGTCGGTTACCTCTGTTGTTTTATGGTTCAGTTCCGGCACTTATACAGAATCTTGCCGTTGGTGCGTGGATGCCCAGAGTGCTTGATTCTGTTTGTTTTTTGTCTATTTTAGTATAATTTTTTATCTATATCTGTGGATTATTTATTGTTTTTTTCATTATGGGGATATGAAGCTTCTGCGCTATCCTTTATTGAAAAGGTTTCTTTGCAGGATATATTTTGTTAGAGTAATTTAGCAGTCTATGCTTGAATTTTAATTTGTTTATTTCTATTATTTACTTTTTACGTTCTATACATCACTAGGTATAAAGTATGCGAATAAATACTGTTAAAAATGACGAATATAATTCAATGTAAATCAATATTTTAATAACAATATTTTGACTGTATAGAGCAGGGGTGCCAAAGCGGCGACCGCGGTCGACTGGTAGACCGTGTAACTATTACCAGTCGCCCGCCTGCCTGATATGTAATTGGTTGGGAATCAAAATGGATTATACTCTTTGTAAAAGTGATGATGATATTCCAAGTCTAACAAACTACCATTGCATTATCCAACAGCAGGCATTGTGCTCAAAATATTGAATTCAGATGTGATGAATTTCGCATTTAAAATAGTTAATTCTATTCGTGGAAGAAGTTTTGCAAAGACGCAGATTCAGAGCATTGCTAGAGGAACGTGAATCTGATTTCGGGGAACTACTTTTACACACTGCCGTACGCTGGCTAAGCCGTGCTAAGTTTTAAAAAGATTCTTGGATCTTTTTTCCTGACATAAAATAATTATGGCAACTGTTAATACATCATATCCTCATTGGAAGATAAGTACATTACAGGAAAGCTAAATGAATTAAATTTGCAACTTCAAGGAAAGAACAAAACATTAACTGAAATGGTTAGCGATGTTAATGCATTCAAGGGGAAACTTACATTCCTAGAAGCACAATTGAGGAGAGGGATTTAAAAACAATTTGAAAATATGGCAGCAAATTTTAATATATGCTCAAATGAATGCGATCAATATGCTGATAAGATATTTCTGTTACGAAATGAGTTTCTAGAAGATTTAAAGATATTTATAAAACAGAGGATATAATATTATTCATGTCATTCCCATTCAATGATGAAATAAAAAATAGAAGAAATATCAATAAAATTAAAAGAATTTTTGGATGTGGATCAAATGCTAGTTGAGAATGAAATCCTTAACCTAAAATGCGATATATTTTTGAAATCAAGAGCTTCGTCTCAAAATAGTTATTGGAATTTACTTTGTGGAGAAAAATATTCATGTTTATGGTGCTGTGCAGCATATTTAACAACCTTTCTCGGCTCTACTTACCTCTGCGAAACATTTTCTACCATGAATGCAATCAAAACAAAACATCGCTCCCGTTTAACAGATGACCATTTGGTAGTATGTTTACGAATAGCTATAAGTACATAGGAACCACAGTATGAAAAGCTTGCCGAAAATATGCAATGTCATGTTTCCAGCGCGTCCTCTAATATGAAATAAAAATAATAGTTAACATTAATTTACAATAATATTGTTCGCATTAATAAGAAAATAAAAGAACATATTGTTTTATTTATAAACTAATTACTTTTTAAGAAGAAAACCTTTTATCTCTTATTAACATAACTTGATATTGAATATAATTAGTAATATGTATGATTATTTTAAATTTAAACTAATTTTTGGCTTTATATTACTAATTTTCTTATGATCACTCAACACATACGATGTTGGTAGACCGCAGCCTATAATTTAAATTAAAGGTTTGCCCGTAGTGATCAAAAGTTGGCCACCACTGGTATACAGGTATAAAAAGGTATGGTACGTTTTTAGTGTTTAATCTGTTAAACACTTATTAAAATGCATTGGGACTCAATTTCTTTTAAAAGAGAACTGTCACTCGAAGCATTTTACTTTATGCTATGGATATATCTATCTTCTAATAAATAAAAACGGTAGTGTTATTCATTGCAAAATCAGTACTCTTACCCCCCCCCCCAAAAAAAAAAAAAAAAAAAAAAGCGCTGAAAATAAACGAAAATGGTCATGTTTAAGTAAAAAAATGTCCAGCGCCACGAAATACTTAGATCATGAAATAATTATCAACACCATCACCGAAAAATAACTGTAGTCCAAATAAGTGTAACCCAGTGGTCTACCGAAAAAGGAAATGAAGCGCCTAACGAAATTTATCTTGGCGATAACCATCTTCGGGCAGGGTTGCCAGGTAAATCGAAGAGAACCAGGATTTGAAATGAAGCCCCGATAGATACCCGCTTTGGCATCCAAGAGAGTCTACTGAAAATTCCGTCTTAATCAAAATGAAAATCAAATTTAGGCAGGTACTATTTTTGACTCTCTTGTGCATAAACAGAGGCGAAAAAATTATTCATTTGTAAGTGGATGTTTATTTCATTTCTATAGGAGTTGGTGAAAAATGTACAAGGGAATTTTGTGTTTTTTTCAGCTTCACCGGAGCTTGGAACGCAGCCCCCCCCCCCCCCCACACACACACACACACACATACACAAACAACAACAACAACATACACAAACGCACATACTTGTGTAATAATACCACTGCGTTCCCCTGTTTGAAAAGCATTGTGTGCGCGTTTGTAATAGGAAGTCTTATGTCTTGAAGCTTAAAGAATTGGAAATCAGAAGGATACACGTTTCATAAATTCCCTCAAACATCAATTTCTAAGATAATATGGAATACAAACATACATATCTTAAATCAGAAAATAAGTTGAGCTCAAATATTCAGGTAATAAATGCAGCCCTATACAGAAAGTCGTTCGCACTTTGTGAAAACGATTTTAATAGTTAAGTTTTAAGTATAAATTCTTATTTTTTTGCTGCGATTTGCTTCTATCTGATAGCCATGGTTCTTGACAATAGACTCTAGCTCGAATTTTCCACGAAAGTAAACTTTTTCTTAGTACTGTCATGTCAATTTTACCCATTCCTCTTCGACCGTTTTCCAAAATCCGTTCAGTATTCTTGGATGCCGTTTCCCTAAGGATGACGAAAATAAATTACGATATCGATTCCATAAAGTGTGAACGACCTTCTATATTTCTGACATAATATAATCTAACATGATATATATCACGCATATATGACACTAGCTTTATAATGGCGTTGCACGGGTGTACCCTTAATAAGGCTTACTTGTATATTATGTACACTTGTAATTTTATGCCAATCGATACCTCTCCCCACTTCTCAGCAACCCATCACCATATTATAATCCCCCCCCCCAATGCT